>OY804599.1:1631322-2305538 GCA_963680895.1 Fragum sueziense | reverse complement strand
TTTCCTGTTTCAGATCGTGAAAAATCTAATTTAAATCTATTTCTCGGTTTCAGGGATTGACCTTACTGACGCAAGAAGATACTCTAACCATTTTTGGAGGTTGTTCCATACATCAATTTTGAATATTTACTGATAAAACGATTTTTTCAAGTATTATTCTCTTTCCTAGACCCAGTTACCTCCCTTTGTGCCACGAAAACCCATGACAATTTGTTTGTTTTGAAAATGATTACAGGTGTGTTAGCCCCGATTCTTATTGCAGCTTTCTGGCTCAGCATCCAGATAGGACCAGACCCAACCATAGAAGACCAACCAGTAGCTTTTGACTAACCCAAATGTTCTAAAACCTAGCAATTCGTATGTTTGTGCATGTTTGCTGAAATCAACACGGTGGTCCGTCCCGGTCGAGAAACACACAAGAAATTCTTCGCTAACATATTTATGTCTTCTCTTATTGTCTTTGTCCGCAGATGTAGAAACAAATCCTGGCCCTGACTATCCATGTGGTTCGTGTCAATATGAGGTCCTTGATGAAGACCATGCTGTTGAATGCGACACCTGCCAGAGATGGTTCCACATCAAATGTCAAGATATTACTAATGAAACCTATTTTGATCTTGTAGCTCGAGACATGTCATTTTCCTGGATCTGCTCAATCTGTGAAGCCCAGAATTTCTCTAGACATTCGAACCTTTCAATTTCTTCTTTTTCATCACAGAATAGCTACAGCATATTGAGTGAGCAGTCCGACTTACAACATCCAAGTACCACCACCGGAAATACAGCACAGAGACAGAGATCTAAACAAAATAATATTCCTTTCCAGCTTAAAGTAATTTCAGTTAATTGCCAGTCCATTGTCAACAAAAAAGCAGAATTTCTTTGTATGATAGATCAACATAAACCTGATATAGTTGTAGGTACAGAATCCTGGTTAAATAATCAACATGCAGACTGTGAATTCTTTCCCAAATCTTTAGGATATACACCTTATAGATTAGATAGGTCAACCAAAGGCGGAGGAGTGTTCATCCTAGTTAAAGATACTTTCCTGGCAACAGAACAAAAACAGCTAAAGACTGATTGTGAAATCATTTAGATTAAATTGCAGGTCAAAACATGTAAACCTCTTTATATCGCAGCCTACTACAGACCAAAAGAATCAGATATTCATAGCTTTAATGAATTGAAAAAATCCCTAGACCTGACAAGAAACCTTAAAGGATCTTTTTGGGTGCTAGGTGATTTTAACTTCCCAAAATTCTCATGGAGCAGTGATCATATACCAGTCTTGAAGCCAGGATGCAGTTACACTAACTTGTATGAAGAATTTAATGACTTGCTTTCAGATTTCAACCTCACTCAGATGGTAACAGAAAACACCAGAGGAGAAAATACACTGGACCTTTTCCTAACATCAAACCACACTTTAATTAAAAATGTAAAATGTCTTCCAGGTATATCAGACCATAGTATTGTCTCTATTCTTGCTGATACAAAACCACAGATGACCAAACAACAACCGAGACAGGTTCATCTCTACAAAAAAGCTGACTGGGGTAGCTTTAAGAACTACATGGACCAAGTTAAAAATGAAATACTAATAGATTATCATTCTAAATCTGTTGAAGAAATTTGGTTAAAATTTTCAGATGCAATTTCCACAGGTATCGAGAAATTTGTTCCAACTAAAAGACTGGGGAATAAGAGATCACTTCCATGGATTACACAGCCTATAAAACGTCTAATTAGAAAAAGGGATCATCTCTATTTCAGATTAAAGAAAGATGGAAACAACAAGATAAAGACTGCATTCCTGGCTCTAAAAAGAAACATCAAGAAACAAATAAAAATCTCTTACAATAACTATATAGAATACATTTTAGGCCTAGATGGAAACACTGAAGACAAGGAGAAAGCCACAAAATTCAACAATAAGAAACTTTTCAGCCTGATAAAAAATGCCAAGCAAGACGCGGCAGGAGTAGCCCCCCTTCTCGATAAAATTTCAGGTTCCATCAAATCGGACGACACAGAGAAGGCGGATATTCTAAATCAACAGTTCCAGTCAGTCTTTACCCCGATGACACCGATTTCTCTGGCTCAGTCCTGCCTTTCATCCATAAGACAAAATATGTTTTCTTCCTCTTTCAGCAAATACCCAGTCATGCCAAACATTACCATCTGCACTAGTGGAGTACAAAAACTAATTTCCAACTTAAAACCAGACAAAGCAGCAGGACCAGACAACATCAAACCTCTAGTACTAAAAAACTTATGTTATCAAATTTCCCCTATCTTACAAATTCTCTTTCAGAAATCTCTAGACACAGGCACCCTCCCCCAAGTATGGACAAAGGCAAATGTGACTCCACTCTTCAAGAAAGGAAACAAAGAAGATCCTGCAAATTACAGACCTATATCCTTAACATGTATACTATGTAAAGTTCTTGAACATATTGTAGCATCAAACCTAACTAAACATTTTGACAAAAATAATATTCTTTATGATTTACAGCATGGATTCAGAGAGAGGCGTTCATGTGAGACCCAGCTACTGCAACTGACCGACCATCTTGCCAGAAACCTTACTGAAGGAAAACAAACTGATTTAGTTTTGTTAGACTTCAGCAAGGCTTTTGACAAAGTTAGCCACTTAAAACTTTTGTATAAATTGCAGGAACATGGAGTAAACAATGCTACCCTTTTGTGGATTAAATCTTTTCTTATAGGCAGAACACAAAAAGTAGTCTTAGAAGGTGGATGCTCATCCGAAGTTCCAGTCACGTCAGGAGTACCTCAGGGATCGGTGCTTGGTCCTCTCCTATTTCTCTTATATATTAATGACCTTCCTAATACTATCACCTCCCAAGTTCGTTTGTTTGCAGATGACACTGCCGTTTACTTAGCTATAAACAACAAGCAAGACTGTATCACCCTGCAAGAAGATCTAGACAAGTTAATGCAGTGGGAGAAAAAGTGGGAAATGGAGTTTAACCCCAGCAAATGCATTGTCCTTAATATTACTAAAAAGAAGAAAATGATTTCCTTTGATTACAGGCTACATGGACAAGTGCTAGAGACTGTGGACAATGCCAAATATCTTGGAGTTACTATATCTGGAGATCTTTCATGGAACAAGCACATTGACAATATAACATCAAATGCAAATAAAACTTTAGGTTTCCTCCGCAGAAACATCCAGACCAAAAATAAGAAGATCAGAGAGACAGCGTATAAAACCCTTGTCAGACCTCAGGTTGAATACGCATCAACTGTTTGGAGCCCTTACACAAAAACCTATATCAACAAAGTGGAAAAAGTACAACGTAGAGCAGCAAGATGGGTTCAAAATAATTTTTCTTTCTATGACAGTGTCACCTGCATGCAGAAGGAGCTTGGCTGGCAAACTCTTCAATATAGACGAGACGTTTCCAGAGTTACTATGTTTTATAAGATCGTTAATAGTTTTGTTGCAGTGCCCGTACCAGCTTATCTTGAAAGACCAATTAGGACAACCAGACACATGCACACAGCATCCTTCAGACAGATCCACACAAATGCTTCCTTCTTTAAATATTCTTTCTTTCCATACACAGTGATACTTTGGAACAGCCTACCAGAATCAATAGTACAGCAACCTGACATTGCATCGTTTAAAAAGAGTCTCGATTCTTTTCAGATAGTGAGCCGTCCCTGAAGAACCATAATGTTTTATCAGATCTTTTAATCTAACATTCACAATATTTTTAATTGACACCATCACCTATGACTAACAGTTTTTATTCCAGCACAGACGCGCACCTGCCAGTAATACCCGAAAGGGGAGTTAGGCAGTATATATAGATAGATAGATAGATAACCATAAACCTAATCTATTATTAGCACAAAATTCATTTCTATTGTAGGAAATAAAGTAAAGACAATGTGTCAGTCTTTATAGGCCATGGGCCGAACCCCAAAAAAGGCTTCTAAAAAAAAGTTTGCTTCAGGCTAAAGGGTGAATACATAAACTATATATCAAAATAATCCCCATCATGTCCTGATTACAAAACAACATTGTTTACCCTAAAGTATGTGGTCACTATAAAGTAATTTGACTTTGAAATACTAGGTAAAGTGTACCTATATCCGGATACAACATAAATTCGGATAAATGGCTTTATGTGTCAAAATGCTGATATTTTTCACGAATTTGGTAGTCCAAAAGGTGTACGAGCTACTGTTTGACTGTAATGCCAGGTTTTGACATCCCAGTATGGTTAGTAAAACGTGATGACGAAACTATTTTCTGTAGGCTAATAGGCATTTTCTCCTTTGCCAACAAGATTTTACACATTATAGCACACAAATCTTCTGCTCTGTGGTGCACTTATTTTGTTACTTTGCAACATTTATATTTTGGACCAGTCTGATATTCATGAAACAGAATATCAATCAAAAAGGCAACAAAAGATGCGTTTAGATGAAATATAGGCCCTATCTGTTATCAACAGGTCTTAGGTTTGGGAAAACATTGAGACAAAAGAAGAAAATGCTGATCATCAGCATTTTCTCCTTTTGCCTCAATATTTTCTAGGTTTTATATTTCACAAACCAACTCTTTATCAACCCATATTTTTCACTGCAGCAGCTTTTGAATCATAGCAACGAGACTGGCTGCCGTTCCGCTAGTCTGATCTTTAAGTAAAATATACTATAGTCAATACCAAAGTCATTTTTCAATAGTCTCATTCGCTCTGTAAATGTGGACCAGTGGCGAGTTTCTAACTAGCTGGGAGGTATTATGGTCAAATGAATTTCTATATACCTGCAAGAGTGCAGTACCTTTGAAACTCAAACATACATTTATATTCATTCTCACGAACCTGGAGCCAGGCTACATAGCTACATAAAACTTGTTGTTTGGGAAGGGGTAAAAGCAGTTTAACACATTTCCAAAAGGCATGCATTTGACACTTTTCATTAAAAAGCCTTGGGAAAACATTGAGACATAAGAAAAAAATGCTGATAATCGGCATTTTCTCCTTTTACCTCAATATTTTCTGTGCTTTAACACTCAAAGTGCCATCAAAATCCGTTTTGTCGTTTGATGCATCTTTCAGATTGTGCAACCCTACATTTTTTTTTATTTTGGAAAGGATTAAGCATCTCTTGCAGGAGTGCGAACGCAAACATGAAATCCAAGCCAACAGCTGTTCATCCAAAATATGTGGAGAAAATGACAAGGCAGAAAGAAGATGCTCGTTAGCTTACTTATAATCTTATAAGATAACAAAAGTATTTTAGATCCTCAAAATTAAGAAAAATAAAATATATAGTTGTTAATTATATTTCAACACACCAGAAAGACAGGAAAATGATGGTGACTGGGACATAATTGTCTCGTCCATGTATGACTGCAGTTCACATCATTTTAGTGAAACATTATATCATCAAATACTTGTTTTTAACCCTTTCCCAAACAGCAAAATTAAGGGTTGTCCAATTTGAAAGCCGCTGCAGACGACAAAACAAATTACATCAAAGGTAAAAAATGGTCTATTTGACGTTTCTATTTATAGGTAACACTAGGAAAAACATTGAGACAAAAGAAGAAAACACTGGTAATCAGCATTTTCTCCTTTTGTCTCAATATTTTTCATGCTATACAATACACATTCCTGACTCAATAATTATATCAGAAAGTCCTGAATCTTGAAACCTTTTCCCCACTGCTCCCAGGAATGCCAAGGCAGTATAAAATTTTCCCGATCTCACAATATTTCAATCACGGAACGCAAGAGGACCTTGCCACTGTATCTCCTGGGCTTTGGCATAATTTGCCTGGTCCATGACGAGCACAATGGATTGAAGATTTAAGGCATGGGCAATCTCAAGAATTGTTAGTGCTGTTGCCTTATCTGTTGGACTTGAGTCAATTATGGGCAAATAACCAACATTGTTAATTGGGTGTGAATCCTTGTGGAGAACTTGATTTCAGCCTGTCCATCCTGGAAGTAATCCATCAGTCTGAAAAAGAAAAGAAAGGAAAGGTAATGTCCTGCACAAGCGAATGTATATTACTTACAGATACATGTATATCCTGATATATATATATATACATGTATTAAAAATTTCTGTCTTTCCCATTTGGCAAAATTTTATGGAAGTCCAATTCAAAAGCTGTTCCAGTCGACAAAATGAATATTGATAAAAATTAGATGTGTGTACAATATAGCTTAGAAAATACAGAGGAAAAAGAAAATGCTGATCATCAGCATTTTCTTCTTTCACCTCAATGTTTTGTAATTTCACAAGCCTTTTCTATCAGTGACGTCAAAACCCTGTCTTGTTTGGGAAAGGGATAAAACACCATACAGTCTTTCTTAGCCCTTTTCCAAACGTCAATATTTTAGGGTGGTCCAGACAACATTACCCTTTCCCAAACAAGACTTGGTATTGACGTCTCTAAGTTGTGAGGCTTGTGAAAACATTGAGGCAAAAGAAGAAAGTGCTGGTGATGTCACCAGCACTTTCCCTTTTTGCCTCAATATTTTCTGGGCTACAACATACATATTTTCTCCATTTAGTTTAATCTATTTTGTGGTCAGCAACTCCTTTCAAATCAGACAACCCTAAAACTTTACTGTTTGGGAAAGGGTTAAAGTAACTAAAAAGGACATTTCTGTACAATATAGCACAGAAAATCTTGAGGCAAAAGGAGAAAATGTTGATTGTCAGCAATTTCTTCTTTAGTCTCAATGTTTCCCCAGCATTTTTTGTAAGGGAGATCAAAACTAGGTCTTGTTTGGGAAAGGGATAAATCTATGTGGCAGAGCACAAGTCAACATGGTTACATTACTTTGTAATAGTGAGATTTCTCCTTGATGACAACTTTAGTCAGATTTATCCATGCTGCGGTGTTTTCGACCATTTTTTTTTTTAGTTTTAGTACGAACCTAAGTGAGTTTTGAATTTAACCCTTTCCCAAACGACAAAATATTAGGGGTCCAATTTGGAAGCTGATGCAGATGTTAAAACGGATATTGATCATGAAAGGATGTACATATAATATAGCACAGAAAATATTGAGGTAAAAGGAGAAAATGCTGATTGTCAGTGTTTTCTTCTTTTGCCTCAATGTTTTCCCAAGCCTTTTCTTATAAACACATCAAAACCAGATCTTGTTTGGGAAAGGGTCAAGACAACCACAAACCTGACAATACTTTGCCAAGAAGTATGCTCTGTCCCTGACAATGGATTCTGTATGAACTTCCGAACATCGACTTAGATCCAGATTCTCACCTGCAATTAAAAATACATATGTAATAAGTACCTAAGAACACCTGCTAAATGAAATTAAAATAAGAGTATAAATACTAGATCTTTAAGAATTATATTTTGAGAAGATTTTGAGAAGATTATATTTTTCAATTTATTTTGAAAAAGACATTAATTTTTCATATGATTATTACCCAAACAAGACCTAATTCTTACGTTTCTAAGAGAAAAGGATTGGGAAGAAATTGTAACAAAAGAAGAAATGCTGAGAATCAGCATTTTCTCCTTTTGCCCCAATAATTTCTAGGCTTTATGGTACACAAATCCAATCTTTAGCGACATATATTTTGTCCTCTGCAGCTTCTTTGCAATTAGACCACCCTAACACTATGCCGTTTGGAAAAGTTTGGGAAATTCTCTCACCTTGAAACTGAATTGGTCCTCTTCGCTTCTGACTCTGATAATGCATAGCAGGCTCAGCTGGTGCCTCAATAGTGCGCTTCTGGTCTCGACACATGGAAGTGGACGGTTCTAGCTGTTGACCAGTGTCCCGCTGGATTATTATTCCATTGGTGTTATGTGTTGTCCCTTTGCCTATTTAGATATTGAATGAGAAACTTATAACTTGAACCCTTTCCAAAACGACAAATTTTAGGGTGCTCCAATTTGAAAGCCACTGCAGACGACAAAAGAGATGTTGATAAAGAAATGATTCATGTACAATAAAGCACAGAAAATATTGAGCCAAAAGGTGAAAATGCTGATATCAGCATTTTCTTCTTTAGCCTCAATGTTTTCCCAAGCCTTTTCTATCAAGGACGTTAAAACCAGGTCTTGTTTGGGAATATCATTATTACATTTTCAAATTTAGGTTAATCAAGGTAAGAACAATTTAGCTAAACTTTATGTGGAAAAAAGACATCTGAATACCAGTACATTTATTAATGACATCAAGGAAAAACTGGAAAATTATTCTTCTTTAATTGATTTAATATTTTAGGAAAATTATCTAGTTATCACTCTCCATATTCTGAAGCATGAACATGATTACATGAAAAGCATAGAACCCATCCCCAAATAGATCTACAATATTAGTAATGTTCCGGTAATTACTGTGCATTCCAGTATTTCTATGGACCCCTGCTAAACACAATTCTTTAAAAACAGTACTCACTTCACATTCAACTTGTTGGTCCTCAGATGACCATAGACGTCCAGCGTCCCTCCGCTTCGCCCCACATTCAATTCGCTTACTGTTTGTGTACTTCTGGTAGCACTCACGAAATGTCAGGTGCAACTTCGTTACTATCAGTCAAAATACTGAGGCAATTTCTTTTTCTTTACCATCCACAGTTGCCCAAACATTTGAGCAACTGTACAGCTTCGTCCATGTAACGTCTGTGCATGGAATAAGTGCTCCTACATCAAAATCTGACAGTTGACAGATGCAATCCTTATGGGGGCGGCCATTTTTTCAGGACCGGGCTGAAGCCTCTTAGGCTAAATACTCTCATCTGATTGGTCAATTATGGGCATCTTCAAAGACACTAAAATCGCGTTTTTCTAATTAGTGACCACATAATTTAAGGTAAACAATCCTGATTATGACTTTATACATTAATATCTTAATTACTAAATCAAGTTTTCCCCTTCACCCTCCAGCCTGAAGCACTTTGTCACAATTTGCTGGCTCGGCCCACGGCCTATTACTACAATAACATACCAGGGCTCTCGGAAACGACAGTACTGTCGTCTGAGACGACAAGTTTTCTCAGCGGACGACAAAAGATCCTATCAAAGGATTCCACGGGACGACAACTTTTTTTAAGGCACGCGTCCGTGACCCGTTACCTATCAGCAGTATACAACAAGTACACAGTCATTGTCTATGATAATAAGATGTCAATTAACTACTTCCTAAGCTTCAATCAGCCACAATTAATAACTCGCATTCATGAACAAGAGGCCCAGGAGGGCCTGAATTGCTCCACTGGTTTAACCCTTTCCCAAACAGCAAAATTGTAGGGTGATGTAATTCAAAAGCTGTTGCAGATGACAAAATAAATGTTAGGAAATATAGTATTTGTGTAAAATAAAGCAAAGAAAATATTGAGACAAAAGGAAAAACTGCTGGTTATCAACAGTTTCTTCTTTTGTCTCAATGTTTTCCCAAGCCCCTTCTATTAGGGACGTCAAAACCAGGTCTTGTTTGGGAAATAGTTAAGTGGAAGAATTATCCCATGATTTCTTGTAAGCCTTACACAGCGGCAGCCAAATCTTGATATTTGTGAATAAATTTTGAAGAGAGACTCAAAGAACATTCTTGCAAAGTCTGGTTCAAATTGGCCTTATGGTTGATTTTTAAAGAATTTTCTTATGATTTCTCTGATAAGCCCCTTTCTCCCTGCCATGGCCACATTTTTTTGACAAATATGAACAAATTTTAAAAAAAGAACGACTAAAGGCACATTCCTGCAAAGTTTGGTTCAACTGGGCACACTGGTTGACTTTTTAAGAATTTTCTTATGATTTTTTTAAGACTGATAAGCCCCTTCCTCCCTGCCACAGCCACATTTTTTGACAAATGTCAAAAATTGTGAATAAATTTTGAAAAGAGAGACTCAAAGAACATTCCTGCCAGGTTTAGTTCAAATTGGCCCAATGGTTGATTTTTAAAGAATTTTCTTATGATTTCTTTAAGTCTGATAAGCCCCTTTCTCCCCGCCACGGCCACATTTTTTGACAAATGTAAAAATTTGTGAACAAATTTTGAAAAGAATGACTCAAGGCACATTCTTGCCAGGTTTGGTTCAAATTGGCCCAATGGTTGATTTTTAAAGAATTTTCTTATGATTTCTTTAAGTCTGATAAGCCCCTTTCTCCCTGCCACGCCCACATTTTTTGACAAATCAAAAATCCGCGAACAAGTTTTGAAAAGGGTCACCCAAGGAACATTCCTGCCAAGTTTGGTCAATATTGGCCCACTGGTATAAGAGGAGAAGATGTTTAAAGAAAAAGTTAACGCACGCACGCACGGACGCACGACGGACACAACGCCATGACAATAGCCCGCTGGCCTTCGGCCAGTGGAGCTAAAAATCGATAATGACCATATCTAAGTGATACCTAAGTCGGGTAGACAGCAGTGGTAGGCGTGGCGTTAATTACCGCTAACAGCCAATCAGAATCAATTATCGGTAGACGTTGTAAGTGGAGTCTGAGTCTCAATGAATGTTAATTAGACCTTGCCTGACGATGTAATTAGACGATTGCGAAAGCAGTAACTTTTGATTGAAACAGTTGATTGACAAATCAATTCATCTCTCGGTAATTGAATTAAATTGTTTACCTAAATAGCGATTTATTTTCCCGATTGATATTCTGCGCAAATGACCTGCTCAATCATTTGTTTTCTTTTTTTTTAATTGAGTTTCATACTTTTATTAACCAGTTGATTTATCATAAATTTGAATGAGGTTATGACCGGACTTACTTGGTAAAGAAAATCCAATGATCAACTTTTTAAGTATCCATTTAAACTTTCCATAACATCACGTAGGCTTATATGTCTTTTGTGTTAAATTTGTCGGCATATGACTGAGTATTGATTTTTCTTGGGACACTGCTATCGGGGTAGACTAACCCTTTTCGGTACAGTGACCCTTTACCTTGTAAGCTTCTATCCTTTCAGAACAATTTAGTGGGGAAGCTCTTTCTGTATTTTGATTAACTGCAAAAACATGATCCCTTATTTATTTTTTTACTGTTCCAAATTGAGAGATATCATTCACAAAAAGATGCAATTTTCAAGAAAATATTTTTTTCATCATAGAGAATCTAGATCTAGTTTTCTTTTATCTTTTTTTATCAATTGCAATTTTCAAAGCTTGAAATTTTTTTGGATATCACATTGAAAGCAGCATTTAGAAAAGAATACTCAATTCAACCAAAACCTGCATTTTCCCTTATCAACCCTGATCACCAGATGACGAAATTTTGTAATATTCCAAATTGAAAGTGGATGCAGAAAACTAAATAGATGTTGATAAAGATGGACTTGTACAATATTCTAGCATGGAAAATATTGAGGCAAAAAGACGAAATGCTGCTTATCTTCTTTTGTCACGATGCTTTTGCAAAACTTTATCTTCTTTGGCTTCAAAAGCTTCAATTTCAGGGAATGGGTTAAGAGAAAAATATCACCCTTGGCTTTGTAGGCCTTATCTAAAATCCTTGTAAATACTGTCTGTAAAAGTTTGTCATTTTGTGAAAACATTTGACTTCAGAGTGGTAAAGAATCCACTTTCATCATGATGGAATCCAAATTTCCTGTGTGGAATCCAACTTTTTCTAAAGTTGGATTCCTGGAATCCTACTTCAGTGATAAAGACTGACAATTTTAAATTAGGGGCCCAGAATAGCAAAATGTGATTCTTAACATTAAGTGTATGGGCATTTTCTCTAAATATTCAGGGGCCCAGCCCAAATTCTAGGGGCCATGGGCGACTGGGCCCCTGCTAATCTTTATCCCTGTACTTTCAAAATCCTACTGAGAGCTCTGACTGTTTCTAAACCAATAAACGCTTCTCATTTGTACCGTTTACAATGTGCACGTGACAGATGAACAGGTTGATTGGTTGTAAACGATAAACACAATCATACGTCACTTTCAAATTTCGCTGGTGGAATAGTACATATACTGTATAATACATCAAGGTATTTGCCTTCTGGGACACTCTCTAGTGTGTGGCCATGTAGCTGGTATGCTGTCTTTACTGGGGATCGCTTTCTAGATGTGTGGACATGTGGTACACTTTTCTGGATGGAATTTCATCTGCCAATAGTCCAATAATAAGGCAGTTGTCTGCAAAGAGTCTGAAGGGTGATTTAATGGTTCAAGGGAGGTCATTGATGAGCGCGAGAAATAGAAGTGGGCCCAATACTTCCCTTGGGGTACGCCAAAGTCGACTTCAGCCTCGTTTGACTGTTCACCATCTACTAATACCAATTGCTTCCATCCCTGGAGGAAGTTGCTGATCCATGCTAGGGTATTGTCAGGTACTCTGTAGAAGTGTAGTTTGTGGGGGACCTTGTCGAATGCCTTGGAAAAGTTGAGTAGAATGGCATTGATCTGTTTGCCTTCTGCTAGGTTTCTTGAAAGTTCGTGGACAGTGATGATCAGCTGGGTTTCACACCAGCACTTGCTTCGGAATCCATTTTGGGTGTCTGTGAGTATTGAGAGTTGTTCCAAGTGGTTAATGATGTTGCTGTGGAGGATACGTTCCATTAACTTCGAGCAAGTTGATGTAAGTCAGGGCTCTCGGAAACGACAGTACTGTCGTCTGAGACGACAAGTTTTCTCAGCGGACGACAAAAAATCCTATCAAAGGATTCCACCGGAAGACAACTTTTTTCAGGGCACCCGTCGCGGCGTCCGTGACCTGTTACCTATCAGCAGTATACAACAAGTACACAGTCATTGTCTATGATAATAAGCTGTCAATTAGCTACTTTCTAGGCTTCAATCAGCCACATGAAAAAATTGATAATGACCATATCTAAGTCTGGTAGACAGCAGTGGTAGGCGTGGCTATAATTACCGCTAACAGCCAATCAGAATCAATTATCGGTAGACGTTGTAGGTGGAGTCTGAGTCTCAATGAATGTTAATTAGTCCTTGCCTGACGATGTTATTAGACGATTGCGAAAGTAATAACTTTTGATTGAAACAGTAGATTGACAAGTCAAATCATCTCTCGGTAATTGAATTAAATTGTTTACCTAAATAGCCATTTATTTTCCCGATTGATATTCTGAGCAACTGACCTGCTCAACCATTTGTTTTCTTCTTTTTTTCAAAATTGAGTTTCATACTTTCATAAACCAGTTGATTTATTGTAAATTTGAATGAGGTTATGACCGGTCTTACTTGGTAAAGAAAATCCAATGATCAACTTTTTAAGTATCCATTTAAACTTTCCATAACATCACGTAGGCACATGTCTTTGTGTTAAATTTGTCAGCATATGACTGAGTATTGATTTTTCTTGGACACTGCTAGATCTATCCGGGTAGACTAACCTTTTTCGGTACAGTGACCCTTTACCTAGTAAACTTCTATCGTTTTAGAACAATTTAGTTGGGAAATTCTTTCTGTATTTTGATTAACTGCAAAAACATGATCCCTTATTTTTTTTAATATCCATAGGCGGATCTAGAGGGGGTCGTGGGGGGGGGGGGGGGTCCAGAACCCCCCCCCCCCCCCCCCCGGCATTGACCGAAAATTAAATTTTGACTATATGAATTTAGTGTAACGTTACATATTTATTACATTTTAAGCCATAAGTTGGACTTGGACCCACCCTGCAGAAAAATCTGGGGCTTGGACCCCCCCCCCCCCCTGGAAAAAATCCTGGATCCGCCCTTGATATCATTCACAACAAATGCAATTTTCAAGAAAATATTTTTTTCATCATAGATCTAGTTTTATGTTATCTTTTTTTTTTCAATTGCAATTTTCAAAGCTTGAAATGTTTTGGGATGTCACAATGAAAGCAGCATTTAGAAAAGAATATTCAATTCAACCAAAATCTGCATTTTCCCTTATCAACCCATCACCAGACGACGAAATTTTATAATAATATTCCAAATTGAAAGTGGATGCAGAAAACTAAATAGATGTTGATAAAGATGGACTTGTACAATATACTATAGCATGGAAAATATTGAGGCAAGAAGATGAAATGCTGCTTTCAGCTTATCTTCTTTTGTCATGATGCTTTTGCAATACTTTATCTTCTTTGGCTTCAAAAGCTTCAATTTGTGGGAATGGGTTAAGAGAAAAAAAAATCACCCTTGGCTTTGTAATCTGAAATCCTTGTAAACACTGTCTGTAAACGTTGGTCATTTTGTGAAAACATTTGACTTCAGAGCGGTAAAGAATCCACTTTTATAATGATGGAATCCAAATTTTCTGTGTGGAATCCAACTTTTTCTGAAGTTGGATTCCTGGAATCCTACTTTCAAAATCCTACTGAGAGCTCTGACATACAATGTTTTCATATATCAACATTGCAATGCGTTGTGTTGAAACAAACAAGTATCAGTTTTCTCGATTGTAAAACTAATGAAAAATTGACACAAACCTGTAAAAATTTTCGGAGCCCCCTATCGCTGTCAAACAATAAGTGTTTGTCAGTTTAGAAAACACTCCTATCTCATTGTTACCCTCGAACTGTGCTCTAACGGCCATTACTCTGGTTCTCTTAGCAGCTGATACTGTGTATTTATAGCCAGTTTCTTACAAAATCAGTTGAAATTGTCTGAAATTTTGCAATCACGCTTTTTCTGGATTGTGTATTGTGAATGACGTCACGGGTTTTGCGGTCTTGGAATGATATACTCCGGTTTATCATTCCGGGGAAATCCGGACATTATTTAACATTGAAGGAAAAGGAGAAAATATTTATACAGCACTTCTAGGTCTACGACTAGAGCATTATAGGAAATGAATAATGTCTAGAATACGACAATCCTTTACCTATACAAAAAATCCATTTTATCTAGATCTAGATCTAGTCAACATTTTATTTCATTGTCTCACTGCACATAATCTCTCAATAAACTGACGTAGATCTACCTCATAGGCGTAGGAAATGGGGGTGGCAGGGGTGTGTGTGTCTCGGCCCCCAATAATTTAGAAAAGGGGCCTGATCCCCCCCCACCCCCTATGCCCCCATAACACACCCATATTTCCATTCACTTTAACATTTGCCCCCCCCCCCCCCCATATCATAGGAGCACCTAAATTCATTTTCTCGGAAAGGGTGTACCTGATTGTGTAGCCTACATTAAGCTATTCCTAAAGAGAGACGCTTTTTGACGCCCCTTAAGAAAAATGCGTGAGAAGTCATTGTGAAATAATGAAGAAATTGCTTGTGAGCAATTTCTCCATTATCCACACTATTTTCTGATCCAAAATGCAAAGATTTTTAAAACTTTATCAACTTGAAATTGTCGTCTGCAACACATTTCAAATTGGACAGTCCATGATTTTGTCTTATGATATTTGGCTTAATTAGAAGGACACATACTTCTTCTTCTCAGATGTTCCTTTGAACGCATTTATTTCACATCGATTGGGAAGCAAGTTTCTTCAACTTATTTGAATCCCTCTCGATTGAGCTTCCTGGAATTCCACCAGTACTAGCGCCAAATGTGTGGGCCAATGAGAAGCCAAGAACAACCTCCGCTACCAGGGATCGAACTTGGAACCTCCTAGTCACACGGCCAACACTCTACCTGTCGACTACGGACACCACAAACTAAACTGACACGATTTAAAAACGCAAAGCGCGTTTTCATTAACTATTCCATTCCTAGCCTCGATCGGTACCGTATTTGGGGTCATGTATGAGGTAATGTATACACTTCACGCCCCAGAAATTTTGTCATGTTTCTCTATCATGTCCGTACATCTGAACCGCCCATCACTAAATGCTCGTGTGTCTCGTGCATTCAGACCAGAGATTTTTTGTGTACAAATTGCCACTTTGATTTACCTATTGAAAACATACGAGAACTACGAAGAAGTTTGTGTACAAAATGCTCAGGCTTACTTTGGGAAAAAGGAACCGAGTTTTGGGGCTTTTGGTTGGCAGTGTTTCACAAATGAAGGTAGCTAGACGCTTTAATATAGCCGAATCAATAGTTCTACGGTTAATGAGACGTGTAAACGACACAGGAACATTTACAGACCGCCCACGGCCCGGTCAACCGCGTCTAACAACTGTGCGTCAACACAATTGTATACGTCAACGTCATCAACGTAACAGAATTGTGACCGCTCAGTGTACAGCACCGTATGGTTGGTAATCGCGAGCGTCCTATACATTGTAAAACGGTGATGAATTGCCTATGAAAACACGGGTTCGCTGTCGTCGTCCTGTTCGATTCAGGTTCTTGACTCAACATGTATTTTGGCATAATCTGACTTCCATTCGGGCATTATTCGTGGCTTAAAAGGTCATTTTCTGACCTGTTATGCAAACAATTGTAACATTTACAATTATATACTAGAGGAAAGAAGAAACGCAACGACTATTTTTTGTTATTTCTCTTAATTCTTTCATGTTACTGAATCAAAGTTGTTTCTGATTAGTATACGGAACTGTATCTTGATATTGCTCTTTGTGTTTACGTTAGAACCTGTCTTACCTCTGAGATAACGTCAAAATAGAGGTTTACACGTTTCTCACGTGCAAACCTCTCAACCCTTTCCCAAACAAGACCTGGCTTTGACGCCCCTAATAGAATATGCCTGTGAAAACATTGAGACAAAAGAAGAAACTGCTGATAACCAGCAGTTTCTCCTTTTGCCTCAATATTTTCTTGACCCTATCACACACAATTCCAATCATTATTAACATCGATTTTGTCATCTGCAACAGCTTTCAAATTGGACCACCCAAAAATTTCGTCGTTTGGGAAAGGGTTAAATACCAAAACTTTACATAAAACTCTTTTGATTCGTGTAGATGCACGTCGACTCGACAAAAGGCAATGATTTTCGCTTGGATTTAATTCCTCATATCATTTTGAGTTTTTTTCAAAGATGTCGTCCGGTAGCAATTGTGGTGTTTACGAATGGAACATCTCAACCAAAAATTGCTGTTGACTTTGGTGTACATCAATTGACAAACTATTGCTTCAGATAACGTCTTAAAATGAACGGAACAACTGACGATGGCCCTAAAAGCGATCGTCAACGTCTAACGTACGTTACGACGTTAGGACCATAACGTTGGCTTATTTTACCTACAGAAACAAGTTCTCTTACCAAGAAAAACTGTTGATGCTACTCATGGGCAGTACAACAATCAAATTTCAGCCAGGAAACGGTAACGTCAAAATGGATTACGTGCAAGAACGCATTTAACGTCGACACCAAACCCCACTCATTTACACGCATGTTTATGACACGTGCAACCTCTAACCTTGATGAAATTTTGACACTAGAAAGTCAAATGAAGAAGTTTTACTATGCATTTAAAAAAGTACTCGAATGAGGGTACTTTTGAGAAAGACATAAACAAAGCATATGATCAAATTTATTTGTTGTTGCGTTTCTTTTTTCCTTTAGTATACATGGTTTTACATCGGTTTTGTAGACTGTAAAAGTACCTTTTTGCGTTTAATCGTGTCAGTTTACAATGGGATGTTATCATGTATGGTCTAAACCATTTCTCAAACTGCACACTTTTTAATGGTCCATTTTGAAAGCTGCTATAGATGAGAAAAATGCATGTTAATAAAGATCACAATTGTAAATACTATAGCAAAGAAAATATCGAGGTAAAAAGGAGAAAATGTTGGTTATCAGCATTTTATCCTTTTGCTTCAATGCTTTCCCATGTACTTTCTATAAGGGACATTAAAACCACTGGCATAGCAAGCCGAAAATGAAGTGTAAATAAAACTGATACTGATGTCATCCATGGCTCAGGCGCTTGTGTATCCTCTCTGGGGGAAATCCCCTCCCCACCCCATTCAAACCTTTGCGAAATGAAACTCATATCTCTGCTTTGTAAAAAGTCTGTGATGTTATCAACTGATTAATTGGGATTCAGTACCCTTGAATGTGACAAGAAAGACAAAACTAGGAACTCATCAATAATTATTGTTTATTGAATAAACTTAAAAATCTGTAGAAAAATATATCACAATAATATCCCAGTATTTCCCAGAACACAAAGTAGTGAAAGTACCCAGACAATTTCCAAGATTTCCTTTTCCTTAGGACACATTTCGACTCAACATTTTGAAGTGATTGTAAAGCTTCTGGAAATATCTGCAAACATTTTTAACATTTTCTCTTGTTCAGTATTGGATGAGATCACACTCCATAAATGTGCAGACTGATCTTGGTTTACCCATTACCACACAGTGACTCTTTTTAACTCCTCACAATAAAATCGCTTAGGAAAACATTGTGGGAAATGAAGAAATTGCTTGTGACAAGCAATTTCTCTATTTCCCACAAAATGTTTTCTACCATAAAAGACCAAAAAAAGTTTGAATTTTAATAAGTTTAACCCATTACCACACAGTGACTCCTTTTGACTCCTCAAAACTAGAAGACCTGAAGGTCTTGAGTCGCTCCACAGGCCTGAATTTCATGTAATTTTTAATCCAAGTTTTGATTAGATTGTTTAATGCTTGTGTTACATAGAGCTAAAAGAAAGTTACAAAACTAGATTGTTCAAAATGTGTGGTTCTTGAAGCAAAGAAAGTAAAACTATATGTTTGCCATTTGAGAAAGGGTAAAAAGAAATGGGAGAGTATTCCAGCTTAGGATGATACTAGCAATTAAAATTTTCCTTCCTCCAAACAGATCTAAATTAACAGACCATTGATTACTCCAAAATATTTCATATTTCTAAAAATAGATTTAGAGCTAAAAATAGATTCTGGGAAAACCCTTTTCCAAAATTAATGGAAATAACTTATCAAACCTGAATTTCTTGTAATATCAAGTCCAAGTTTTGACTAGATTTTTCAATACTTGTTGCTCTTAAAGCAATTACAAAGTAACTAGAAAGCTGAAAATACATTCATATAAGATCTATTGGTTACCAAGCTTTGTCTTTATTAGAGTGAGTTTGGCTGTTAGAGTGAAAACAAAGTCACAATTAGCAATTTTGTCAAATTGAAACGCATATAACTGAGAAGTTTATATCCCTATCTAGCTAAGAATCACAATAAAGCAAGATCTTAACTTCACCTACATCTTGTTTAAGTTTTGACCTGATTGCTCAATATTTGTAGATGTAAAGAGTGTAAAATCAAAGTCGAAAACAGCAATTTGGTCAAATTCAAGGGCAAATAAATCATGATTTAAGATTCTCATGAAGCTGAAATTTACATACAAGCAAGATCTTATGGCCAGTAAGATAATGTGAAAGTTTTGCGTTGATTGGTGGATATTTATAATTGTTTGAGTAAAAATAAGGTCAAAAATGGTAATTTCGCCAATTTCAAGGGCACATAACTCAAGACGTAATATTCAGATCACACTCAAAATTGCACTCAGGCAGAATCTTATCAGCACCAACATTCTGACCAAGTTTTGTCTTGATTGATCAATATTTGTAGTGGCTAGAGTGAAAACAAAGTCAAAATAGCCATTTTTTAATTCAAGGGCAGATAACTCAAGACTTTCTGGTTCAATCAGAATTAATTGAAGGAATCTGAGAGAGGACCACCTAAGGATCATTCCTGTGAAGTTTGATTGAAATCCATCCAGTAGTTTCTGAGGAGAAGATTTTTAAAGAAAAAGTTGACGACCGGACGGACGGACGGACGCACGCACGCACGGACACACGCACGACGGACACAGCGCCATGACAATAGCCCGCTGGCCTGAAGGCCAGTGGAGCTAAAAATGGCTTTGAAAAACATTGAGGAAAATGAAGAAATTGCTTATAACAAGCAATTTCTTCATTTCCCACAATATTTTCCACACAAAAAGACCAAAAAATTAAAATGTTCATTCAGTTTAAATTGTCGTCTGCAACATCTTTGAATTTGGAACAGTAAAAAATTTTGTTGTTTGGTAATGAGTTAAATTGTTGTCTGCAACATCTTTGAATTTGGACCAGTCCAAAATTTGTTGTTTGGTAATGGGTTAACACTGTATACAACAGTACACCAACATTTTGGAATGTTTCAATTTGAAAGCTGCTGCAGACGATGCATTGGATGTTGATAAACATTCAATTTTGTACACTATAGTAGAGAAACATTTTGAGAGAAAATGAGAAAATGCTGATTATCAGCATTTGCTTATTTTCCTTCAATATTTTCTGACATTGTTTCCTTTAGAGACGTTATAACCTGGTCTTAACTGACACCAGTATATGGGTACTGAACTATAAAGTTCTGCAATTTTTTTCTAAAAAGTTTGTCAGGGGTATGGGCTTGGTCTATGACACTGTTATTGTCAAACACATCAAAGTGATAGTATGAGTGTTCTATAGATATCTAAAAAAACATGCATGTAAAACGTTAAAAAAATAGCATCAACACTTTTCCAAACAAGCCCTGGTTATGACAGCCATGATAGTAAAGGCTTACGACAACATTGATGAAAAAGAAGAAAATGTTGATGAACATCATTTTCTCCTTTTGCCTCAATAATTTCTGGGTGGTATTTCACACAAATCCAATCATTACCAAGTTCCAACATCGATTTTGATCATCTGGAACAGATTTTAAAAGGGACTACCCTGAGATTCTGGGTGATTGGAATAACTCCTCCAATAATCATGCTAAAAACTGAAAATGCATTCTAAAATCTTTGCAAAGGTACTTCAACTCTAAATAGAGAGATTTGGAAGACATTTCAAGTCCAACATAACAATATGCAATACTGATGGTTAATACACAAGTTTCACACATACGAAACATCAACAAACATACAACAAAACAAACATTTCTTTTTCTCAGAGTATTCTTGAATCAGAGTTTCAAAATTAGGCATTATTTGAAATGGGTTAAAGTTCAGATATTTTGTGGGCTTGTGGCAATATCAGAAATTCACAAATGAATGAATGTTGCATTACTCGCATGCAATAGTAGTAATACATGTGGTTATCATAATCACAATTTTTCCAGTGATTTATACCTTTTTAAAAAGACTCATGTTCATGTTTTCTTTAAAGCAAAATAAGTATTTTGAGGAAGGTCTATATTTTGCAACTTTATATCGATATCTGTTGAATTAAAATTATTACTACCCAAACCAAATATATGTGTTGCTTTATAAATCACAACCATTAATTTTGAGAATATTCCAGTGATCAAGATGCTTTTAAAATAAATTAATGACATTTAGTTTTAAAATATTTTTTACGCATCAATTGGGAAACAGGTTCTTTCACCGTAGACAAATGAACCCTAATGATTTTGCTTCTTGACAACTACACAAATGTGACCAGTCACGCTAAAAGGGACCTTAAAGGAAGTGTGAAAAATATCGACCCTAGTCAGTCTGTGCAGTCCGCACAGCCAGACTAGGGCCGACACTTTTCAATTTCATGTAATTTTCTTAATCCGGAATGTTTTCCCTATCTTACTATATGTTCATTTTTCGCATACAGGATCTGGTTGACCTGTGCTGAGTCTGACAAGTTTGTCAAAGTTTGGATTTTTTGAATTCGGATAAGGTCCCTTCTAGCGTGACGGATCACAAAATATTCTCGCAGAATGTGTGGGCCGATGAAAAGTCCAAAAACTACTACTACTACCATGTTTCCAACTTGAAAGTTCTTGGTGGCAAGGCTCAAACTCTACCTCTCAATCACAGAATGATAATTACCACAAATGATACACATACCCCAAGGTGGCTATCCCACATGATTTCTTGGATAAAGGGGTCCTTAACTCACTTTTTGGAAAGGTACACAAGACCAAAATCACCCCCTTCATCGTAGTTTTTTCTAATTTCTCAGCTTGTATTTTAAAGTATTTTGATGAGATTAAATGTACCGTATGCGCATTTGAAAGCCTCATGCCCGGTTTTATCTCATTTTTCACCAAACACCATTACTTCTTCCAATATTCAAACGCAAGCATTTTTCTGCGTCCAGAGAAGTTGGAAACGTACACATCTGACAGAAAAGCTTGTGCGTTTGCATGTTTGAGGAAGCAATGACATTTGGTGTAAAGTGAGATAGAACCATGAATGGAGCCCTCAAAAGCATGTATAGTGCACTTTATCTCATCAAAGCCTGTTGAGTATAAGAAATAATCTACTTTGAAGAAAGCGATTTTTTGTCAAATATTACTGTAAACCAGGAAATTATTTCGCGCTTTTTAAGTTAGCGTCTTTCGCGGGTGGGTGTGATCCGCAAACTTAAAACGCCGCGAATAGGCTACTTTCAATAAAAACGCGAACTTTAATCGCTTTGATAGTTTTTGTTTCGGGAAAATCTATGGGGAGATGTTTTATTTACACTAAACGTATCTGTTACTATGTAAACAAGGGAAATAGCCTTTTCATAACAGGATGTAATTGAAAAGTTTTCTTCATTTCAGACTACATTCGTTTTTATCAAAAAATACATAGATATTAGGACATATAAAAACACGACATTGAAAGATAAACCAACTTATTCAACTAGATATACCTGCTTGAAATTGAGAAAAGGGGTCGTTTGGCATTCGAATGCCAAGTATGATAGCAAACGTCGATTGACGTTTAAAACCTCGTAACTGTAGTTTGAAATAAGCCACAGCTACGATGTTTGAATCGTGATATTGAATAAAACTGTCTTTATCGCTTCTCGACGCTAAAGGTAAATAGGTGTGAAGTTATTGTAACGCTCAAATTCTATGCATTGTGTTACAAACTGTAATCCAGTAAACTATGAAGTGTGAAATAAAACAATGGGTCGATTGAAACTTACTTCGATCAAACTGTCAATGATGACTAAAATATCGTAAATACAGTCATTATTCAATATGTAATTATCCGATTCCCCATATTATTCAATATATCAATTTTATAATACCCCCATAGCGTGTTTTGTTTCGCGCGATTCGCGGACAGCATTGATCCGCGAACTTAAAACGCCGCGAACAAGCCCGCGTGCATGAAAACGCGAACATTTCTTGACGCGAACTTAACCTGGTTTACAGTAACCCATTCCCAAACGACAAAATTTTTTGGGTATAATTGAAGTTGCTAAGCATAGAATTGTGTACAATATAACAAAGAAAATATTGAGACAAAAAGAGAAAATGCTGATTATCAGCATTTTCTTCATTTGTCTCAATGTTTTACCAAGCCTTTTCTATTAGGAACCTCAAAACCAGGTTTTATATGGGAAAGGGTTAAGACAGCTCAAGTAATGAGACTATTTTTCAGAACTCGTTTCAGTTTGTCTACAGCTTCCTGTGTGGCCTGTGCCCTAGTTGTGTGTCTGTCCGTACTGCCTGAGGGGAAGGCACAATCTGACAATGCTTCAAACACCGCCGTCTTACTGTGATGGGGAGGATCTCGCAGTAAACCAGTGGGAAACTTGGCAGATAGTCCGATAAATACGTCCTCACATACACTCTGTAACATAAAGATGGTTTGTCAATTAATCTCACCGATAACCATGTTATTCCAAGTTTTATGCCATCCAAATAAAATATGAAAGTATTGAGTCACATTGTGTAAGAAGGAAATCCTTCAGATTTTCATGTAATTAATTCAGCATGGTGTACTATAGATGGTTTATTGCAGAATTAACATACCTGCATCATTCTTCATGGTGCTACATTAAAGATGTTTTGAGTAATTTATTCTCAGACATGATCAATGAGGTAATTGCTTATCTTAACAGAAAGTTACATGCATACAACTTGATGCAAGATTACACCTTTCCAAGAAGAATTGATGTACCAATACAGAGAAAAGTTAACTTATGCATGTTCCAAATATTTCAATTGAATGGCGCAAGACATCTTTAGATCTATTTTTTTACTCATTAATGTAATGAAAGTTTTCTGGAAACTAAAACATCAAACTGCTCAGCTTCCTTATGATAGCTAAGTCATACTTTTATCATTTTGTTGATTGACTCTTTTTAGATTCAGTATTAGTATTAAGTTTTAAATTTTGAACATATTTCTTTTCTAACCCTTTCCCAAACAAGACCTGGTTTTGACGTCCTTAATAGAAAAGGCTTGGGAAAACATTGAAACAAAAGAAGAAACTGATGATGACCAGAAGTTTCTCCTTTTGTCTCAATATTTTCTATGCCATATTTAACACAATTTCTATATTCAATAACTTCCTTTTTGTCATTTTCGGCAGTTTTTGAAGTGGATCACTCTAGAATTTTGCCGTTTCGGAAAGGGCTAAATGAGAGCATTGTCAGTATTGTTGTGTGATCACAATCACAGCCACACACCTGCATATTATTGTTTGTCCGTGTTTGTATACATTTATGTGTGTTTGTATCACAGAACCCTCTACAGTCGAAGAAATCACAGTCATCATGTGTCGTACAGTTTGAATACTTGAACTGTTGGTAAAGTTTATCCTCAAACATGGCACAGTCCACGTCTATAAGGCTGACTTGAGATTTATAACGAAGCCCAAAGTTATCCAGTTTTATATCACAGAGATGTAATGGTTGGTGAAATTCAGTCTCAATAGTATGTATAAGATCTATCAACTTTAATGCTATACTCACTCTCTCCTTCCAGGTATAAAAGGAACTGTATAAAAAATTATACTCATAATTATTCAGTGTTTCTGTGAATTCTACAAAATAAGCTGGACCACAAGTTCCGTAGATTGCAGGAATGTAAACTTTGTCTGACATAAACTTCATCAAGGCATATTCATATTGCATTACAAGAGAAACAATGCTGTCAGCACCAACAAATCTAACATTTTTTACATTTTTGTTATTCATGATAAACTTGTCGTAGTTCCATCCCCAAGCAAATGTAAGACGGTCCACATAATCTGTCAGATTCACGCCTATATCATTATAAAATGTCATCTGTATCATGTCATCAATAAACCGTTTAAAATGTGACAAATCTTCATGGGTCCATTGGGAATTCATCTGCATGATTGGTGGAAGTCTTTCTCGCTCTTGTAACGATGTTTTTGTTTTGAACACTACCTTGACTCGTTCATGTTTCTCGCACACTTGATCACATGTCATAAATATGACTTTTTTACCTTCACGATAGTTCGTACAATGGTCGTAATGAAGGCGTTTCTCACTACACAGAGGTGAACAAAATGAACCTGCTACTTCTCCTTTATTGTAAAGATCACACTGAAATAGAAGTAAACCATTACCACACAGTGACACCTTTGGACTCCTTCAAAGGAAAAGGCTTGGGAAAACATTATGGAAAATGAAGAAATTCTTGTGACAAGCAATTTCTTCATTTCCCACAATTTTTTCTACCCCAACAGATCAATGAATGCGAAATTTCATTGAATTCATATTGTTGTCTGCGGCATCTTTGAATTTGAACTAGTCAAAAATTTTGTCAATTGGTAATGGGTTAAATTCTACAGATTAACCCATCACCGGACAGCAAAACATTGGATGTTCCAATTTGAAAGGTGTTGCAGACGACAAATTAAAGTGAATGAAACTTTACAGTTTTTTGGTCTTTCTGAGTAGCAGCCAATATGAGAAAATGAAGAAATTGCTTGTCACAAGTAATTTCTTTATTTTCCACAATGTTTTTTTTTTAAGCCATTATCTAGTAGCTGTCAAAAAGCGTCAATGTGCTGGAATGGGTTTAACTTTTTCTCAACAAAACCTGGTTTTGATGTTTACAATAAGATGGAGTTTGGAAGTCATTGAAAGAAAATATGAAAGTCGTTTTCTTCTTATACCTCTGTGCTTTCCATGTTTTAGAGTTCAAAATCTTGATTTTAGTAACATGAACTTTGTTTTCTACTACAACTTTGAATTCTGACCAATCTATGATTTTGTAGATTGGGAAAGTCTTTGAAATTGAAAAGATGCAGACAACAAATAAATGTTACAAGTACTAAATGGAGCATAGAAAATATTGAGGGGAAAGGAGAAAATGCAAGTTATCATCATTTTCTTCTTTGCACCCAGTGTTTTCCAAGCTTTTTTCAGGATGTCAACTCCAAGTATTTGTATGACGAAGGACATTTTGTACAGTAAGCATAATAGAAATGTTTCTTGCCAAACAAAAAAGTGTAGAACAATATGTGTTTGTGAAGCATGAATGCCCTGAAATGGCAATGTTAAGTTTTCATATTAAGGGTTGAAAAGGATTAAGGAATGACCTTGAGGTAGGTCATATTATATGGAACAGATAGATTTCACTGAAAAAAGGTTACATACCAAATTAGAGTTTAATACTTTTGTAGAAAATGCCAATGTTGAGTTTTGGGACAGACGGGCGGATGGACAGATGGACAGACACAAGTAAAAGAATATGCCCCTGATCTCTCGATACGGGGGCATAAAAATCAGGCCACTTCTCCTTTATTGTAAATATCATACTTGTACAATATAATGGAAATTCACTCATAAACCCATCTAGCAATGAGCCCATCAAGCGAAGAGCAAAATTTCAGACTGCTCCATATAAATGGAGCTCCAGATGACAAAAATAAATATACACATACATTCATGTGATTGCTCTGTGACAAGGTTGAATATATGAAGAGAAAATGCTGATCATTATTCTGGTGATTCAGGGCTTAATCCAAAAACTGTAGAAAGCGTTCATTCATATGATCTTACAATAGATCTACTTTCACACTAAACCCTTATGAATTTTTTACCTACCAGTTCCACTAGCAGCTTGTGTGAATCCTCCTCTGAGCATTGGCTCTGTTTGACAGCAGTATGGCCAGCATACACGAGCACAGTGATCAGGATCAACACTAGTACAATACATCGCTTACACCAGCTACTCCTGCGTATCCACCAGCTACATCGCATTGTGAGTCGTAATCTGAAATATAGGCGATCATAAATTACCTATGTCCATTCTATATAAGTATGGCATTCAGAGCAACAGATGAGAGTGGGTAAATGCATTCTAAATTTGTTATTTTAAATCCAAACCCTAATGTTTGGGTACTCATTGGAATTGTCTCAATGAGACAATTCCAATGAGTACCCATAACATAGTGTTTGATGGATTATTAATGAAGCATTCAATTTTACAAGTAGCTCTGATTGCATTGTCTTACTGATTCTGTTAACCATATACCTTTATCCTTAACCCAAACAATCTACCTTGTAACGAAGGCATGAGTGTACACATAGAATGGATCAAAATCCATGCATCCACAGGGGTTTTCCAATGCGTTCTGCGCCTCCTCATGTTGGAGGCTTTCCCAAAGCAAACAATTGTGTTCCCAAAGCAAATATTCTTCTATTTTTCCCAATCTATATAAAATGTTTAATTTCATAATCATAATATGAGTGCTTTGCTAACTTTTTGTTGGCCAAAAATTAGCTTTTTTGCGCTTTAAGAATTTCTGAATTTTGGCTAGAATCTTTTTCTGAAAAAGGCTAGGAAAACCCCTGATCCATGTCAGTGACTCTTTTTTTTCAATACTTGTCCTGTTGACTTCAAATTTAGTCTTGTTTCAATTTTCTGCCACTTTGACTAGTAGAAAGCAGGTAGTGTTGCCTAAGATCAGACTGCATGTCTTAGCAGATCTTAGTCTATGCTGCCTGCCAAATATTTTTTTACAACAAAAATATGACATGAGCTGCATGATAAAGGTTAAAAATGTGACATTCAACCTGACAAAAGACCTTGACCCTTGAACCATGAAAAAAGTTTTATCAAAATAATTATAAATCGGAATATGAACTTGATTAATCAGTTTCAAAAGGTCCATATTAGAAAAATTATATACCAACCAATTATAGAAATATAAATGGGCATTTTAGGAAAAAAGCAACAAGTCTTTAAGGTTGATTACAGTTCCTTGAATTCAAGACAACTTAATGATGCGTTGTTGGGTTTTTTGTTTGTTTTGTTGTTTTTTTTTTCAATATGAATTGACAGTGGTTGCATATAACAAAACACATATTAATTTGTTTTCTTGGAAACAACAGTTACTTTTAGACTAGTCAAAATTGACAGATCTGCTGTACAAGAACGCAAAGGGAATACTAGTTGAAAGGCAATAAGTGCAGACTATGACCAAACAATACTTATAATAGTGAATACAGTAAAAGTTTCCTGCCATTTGGACAAGTCTAAAATTTCCTGTTTGGGACAGATTAGAGTCCTGAAAACCACAAGAGAGTAATATTCCCGCAAAATATGCTGAACTATGCAGCTAGTGTAGAACTGTGCACGCTAACTTGTTTGACAAAGCAGTGCTTCAATTTACCAGTGTGTGCAATTGTGTGAAACTAAGATTCAAAGAAACAAAATGTTCAACCCCTGACGCAATCTCTTGCCCATATTTAGAAAAGGCATTCAAGGACATATAAATCCCCTCAAACAAAATACAACTTTAAGCACTCAGAACACCCTCAACGGCTAGTCATTATCCGCTCTTGTCAACATTTAAAGAGCTGAAAATGCAGGGGCGGACAGAATCTTATAGACCTGTGGTGTCTGTGGTCGAGGGATAGTGCATCCGCAGGGTTCTCCACAGAATATTTTGAAGCTGTAGTGGCATTGGTAAACCTTGAATATACATTGTGTTCATGCAAATAATTGTGAATAAAAACATAATGGGATAAGAAGAAATTGCTCAATTTGAGCAATTTCTTCTTTTCCCATTATGTTTTTATACAGAATAAGTACATTTTAGTTTATAAGAATGCACCATTTATCAGTTTTTGACATGAACTAATTCTAAATGTCTCTTTTTGCTGATCAGTTTAAAGAAATTAAGCTGTGGGGTACTTTTGAAGCTGTAGTGGCATTACACTGATTAACATGAAGCTGTAGTGGGGCCGATACAGCTTATTGGGCTGGGGAGAACACTGCTCCGCCTTGCAACTAAGAGGATCTGAGTTAGACTTCCTGTAGCAGGGGTTGTTCTTGGCTTCTCATTGGCCGACACATTCGGCGCGAGTACTGGTGTATTTCCAGGAAGCAGAATCGAGAGGGATTAAAATAAGTTGAAAAAACTTGCTTCCCAATCGATGTAAAATGAATACGTTCAAAGGAACGTCTGAAGAAGAAATACCTTTATACCTTTATACCTTTATCTTCGGGCCGTAAATTTGGATGTTAATCCATAATGGCCCCTCTAATCTTCTTTAGTCTCTGTGCGTTGTTCTATGGTTGCGCTAACATGATGGCTTAAATTTATTTACATTCCAATCTTCACAGTTTAGCCGCGACTTAAACATGTTCACTGATGTCGATGAAACACTTTCTTCGGATAGATTATTCCATAAGTCTATTGATCTTTGTGTAAACGTATTGAGACGTTGATTGGTACCACATTTTGATTTAATGAATTTGAGATGATGTCCACGTAGGTCAGATGAGGCTAATGTAAATAACTTGTCCCATTTAAAATCGTCATAACCGTGGACCCCTTTGAAGATTTGCAGCATGTCGCACCTATCCCGTCTATATTCTAGGGTTGGAATACCTAACTGACGTAGTCTTTCTTCATATGTTAAGTGTTTAAGCTCTGGTATAAGACGTGTAGCTCTGCGCTGAACATCTTCTAACCTTTTTATGTCTTTCTTCAAATAAGGTGACCAAACACTTGATCCATACTCGAGAACTGGTCTAACAATTGACTTATACAGTATCAAAAGCATAGGTTTGTCCAGGTATTCAAATGATCGGTGAATCACGCCAAGATTTCTCTGTGCCTTACTCACAATATTGGTTATATGCGAATCAAATGTTAAACTTTCGTCGAAGATTATCCCAAGATCCCTTTCACAAGCAACATTTTCAATGGCTGTATATTCTCCGGTACTGTCCTTCATAGAGTATCTAATGTGTTCATTATTCCGACCTATGTGCAGAACTTTACACTTGGATGCATTAAAGGAGAGTTTCCACTTCTCGCTCCAGTTACATAAATTATCAAGATCATCCTGCAAACTGTCACTGTCCTCTACATTCTTTACTGTCGAGTACACTTTACTGTCGTCCGCAAAAATCTTAACAATATTTGTTGTCACTGTTGGTAAATCGTTTATGAAGCACAAGAATAATACCGGCCCAAGAACACTACCCTGGGGTACACCGCTTAGAACGTCAGTCCATGATGATGTTTCTGATCCAATACGCACTTTCTGTTTTCTGTTGGTAAGAAAACTTTTGATCCATTTCCAAACAAGTCCTCTAATACCTAGATGGTGAAGCTTATGTAGTAAACGTTCGTGAGGTACACTATCAAATGCTTTACTGAAGTCTAAGTAGATAACATCTATTGGAAGTCCATTGTCAACATGCTTTGTCCATTCATCCAGTATTTCAAGAAGCTGGGAAGTCAGGGTTGGCGCTGCCCATCGCCATTGTCGCCAAATGCGACAGAAAAATAAAAGTGGCCCAAGAATTTTTCATTTGGCGAAAATGCCTGGCGCCAATGAAAATTAAGTGGCCCCAAAAATTATCAACTGGCCCCAACTCGCGGTAGTTACAGCTTTATCAAACGTTACCGACAATATATTATCTCGGCACGCGACACGACAATTAGCACCATGTATAACTGTTTATTACCTTTAATTGCCATCCATAGTTAGTCCAAACACATATGACGCGACAAGTAATTGATAAGCAAAGCGACGGAAAAATCGATAATCATAATCGGGTACTAGTGTCGTGTGCAATAGAGCATTACACGATACATAATTATGGGCGTGTACTTTCGATATTGTTTTAATTTGATTGACGGGTCGAGTGTTCATGGTTATCGAATATCCCCTAGTTAATCCTTTACTTTACGACATATTTCAGGCGAAATTGAGTTGTTCAAAACCAATCTTGTTGCAAATAATTGTTCAGAATTCCGTAGTTATGGAAGGTGCCGAACTACGATGTTTCGGTAAGTTCAATCGCACATTTTTTTTTTAATAAACTAGATCTAGACCTTTGTTTTATGCTTTTCATCGTGAGATTGTCCCAACGAACTTCAAGGAAAAAGTTAGTCATGATTCCTGCCTAATTACAAATTCAATCGGGACCCTGATAATCATATTTTCTCCTTTCCCAAACCTGTTTGTTTTATTGACAAAATAGGATTTTTCAAGCGAGCCAGGAGGGGGGGGGGGCTGTTAGGCGGTTCGGAAGAACAGAACATAGAACAACTGATAAAATATTTGAAACTATTTGATATTCTTTATTCAAAAGACATCTCAACATTGATGAATATGCTTGCAACATGGTTGCCTGAACAGCCACATGTGTACAAGCATATTCAACAATCTAATTATGTAGCCTAAGTCTATATACATGCAATGAGTTAAGTCTAAAACAAACAAAATGGAAAAAGGACAAAATGATGGTTTTCATAATTCCTTTCTTTTGCCTCAATGTTTTCTGAAATGTATATCATTTGGAAAACAGCTTATTAGGAAAAGAGTTTGGTGCAAAATGTCGAAAATTTTGTCAGCTAGTACCGGCCCAGACACCTGAAATGTGGCCCCAACTTTCACCAGGTTGGCCCCAACTTTTTTCATTTGGCGAAAGTGATGGCCCCAACTTTTCGAGAGCCAGAGTGAACCCTGGAAGTGCATGATCTACCAGAAAGAAATCAATGCAGCTAAATCCCCAAAGTTAACCATGCCAATGTTGATGCATGTACTGTCTATACACAGCTGTGGCAACAGGCAATATCATCAAATCTGATTTCAGAAGAATTTATTTTTGCATGTGCACCTGACTCCAAAAATGACAGCAAATGTGTGCAGCTTTTTACAAAGGCAGAAATGCCATCCTAAATGAGCCAACAATTCTCTTCCGGGTTGATCTTGTTTTGGTTTCATCAAGCGTTAAACAGATATAGGAGGGTCTGTCAAATGTTCCTCTCCGAAATGACATGGTCATTTATTGTCCTTATGTGTGCAAAGAACTATTAGAAAGGTAGTTATTTCAGTCACTTTTTTGTGGTTTTTGTTTACAACAGCTGGTTCCCTAAAGCAACAACGGCTGACTTCGGCCGACTTCGATTGGGACTATAGCTCGAGTCATTCAGAAGATAGCTCCAACCGAACACCGATAGTGCGAGCTATTGACGTCATTTCCGCAGCTATAGCTCCAATAGAACAGCAATGGCCCGAGCTATAGTCCGACCACCGGAAAAAGTGTGGTCCGACCATTCCCGCCATTTCGTCATTCGGAACACCTCGGATATCAGCGAACCAATCAGTGTCGAGGTAAACAAAGCTTTTGATTGGCTGACTCAGAACGGGGAGGAATTCAACTGACGGAACAGCGCTGGTTCCCAATAATGGTTCCCGTCCTCGCGAGCTATAGTGCCAATCGAAGGCCGACTTCGATTGGGACGATCGCTCTAGTCATCCGTGACGTCATACAACAGGAAGTTGTGTACTGCGCATGTCACCAAGCGAACGCCTATAGCTCGTGATGCACAAGCCAACAAAATGGCCGCGCCCATACGGTTTTACCAACAATTAAATGAGACTCATCGTTCGTTGATAAATGGCTACATTTCAATTAGAAAATAACACTATTTCCATGAATATTAACTTTCAGTCGCATTGACAAGGACATGTGAATATATTGAAATTAATTAAAGGTGTTTTGTGGTTTTTCAACCGGACTTCAATTCGTTTGCTTCTTTGGACGCCATCTTGGAATGAAAGGGACCACGGGTGAGAGCGTGGTCCGACCATGGCTTGGTTCAAAGGTCAAATGACGTCACTATAACCCGGGCTATCGGTGTTCGATTGGAACGATGGCTGAAATAGCTTGAGTGATCGTCCCAATCGAAGTCAGTCGAAGTCAGCCTTCGATTGGCACTATAGCTCGCGAGGACGGGAACCATTATTGGGAACCAGCGCTGTTCCATCAAAGGGTGCGTTCAGGGTTCTCCCATCTGTAGCCATCGGTGCCGTTGGTAACCATCGGTAGCCATCGGTAACCGTCGGCATACCGATGGATATTTTGTTGGTAACCAATTGTCCCGAGAGTAGACAAGTCGGGTAGCCTCGGTAGCCTCGTTTTCATTACAGTAAGATGGCGGATAACAATCCAACTACGGCGTTCCTAATCATATATTTTCTTCAATAGCAAGCGAATAACATTCTAACCGTTCTTGATAGAATTTATTGTAATAGTTGAAGCTACAATTATTTCATTTAGCCATCTATTTCTGAAAATATCTATTTATTCATAATTTTTGAAAACGAACGATCACTCTGCGGGGAGAATACGCTCTTGGTAATTGATTATCCGCCTTTTTTTACCGATCGGTACAATTTTCGTTCAGGGTTTGTTGGTTGCCGACGGTGCCATCGGCTACCGATGGTACCATCGGTAGCCGACGGTAAATACACTCGGTAACCGATGGGAGAACCCTGAACGCACCCAATTGAATTCCTCCCCGTTCTGAGTCAGCCAATCAAAATCTTTGTTTACCTCGACACTGATTGGTTCGCTGTTATCCGAGGTGTTCCGAATGACGTAATTGCCCGGATGGCCGGACCACACTTTTTCCGGTGGTCAGACTATAGCTCGGACCATTGCCGTTCGATTGGAGCTATAGCTGCGGAAATGACGTCAGTAGCTCGCACTATCGGTGTTCGGTTGGAGCCATCGTCGAGCTATCACAGCCCTGCGTTCAGTAAGACAAAACGTAAATTCCTACCGGATTTTTCACCCACAAGTCTTACTGAACGGTCTGTTTACAACTAACGTTTCGCAAGATGGCGGACAAAATATTATTACAAGTTGTAGCGAATGAACTTTCAGGGAACGAGGGCATTGATGCGGGTGATGGCGATAAATGCGCGTGTCACTGAGATTGTAGTAAATACTGGAACCAGTAGACTATTCAATTGTGTTGTTTAACATGCATATTTAGAAAAGCTTTCACTGTTTGTTAGATTCGTCACCAAGTTCGTTCGTATTTTTTTTAACTGACTAACTTTTATCTATAATTATACATTTTGACGTCCACTGGCCCGTACTTTTATTTCAGATCTTGATTTTGCAGTATGTTGTTGGTACTTTTGCAGGTTATAAACTTATTAGTTAGAATTCTAATATTAAGATGTATGTTTTTCAGTTGAAAACCTTTCAGTGGAAAACCAACGAAATAAACAAACATTGGAAGAACTAAGAAGATGATGCTAATGAGAAAAAAGAAACGGACCAACAGGACAAAAGATTGCAGCATTTTGCTTCAGCCGGGGACTGACCAACTACAGTACAGACCCACCATGAACGGACTGACGCGAAATGGCGAACGACCGGTGCATGCAGATTTTTAAACAGACTGTCTGTATCGGTCGTCAACCTCTTTGTATGTCAGATCCACCATCATTTATTGGTGTCCTTCGAGAGCTTGGCTGAACTTTACTTATAGAAATTTAATCAATGATGAGAAAATCAACTATATAGACTACCACGGTTTTTGATTTTGTTAAGAAGGGAAAAGAATATCGTTCATACTGAATAGAATACCAGGAGTCTGGAACTTTGATTCGAGTTTTGTCCTAGCAGATGGATGACTGCCACAGTGCAACAAAAATGCTTCACAGTGTAGGAGCGGAAGTGTGTGAAAGCTTGTCTTTGAGTGATAGCTTGTGTGTCTGTACATCGAAGAAATGCAACTTGGTAAACATCAGCGATTGACATAGGGTAAGAAAAAGTTAATGATTGATAATTATTTCGACATATATCTTATATTTTGTTGCAATGTCGTAATCTTGAATAAACATGGAAGGCATTGTCCTAATATGCGCCCGGTCTGAGCTGTTTAACCCATACAAAATGCCTTGATCATTTGGATGGGAAAATTGCAGCATGATTTTCACCACATAAAATAGCCATTTTTATCGCTTTTTTATCATTCATCGTATTGTTTATTCCCAAAATTAAATGCCTTTATGTATGTATTTTTTCACTAAGAACATGATTCAGACGAAATGATGTCCATTCCAATAAAATTCCCGATTTAAGTGTCTGCATTTTGACAGTTTTTATGTACAATCGTTTGGCTAATGACATTTCCCTTAGGAATTCATTGTACAATCGCTTACAAGCAGTTTGTAATGTCACTTGCCTATATTTCACAATGATTACAATATCAACACAACACGAAATTTCGGTTTATCTTCTTTAATTTGTTATCCAATGTTCCACAGGATAGGCTTCTTTCTTTACCTATATTCAAAATTCATTTTATAGTGATGAATGAGTTTGTATAATAACAACGAATTTTGTGCTAAACGTGTAGACTTGGTTTGCCAAACGTTTTTTTTTTTTTTTATGTTTAGATAAACCGTCGGTGCCTTTTTGAAAACTCTTGACTACGGCTAGAATCAAGCCGTAGTAACTTTACGAGATTTTGTAACATCACCTTCGAAATAATATAGTTTGTCCGAAATTATGTCACTGTTTACTAAATATAATTGTGCCCTATTCTACATCGAACCATGTGCCGTGACGAAAGATTACTGTATATTCCAATATATGTAATTTGGCAAAGAAGCATAATTCTTACTGAAAGATGGCGAATAATGACTCATTTGCTGTCCGCAGTGGCCGTGACAGTACAGTAGCTGTCTACAGATAGCATTACGTCGATTTATTCAAGAATAGTGGGTTCGAAACACATATTTCTATAAATCGAAATCCCCCTTTTCCTCGCCAATTTAGACTCGCTAATTTTTTATCATTCACAGGTCGTTGTCATATTTCACCACAAAAGACACTATTAACTCAGCTTGCTGTCCATGGAAAATGTCATGTGACTATACCGCGTGTATACTCAACGGATTTGGTGGGATAAAGTGTACAGTACGCGCATTTGATTGTGCCATTCGCCATGCTACGCACTTTTAAAAACCGTTAGGTATGCCTCGTTGAAATCACATTTCAGTGCAAAGTCGTATGTTTACAATTGTGTTTTGTAAAATTATATATAGATCTAACAGGAGATCCAAACAGGAGATCTGTTTGGTTACAGTAAAAATAATCTATTTTTGGATTTCCCAGGGTCATGGATGATGACTATTACAGTTGGCGCCACATCGTATGGCACAATGTTTATATTTTGGTAAAATGTAATTTAGCGTTAAACAAAAATAAACACGTGCCATACGATATGGCGCCATCTGTAATTGGTCCCTGTCAAATGTTGATATCGGTTAAAGCCGGATTTTAAATAACAGATTGACAAAGATTGAGGCTTCAATTATACTTTAGTACAGTATTTCGTCGGTGTAAATCAAATATTAGGTTAGTAATGGGAGATTTTATAAAATTATGTCACGTGACTCTCCATCTTGGAAAAATTTCTTATTTTCCCGACATGTTTTCTCTGTATCTTTTACGGGCGAGCATAATATCATGAAAATAGTCGAATATAATGCAAAAAGAGGTAAAGACGCATTTACTGCAATCAATATGTCACATAATGCAATTCAAGCCGTTGTACAAAAGTAAATATTTCTTGCCAGGCTGTTGTACAGGACTTGACAAACGATTGTACAAAAAAATCAATTTTTTTAAACGGCAAAAATGGGAAGTTTTAGACGGTTTCCTAACCAAATAATTATATAAATCTCAACACACACATATGCACGAGCTGTGAATGAAAATTTTGTCGCGAAATACCCTACAGTATGCATCTATTCGAATGAAAACTGCGATTCGTAACAGCTAAATCACCCGTTTTAGTTCATGCCCAAGTGAATCGGGCCTAAAATAACTTAAATCTAGAACTAATGGCCCCGATTGCTTTACAATATTACAGGGAATAATAAAAAAAGAGATTGGTACAATGATCTGACAAAAGTGTTGTGTTTATCCAGAAAAAAACATAAATTCTTACCAATGTCAACAGCTGATGTTTACCAAGTTGCATTTCCTCGATGTACAGAAACACAAGTTATCACTCAAAGACAAGTGTTCACACACTTCCGCTCCTACACTGTGTGCTTGGTCGAGACAGGTACAACACATCTCTGCTCCGACAAATTGCTGAAATACGAAGTATGTATTGCTCGACACTCCCTGCAAATGATTAAAATCTTGTCCTAGACGCTTTATGCTTTTATCCAATCTTCAATCTGAGGAATAAGAACACAGCGGTCTTAAACTAACTTCATCATGGCAAGCCAGAGGTTGCAACTGTTTAGACTATTTCATTTTGATATGTCTGCAATTGAGAGAGTTAATTTCCGATTTTTGGGAACATTGGACACAACAGCTAGAGCTTTATCATGCCTATCAGCCGTCACGTTATTCAGAATGTCAACATGGACAGGATACGACACACATAACCTCAGATCCATTCCGGAGGCACTCATCATTTCGTGCCATGATCATGTCTACTAGATCAAGCCATGAGTTGCTGTTTTTGTTCTGTATAGATTGTAATGAAGAGAGTTGGATAGAACAGCAAGAAAAGGACAAAAAAAAAACAGCTTAACCCTTTCCCAGACCCTTTTCTGCTTTTCATTGCAAGGGAAAACATTGAGACAAAAGAAGAAACTGCTGATCACCAGCAGTTTCTCCTTTTGAGTCAATATTTTCTGTGCAGTATCATACAGAAATTTCATCTTTAGCCACATCTCTAGTGTTGTCAGCTGCAGCTTTCAAATTGGAGCACCCTAAAATTTTGTTTATGAAAGGGTTGATTTAAAACCATTTACAGTAATTCCTTACAGGGAACCATGAAGAACTGTATCACTGTAGCAGTACCTCATTGTAGATTTACGGGAAACAACCTGGAAGCTGGTTTCCAGGACAATTCCGTAAAGTTACTGTTTGCCTGTAACTGTGTCATACTGTAGATTTACGGTTAATGCTGTAGATTTATGGTTGGACATGGTTATGTGCGGAGATTTTAAATATAAAGATATCGTCCTGGAAACCAGATGCCGTTTTTTTTCTTGAAAATTTTTAAGAGATTTTTTACAGTATACACCATCAAAAGTTCCCCTACAGCTTCAACTTATATAAAGTCTTTAAAGCATTCACTGTATTCAGTGATTTTGATGTATTTGATACAAAAACAAATAGAAACAAGAGCTATCACTGTAAGATGACAATGCCCCCGACACCGCTTTGATTTTAAATTATGGCCAGTCTATGTTCAAGGTCAAGGTCATCCAGGGGTCAAGGTCACCAAAGTATGTGCCTACAGAAAGGTAATGTACCAAGGAATGTTGTGGTAAAGTATGAAGCGAATATGTTAAGTAATAAGGAAGTTATGGCCAATGTTAAAATTTTTGGACGGAATGACGGACGGACAGACAGACGGACGGACAGACGGACGGACGGACGGACAAGTCAAATTTATGATGCTTCCCTATCGGGGGCATAAAAACATAGTGGGAAAAGAAGAAATTGCTCATTTTGAGCTGTTTCTTCTTTTTCTCTATTAATATTACATACTGGTACATGCATGATTGTATTAGATCATTTGCATTAACCACTATGCATTTGAGGTTCATCAATAAGGTTTTAATTACACTGGGTCAATACAGCTTAACCCTTTCCCACATAATTACATCTTTAGTTTTGACACCATACAAGATAACAAATTTTGGAAAACTTTGTGGAAAATGAAGAAATTGCGTGTGACAAGAAATTTCTTCTTTTCCCACAATGTTTTCTATCCCAAAAGACAAAAAGAAATAAAAGTTCATTCACTTGACTTTGTTGTCTGCAACATCTAAAATTTGGAAGTCTAAATATTGAGGCAAAAGGAGAAAATAATGATTCTCAGCAGTTTCTTCTCTTGCCTCTATGTTTACTCAAGCCTTTTCTAAAAGGATTGATTCATTGGGGTTTTACGCCGTTTTCAACTACTAAGGTCATATTGCAGCGGCTGGAGCACCTAACCATGGATTCATGTCGTTTGTCATACCAGTACTACCACAACACCCTTACCGAGCCTCCAGCTGCTCCCCCACATAGGTTCATGATATCAAACCATTGATGGGTGACTTTTATGTCAGTAAGGGTATTTGCCTTGGCTGGGTTTCGAACCAGGGACCTCTCAAATGAAAGGCAGATGCGCTACCAACTGCCCTATGGCCGCGGCCTTTTTGAATTTCTAAATGGAACATCAAAACCCGGTCTTCTCTCTTTAATCATTTCAAGTAAACCTTGAAATGTTGAACAGCATACATTTTGTTTAACCCTTTCCCAAATGACAAAATTTTAGGGTGGTCATACTGAAAGCTGTTGCGGACAACAAAAAGGGTGTTTATGAAAACAGAATATTTGAGTTTGGAACACACTTTAATTTTGCCATTTAGAAAAGGGTTTACTAGCATAAATTTATTAAGACATCTTCAATTTTGATCAGTCCAAATCTTGTCTTTTGATAAAAGGTCAATTCTAGATTTGTATTCAGCATTTTAGTCATTTGTATTTGCTTAAGATGGGTGGTAAAATCTTGCAGAAAAAAAGAAAATACTGTTAATCAGCATTTTCTCATTTACCTCCAAAGATTTTAGCTGAAGCAAAGTTCTGCAATGTTAATAATGAAATAAAGAAATAAACTTAAGCAGAATCCCTGTCAACATACCTGTATTTGGTCATAACCGTCATATCATTCATAATGTACATGTATGCATTAAAAAATGTATTGGAAAATCTAATAAAATATCATTGTTACTGTCATTCCTTAATGTTGTAAATGGTATGTTAATGCATAGCTTTTAGAACATTTTAGAATGGCAGTGATGAAACATATTGAAACTATGAAATTCTTTTTTTTAAAATCAAACATTTATGTCCAGATAATATACAAGTTCCTCATTGAAATAATTTAGCCTGAATCTGAAAAAAGAGCCATTATGACATTTGAGACCAACATGGATTTAGATCAGCTTGTGCATAATTATGCAGTCTGATCAAGATCCAGGCTGTTCTCTTCACCTTTTTCCAATCACGACCTAGTTTTGATGTCCCTAGTCAAAATATTGTTGCAATACATTGACAGAAGAAGAAATTACTGATCTGAAAAAAGTCCTTGTGACATTTGAGAAAAACTTTGATCTAAATCGACCTGTGCATACACAGTCTGATCAAGATCAAAGCATTTCTCTAAAACATTGCCTAACAAGACCTGCTTTTGGCGTCTTTCACAAAAAGTTTTAAAAGATACTGAGAGAAATAGATAAATTGTCGATGATCAGCAATTTTACCTTTTCCCTCAGTATTTTCTGTCTGATCAGGATCCATGCTGTCCTCTTCCATCTCTTCCAAACAAGACCTGATTTTGTGTCCCTAGCAGATGTAGTTTTGGAAAACACTGACAGAAAAGAAGAAATTGCTGATCTGAAAAAAGAGCCCTTGTGACATTTGAAACCAACATGGGAATATACACAGTCTGATCAAGATCCTATTGTTCCCTTAAAACAGTTACCATTTTCCAAACAAGGCCTGTTTGTGATGTTTCTTTTATAAATGGCTTGCGAAAACATTGAGAGAAAAGAAGAAGATGCTGTTGATCAGCAATTTTTCCTTTTATCTCAATATTTTCCATGATAAAATTTCCAACTTCAAAGCAGAGTGTACTTAACACTCATTTTGTCATCTGCAGCTCCTTTGGAATTGGAGAGGTCTAAAATTTTGTCTTTTGGAAAGGGGTTAACCCTTTTCCATACAATACCTGTTCTTGACATTTTGAATAAAATTTGTTTTTGAAAAACACTGAGAGAAAATAAGAAATTATTGAAAATCAACAACTTCTCCTTTTCTCTCAGTATTTTTTGTCCTATAAAATACACATTTTTCTACTTTTGACATAATTATTTTGTTGTCTGCAACTCCCTCCAAATAAGATTGATATTCTGGTCTCAATTGAAAGGGACAACTAATTGGCAAAAGTTGGTCAAAGTACAACACACCGTAACAATTTTAGCCAAAGTGGTTGCCCGATCGGAGGTTGGAATGTTCCGTGATGTACTTGTCGCTTGTTCGTCCACCCCATCCTTCTGATATAAAAGAAATTGTTCCTTCAATGGCTTGTGGTGTAATACCAATCAAAAACTTAATAGTATTGTTGTGTTTGTATGATGACCACATCAAAGCTCTGGCTTGTAGATTGGATGACCTCTCCAAGAAAATCTCAAAGCAATCAATGATGACGGCTATATCTGTTCCAAAATATGTTCGAAAACTCATCGGTGTGGTAGCCCTTAACTGTTCACGATCTGGCCACAGTATCATCCGCTTCAATCGTGTGTACATTATGTCCAGCATATTCAAAAATAACCGAGATACAGATGATTTGGTGATTCTAAATCTCACTCCAAGGTCCATCAATGATAAGTTTAGGCGCTGGCTGTAGACTGTGGAATATATGATTCTAAATACTAATGAGTTTCCAAAGTAACAAATTTGGAGAGACCTGTACACTACTTTACTTTTTCGTTGTCATCCTTGAAGAAAGTATGATCAAATTTCTTTCTTTCAAATGTCAATTTGTCTTTAAGCTGCATTTTCTTGCAAAAATCGTTGTAATTCACATTCCATACCACTGATAGCACTATAATGAAGATCAATTTGGCTTGGTACTCCACATGCTCCTACTGCTTCAGCTGCACTGTCCATTTGTAGTCGATGTAAGCTTTCCAAAGTATCCTGTTGCTTCTTCTTCTCAATCCGCTCTAAAGAACGGTGATACCTGTAAACATCCTGTGCTGTGGACTGCTCATCAACTTTTCGGTGACCCAAATTCAATGTTGGTGCCAAGTCAGGGTTTGTGGTGTCATATAAGGTGGACGGCTTCCCTGAAAAAAAAAAGAATGCAAATGAAACAGTGTCTGGAAAAAGTAGGATGGTCCTCTTGGGTACCGCAGTACTTAATGGCGTCCGGAAAAATCAATAATGAATGGGGACATGAAAACATTCCACGATTTCCCTTTCTAAAGTAAATGCAGTCGAAATTATGATAAAAGTAATCACCAAAGTTTAGAGTAAATGATTTTGATTTTAGTTTTGCTAATGCACGCAGTTGGTAGGCGATTCTTCGTCCGCAAATGAACACTGTTTTGAATACCGCGGTACCGTAAAAGACAGTCTAGACAATATATCCATGTTGGGCTCTTTTAAATCAGTAAAATACTTCATATTTTCTTAAACTGAATGGATAATTTAATCTTATACAAAAAGAAAAGTTCGTCTTACGTTATTTATTTTCACCCAATACCGCGGTACCAAAGAGGGACATCTTTTTCATGAAACAATCGAATTTATCGGCTTTATTTTCATATAAAATGAGTTGAATCGTCACAGAAGTTATACATATTTATCTTTTCATTTAAAAAAAATCGTGTATTGTAGTTACTGTACGGTAATACATAATCTATTTACAAATAAAACAAAACTTACATTCGCAAATCGGACATGTCCGCCATCTTTGTTAGCTCGGCACACCACCTTCAAATCTGTGAGCTAAGTGGTGCGAACAGTTAGGAGTAAACAGGTCGTTCAGTAGAAAACGGTTACAAATCGGTCGCTCCGTGAGCTAACGTTTTGTCTTACTGAACGCAGGGCTGAGCTATCGCCTCACTCGAAGTCGGCCAACAACAACAGAAAAGCTTGGTTCCCAATTTTCAATTTCCGGTACCGGCCGCTGTCTCTTGCATTTGAGATTTCTTGTTGTAAGCATGCTTTTGAATCATATTCACAAAAATATCTTGTTACTAAATGTAAGAATATTCAGTTGTTTAAATATCTGCTATTTTTGGTAACAATTGAGATTTAATTTCATTCGTCCCCTTTTATGTTCGTAACCTATATTTACAAGACACTCTACTCTGTTCTACTTTTGTTAGTTTTACTTTTAGACATATTTATTTAAATTGATTGGGAAACAAGTTCTTTTTATAACATTGGTGACTGTGCCTATACTTTTTCTTAAACAGTGACAGTAGTGAAGCTGACAGCCTCGGTAGCGCAGTGGATAGCGCACTGAACTTGAAGCCCGGAGGTTCCAGGTTCAAACCCCCACCGGGGTGAGGTGTGTCTTTGGGCAAGACACTTAATTGTCACCGCCTCAGTCTACCCAGCTGTGAATGGGTAGCAGTGAGGTAATTTCGAGTTTCTCACTGCCTCTCTTCTCGTAGATGGTTTAATGGGTGGCTGTGATGTAATTTCGAGTTTGTCACAGCCTCTCAAAGGAGTTGTTGTGATTGCATCTGTAAATATGGTGGTGGGATGGTGCAATCACAAGAACTGGTGTAGGGTTTGATAAGTAACGCCGTTAGGCGGTTCTCCGCAAAGTCATCGGAGGAATTTACAGAAATAGATAGATAGATAGATAGAAGCCGAACTTGCGTGCCAATCAAAGAGGGTCCATAATTTGACAGTTTGACTCACATCAATTTGACTCACATCATACATAGATTTGCTGTGATATAATGCGCTAAAACTTGATGATTTGGGATAATGTGTCAATGTGCGGTAATGGATTAATTGAAAGTACATTATTTACACAGAGATTCATTTTGCCCTGCGTCCTGCGTCAAAGATGTACAATTTTCTGGGAAGAGTCCCTAGAAGCACAAATTTTCAATGTGTGCATCCTTGGGACGCACAGTTTTTTTTTCAGATCAAAGTCGTTTAAAACAAAGAACATGACAAGAAAAAAGAAATTCCAAAATTCACAGTAGGGAAATTCCATGCGCTAAAAATAGAATTCTAGACTCGGTTGTTATCGTGATCATGCCGAAAACTCCGAGAAATCACGAAAGCAATCCGTTGGTCTGGGATCAGTAACTTGTAACTGTAGGCTTGTCAATTGTTAGATACAAGGTTTTCATCTCTCACTATCAAATTCCTTTGTTTGTATTGCTCCGCGACCGGAAACCGTTAATTTGATTACTTGGCGATATTCTTTCATTGTGTACATTGATTGACCCCACAATATTTTTCAACTCTGTTAGTTTTTGAGATACAGGTCGAATATAATCAAAACTTTATCAGCAAATTGAAAGAGTCGGATGCTGATGATGTTGTGAAAGAAACTTAATTTGATTTATTAGTCTGGCTGTTGAATTGACCTTGACTACCGATGAAGAATCTCCACATTTTTTTCTCAAAATGAAAGTAGACTGACTTCACTCGCTGAGCCAGTAAAAACGGCGAGCGATATTCAAAATTAAAGTTGATTAATTTCTACAAGCCAAGAATAAAGAAATACATCGAAGACCAAAAATGTGAATTTAGTGTTGAAGATTATGAAAAATTGTTGCTGACACGATTTCCTCTGCTGCGTCCTAGCTATTAGCTATATAAGCCTAGGCTATCATGGCTGGAAATTGTTAGCAACAACGATTCCTTGATTGCCAGGAACATTTTGCTAATTATTGTCTCCTACTGTGTAAACTTAAACCTGTATGCTGGTGAATCTCAACATTTTCAGTTTTCACAATCAAATGTGTAAGCCCAAATGTCAGAAGTTACTAACTTACCACTTCTATTATAACAACTTTCAAATTAAGGAAGGGGTATGCAAAAACTTTGTTAAATATTCCCATTTTTAGCTCGACTTTTCGAAGAAAATGAGAGCTTATACTGTCACCCGGGCGTCGGCGTTGGCGTTGCAACAAAGGTTAAAGTTTTTTCAAACATCAATAACTTCCATACTATCAAAGAGATTCAACCCAAACTTGGAATACTTATTCACCATCACACCCTCTACCTTACTATCAGGGTCCATGACCCTGGCTCCACTATTTTTTGGAGTAATGCCCCCTTTATACTAAGCAACTTAGAAAGTCGAGCGCACTGTCTTCGGACAGCTCTTGTTAATAGCATTATACAGTTTCCCCAAACTTAAGGTTGATCATGATTTATCCTCTTTCTACTAAGGTCCTTTGTCTTCTGCTCCATTCCCTGCCACATTTGTACAATAATGTTGGGACTCACTGTCCTTGGGCTGGGACTCATTGTTTCAAAATATGTGAGTCCCATGGACTCACTACTTCAGATTTCAAAATGAAACACTGTTTACAGTGCTCCCCAGATATAACGAGATCGATTGGACATAGTATAATACCTCCCCTCAAGCGCCTCGACAAAATGTCCATTCGTTTCCCTTACCTCTAAAATCAAGGATGGAAATACAGTACATATTATTATACTGATACATCATTTCAGTGATTATACATCATGGGTCTGTTGTCCAACCCGAAGCAGCGTCAGAAGATTGTGGATGCCATCTCGCGCTACAACAACATTCTCTGTGCACTCTGTTACATAGGTGGAGTTTTGGGATTCCTGGCTCTGGCTTACCAACCACTGAACGCCAAGACATACTTCTCAGAAAATGCCCTACTGCCAGGTAACGTTAACCCTTTCCCAAACAGCAAATATTTAGACTATTTCAAACTGAATAAGTTGCAGACTGTATTTTCAAGATCATGAAACTTCTAAGTCTTACAACTTTCTGAGAAGAAAACGATTGAACTTGTGAAAAGCAATACATTTCCCACAATGTTTTCTCCATTCTTTGTCTTTTGGGTGTGAAAGGGGGGGGGGGGGCATCAAAAAGTGTCAGCATGTGGGAATGGATTCAAGTTTTCCAAAATAATCCCTGATTTCTATGGTCTTTCTAACCTTTTAAAAAGATTTACAATGGGCCTTTCAATATAAAACAAATAAAAAATATTATTGTCTGGAAAGAGTTAATAACTGTTTATCAATTCTATGTTTGTTTACAGGAGTTGTTGAGAGTGGTTTTTACTTTGATACTGACTATACGAAGGATCTAGAAGCTTTGAAAGAAGAGCTTAAGAAAGACAAAAGGTAGGCAACCCTCAAGTATATACATTTACGCAATTTACATTTACAATGTATTGTAATCAAATCAACTATAAGTTTTCCTTTTTATAAGGGTGTCAGATACAGAGCTACAGATAAGAGGGGGTAATTCATTCTAAATTTGTTATTTCAAATCCGAAGCCTATTGAACAAATTTGGAATTCCATTTCAAAGTGTACCCACAACATAGAGTTTGGTGAACAACAATCAAAATGTTGCATTTCATAAAGTCATCACCCACTCTTATATTTAGCTCTGTCAGATACATCACAATCTGAGTATGTTTGAATTCTTGCTTGGCCAGTATCCTCGCTGATATTTTACAAATGTCATTTGCTTCTCACGGAAGGATGAATCATCTATTAACCCTTTCCCAAACAAGACCTGGTTTTGACGACCCTAAGAAAATAGGCTTGGGAAAACATTGAAACAAAAGAAGAAACTGCTGATAACCAGCAGTTTCTCCTTTTGTCTCAATGTTTTCTGTGCCATATTTTACACAAATTTTATCTTTAGTAACTTCCATTTTGATATTTGTGTCTCTTTTTGAAGTGGATCACCCTAAAATTTTGTCGTTTGGGAAAGGGTTAAGCCATCACATTGGATGATCTGGTGGCAGACTAGCGGATGCTTTTGTACTAATGTGAGAAAAGCCAAAAAGACATACCCAGGGGTTGAAAAATCCACTCGCCCGCTCGCATTGGCGAGTAGAAAATGCCGTAGGACGAGTAGATTTGGGGACGAACTAGTCCGACGGGGCGAGTGCAAATTTAGGACTTGAATCACGCTGATTGAGGGGAAAAAATAAAGGATCGAAAAGAAAGTATTTATTTCAAACTTCATATCGGAAACAATAATATTCGCTGTAAAATAAGACCTTTCCCTGTTTATGTTGATCAATCCCGAAAGTGAAACTAAACAAGGAAACTAGAGTAAATCTGAGTTACTCATATGCGATGAGCGAGATCAAAGACGCCGCAAACACAGTCAATTGATGACGTAGTCATTCCAGTTTCAATATAATCACGTGATTTTTTTCGCACCCAAATAAGGTTACGTTTTACTATGATTTGTTTACAAAAGTCGCGCGTGCCACTAAAGCGCGGGAAAATGGGATGAAGCAATGAAAACAAAACGCTATCTACGAAGTAAATACACTGACGTTAGATAGTTTTAACACAGACGCTTTGTCTCTTTCTGTTATGCCGCCTCGCGATTACACAAAGAAATTCTTTCACATTTACCGGGTAGTTGTACATATTAAACTGATGTGCTTACTCGACCATTTTGACAGCTTATCTATCTTTTGAATTGAATAAAAAGTAAGTGTTTACAGTAATAATGTTTAATCGGCGATTGATTTATGGTAAAAGATGGAGTTAAGTCTGAGACACATTTGATTTATTGACCATCTTTTTTAATAAAATTGTTGCCTTATTGGCCTATGACTTTTAAAGTGGCGATCGCCAGCGCGAGCCCTGTCTGTCATTTATACCGAAGAAACTTTATTTGTAGAGTCAAAGTGTTATGTTATTTGCATAATGATGCATCCGTAAGAGCCAACAGTCTAAAATTTTCTTCATCTTTAAGGGCGAGTTGGGTTGCCTTAAGGGCGAGTAGAAATTCAGAGCTACTAGTCCTACAGGACTAGTAGGTTTGAAGAAATTTTTCAACCCCTGATACCGTAATTATTCTAATAAATGCCCATATTCTAATAAACGCCCATCCCCCAAATCTTGGCTTAAAATGGGATTATTTCTAGCACAATCTTAGCAAAAAAGGGTGATTCTAATAAACACCCATCCCCGATTCATGATTAAAATGAATTACATGTAAGTCATAAACAAAGATCATTTCCATTCAAAAGCAATCAAAAAGGGGATGTCCAGTCCTCAATCTGTTAGCAATGAAGAAATTTCTTCAAAAAATCCTATTTTGCAGTCCTTATAACAAAACTTTGCCAAATTCATTTTGCTGAAATTCAAGTTCATGAACTGACACTTGATTCGCAAATTTTAACTGACAAAATTAGAATACCTCTAATAATTGCCTGCCCCCTTCTTTTCCATCGACCATATTTCGAATAAATCCCCAGGCATTTATTAGAATAATTACGGTAAGTTGCACAAGCTTCCATGATATAGTAATATTATAACTATTCTGATTGGAACAGTTTAAATATTTGCTGTTTGGGAAAGAGTTAAACATGTAATTTGTTTGTACAGGAATGTACCGCGAGAATGGGTGTTTCAGCATTTTAGAGAGATTGGTCTGGACACCTATATACAGAACTACACAATCAAGTACCCACTACATATAGCCAGGGGTCAGGTATTGTATACAAGTTTTTATGGTTCTTCAAACAAAATTCTGAGAAGTTAAGCATATAGATGCTATTTTGTATTTTAATCCACTTAGGTAATGGCCATAGCTGTTGTTATTGTTATTGACTGTATATTCCTCCTCTTGAACTAGCTCAGATGTGTCAGACATATACACAGGATTCCAGGTTCATGGCCAATAATTTTTGTCTCCCACCAATGGTTAGATAATCATGAACCTATGTAGGATGAGCACTCAGAGGCTTGGAAAGGATACTGTGGTAGTACTGGTGTGAGAAATCACTTGAATACATGGTTAGGTGCTCCGACCCCTAAACTTTAAAAGTATGACCAAACAAATCATGTAAATGTTGTTAAACCCCAATCAATTAACCCTTTTATGGCAAAGACCTTGTTTTGACCTCCTGAAAAGAAACAAAGCCTTTGAAACCATTGAGGCTTAAGAAGAAAAAACTAGTGCCCAAACATGTCTTGTTTAACACCAACATTGTAATTTGCAGAACCTTTGAAAGCGTTGAAATTCTGTCATGAAAATCATTTGCTATGCGTTACAGGTGCCTACATTTTTACTTTTTCAGACAAAGATCAGATCATAGCATATGTTGCTTTTCTGACCAGAATATTTCACATGAATTTTACAAAGAAAACAATATAACAACAAAAAACCTGCTGAGTATAATTATCCTTCCCCAACTTTCCCATCTTGTTCCTTATGACATATGATTTATTTTGTAGGTGTTGACAGGTCAGAATGTTTATGGTATATTAAGAGCTAGACGGACAGCAAGTACCGAAGCCATTGTGTTATCTGTGCCGTTTAGAGCTAAATCTTCAGATTTCCCATCAACAAATGGAGGCATTATACTCATGCTGGGACTTGCTAAACATTTTATGAGTAAGTTTATCTTTCCTTTCTCCAAGTTTGGATGAAAGTATGCTTTTGAGCTAGTGTAGGAGCTTTCTTATAAATTCTGCAAGATCAAATATCAAGGTCACCATTTTCAAAAAGCAGCTGTTGCAGGGGAATTATTTTGTGGCTTATACATGTATACCCTGTCAGACTCTTGAGAAGTCACTTTTCTCTTATCAATGGACAGTTCATCTTGATATCATTAACATGATACAAGTAGATGATTTGGCAAATTTGATAACTGTCTTTTATGGATGAAATACCAGTAACACATCTTAGGTGCACACATTTGCCTTAATACAACTGAGAGGTTGTTTAGTGTGGCATTAAACCCCATTTGATCTGTTATCTTTGTAATGTTTTACAGGGCAGCCCTATTGGAGTAAGGACATCATATTTCTGGTGACAGATCATGAACAGATCGGTATACAGGCCTGGCTAGATGGATACCATGAAGTAGATGCTGAATGTAAGAACTTTAAATCACTCCCGAGCTGAACACAGGTTACTTTGACTTTAGCAGGTAGCATAGACAAATATCAGCCTGCATGAAGATGATATAAGGGTTTGGGGCATGACAAAGATCTAAGTATCTCTAATGGAAGAGACATAATTATCTTTTGACACTTGAATTTTTTGACACAAGAAAATTGTACTCTTTGTCTTCATTTACTACAATGATACCAAACATATGATTACATTAATTTTGTAATTGGGGTCATGAATGCAATTCATTTGGGAATGTTCAGACTCCACTTTACTGGAAACATGTAAGGCAGTAAACATAGTGTGATTTTCATTTTGAGACTGCATGGATAGATCAGGTGATATACTGTTTTGCCCTTGCTGTTTGTTTCTCATTTTGTTAAAGAAAAATAACATCAGCCATAACTTTTGAACTATAAGTTGATGGGCCATTGAGCTTCTCATTGGGTTAAATCTGCATCCCTTTTGATAACAGTTTGGAGCCTTTCCTGTGATGACAGGATCAAGGTCTTTGGAAACTGTCATATATCAAGGTAATGTTTTGGAAAGAAAATCTTCGCTGTTTCTCAAACACATCTTGTTTCCCCAGATATAATCCCAGGAGAGCTGCCAGGACGTAGTGGCCCCATACAGGCTGCCCTGAATCTAGAGATACCCGAGGGTAACATCAAGTACTTCAACGTCAAGATGGAGGGACTGAACGGACAACTGCCTAACCTTGACCTGATTAACCTTGTGGTTAGATTGTGTCATAGAACAGGTGTAGAGATCATGCTGCATAATATTGTAAGTGTTACATATATACCCTTTCCTTAGCGTTTATGCCCTTTGATGCACTTAAGTGGTAAAGCTTTAGAAAATATTTAAAGAAAGCAGCATTTTCTCCATTTTCCCGAACATATAATATATAATATATCTATATATAATATAGACTTTTTGTCTCTGACAGTCAGATTAATTATCTTATCTGCATTATCTTTTTATTTGGACCGTTATACAATTCATTAATGTACTACTTTCACCTTTTAAACTTTGTGTCATAGAACAATCATTCAGATCAAACATAGGTCAAAGGTCAAGGTTATTAATCAACTTTGTTGAACAATTTTCTCATATTTTAGAGGGACCCCCCTGACTGGGAGGTAGAAAGTGTTGAAGGTTATCAGCGATCACTGTCTATCATGACCAAGATGATGTGGGCGCAGGCCACCGGTCTACCCTCCGGTAATCATGGACTCTTCCATAGATATCATATAGAGGCTGTCACACTAGAGGGGATAAGGAAGAAAAAATCAGGAAGAGTGGATATTCAAACTGTAGGGAGGTAGGCTATGTATTCATAAATTTTTTAGCTGAGCTTTGTTTTTCAGTCATGTTTAACTATTGTGGTTTGGGGGCTTCATGTTGTTTAACATCTTGCTAACATAAAATTCCCAATCTTAATAACTTAAAACAAATCAATTTGATTTAAACTCTTACAAAACTAGCATTCAATCTTATCAAAATTTAACATTAATGTGGATGACAATGTCTCCAAGTCAAAACTAGAAAGCATCCACAATAATTCCTTGCATAGAAACCTGTTCATACTTGTACATTTTTGCTTTGCTTTTCTCTTATAGCTGTAAAATATTGTCTAGATTTTGTCAAAACAAGGAATCATTTGGGAAAGATTTGACTTATTTAGTGTCCTAAGCCATGCATTTTTGTTGCAGGATAGTGGAAGGTATATGCCGAAGTTTGAACAATCTACTTGAGAGGTTTCATCAGTCCTTCTTCTTCTATATTCTACCCGGTACAGAGAGATATGTGTCTATAGGCCTTTATATGATACCATTTGGTATACTGTGTGCTGCAGGACTCGTCAAAATATCCTTTTGTTACTGATAGCACTATTACTGAGGGGGAACTTGCTTATTAGAGGAATTGTTGCTTTAACCCATTGCTGCACAGTGTCGCCTTTTGACTCCCTCACAAGAAATTCTTGGGAAAAGTTTGTGGAAAATGAAGAAATTGATTGTGACAATGGAAAGAATTTTAAAATTTCATCACTTTGAAATTGTCGTCTGCCTCACCTTTCAAATTGGATCAGTTCAAAATTTTGTCGTCTTGTAATGGGTAAAAAATGTACTCATATTAAGCCTTCCCCAAACAAGACCTGGTTTTGACGATCCCCATCAAAAAGGAGTTGGGAAAACAATAAGTCAATAAATCTGAGGATCTTGGTTATGACCTTTTGAACCCTGGCTGGGCAAAAATCCTTTGTGACATTCTATAAGAATAATAAATTGTCTCTTACCTATGGATGTTAATCATCTGAGTGAGAGAGCAGCTAGAAGCTTAGATTGGATGTTGTGGTAGTACTGATGAGAGAAATGCCAGAAATCCATGGTTCTGTGCTCCAGCCATCATGATATTACCATATGCAATTAAAAGTAGTGTTCAACCCCTTTCAATCAATCACTTATTTAAACAGTCAACTCCTTTTAATTATGAATCTTTAAATCTTTCAGTCAATGAATAAAAAGTTATGTCTTATTTTTGGTTAATTTCCTTAACCTTGTATAAGCAGTTGCATTATGGGTAAGTAAAGATATGAAACCTACTCCGAAAGAAGCAGATGAGAAAGATTCAAAAGGAGAAAAGGAAACAGAGGAAAAGGGAACAAACGAAGAGAAAGAGAAAAATGATGAAGATGAAATAAAAGAAATGAGAGGAAAGGATTTTGAAGCAGAGGAAGAGGAGCCAGGTAGAAAGCTGAACAAAGAGACACTGAAGAACCTAGTAGATGAAGACACAGAGGAATATGATGAAGATGTAAGTGAATTATCCCTTCACTACACAATGACGCCTTTTTACACCTTACATGATAAAGGCTTTGGAAAAAATTGTGGAAAATGAAGAAATTGCTTGTGACAAGCAATTTCTTCATTTCCCACAATGTTTTCTACCAAGAAAGACCAAAATATTTTAAATTTTCTTCACTCGAAATCGTGTATGCATCATCTTTGAATTTAGACAAGTCTAAAATTTTGCCGTTTGGTTATGGGTTTACCCTTTCATAAACTAAACCTTGTTTAGACATCCCTAATAAAAGGCTTGGGAAAAAAATTTATCAACAACCATTTCGTCGTCAGCAACATGACGATTCCGTCATTGAACAAAGAGACATTGAAGAACCTGGTAGATGAAGACACAGAACAATATTATGAGGATGTAAGTGACCAGGGGCGCATTCTTTAGAGCGAGATTTCTTAAGATGTTTTTGATAAAGTGTTTTTAAGACCAAGATCTGACCAAGGTGTTCGGAATGCTCCTTTATGCAAATGAGGTCATAATGTCGTCATTTGTATAAAATATTGAGCATTCGGAAAACCGCAGTTTATGAATCGTGGATCAATGGGATCAACTCTGTCAATTCTCTCTTAAATGGTTTCTACAGAGTTGACCAAGTGGTTCTGAAAGGATTATAGTTTCATGTCTTAAAAATCTTGCTCCTTATCCTGAAACATCTTAAGAAATCTCAAGATATCTTAGGAAATTTTGCTTTAAAGAATGGGCCTCAGAGCTGCAGATAAGAGGGAATGAAGACATTCTAAATTTGTCATTTCAACTCAAAATCCTATACTTAGGGTACTCATATGAATCGTCTCAGTGAGAGACGATTCATATGAGTACCCACAATTAAGGTTTTGATGAACAATAAATGAAGTATTGCATAGTGATTACTATCTCTTATCTGTAGATCTGAGTGACTGAATCAGGCTGATTTCTGTTTCTGATGATGCTATTGCTCTGAATCTTTGCTCATGCTTCTGCAACCGTAATATCAGCCTTTAGGTGAGGATTCATTACTCCATAATTCAATTTAGTTAAATGTTAACCCTTGTTGGACTAAAGGAAAATTAACAAGTCACATTTTGCTGTCCGAGGACAGCTGTTGTTTTTCATGCTGAGATAAATAAGAATTTCATTAACCCGTTCCTAGGAAATGATGCTTTTTTTGACAGTACCACATAATAATTTTTTGAAAACATTATGGAAAATGATGAAATTTCTCATGACATTTTTAAGATTTTGCTATTTGGGAAAGGGTCTCATAGTATTTTGTATAGTCTAAGACAACTGGAAATATTTTTTCTCCATTTTGTTTTTCAGAATGAGGACAACCCTAAAGGTTTTCTATCCATCATACCATTACTATTTACGAGTGTATTGATGGGTATTCTGTGTTATGTGGGACCAGAAATGTTGGCTGGGATGGCCGTACCGTTCAAAATGAACATCGAGGACGGAATCTTCTTCGGATACCTGGCTTTATTTACAGCCTCACTGTTGTTCCCTAAAATGGTGGCTAGGTATGCCAGCTTTACTATTCTTACCTCTTATGCTTTTGATATATTCCAAATGGTTTTCGATATGCTTACATTGTAATTCCATTTGCATCTGAGTACTTTTGTTGAAGACAAAGTCCGAGATTATAGAAATGTGGAGACAACAGATTATAATATTCATTAACAATAAAGACCAGCTAAAGAGAATGTGTTTTCTAAACAATTCCTGGTATTGATGTTCGTCATTAAGAATATTGTGAAAAGCATTTAGAGAAATACATTTAGAGAAAAAAAATGTCCGTAACTAGCATTTTTATGCCCACACATTGATAGAATGGGGGCATATTGTTTTGCTCATGTCTGCCTGTTTGTCTGTCTATCTGTCCTTTCTCACTCACACAACACATCTTGTTTTCTCTTTACATTCCATGGTACAATATGCACATACACTGACCAGGTCGTCTGCAACACCTTAGTATATAGAAAAGTTTAAAACTGTCATGTAGAAAAGGTTCTAACGCTAATTTAAACTCCACCTGTCTTCTTTTTTACAGAAAAACAAGTGATGACAAGAAGTTGTTATTTGACTGGATGCTATTGAAGTCCATCAACCTGATATTCCAGTCACTGATGTTATATGCTATAGCCTTAATCAACATATCTCTAGCATTCTTTCTGGGCATGTTGACAGTGCCTGTATCATTGATAGTCCATCCTTCACAAAGCAGGTTTGTGGATTCATTTTGCATGATAATGGACAGATTGTAAGCCTCACTGACTTATAAGGCAGATCGCAGATATTCCAGTCACTGATGTTATATGCTATAGCCTTAATCAACATATCTCTAGCATTCTTTCTGGGCATGTTCACAGTACCTGTGTCATTGATAGTCCATCCTTCACAAAGCAGGTTTGTTGATTTTGTGCATGATTTTGGTCTTTATACAACATTCTATATAGCCTTTATGTCATGATCGATCAAATGATTAGATTTAAAATTTATAGGGGTTTAAAGCGGTTTTCAATTGATATAGTCATAATGCCTCTGCTGGAGCACCTAATCATGGATTCCTGTTGTTTCTCATACCAGGACTACCACAACGTCCTGACTGAGCCTCCAGCTGCTTGCCCAGGTTAACGATATCAAACCATTGGCGGGAGACATTTTTGTCTTAAAAGATATTTGCTGCGACTGGGCGTTGAACCTGTGACCTAACGAGAGTCCAATACCCTACCAACTGCACCATGGTCGTGGCCTCGATCACATGGATTTCAAATATTTGTGTGGTTTCTGTACTTGATGTCTTTATATCTAAAACAGTTTGAAAATTTTATCATCATGGGTCAATTTTTAGCAAGATTTTTAGTGTTTACATATTTATCCAACATTACAATAGTTTTCTGATTAAGTAGTAAGACTTTTTCACAGAGTTTCACAATTTGATAAAACATTTATTTGCAGATTATCTCGCTGGGGTCAGAAGCTACTCCTGCTCATCATTTCTCCTTTATCCATGTTATTTATGGCAGCCATCATTGAAACATCGAGAGAAAAGCAGGACAGTTTTCTACATCTCATTGTGAATTCATGGAACAGCCTGAGTCGTGGCTTATTGCTGTGTATGGTTGATAGATATTTGTTTGGCAGCTCAATGTTTGTCTTGTTTAGTTTTGCCATTCTACCAAACTGGTTAACTCTGTGGGGAATCTCATTTTGTGATGCTCCTTAATCAATTCCTGCATAATGATGCTTGTTTACACCCACCAGAATAGGCTTTGGAAAACATTGTGGTAAATTTAGAAATTGCTTGTGACAAGCAATTTCTTCATTTCCAACAATTTTTTCTACCCTCATAGAACAAAAATTGTAAAAGTTCATTCACTTGAAATTGTCATCTTCAACATGTTTGAATTTTAGAACAATCTAAAATTTTGACCTCTGGAAATGTGTTAATCTATTCCCTAACCACAAGATTCTAGGCATGGTCTAATGCGAAAGCTGTTTAATTTGTCAAAAGATTGAGTATATTTTAACAGGAAATAATAAGGAATATGAGAAATACTGGTAATCAGCATGTATTCTGTTGTGGCACTTATTTGCTAAGCTTTGTCTTATAGGGACATCAAACCAGATCTTGTGAAGGAAGGGTAAATCATATGCCAGTCTGATCAATAGACTATTAAGCCTAAGAAACTATTGAAAGAAAAAGAAAATTGGACAATTTCAACTTTTTCTCTCATTTTCTCTTCTCCATTGAACAAACTTTCCATGCATAAATATTTCATTTTGTCAACTGCAGCCCCTTTTCACAATCAAAATATCCATGTAATATCTCAGAAAACCTTGAAAGAAAAGGAGAAAATACTGGTTTCTGAACCCATATGCAGTGGACTCTTCACTGTTTGGGAAAGGGTATCCTGTGGACTACATTCCTCCATGTCCAGTGTTTAGTGCTATTATAAGTAAACACAAACCTAATGGATTGCTGTGAGCCTGTGATGTTAGTGTATGTTCTGTTTCTATGTTGTTTTCTGAGCTCATTTTGTTAGGAATACAATATTAGATGCAACATTTGCATTACTTTGTCTTGACAATTGTAAAACAAGATTTAGAATTTTCTAGTTTGAAAGCTGCTGCAGACAATAAAATAGACTTGAAGAAAGGCATATTCTGCTTACATCAGTCATTTATAACACAGGAGATATGTAGGGTAAGGAAGGAAATGTTGGTAATCATCATTTTCTCCTTTTGCCGGAATGTTTTCCATGTTTTCCAAGTATGTTAGGGATGTCGAATAAGGTGTTGTTTCAGAAAGGGTTAAGATTTAGTTTGTTTAGCTTTCCAAAAGCCATACTAAGGTGTAATTCTTCTCTAGCACTATTGTTTATGCATACAATGTAGTAAGATTTTGCTATCCTTATAAGGAAAGCAGTACTGTTGGTGTTTTATATGGACACACAAACATATCTAGAAGAGAAAATTGTCACAATTATGTCTGTTTGATTATTCATTGGTTGAAAAACTTCATGCGAGTAACAATGTATTTTTTTTGCCATTGACTAAAGGGTTTCACACCCATCACTGTTGTGGTTATCTTCACAAATACAAGTATTGCTGTATACATATTGATGTCACATTTTCTGTTGCCAATTCGCGATGGCTCAGTTGGTAATATCGTAGACCTTCAAAGTTCAAAGGGTATTTATACTCTGGTACCTTCTGTAACACGCAAAGGCTCAAAGCAGAAACAACCCCAGTAGATGCAAAGCTTAACCCTTTCCCAAACGACAAAATTTAAGGGCTATCCACTTCAAGAGCTGCCACAAATGACAAAATGGAAGTTATTGAAGGTAGAATTTGTGTGAAATACGACATAGAAAATATTGAGACAAAAGGAGAAACTGCTGGTTATCAGCAGTTTCTTCTTTTGTTTCAATGTTTTCCCAAGCCTTTTCTATAAGGGACGTCAAAAGCAGGTCTTGTTTGGGAAAGGGTTAATATAAAGCTCACACTGTAAAGTGTTTATTACCCCTTATATAGTCCAGCAACATTAACCCGGGACATCCGCTTTGGTAATGACCCCACTTCGACAATGTTTTGTTAAGACAGTCACACTCGACTAACAGACTTTGCACATGCAAATTAAGTTGTCCCGGGTTAATTTTGGTGGAGTATACCATGTTTAATACAAAAATCATCCTTCAACAATCTGGGCCCGTTTGTATAAATTCATAATATCGATTAGCACTTACCAAATAGTGAAATACCTGTTTTGGTTAAAATTGCCTGTGTTGTTAAAGGTAAATCTAACCAAAACAGATATTTAACTACTTGGCTAGCGCTAACCAAAGTTTATAAAATCGGGCCCTAATGGTCAACATCATTTGCATATTTAACCCTTTCCCAAACAAGACCTGGTTTTGACATCCCTTATAAAAAAGGCCTGAGAAATCATTGATGCAAAAGAATTGAGAAAACATTGAGGCAAAAGAAGAAAATGCTGATAATCAGCATTTTCTCCTTTTGCCTCAATATTTTCTGTGCTGTATTGTACTCATATGTGGGCTTTATGAATATGAAATTTGACATCTGCAACAGCTTTGAAATTGGAACACCCTAAATTTGCTATTTTGGAAAGGGTTAAACTACAATATTTCTCAAAGGTTACACTGCATTCTTTTTGTCTAGTCCAAATATAATCCAAGTCTTTGATGCAAATTTCGCTCTTTGATATCGGACGTTGCTCCATTTGGAGTGACTTCCGATATGAAAGAGAAAAATTTGCATTAGAGAAGACTCAGATTAGTCCAAATGTTGAAATACTAGATGGCCTTATCACACCATGTTGTTGTTTTTTAGCTCGACTTTTCGAAGAAAATGAGAGCTTATACTGTCACCCGGGCGTCGGCGTTGGCGTTGCAACCAAGGTTAAAGTTTTTTCAAGCATCAATAACTTCCATACTATCAAAGGGATTCAACCCAAACTTGGAATACTTATTTACCATCACACCCTCTACCTAACTATCAGGGCCAATGACCCTGGGACCACTCTATTTGGAGTTATGCCCCCTTTATACTAAGCAACTTAGAAAGTCGAGCGCACTGTCTTCGGACAGCTCTTGTCTACATGTTTTGTTGTTTTCACTTTATTGTTTGTAATATGTATTTGATACTAAATATTGTATTTTGAAAATACAACCATTGATTGTACACATATTGTTACTTTTATGTTGATTCAACCATTTCCTGATGGATACTTTAAGGTAGAGACTGGCTGAAATGGACTCAGTAGAAAACGGTAAGGAAAAAGAAGAAATTGCCCTACATGCATCCATTTTTCTCACATGTTTCATATCAAAGATGTCAAAACCAAGGATTGTTAGAGAATGCTTTCAAACACAGAGCACAAGACTTGCATTTGTGGGTTGTGAGGTAAATCCCTGGGATGGAATCTACCAAGTTATCCAATTTCTTACCTAATTTTTTGTTTGCAAACAATCCAAGGGCGTGGCGTGGTGGGTAATGTAAAAGATTGCAAATGTGTTGTAGGTTGCTTTGTATCGTTTTTATGGTCAGTTTGCCATTTTTGTGTCTCAAAATACACATAGAATGCACGAAAACTAGTCTTGCAAATCAATTTTTCTTGGGGGAGACCCCCTAACCCCCTTAAGAGCGGGTATACCCCCTCTCGTGCTCTCTCTCTTTCGGGCCTACGACGCTCGTGCTTTATGTAAATAAATTTCTGGCTATGCCCATGTAATCTTGATTTGTTGCAAAGACATGTTTCTCATCAAATCAGATTACTTATCTAAATAATAGTCAGAAACTCTTTTTTGAATTGTTGGTGAATACAGTCAGGATAGCTCAGTCAGTAACATTCAAGTCTTTCAATCCAGGGTTCCCTAGTTCGAATCCTGGCTCAGCCTGTATCCATTCCAACATATGACAAGTCATATGTCTCTCACCAATGGGTGTGAATCAGCTACAATAAAATACCTGTATCTCGACGTGCACTAGACCTACAAAAATGCTTTGAGTACTCGGAACTAGTCCTGAAAAAACTAGAAATCTATCACTGAAGGTGATAAAAATACCCCCGCCACCACCTTTGTTCGGACAAGTGTTTTTGTTGATTTAGGAGCCACTCAGAAATTGTCAATCCGATTTTATTGAAATTTGGTCCAATCAGGGGCCTTAACTCAGAAAGTATCGGTCTGATTTCCATGAATTTTGCATCTTGCATATATACAGGTCCTAATGCATACCTGTGCCAAATATGAAGCAAATGGTTCATTAACTGTAGGAGGAATTGTCCGGACAAGCATTTTTGTCAAATCAGGGGCCATAACTCAGAAAGTGTCGGTCTGATTTTCGTGAAATGTGCATCTTGCACATGTACAGAAGTTAATGCACACTTGTGCCAAGTACTAAGCAAATCAGATAGTAACTAAAGGAGGACTTGTCCGGACAAGCATTTTTTGGTAAAATCAAGGGCCATAACTGAAAAAGTAATGGTCAGATTTTCGTGAAATGTGCGTCTTGCACATCTACAGGTCCTTATGCAGACATGTGCCAAGTATGAAGCAAATTGGACAGTAACTGTAGGAGTTGGCCGGACAAGCATTTTTGGGTCAAATCAGGGGCCATAACTCAAAAAGTATCGGTCCGATTTCCGTGAAATTTTGCGTCTTGCACATCTACAGGTCACAATGAACACTTGTGCCAAGTATGAACTAAATCGGTCCACAAGTGTAGGAGCAGTTATCCGGACAAGCATTTTTTGGTCAAATCAGGAGCCATAACTCAAAAAGTATCGGTCCGATTTTTGTGAAATTTGCGTCTTGCACATATACAGGTCCTAATGCACACCTGTGCCAAGTATGAAGCAAATCGGACAGTAACTGTTGGAGGAGTTGGCCGGACAAGCATTTTTGGGTCAAATCAGGGGCCATAACTCAAAAAGTATCGGTCCGATTTCCGTGAAATTTGCGTCTTGCACATCTACAGGTCACAATGAACACTTGTGCCAAGTATGAACTATATCGGTCCTTAGGTGTAGAAGTTATCCGGACAAGAATTCTTTTGTCAAATCAGGGGCCATAACTCAGAAATTATCAGTCCGATTTTCGTGAAATTTGCGTCTTGCACATATACAGGTCTTAATGCACACCTGTGCCAAGTATGAAGCAAATCCGACAGTAACTGTAGGAGGAGTTGGCCGGACAAGCATTTTTGGGTCAAATCAGGGGCCATAACTCAAAAAGTATCGGTCCGATTTCCGTGAAATTTGCGTCTTGCACATCTACAGGTCACAATGAACACTTGTGCCAAGTATGAACTAAATCGGTCCACAAGTGTAGGAGGAGTTATCCGGACAAGTATTTTTTGGTCAAATCAGGGGCCTTAACTCAAAAAGTATCAGTCCAATTTTCGTGAAATATGTGTCTTGCACATCTGCAGGTCACAATGAACACTTGTGCCAAGTATGAACAAAATCAGTCGACAAGTGTAGGAGGATTTGTCCGGACAAAGTTTTGGAGACAGACCAACCAACCACTGGACCGACAGGTTTATTCCAGTATACCCCGTCCAAACTACGTTTGCGGGGGTATTTTGTTTGCGGGGGTATAAAAACTTCGAATTACAATTTCATCTTGGAGACATTCGACATAGAGGTACCGTATATGACTGTATGTGAGAGTGCAGCTTGAGGCTCAGTTTAGATATTGAGGTAGTACTTATGCAGGACTTACCAGGAATCCATGTTAGGTGCTCCAGCTGCCGCTATATTATGATCATAGCAGTTGAAAACAGCGATAGACCCAAATATCTGACAGAGACTTGAAATGAAGATGATTTTGCTGAAAACTAAACAGAACCAAGTCAATCTTAAGATGACCTGTATCTTTTAACTATCAACTGTAACATACAAGTTTCCACATATTGACGCCTTAACCCTTTCCCAAACAAGACCTGGTTTTGACGTCCCTAATGGAAAAGGCTTGTGAAAACAATTTGAAACAAAAGAAGAAACTGCTGATAACCAGCAGTTTCTCCTTTTGTCTCAATATCTTCTATGCCATATTGTTCACAAATTGTATCTTAAATAACTTCCATTTTGTCATTTTTGGCAGTTTTTGAAGTGGATCAACAGAAAATTTTGACGTTTTGGAAAGGGTTAAAACGCCTCATAAGATGAAAGCTTTGGGAAACCCAACTAGAAAGACCTGAAGGTCTTGAGTCGCTCCACAGGCCTGAATTTCTTATGGTTCAAGCTGAAAATTACACAAAGGCAATATCTAATCGTCACCAACATTCTGTTCTAGTTTTGTCTTGATTAGTCCATATTTGTAGATGCTAGAGTGAAATCAAAGTCAAAATAGAGCCGAAAATGGCAATTTTGTCAATTTCAGGTGCACATAACTCATGATATAAATTCAGATCAAGATGAAAATTATACCAGGGCAAGATCTTATGGTCACCAATATTCTGTACAAGTTTTGTCTTGATTAATCAGTATTTGTAGTTGCTAGAGTGAAAACAAAGTCAAAATAGAGCCGAAAATGGTAATTTTGTCAATTTCAAGGGCACATAACTCATGATATAAAATTCAGATCAAGCTGAAAATTATACCAAGGCAAGATCTTATGGTCACCAATATTCTCTACAAGTTTTGTCTTGATTAATCAGTATTCGTAGTTGCTAGAGTGAAAAACAAAGTCAAAATAGAGCCGAAAATGGTAATTTTGTCAATTTCAAGGGCACATAACTCATGATGTAAAATTCAGATCAAGCTGAAAATTACATCAAGTCAAGATCTTATAGTCACCAACATTTTGTTAAAGTTTTCTCAAAATTTGTCAATATTTGTAGTTGCTAGAGTGAAAACATGTCAAAATAGAGCCGAAAATAGCAATTTTGTCAATTTCAAGGGCACATAACTCATGATGTAAAATTCAGATCAAGCTGAAAATTAGACACAGGCAGGATATTATGCTTATATATATTCTGTCCAAGTTTTGTCTTGATTGGTTGATATTTGTAGATTTCAGAGCAAAAATAAAGTCAAAACCAGCTATTTTTGACATTCAAGGGCAGATAACTCAGCTTATTCTGGTTCGATCAAAATTCTTTGAAGGAATCTGAGAAAGGGTCATCCAAGGATCATTCCTGTGAAGTTTGGTTGAAATCCATCCAGTAGTTTCTGAGAAGAAGATTTTTAAAGAAAAAGTTTACGGACGCACGCACGCACGGACGCACGACGGAAACACCGCCATGACAATAGCCTGCTGGCCTGAAAGGCCAGTGGAGCTAAAAACAGATTTTGGAATTAACCTCAACACATTACCAGATGGTAAAATTTTAGACTGGTCCAAATTTAAAGATGACACAGACAACAATTTCAAGTGAATGAAATTTTAAATTTTTTGCTCTTTCTGGATAGAAGTAAAGAATTTTCTAGTTACATGCAGTTTCAATTAATTTCTTCATTTCTCACATATTTTTCAGAGTCTTTATCTTGAGGAGCTTCAAAAAGTAACACTGAGTATGGATTAAACAGGTGCTGGAAAACAATTAAACAACAACACTTATTTCTTGGACGGATTATTTTTATTGTGAAAATTACAAAAAAAAAAAAAAACACAAACCTTTTGTTAAGTAAAACTTCACAAAACTTTTTGTTAAAAATGATTATGTCACAAACAATCTCACTTTCAAAACAATAAGTGACAAAATATGTAAGAGAAAAATATGCAAAACAAATTTTTAACCCATTACCAGTTGTTTCAAATTCAAAGATGTTACAGACAACATTTTCAAATGGATGAAATTTTGCATTTCTTTCGTCTTTATTTGTCACAAGCAATTTCTTCAGTTCTCCAACAGTCTTTCTGATGAAACCAAGGTCCTGTCTCCATATAATATTACAACCCCATTCAATCCAAAACAATTTTGCCATTGATTTCTCAAGCTTTCATCTCGTTGGGTGCCAAAAGGAGTCATAATTCCCAAACATTGACGCTTTTTGACGCCCTTCAAGAAAAAGGCTTTGGAAAACATTGTGGAAAATGAAGAAATTGCTTGTAACAAGTAATTTCTTCATTTCCCACAATATTTTCTACCAAGAAAGGCCAAAAAATGTGCAATTCCATTCACTTGACAAAGGCTTTGGAAAACATTGTGGAAAATGAAGAAATTGCTTGTAACAAGCAATTTCTTCATTTCCCACAATATTTTCTACCAAGAAAGGCCAAAAAATGTGCAATTCCATTCACTTGAAATTGTCGTCTGCAGCATCTTTGAATTTGGACAAGTCCAAAGTTTTGTCGTTTGGTAATGGGTTAAATTGCAAAGTTTTATTTGATCTCCAATTATTAAGCACTTAAAGTAAGAGCACTTGTCATCAAATGTTCTCATTGTTTTCTAAACATTAAGCCTTTCCCAAACGGCAAAATTTTAGGGTGATCCACTTCAAAAACTGCCACAATGACGAAATAGAAGTTATTCAAGGTAGAATTTGTGTAAAATATTGCTTAGAAAATATTGAGACAAAAGGAGAAACTGCTGGTTATCAGCAGTTTCTTCTTTTGTTTCAATGTTTTCCCAAGCCTTTTCTATCAGGGACGTCAAAACCAGGTCTTGTTTGGGAAAGAGTTAAACAATGTTAGTTTATATAAGAGGCTCTGTATGACGCAACAAACAAATCTGACTTATGTAGAGTCGAAATGACTTTCTTTTTCATCTGACATCAGTTGTTCAGTCATGAAACTCACAATTTGAAGTATTCAGAGACATTTTGACCTTTAACTAGATTTCTGGATAGAGCTTACTTTCACTTATCTTTGAAAACCTTGTAACTGCAGCTTAAAACAAGCTGCAGTTACGAGATTTTCTAAGACAAGGGCCGTCAGAGACGGACAATGCTCCCCGAATAAGGCATTGTCACAATAGATGTATGCCATGGAGAGCACTTTATTGTCAAGGGCATCTGATTTGCTACTCGAATATGAAATTTCATCAAATTCTGACCATTAGACTAGGAGTAATTAGAGAAAAACTGTATTTAACCTTAAGTCCCCTTTTCCCATGACAAGGCCTCAAATCCAAAAACGGGGACAAGTACATCGGCATTATGTCATAGGGAGTTCACATGGTAAGTTTCATTTGATTTGGCCTAAGGGTTATGGAGATATTGCTTCGGACGGACGGAATGACGGACGGACGGACAGAAAAAGCGGCGACTATAATGCTCTCCCTTCGGGGAGCATAAAAAGTGACAATATGTTAAACATTTATCTTCAAATTAATAGTATGCATACTCTTCATATAGAACTAAAACCATTGGGAAGAAAGAAGGTAAAGCTGATAACCAGCATCGTCATGTTTTCTCTCAATGCTTTTCCAAACTAACTTGATTAGGAATGTAAAAACATCATATAAGAGATTCTGGCAGAAAGTGTTAAGAAGTGAAAATTAAATTAATGCTCTGAGAATGCTTGTTTAGACTGAAATTTGAGTACAACAAGTATATAAATGCATTGTAAAAATGTAAAGAAATAAAACTTAAACATTAAAACTAAAAAAAAATATCACAGACTTAAAATACATCAATTAATGTCTACGAGGGACGGTCGGAAAGTAGTTGGACTTTTGACTAGTTCTCTAAAACCATTCAACTTTTTAACAAAATTCTTTCTACACTGTTTGAACAAATTGTCCATATATGTCTTTGCATTTTCGCCATCTTCGTAAGAGCTTTGTTATTTCCACTATTAACCATGACGTAGACCCACTGTATTAGGTACAGTGTAACAGCCGGTATCAAAGGCGCTCTGGTCTCAAATTTCTTCCCAGCAAGCATTTCCTTCAGTTCTAGACACAAATAAAAGTCACATGGGGCGAGGTCTGGGCTATAAGAAGATTAAAACAACTAATGTTATGTGTAATAGTTGATAATCTCCACCGCAGATGCGGTGGTATGGGAGCGTGTGTAATCGTGAAGAAGAAAACAGTTTTCTTTGCTAATCTGGGACGCGTTTACTTCAGCATTCCTTCTTAGATTTCTCTGACTTGCTTCAGAACTGCACTTTGCAATGACAGTTTTTTTACAATTTGACATGAAATAAGTAACTATCAATCCTCGTGAATCCCCAAAAGCAACAAACATGACTACCAACCGAAAGTAACAGCTTAATCTTTTCAATGATGGGGAACCAGCTCGTTTCCATGACTGCTTTGACTGATTTTTTATCCCAAGTTCGGAATTATGAACCCCTATTTTATCTTCAGTGTTGATGTAGTTCAAAAACTTTACTTATTTGCATTTAAAATGACTAGAATGTTCTTTTGTTTTGGCTACCCTTGTTGTTCCTCTAACAAAAAGCCTGTGATACATAAAACACCTATCACATATAAGTGGACAGACTATCGTATATATACAACTATCTTTGAAAATAAACTGACCACATTTTTGACAAATGGATGAAGATTCGACCAATATATAATGTGTTTATACAGTTGCAAATGGAGAGACAGTAGCACGAAAAGTCCAACTACTTTCCGACCGTCCCTCGTATATCATAGTCTGGTAGTCCAAAATGTGTTAAGAAGTGAAACGCTTTGAGAATTCTTGTTCACACTGATGTTTGAATATTACAAGTATATAAACACATTGTAAAGAAATAAAAACTTAAATATAATAGTAAAAAGAAATTATCACAGACTTTTTATATGCACCAATTAATTTCTACATCAAGACTTGAGAACATTCAATTATTTCCATTAATGCTGATTCAATAGCAGAAAACACTATGATAAAAAGCTTTGCTATAGTTCAATCATCATTTATCTTCTTTTCACGAACTGCTTTTCGAAGATTTCTTGATTATGTACACAAAATCAGGGATTTGTTTGGCACAGAGTTAAATAAGAGAGACTGAGGATTCCTCTCTACTGAATGATTTGTCATCTAAAAATTTGGGTTTGTTTGGATCTTCATTTCTGTTCTTATATTGACTGATATCTTTATGATTAAAACCTTCAGCAATCTGATCTTGATCATCAAAGAAATCTCCAAAGTCATCCACAGACCCAGCTTTAGGCTGATCCTTATTTTCTTCAACAGCATCTTTCGTATCATCTGGAGGAGGAGATCTTGGAGCTTCTGGTACAAGTGGTTTATCTGGTAGTGTTGGTGATTGTTTTGGCTCAGAAACTTCAGCAACATCTTTAGGTTTCACACTAAGCCTTCTCTCGTTTGTTGCTGGTTTAGATTTGGGACCACCAGTCCTGCCTTGTGGTTGTTTGTCCCTCGTTACAGTATCAGGGTCTATATCTGGTAGTTCTAGATTGGTAACGGCTGGTTTTGACTTGCGTCTGCCACCTGTTTCACCGGGATACTTTGCGTCTTCTCTCGCTCCCTTACCGGCCTTTCTCTCCTTGAGTTTTGGTGGCTCTTGGAAGGATGGTAACCTCTGTAGGCGCTTCCTTGGCTTGTCACCCTGCAGATGAATAAACCAGCACTGCAGATAAGAGGTAATGGCTTTTCAAAATGTAAAATATCTTTAACCCTTTCCCAATCAACAAAAATTTAGGATGGCTCAATTTGAAAACTGAAGCAGACAAAAAAATAGGTTTTTTTAAGGATAGTATTTGAGTAAATATAGCTCAGAAAACATTGAGACAAAAGGAGAAACTGCTGGTTATCAGCAGTTTCTTCTTTTGCCTCAATGTTTTCCCAAGCCTATTCTTATATTGATGTCAAAACCAGGTCTTGTTTGGGAAAGGGTTAAATGTTCATCAAACCATTTGTTGTGGGTGCTCATTGGAATTGTCTCATTGAGAAAATTCCAATGAGTACCCACAACATAGGATTTAGATTTTAAATAACAAATTTAGGATATTTTATACCCCCCTCTTATCTGTTGGTCTGATTAGCTACCAAGACATACCAGTTCACTAAAAAGCAAATATTCTATCTGTATTAGAATGTTTTGAGAGAAAAGAAGAAACAAGAGGGCCAAGATGGCCCTGTATCGCTCCACTGGCTTTTAGACATTTAGACTACGAAATTCTTCAAGGAATACAATAGAGGTCTATCCAAACAAGATTCATGTTACGCCAGAATGAAATCCAATGAATGATTAAGGAGCAGAAATGTTTTTAAAGTTTTCTTAAAATTACACTATGTTTCATATAGCGAAAAATAAGCCTAGCCCACAGCGGCCAAGCTTTTCATCACATCGTGAAAGAATTTGGAAGAGACTCATGCAAGGAAGATTTCTGTGAAGTTTGGTTGAAAATGGTCCTGCAGTTTTGGAGAAAAAGATTGTTTAACAATTTTTCGAAAAATTCAATTTAATTAATTTTATTAAAATTTAAGTTGCTACACAGATTTTTTATGACAAATTGAGAGAAGATTCATGCAAGGAAGATTTGTGTGATGTTTGGTTAAAATTGGTCAAGTAGTTTTGGAAAAGAAGATTTTTTGAAAATTTAATTAAATTTAATTAATCAAAATTAAAGTTCTACAAAGAATTTATTTTTTTGAAGGAATTAAGAAGAGATTCATGCAAGGATCATTTCTGTAAAGTTTGGTTGAAATTGGTCCAGTAGTTTTGGAGAAGAAGAATTTTTCAAGATTTTTCTGAAATTTAATTTAATTAAATTAATTACAATTTAAGTTATACACAGAATTGATCTTTTTGAAGGAATTAAGAAGAGATTCATACAAGGAAGATTTCTGTGAAGTTTGATTGGAATTGGTCCAGTAGTTTTGGAGAGGAAGAATTTTTCAAGATTTTTCGAAAATTTAATTAAATTAAATTAATTAAAATTTAAGTTATACACAGAATTTATCTTTTTAAAGGAATTAAGAAGAGATTCAAATAAGGAAGATTTCTGTGAAGTTTGGTTAAAATTGGTCCAGTAGTTTTGGAGAAGAAGAATTTTTCAAAAATTTAAATCAATAAAATTAATTAAAATTCAATTAAGTTCTGCGCAGATTTTATTCTTTTGAAGGAATTTGGTAGAGATTCATACAAGGATGATTTCTGTGAAGTTTGGTTGAAATTGGTCCAGTAGTTTTGGAAAAGAAGAATTTTTAAAGATTTTTCAAAAATTTAATTCAATTAAATTAATTAAAATTTAAGTTATACACAGAATTTATCTTTTTGAAGGAATTAAGAAGACATTCATACAAGGAAGATTTCTGTGAAGTTTGGTTGAAATTGGTCCATTAGTTTTGGAGAAGAAATTTTTTTAAAGATTTTTCAAAAATTTAATTTAATTAAATTAATTAAAATTTAAGTTATACACAGAATTTATCTTTTTGAAGGAATTAAGAAGAGATTCATATAAGGAAGATTTCTGTGAAGTTTGGTTGAAATTGGTCCAGTAGTTTTGGAGAAGAAGAATTTTTAAAGATTTTTCGAAAACTTAAATCAATTAAATTGATTAAAATTCAAGTTCTGCACGGATTTTATTTCTTTTAACGAATTTGGTAGAGATTCATGCAAGGAAGATTTCTGTGAAGTTTGGTTGAAATTGGTCCAGTAGTTTTTGAGAAGAAGAATTTTTAAAGATTTTTCGAAATTGAAATCAATTAAATTAATTAAAATTCAAGTTCTGCACGGATTTTATTCTTTTGAAGGAATTTGGTAGAGATTCATGCAAGGAAGATTTCTGTGAAGTTTGGTTGAAATTGGTCCAGTAGTTTTGGAGAAGAAGATGTTTGAAAATTGTTTACGCACGGACGGACGGACGGACGCACGGACGCACGCACGCCGGACACAGGGCCATGACATAAGCCCCGCTGGCCTTCGGCCAGTGGAGCTAAAAACTGTTTATGATCTCTTTCTTCTTTACTGTCAAAATGTGCCAAGTCTTTCTCAAATAGTGTTGAATTTTGTGCTAAAAGTAGACTTGGTTTGCCTTTATATATTGATAATCCATTCAGTGTTCTTGTAAAATCTCGTAAATACAGCTTCTATCAAGCTGTAGTTGTGAGGTTGTAGAATAATACTGAGAAAATACTTTTGTTTGTCCGAAATTATATCATGGTTTACTTGATAAAAATGAACCCTATTGCAGATGTCAAAGGCAGGGAATGTCAGAGAAAGAGTTAACCCTTTCCCAAACAAGACCTGGTTTTGACGTCCATATTAGAAAAGGCTCGGGAAAACATTGAAACAAAAGAAGAAACTGCTGAAAACCAGCAGTTTCTCCTTTTGTATCAATATTTTCTATGTCATATTTTACTCAAATTATATCTTGATTTACATCCATCTTGTCGTCTGCAGCTTCTTTGAATTTGGAGTACCCTAAAATTTTGTTGTTCGGGAAAGGGTTAAACAAGCCATGATTGGAGGAATGATTATATCAAGAAACGCCTCCTATTCAAGAGATATGTTAGCCCTTTCAAACAAGACCTGCTTTTGGCTTCCCAAGTGGAATTAGTTTGGGAATCACAGAATTACATTTCAATTTTGAAATCCATTCTACAAACATATTTGGTGGTATATAGAAAGGAAGGAAAAGATGATTTGCGGCGGACAGATTGGAACATGAAGTCTGATCAACCTGCACTTATCAGGTATAGACTAATCTGGTTTTATGTTGGTCTCAAAAGCTGTTAGGGTTTACACTAATATCACAGGCGGCAATCACGTGACTTTGTTATGATATATTTTCCTCACTTATGTAAACAAAAAAAACTCGGTAAGAACACATTTTCTCAAATTTTAAATCAAATACTTAACTCTCAGAATTGAGATATGTACCATTCGATGCGTCCTAATCTCCGGTTTATTCTGATACCAAGATCTTCCCTCAAATCCATGTAAAAGCTGAGAACATTCGTGCAAACATTTCTTACGAAAATATATCATGGCATTTAAAAATACTTTGCACGAATGTTCTCGGCTTTGACAGGGATTTGAGGGAAGATCTTGATACCAAAATAGACCAGAGAGTATGACGTATCGAATGGCAGGTATTTCAATATTACGTGTTAAGTATTTGATTCAAAATTTGAGAAAATGTGTTCTTGCCGAGTGTTTTTGTTTACATAAGTGAGGAAAATGTATCATAACAAAGTCACATGATTGCCACCTGTGAATATGTATCATAAGAAACAGAATAAAAAAACAGCTAGAGCTATCTAACCATTCAATTGTACATATAGAAACATCATATGTTTATGAATTTATGCAATTCCATCTATATTAGCTAAATGTTGATAACGAGCTTACATTATTAGCAATATATTTAACTACACTGAGAAATAAGCGAACTATTCACCACTGAAATGCTTTAAAGCCACTTTTTTTCTTGAGATTTTTAACTTCAATAAAGAAGGTCAAATCTATTGTTGATCTACCACCAGTTTTAAAAAAACTTAATTCATTATTTGAATATACATCAGACAACAAATTAAAGTGAAAATCAAATTTAAGCATTCTAAATTTCAAAACAACATAGGTTAGTGAAACATCTATGCCACCATGTTTGTTATGTTTGTTTTTTACATTCATTGAACTCAGCAACTGTTTTGCAACAAGGAATGCATAAGTGAAATATTAACAAACTATCACTTGTGATTTAAAGGTTATGACCAAATTTTTTTCAAAAAAAGATGGGGTACAAACTGTTTACCCGCAATCATTTTTGCAATGGTATAAAGCTTTGTAGTTATTTGGCAAAGGGTTGAATGAAATATCATCGGGACATGAGACTTAAAATGGTTTATAAACACATGTAGCTAAACACAATTTCTTCACTCATATTTAGCAAAAAATCAATCACCATGTTTTACCTCAATGTAACAAAATTCACCAAACCTTTTTTGTCAAACTATAGCCGCAAAAAGCAGCTACTACTTGCTACAGGAGATATTGCAAGAAGATCTCACTTCATACCGTAAGTGGAAATTAGCTATATCCAAACAAGTCATACTTTGAACTGATAAAAATCCCTATTATCTAAACAACAAAGAATCACTAAATTAACTTCCTGGTCAAATAATGGAAATGCAACTGTTCAACGTTTTCGCTACATGATAACATAAATGAATACTTTCAAAATTATCCCTGCTTGCAGAAGCCATGTTTTTCAACAGATCTATGTCTCTTAACTCTTTCCAAATCAAGACATTCTAAAAACAATACATGCTAAAAACAAGCATTTTCTCCTTTTGCCTCAATATTTTTCTGTGCTTTTTTGCATACAAATCCTATCTTTATCAATTTTGTTGTTTGGATAAGGGTTAAAGTGATTTAGAGAGAAAAATATGAGAATTTGGTTGGAATCCGCTATTAAGTTTCTGAGAAGTAGTTTGAATGAAAAGTTTACATATAGGCAGACATAAACTCAATTACAGTTGCTCAATAATATTGGCCACTAGACCTATGAATTACAAATCCTAGCAAATTGTCTACACTGTACATCATACCCTTGTAAACATAGCTAAGAACTATGTTTGATCTAAGAATAATCAACACTGAGTAATTCCTGCAAAAACAAGCATTGCCTTTCATTTGAAAAGTAAATTTGGGTTAGAATCATCAATTACGTAAACGTTTTACTCTTTCACTGAAGTTTATAGAAAGAGATCCAATGAATGTTTTAAAGAAATTCACAACTCCAGAAAAGGCTAGTATCTATTTATAAAATTAATCCTTTCCAAAACAAGAATTTATGCTATCCTAAATTCAAAGCAGTTGTAGATGACATAATTAGTGTTTACTCATATAGAAAACCTCTGTGACATGGCATAGAAAACCTTGAACTAAAAGGAGAAAATGCTGGCAATCAGCATTTTCTTCTTTCCCTGCAAGGTTATCAAAATCCATATTCACTTGAATCAACAAAAGGAATCATTATTTGGGAAAAAAAGGTTAACCCTGGTCATGCTGATCTTGAAATATTCTTGTCACTTTGGCAGGCAGAATAAAACAAGACCAGCCTGCACACAAGTGCAGTCTGGTCTTATTCTATACTGCCTGCTTTTTAGCTCGACTTTTCGAAGAAAATGAGAGCTTATACTGTCACCCGGGCGTCAGCGTTGCAACAAAGGTTAAAGTTTTTTCAAACATCTGTTTCTACTTATGCTATTGCTCTGAAACTTTGCACATTCTTTTGTGACCATAATATTAGCCTCTAGGCAAAGATTCATTACTCTCACATTTAATATACTGGAATTTTAACCTTTTTTGACTTAGAAAAGTCGAGTGCGCTGTCCTATGGACAGCTCTTGTTTAATTCAGCATGACAAGGGTTAATTAGAATTTATGGAACAAAAACTAGAATTACCCCTTTCTCCACACTGTCCATGTTTATGTGGCCTGTAGTTTGTGATTTTTTCCTCGCTTTATCCCTCTCCTCCAGACACATGGCTCTATGTATAGGCAGAAAGTCAAACTTTCCCTCCTGAATCTGGAAACCAGACAACAATATACATCAAGAGCAATTTTAACATGTAAGTAGTATTGATCTAAACAAGAAATAAGATGTATTTACGAAACAACAATACAAATATAACAAAATGAAAATTTCAAATGGATATTTGGATTAAACCTTTACAAATACCTTCAACCATGACATTTGAAAGCAACTTACAGATCTGAAGATTAAACATTTCTAAAACTCTCACTGCTTCTATCATGTCCTGTAGAAAACGTTTTGGCAAACAAAGAGGAAACAAGAAAATTAATTGGAGAAAAGTTGGAAATACTAATTATCTTCCATCAATGCTCCTCATTTTGTTTGCATTACTGTCGAAAATGGACTTGCTTAACATTTACGAAAATGACAAGAAATTTTGGATAGTCAGATTTGAAAGCTACTGAAGATGACATAATAAGATTAGTCCACATTATATCTCAGAAAATATTGCAGCAAAAGGACATTTTGATAATCCCAAGCTATCTCTATCAGACTTCAAAACCAGGTCTTGTTTGAGAAAGGGTTAATATTTGGGGCAGAACTAAAATCAATGCTTACTTGTTTGTGTACATGGTTTTCTAGTGCTGTATATTCACTGGCCATGGTTGTGTCTAGATGTATGAAGAAATAGATATAGTCCCAGATGTTGTGGTCATTCTTCACATGGTCATCATAGCCCTGTAATATAAACACGATATACTGAGCAGCTGACTTATACTCCTTGCCAGGGCTCTGAAAATCTAAGAAAATGTCGGTCCAGTCCAAATGTTGAATTGCATGCAATACCAATCAAAATCATCAAATGAAAGGAAAAAATTGGACCAGAAATTTACCATTCGTTTGTTTGTACTATTAGATTCCCCCGATGACTTTTCGAGGCACCACTAGCTAGGCTAGCGTATATCTTTTTTGTGCATGTTCCTACTAATCTACAAGTAACAGGTGCTCTATTTACAGTGCAATGAACTTTGAAACAAACTTTTCTGACTCGGAACATTTTTGGTGCAGAAGAGAAGAGGCAGTAAGTTTTACTTTACTGCGACCCACTCCGTTCAGCTGGGTAGACTGAGGCGATGACAATTAAGTGTCTTGCCAAAGGACACACCTCCCAGAGTGGGACTCGAACTCGGGTCCCCGGTTACAAGCCCAGTGCGCTAACCACTGCACTATCGAGGCTGTCAATCAAATCAAAATCAATATGAAAACTAATAGTTTTAAGGGCTTCACACCTCGTAATTTTGGGATAAAGAGGTGACAGAAACCCATAATTTACCCATATGCATGTTTATAGTTAGTTGAAGTTTCGCGGATGGATAATCTAGATTAAACTGCAATCTATAGCCGCCTGCGATTTAGGCCAGAAGTTGTCTTCTGGAAGAAGAAGATGCAGTCTGGTTCCCGCCTTTGATACACTACGTAGTATTTTTTCTACTACGTAGTGTATCAGAGGCGGGAACCACTCTCTTATGGAAGAGCTCTACCGGCCTAAATCGCACACGGCTTATGTCAAACACATGTCCTTTGAATTTTTTATCCTCCCAAATATAGTTTCCAAAATGGAAGATGATAATGACGGATAGCATACAACATAGCAAAGTAAATATTCTGACAAAGGGAGACAGTACTAGTCATAAACATTTACTTCCTTTATACAAATGTTTTCCAAAGCTTTAACAATTAGGAGCTTCAAAAGGTGTCAATATTTTGGAAAGGGATCTATTACATTGTTAACGTCAGCTCTAGAATTGGACGATCCTATACAATATGAGTTGAGTTGTTTTGGAAAGGGTTAATTAACAGCTTGACTTTTATAATGTAAACCTCCTACCTTTGTATCCAGACTGAAGTCTGCATTAGAACGACCACAAATAAAGCACACAGCTTTGAAGTCATCTTTGGCTCGCCGCTAGAAAAGTGAAAAATACTGTACATTAGAGCCAGGATCCGTGGAAAAAGGAACCTTATGGATTTTGAAGCTAATAGGGATCCAGATCAGCCTACCTTTACACACAGTCTGATCAAGAACCATGCTGTTCTCAAATAGGTTCTTACCATCTGCAACAACTGCAAGAGCATTAATCCTGAAAAGACAGCACCTGGGCATACACTGATGTGGAAACATAGAAGCCTCAAATGCTATAAAGGACATTTTCAAGATCACAACATTTTTAAAGGCAGATAAGAACAAAAATGGAGTATTTTTTTCAATGTTGACCTCCAAGATCAAAGGAATCTCTTCATGCCAATGTCCATGTCATGTTGATCATGCCTATTAATTTTATCAAAATTGGTCCAGGTATTTAAGGACAGATCCTCCAGTTGTTACTGCGCAACTTACTGCGCATATCCTAAATAACGAAATAAAGCTGTTTCAGTAATTGGCCTTTTTCAGCAAATGTATTTCTTACATTTAGTTAATGTTCGGTTGATGAATGACAAGACCCTTTTCGGTTATTTCAATTTTCTCTGTTTGGTCAATTAAAGTGTAGTAGTACTCGGATGGTACATTTCGCTTTCTGTTACGCGTTCAAAATGTGGCATTAGCGATAGGAAACAGAGCAACAAAAGCAACGCAGTGTCTTTATGAGATAGTCCGCTTCAGATGGACACAAAAGATGACACGTTTTATTATCTAAAGCTGGTAATAAGGAAGAAAATGGATAAAAGTAGTGAAACAATTTCGGACAGAGCTGTAAAAAGTAAACCAAATTTTACTTATAACTAAGAAAAACGCTTGGTTTGATATATTTTTCTTTTTTTGTTTTTGTAGGTATGACCAAGCACTATGTCTATACCAAAAAAGAAAAAAATTCTTACCGCTGGAATTTTTTTTATTATCAGAAACATTGCGAAAAAAGAGCAATTTCAGCTACTTTTGAAAGAATGTTTTACTAAAAATTTCAAAACCATCACTAAATTTCCCCAAATTGATACTCATTTAGACAGAATAAAACATATTGAACACAATAAAGACTTATTTATGTAATCCTAGTCATTTCGAACACCTTTTTTGTGGGTATTTAAGTAACACCTCATTTTCGCAATTTTAGACTAGAGTAGTCTCCCTTGAAATTCAACAACTTTTTAATTCGCTTGGTGACCTATAGTTTTGTGGTGGTTTGCGGTGTTTAGTGCCACCCCCAAACTTTGTTTGAGGGAGGTTTAATCAGATCAGACCAAATTTTTGTTGTTTTTAAAACTTCAGAAGAATGACCTACCATATTTTGTTTGATATGGAGGAATCCATCTATGAGTATAGCAAACACCATGTAGAGTCCCAGTACAGTAATAATCATGAAGAAAGAAATGTTGTACAGGCCAATCAATACTGCTGCTGTGAAACTTGATGTGGTGGAATGATCAAACATCTGAAATATTGTGGGAAAATTGTTTAAGTTTCACAAACACCAATATTTTAGGGTTGTCCAATGTAAAAGGAGTTACAGATGTACACAAAATTAATGCCAACATATGTAGAAATCTCGGTGTTGAAGCATGTATGCATAACCTCGTAGGAAAAGATGAAAATGCCTTTATTCTTACAAGAATTTCTAAACCTATTTCTAGTGAGGTCATCAAAAGCAGCCATATATGGCGTGACTCTTTGTAGCTTAGGGGGGCTATTTTAGTGCCCAAATGTCAGCGTCGCTAAAATGCTTTGGTTAAGTTTTTACGTACTAGTTTGTTAAATCTCTGTATTTACTAATGCTATTGCTCTGAAACTTTGCACATGCCTATAAATTCTTAGTTAAGTTTTTATGTGGAACTTGCATATATCTTTAATAACTTTTACGTGCAACTTGCATATATCTTTCATAACTTTTTCTCTGTAACAGATATTTCTCTGAAACTTTGCAAATGCTTCTGTGGCCATAATATCAGTTGATAGTCGTACTTTGCTGGCCTGAGACAGCTCTTCAGTCTTGTTTAACAAAGCATAGATGTATCATGAGGACTAATTACGATGACACTTACATTGTATGTAGTCGCAACCAGTCCATTATGTAACATTGTAACAAAACATTGAGGCATGGAGTTACAGTAATGACCATCAGCTTGTAGTATATAATTCCTCCTCATAAATATAAAGGCTTACATAGCATAGATGTACCATGAGGACTAATTACAGTGACACTTACATTGTATGTGGTCCCAACCATTCCATGATGTAACATTGTAACAAAACACTGAGGCATGGAGTTACAGTAATGACCATCAGCTTGTAGGATATAATTCCTCCTCATGAATATAAAGGCTAACATAGCATAGATGTACCATGAGGACTAATTACAGTGACACTTACATTGTATGTGGTCCCAACCAGTCCATTATGTAACATTGTAACAAAACACTGAGGCATGGAGTTACAGTAATGACCATCAGCTTGTAGGATATAATTCCTCCTCATGAATATAAAGGCTAACATAGCATAGATGTACCATGAGGACTAATTACAGTGACACTTACATTGTATGTAGTCCCAACCAGTCCATTATGTAACATTGTAACAAAACACTGAGGCATGGAGTTACAGTAATGACCATCAGCTTGTAGGATATAATTCCTCCTCATGAATATAAAGGCTAACATAGCATAGATGTACCATGAGGACTAATTACAGTGACACTTACATTGTATGTGGTCCCAACCATTCCATGATGTAACATTGTAACAAAACATTGAGGCATAGAGTTACAGTAATGACCATCAGCTTGTAGTATATAATTCCTCTTCATAAATATAAAGGCTAACATAGCATAGATGCACCATGAGGACTAATTACAGTGACACTTACATTGTATGTTGTCCCAACAAGTCCATGATGTAACAATGTAACAAAACACTGAGGCATGGAGTTACAGTAATGACCATCACACTGTAGTATATTATTCCTCCTCATGAATATAAAGGCTAACATAGCATATATGTACCATGAGGACTAATTACAGTGACACTTACATTGTATGTTGTCCCAACAAGTCCATGATGTAACATTGTAACAAAACACTGAGGCATGGAGTTACAGTAATGACCATCAGCTTGTAGTATATAATTCCTCCTCATAAATATAAAGGCTAACATTGCATAGATGTACAAGATCACCAGGCCTATCATGATCAACATTCCCAGGTACTTGGCTGGAATAGATAATAAATTCACAAATAATCTTTCAAAAATATTTGGACAAAATTGAAGACTTTGGAAAATTGAGGACAACAGCATCACCCCAAAAAGGGTCAAAGTAAGATTTAAAAGTTAAAAAGAATACTTTTGTGAAAAAAAACAAAAAACAATTTAAGCCCCAATAAAAGTTTACCATGTTTTACTTTCATTACCTTCTAATATAAAACCTATTCCAAATATGTTGATTGGATGAATTTGTACATCTTCTTAAAATTAAATATTTGAAACATTAGTTCAAATAATATTCAAAAGTATGCACAAATTTATTAAATTGTGTTGTCAATTTTACTTCTATCATTTGAAATGTTACGGGTAGTCCTTTACATATTCCTCGCCAAACTTTGCTAAAAGCTTGAAGACATTACCACACAATGACACTTTTTGACTCCTCTAAAGCAAAGGGCCGGGAAAAACATTGTGGAAAATAAAGAAATTGCTTGTGACAAGCTTTCTTCATTTTCCACAATGTTTTCTATACAAAATGACCAAAAATGTAAAATTTTATTTACTTGAATTTGTCGTCTACAACATCTTTGAATTTGGACTAGTTTGAAATTTCGTGGTCTGGTAATGGGTTAAGATAGGATTTGGGTAAAATATGGCATAGAAAATATTGAGACTAGAGGAGAAACTGCTGGTTATCAGCAGTTTCTTCTTTTGTTTCAATATTTTCCCAAGCCTTTTCTGTTAGGGACGTCAAAACCAGGTCTTGTTTGGGAAAGCTTGAAGATATTATTGTTGTTTATTTACCATTATAGATGACAGATTTTCCAATTCTCTTCAGGTATCTGTTTAAGGTATCCAAACTCTCAAACCCACCAAAGAGCCAGATGTGAAATATGAAAAGTGCCAGTAATTCCTAAACTGTGTTACATTTCCATTCCAAATACAAACATAGGCATTTTGTACGGTTTAGAATTTAGGATTAATGCATACTTATGGAAATATTTGACAAAAATGTTCAAAATTACCTCCCTTGCATATGAATATAGAGTAAAATAATATTTGTAAATTACTTTCTTCCTTAAGCATAATCTTAAAATCCGGCACGGTGAATCAACTTGTCTAAAGTGTATTTACAAGTGTGTGTAATTTGATGCATTTCGTATGGCTAGAAAGTGGTGAATTTTTGAGGGTCTATAAACCTTAACTCAAACAGTTGAAACAAACACAGAACAAATGTGAGACCAACCATTATAGATGACAGATCTTCCAATTCTCTTCAGATATCTGTTTAACTCACACAGTTGAAACAAACACAGAACAAATGTCAGACCATGTAGAGCCGTACCACAGATAGAGGCTGCCAGAAATAACTGAAAATACAAAACAAAGTTACAGGTATATTCAGCACTTATCCATATGATCCTAGCATTTCTTGAACTAGTACATACATAGTGTCCAAACAAAGCCACCTGCTGCATATCCTGCATAGATAATCCTTTGGCGAGAGACTTTTGTCAGATATCAGAAAGATTATTGACCAAGCCCAGATTCAAACCCACAATTCCTGAAGAATTTATCTTGTTTCTACTTTAGTTTTTGGGATGTCTCAAAATAGCACAAATATTAAGAAGTGAATATTTTTCATTTATACTGAATACATTTCATCATTTAGAAATAAAAGCCTGTTTTTTGAATAAATGCATCAGCAGTTTTGAACATCAAATATTATACTGTTTGGATTATGTGTTCATGTGTGTGTATATGATGACCTTTGAGAAAGATATTCACTAGATGATGCTGAAAAAGTCACTGTTGAGACATCATATACATACAGTATAGTAGATCATCTTTGGTCCATAAGCACTGATTTTGAACCTTGATGATGTCCTCTTGACTATCACATCTGACTGTCTGTTGTCTTTTCTCCTTTCTAAAATGGACCTGAAAATATTGAGGTTGAACCATTGTTGATTATACAGTCAACACTCGTTGTGTCGAAGTCAGAGGGACCGTCAAAATACCTCGACATATCCGGAGTTCGACTCATCCGGTTTATGTTCAGTTTCGACTTGAATGGCATTTGATCATTTTTGTTGCTCATCAAGAGAGTTCATTATTGAAATATAGTAGGAAAAGGAAAGAAATTGCTCGAGACGAGCAATTTCTATCCTTTTCCTACTAAATTTCAATGGTCATATTTATTACGATTTTTTTTGTTTAAACTTTTTTATGTCCATTGGGGAGGACGGGACCAGATTTGAACTTCGACTTAAGCAAAAATTCGACTTATCCGATGTTGACATAACGAGTGTCGACTGTAATATCTTTGAAGGATAATGTCATAAATCTTCTAAAGCATTCTTAGCAAAGGTAAATTATTTGGTTTTCTTCACATTTCTTGTGCATTTTAATCACCAGTTTTTTCAATGTTTTAACCCTTTCATAGAGAATCAAATTTTTTACTAATTGAAATCCTGTGCAGAGACAAATTATAGTCATTCTAACTCATTCCAGGATGAAATTGTTTTGCAAATGTCAAACAGGTTATGTTTGTAAATACAAGTACACTTGCATATAAATCAGACATTCTTGTGTCAAAGAAGCAATGAGGAAATGTTTTTCTATAAGCATTCATTTCACTTCAAAAATTTTTCATTCATTTTGCTATGTAGTAGTGTTAATATACTTACTTTGTTACATCAAACATGTGTACCAGGCCATGGAACTGTGGCTGGTTCAACAGTATAAAGCAGATGACAATCAGGAGTGACACAAAATTGTGTATCCCACCCAACACATACACAGCTGTATGTACTTTGTGTCTTATATCTAACTCATACCTAGAAATAGAGGCAAGAAATACATGAGTAGGCAGTATAAAGCAGGTCACAATCAGGAGTGACACAAAATTGTGTACCCCACCCAACACATACACAGCTGCCAGTACTTTGTGTCTTATATCCAACTCATACCTAGAAATAGAGTCAAGAAATACATGAGTAGGCAGTATAAAGCAGATCACAATCAGGAGTGACACAAAATTGTGTACCCCACCCAACACATACACAGTTGTTTGTACTTTGTGTCTTATATCTAACTCATATCTAGAAATAGAGTCAAGAAATACATGAGAAGGCAGTATAAAGCAGATCACAATCAGGAGTGACACAAAATTGTGTATCCCACCCAACACATACACAGTTGTTTGTACTTTGTGTCTTATATCTAACTCATACCTAGAAATAGAGGCAAGTAATACATGAGTAGGCAGTATAAAGCAGATGACAATCAGGAGTGACACAAAATTGTGTATCCCACCCATAACATATACTTCAGTCTGTACTTTGTGTCTTATATCTAACTTACATCTAGAAATAGAGGCAAGTAATACATGAGTAGGCAGTATAAAGCAGATGACAATCAGGAGGAACACAAAATTGTGTACCCCACCCTACACATACACAGATGTTTGTTCTTTGTGTCTTATATCTAACTCATACCTAGAAATAGAGACAATAAATACATGAGTAGGCAGTATAAAGCAGATGACAATCAGGAGGAACACAAAATTGTGTATCCCACCCAACACATACACAGTTGTCTGTACTTTGTGTCTTATATCTAACTCATACCTAGAAATAGAGACAATAAATACATGAGTAGGCAGTATAAAGCAGATCACAATCAGGAGTGACACAAAATTGTGTACCCCACCCATAACATATACTTCAGTCTGTACTTTGTGTCTTATATCTAACTCATATCTAGAAATAGAGTCAAGAAATACATGAGTAGGCAGTATAAAGCAGGTCACAATCAGGAGTGACACAAAATTGTGTACCCCACCCATAACATATACTTCAGTCTGTACTTTGTGTCTTATATCTAACTCATATCTAGAAATAGAGTCAAGAAATACATGAGTAGGCAGTATAAAGCAGGTCACAATCAGGAGTGACACAAAATTGTGTACCCCACCCATAACATATACTTCAGTCTGTACTTTGTGTCTTATATCTAACTTTCATCTAGAAATAGAGGCAAGTAATACATGAGTAGGCAGTATAAAGCAGATGACAGTCAGGACGGACACAAAATTGTGTATCCCACCCAACACATACACAACTGTTTGTACTTTGTGTCTTATATCTAACTCATATCTAGAAATAGAGTCAAGAAATACATGAGTAGGCAGTATAAAGCAGATCACAATCAGGAGTGACACAAAATTGTGTATCCCACCCAACACATACACAACTGTTTGTACTTTGTGTCTTATATCTAACTCATATCTAGAAATAGAGGCAAGAAATACATGAGTAGGCAGTATAAAGTAGGTCACAATCAGGAGTGACACAAAATTGTGTACCCCACCCATAACATATACTTCAGTCTGTACTTTGTGTCTTATATCTAACTCATATCTAGAAATAGAGGCAAGAAATACATGAGTAGGCAGCATAAAGCAGGTCACAATCAGGAGGAACACAAAATTGTGTACCCCACCCAACACATACACAGATGTTTGTTCTTTGTGTCTTATATCTAACTCATACCTAGAAATAGAGACAGTAAATACATGAGTAGGCAGTATAAAGCAGGTCACAATCAGGAGGAACACAAAATTGTGTATCCCACCCAACACATACACAGTTGTTTGTACTTTGTGTCTTATATCTAACTCATACCTAGAAATAGAGACAATAAATACATGAGTAGGCAGTATAAAGCAGATCACAATCAGGAGTGACACATAATTGTGTACCCCACCCATAACATATACTTCAGTCTGTACTTTGTGTCTTATATCTAACTCATATCTAGAAATAGAGTCAAGAAATACATGAGTAGGCAGTATAAAGCAGGTCACAATCAGGAGTGACACAAAATTGTGTACCCCACCCATAACATATACTTCAGTCTGTACTTTGTGTCTTATATCTAACTCATATCTAGAAATAGAGTCAAGAAATACATGAGTAGGCAGTATAAAGCAGGTCACAATCAGGAGTGACACAAAATTGTGTACCCCACCCATAACATATACTTCAGTCTGTACTTTGTGTCTTATATCTAACTCATATCTAGAAATAGAGTCAAGAAATACATGAGTAGGCAGTATAAAGCAGATCACAATCAGGAGTGACACAAAATTGTGTACCCCACCCATAACATATACTTCAGTCTGTACTTTGTGTCTTATATCTAACTCATATCTAGAAATAGAGTCAAGAAATACATGAGTAGGCAGTATAAAGCAGGTCACAATCAGGAGTGACACAAAATTGTGTACCCCACCCATAACATATACTTCAGTCTGTACTTTGTGTCTTATATCTAACTTACATCTAGAAATAGAGGCAAGTAATACATGAGTAGGCAGTATAAAGCAGATGACAGTCAGGACGGACACAAAATTGTGTATCCCACCCAACACATACACAACTGTTTGTACTTTGTGTCTTATATCTAACTCATATCTAGAAATAGAGGCAAGAAATACATGAGTAGGCAGTATAAAGCAGATCACAATCAGGAGTGACACAAAATTGTGTATCCCACCCTACACATACACAGTTGTTTGTACTTTGTGTCTTATATCTAACTCATATCTAGAAATAGAGGCAAGAAATACATGAGTAGGCAGTATAAAGTAGGTCACAATCAGGAGTGACACAAAATTGTGTACCCCACCCATAACATATACTTCAGTCTGTACTTTGTGTCTTATATCTAACTCATATCTAGAAATAGAGTCAAGAAATACATGAGTAGGCAGTATAAAGCAGATCACAATCAGGAGTGACACAAAATTGTGTATCCCACCCTACACATACACAGTTGTTTGTACTTTGTGTCTTATATCTAACTCATATCTAGAAATAGAGGCAAGAAATACATGAGTAGGCAGTATAAAGTAGGTCACAATCAGGAGTGACACAAAATTGTGTACCCCACCCATAACATATACTTCAGTCTGTACTTTGTGTCTTATATCTAACTCATATCTAGAAATAGAGTCAAGAAATACATGAGTAGGCAGTATAAAGCAGGTCACAATCAGGAGTGACACAAAATTGTGTACCCCACCCATAACATATACTTCAGTCTGTACTTTGTGTCTTATATCTAACTTACATCTAGAAATAGAGGCAAGTAATACATGAGTAGGCAGTATAAAGCAGATGACAGTCAGGACGGACACAAAATTGTGTATCCCACCCAACACATACACAACTGTTTGTACTTTGTGTCTTATATCTAACTCATATCTAGAAATAGAGGCAAGAAATACATGAGTAGGCAGTATAAAGCAGATCACAATCAGGAGTGACACAAAATTGTGTATCCCACCCTACACATACACAGTTGTTTGTACTTTGTGTCTTATATCTAACTCATATCTAGAAATAGAGGCAAGAAATACATGAGTAGGCAGTATAAAGTAGGTCACAATCAGGAGTGACACAAAATTGTGTACCCCACCCAACACATACACAGTTGTCTGTACTTTGTGTCTTATATCTAACTCATATCTAGAAATAGAGGCAAGAAATACATGAGTAGGCAGTATAAAGCAGATCACAATCAGGAGTGACACAAAATTGTGTACCCCACCCAACACATACACAGTTGTCTGTACTTTGTGTCTTATATCTAACTCATATCTAGAAATAGAGGCAAGAAATACATGAGTAGGCAGTATAAAGCAGATCACAATCAGGAGTGACACAAAATTGTGTACCCCACCCAACACATACACAGCTGTTTGTACTTTGTGTCTTATATCTAACTCATATCTAGAAATAGAGGCAAGAAATACATGAGTAGGCAGTATAAAGCAGATCACAATCAGGAGTGACACAAAATTGTGTATCCCACCCTACACATACACAGTTGTTTGTACTTTGTGTCTTATATCTAACTCATATCTAGAAATAGAGGCAAGAAATACATGAGTAGGCAGTATAAAGTAGGTCACAATCAGGAGTGACACAAAATTGTGTACCCCACCCAACACATACACAGTTGTCTGTACTTTGTGTCTTATATCTAACTCATATCTAGAAATAGAGGCAAGAAATACATGAGTAGGCAGTATAAAGCAGATCACAATCAGGAGTGACACAAAATTGTGTACCCCACCCAACACATACACAGTTGTCTGTACTTTGTGTCTTATATCTAACTCATATCTAGAAATAGAGGCAAGAAATACATGAGTAGGCAGTATAAAGCAGATCACAATCAGGAGTGACACAAAATTGTGTACCCCACCCATAACATACACAGCTGTTTGTACTTTGTGTCTTATATCTAACTCATATCTAGAAATAGAGGCAAGAAATACATGAGTAGGCAGTATAAAGCAGATCACAATCAGGAGTGACACAAAATTGTGTATCCCACCCATAACATATACTTCAGTCTGTACTTTGTGTCTTATATCTAACTCATACCTAGAAATAGAGGCAAGATATACATGAGTAGACAGTATAAAGCAGATCACAATCAGGAGTGACACAAAATTGTGTACCCCACCCAACACATACACAGATGTTTGTACTTTGTGTCTTATATCTAACTCATATCTAGAAATAGAGGCAAGAAATACATGAGTAGGCAGTATAAAGCAGATCACAATCAGGAGTGACACAAAATTGTGTACCCCACCCATAACATATACTTCAGTCTGTACTTTGTGTCTTATATCTAACTCATATCTAGAAATAGAGGCAAGAAATACATGAGTAGGCAGTATAAAGCAGATCACAATCAGGAGTGACACAAAATTGTGTACCCCACCCATAACATATACTTCAGTCTGTACTTTGTCTTATATCTAACTCATATCTAGAAATAGAGTCAAGATATACATGAGTAGGCAGTATAAAGCAGATGACAATCAGGAGGGACACAAAATTGTGTATCCCACCCAACACATACACAACAGTCTGTACTTTGTGTCTTATATCTAACTCATATCTAGAAATAGAGGCAAGAAATACATGAGTAGACAGTATAAAGCAGGTCACAATCAGGAGGACACAAAATTGTGTATCCCACCCAACACATACACAACAGTCTGTACTTTGTGTCTTATATCTAACTCATATCTAGAAATAGAGGCAAGAAATACATGAGTAGACAGTATAAAGCAGGTCACAATCAGGAGTGACACAAAATTGTGTACCCCACCCAACACATACACAGTTGTATGTACTTTGTGTCTTATATCTAACTCATATCTAGAAATAGAGGCAAGAAATACATGAGTAGGCAGTATAAAGCAGATCACAATCAGGAGTGACACAAAATTGTGTATCCCACCCTACACATACACAGTTGTTTGTACTTTGTGTCTTATATCTAACTCATATCTAGAAATAGAGGCAAGATATACATGAGTAGACAGTATAAAGCAGATCACAATCAGGAGTGACACAAAATTGTGTATCCCACCCAACACATACACAGCTGTTTGTACTTTGTGTCTTATATCTAACTCATATCTAGAAATAGAGGCAAGAAATACATGAGTAGGCAGTATAAAGCAGATCACAATCAGGAGTGATACAAAATTGTGTACCCCACCCAACACATACACAGCAGTCTGTACTTTGTGTCTTATATCTAACTTATATCTAGAAATAGAGTCAAGAAATACATGAGTAGGCAGTATAAAGCAGATGACAATCAGGAAAGACACACTTATTTGTAGCCCTGCCGTACCCCAAATCAAAATTCAAAGTTGCATGGCAATGTTGGCAAAAGAGCACCTATTGCGGAACTATTTTGATTGTTTTGTAAGACTCATTAAGATTTGAAAATAAATAGAATTAAATCTGAATGAATAGCCACAGTTCACCAAACAATTGCTTAACATTTAGAAATGTCTCAAACTCTAGAGTCTATAAATAAACAATTCATTCATCCATTCATGTATTCACTATTAATTCATCTGTAACAATAATAATGATAACTAGAAATCTATCACTAAAGGTGATAAAATACCCCCACCACTACATTTGTCCAGACAAGCCTTTTTGTCGAAAACAAAGAGCAACAACTCACAAAATAAGCAAGGTATAGTTATGCTCCTTGTACACTGCACTTCTCCTTAGTGAGATCTATCTACCCATGAAGTTTCATGATCATAGCTACTTTTCTTTCAGCGATATGCTCCGGACAAATATTTTGTACACAGACTGATGAACAGTAAAATGGACAGACGGACACACAGGCTGATTCCAGTATCCCCGCTAAAACATTCCTTTTGTGGGGTATAACAAAACATTCGTTTTGCGGGGGTATAATAATCAAAACACTCACGTTTTGGTGGTGGCCTCATTGCCTCCATTATAATCAACACTGATCATGATCAGAATGGCTACAGTCAGGATCAGCATGAAATAGTTTACTGGTAACCTGGAACATAGATAAACATGAAATTGCATCACACTCAAGTCTGATGGATCATGATCAGTATGGCTATAGTCAGGATCAGCATGAAGTAGTTTACTGGTAACCTAGAACATTTAATAATTAAACACAACACACACTCAATGTCACTCATCTGCCTGATAAAGCCAGAACAGAAGTCTGTACTTTTCTAGACCATTCAATTAAGTGTGTCCTTTTCATTACTTGCAATTGGATTTCTAATATTCATGTCATTGTCACAACTTCTTTTAGAATACATTTTTAATTCATATTTAACAAATAATGTGTGATGAAAGGTAATCTTTGGAGAGAAATTGCTCAATACTAGCACAAAACAAAAATCATTGAAAATATAGAAACATGCACAATGTATTTATAAAAGAAGTACTGACCATGAGTATGCCAGAAGTTTCCCTATTGGAGATCTACACAGGTTCCATCTATTTCTAGCAAAGTCTGTAGTATCTGCTGACCACTTCATAAAGTCTTTAACCTTCTCTATATGAGATGATCTATCTACTTCATACTGTATTCTCTCCTTAATATCTGTACTGAAGGCTCTCTATAATAAAACAATAACAAAGTCTGTAGTATCTGCTGACATAAAGTCTTTAACCTTCTCTATATGAGATGATCTATCTACTTCATACTGTATTCTCTCCTTAATATCTGTACTGAAGGCTCTCTATAATAAAATAAGAACAAAGTCTGTAGTATCTGCTGACATAAAGTCTTTAATCTTCTCTATATGGGATGATCTATCTACTTCATACTGTATTCTCTCCTTAATATCTGTACTGAAGGCTCTCTATAATAAAATAATAACAAAGTCTGTAGTATCTGCTGACATAAAGTCTTTAACCTTCTCTATATGAGATGATCTATCTACTTCATACTGTATTCTCTCCTTAATATCTGTACTGAAGGCTCTCTATAATAAAATAATAACAAAGTCTGTTGTATCTGCTGACATAAAGTCTTTAACCTTCTCTATATGAGATGATCTATCTACTTCATACTGTATTCTCTCCTTAATATCTGTACTGAAGGCTCTCTATAATAAAACAATAACAAAGTCAGTAGTATCTGCTGACATAAAGTCTTTAATCTTCTCTATATGGGATGATCTATCTACTTCATACTGTATTCTCTCCTTAATATCCGTACTGAAGGCTCTCTATAATAAAATAATAACAAAGTCTGTAGTATCTGCTGACATAAAGTCTTTAATCTTCTCTATATGGGATGATCTATCTACTTCATACTGTATTCTCTCCTTAATATCCGTACTGAAGGCTCTCTATAATAAAATAATAACAAAGTTTGTAGTATCTGCAGACATAAAGTCTTTAACCTTCTCTATATGGGATGATCTATCTACTTCATACTGTATTCTCTCCTTAATATCCGTACTGAAGGCTCTCTATAATAAAATAATAACAAAGGCTGTAGTATCTGCTGACATAAAGTCTTTAATCTTCTCTATATGGGATGATCTATCTACTTTATACTGTATTCTCTCCTTAATATCCGTACTGAAGGCTCTCTATAATAAAATAATAACAAAGGCTGTAGTATCTGCTGACATAAAGTCTTTAACCTTCTCTATATGGGATGATCTATCTACTTCATACTGTATTCTCTCCTTAATATCCGTACTGAAGGCTCTCTATAATAAAATAATAACAAAGGCTGTAGTATCTGCTGACATAAAGTCTTTAACCTTCTCTATATGGGATGATCTATCTACCTCATACTGTATTCTCTCCTTAATATCCGTACTGAAGGCTCTCTATAATAAAATAATAACAAAGGCTGTAGTATCTGCTGACATAAAGTCTTTAATCTTCTCTATATGGGATGATCTATCTACTTTATACTGTATTCTCTCCTTAATATCTGTACTGAAGGCTCTCTATAATAAAATAATAACAAAGGCTGTAGTATCTGCTGACATAAAGTCTTTAACCTTCTCTATATGGGATGATCTATCTACTTCATACTGTATTCTCTCCTTAATATCCGTACTGAAGGCTCTCTATAATAAAATAACAACAAAGTCTGTAGTATCTGCTGACATAAAGTCTTTAATCTTCTCTATATGGGATGATCTATCTACTTCATACTGTATTCTCTCCTTAATATCTGTACTGAAAGCACTCTGCAATTACATTATATAAGCAAGGATCTAGAAAAAGTGCCTTTTTAACATTTGAAACTATCTTTCATGTTTCCAGGTCAGCCTGTACCCGAATACAGGCTGATTGTTACCCATGGTGATTTCTTACATACATGTATGCTACAGGTCATGAAGAAGATATAGGAGAACAATGTGGATCTTGATCAGACTGTGTGTATATACGAGGTACAGTCAGAAAGTTCCCGGACTGCCTTCGTACGTAAATTATATGCATTCGGATCTTTCTAAAACTTATATACCTAACAAGATGTGTTTGTGAAACACAAATGCCCCCGAAATGGCCATTTTTCTAAAATGTTAAGTTTTCGTGGAGTAAAGGGTTATTAAGGGTTAAGGGATGACTTTGAGGAAGGTCAAATTGCTTGGAACAGATAGATATCATGGAAAGGTAGTTGCATACCAAATATGAGCTTTGTATGTCAAATACTTTTGGAGAAAAGGCAAAGGTTAAGTTTTCGGAGTAAAAGGTTAAGTTTTTGTAGAGTAAAGGGTTAATAAGGGTTAATGGATGACCTTGAGGAAGGTCAAATTGCATGGAACAGATAGATATCATTGAAAGGAAGCTGCATACCAAATTTGAGCTTTGTATGTCAAATACTTTTGGAGAAAAGGCAAAGGTTAAGTTTTCGGAGTAGAAGGTTAAGTTTTCGTAGAGTAAAGGGTTGATAAGGGTTACAGGATGACCTTGAGGAAGGTCAAATGGCATGGAACAGATAGATATCATTGAAAGGAAGTTGCATACCAAATTTGAGCTTTGTATGTCAAATACTTTTGGAGAAAAGGCCAAGGTTAAGTTTTCGGACAGACGGACGGACAGACGGATGGACGGACAGACGGACGGACGTACAGACGGACGGAAGGACACGAGTGAAACAATATGCCCCCGATCTCTCGATACGGGGGCATAAAAAGATGAAATCATGTCCGATAAGTACATATATCATTTATATTGATACAATACATATAAAATAATATTTTACAGTCGCAAAAACACACACAAACAATGTACGGATCACTTTGACGTCGCACAGCGACGTCTACATAACGTAGTATTTTACAGAGCCAAAATCAATGATTTCGGGTTAGTTTACAACTTTTCAAATTATTTATCAAAATGATCAAGATACTTCCCATTGCGATACACATATGGAACAAACGAATGAATTCGGTGTCATAATATTTCACATCTGACCTTGTCGCAGGTCAAAGCTCTTCGTTTGATCCAAACCTGCAACATCGGGGAAATTTCAATAAACGAGGGAAATGCTGAAATGACATTTTACTGAGTCCGGGCTGTATTGTGTGTTACGTGGGACAGTCTTTCATAGCTTAGAACATAATTATGTGGTCCCTATTTTCATATCGGTATGATGGATGCATTAGGTTGGTAAGACCTACATTATCCTGGTAAAATCAGCGTTCACACGCTTCTTAGGAAACGTTCAAAGAAAAGACATTGTGTACACGACGCGGGTCATTTGCTTATCGTCCGTCTAAAGCCGCACCTCCCACCCTGCGTACAATTTAGACGTATTTCAATTTATTGAAATTATTTTATGAATTGCACCACGACAAATATTCCAACAATATTAGCCACATCGTCGAATGATTTCCACAGGTCCGTAAGTATGTCGGTCTTCATGTCTAAATGAGCACGTTTTTAGACCACTCATTGCTAAGATCATCACTTATTTTTGCGCGGTAAATCCTAAATTTCTTATGTCAATTAAACAAAGTTGTCCTAGAATATGCACTGAAACCGTTGCTTGGATTAAAGAACTTCTAAATTTCCATAGGCGTCATTCCGGCCTTCACATAGACGTTAATAGCGGAGATTTGTTCCGTACGCTGTGATAACGTCGCCTTGATTTCAATTGACTTTCATCCATTGCTAGGGGAAATATGTATGAAACGCAAAATGTTTATGCCACGACATTAAAATTTTGAAATTGTTCAGAAAATATGTTGATGTGATGCCATATCGAGGCTGCATGTAAAAGTGCCTGTACTTTTTAAGATATGGTCCTTTGAATAATAGTAAGAATATTGGGAGCAAGCGTTATTTCACAGTGATCCGTACTCTTGAACACCATGCTCTAACGTCTTTGAAAATATTGATTTTTAACAATTTAAATCCACAAAAACCTATCAAAGTGGTAGTTTACATTTCAAAATTACATATTGAATAAAGACTTGAATCAAATACGTCGGAAAAAATACAATTCAAAGGCAGTCCGGGAATTTTTTGACTATACCTCGTACACAGGCTGATCTAGATCCATGCAGGTGTCAAATGCCTTTTCCTTTTCCTAGATCTGTGCTCATACATGATCTTAACCAATTGCCCATAAATCTTTGATACTATTAATTGACAGTTATAAATGAATATTTAGTCAGAAACAAAAGCTTCCAAAAATTCATAATACATGTACTACCCAAAATACTTTGGAGATTTTGCCAACTTTCAATCTGATTTCAGATTAGAAATGATTATGTCACTTTGCAGTAGTACGTTTACTGTAAACAGAAGAAATGAAAACACAATTTCGCCTATCTCTTCATTAGGACCATTTCTCTGAAGAGTCCTATATACGTACCTTATCCTGAACCCTGAAGAACACTTTATGTACAGTATCATCCTTCAGTATCTCTACACATCTGATGGACTCTGAGTAATGTCTGTACACCTTGAGGTCTTCTTCTGTTTTCAACATGGCTACAATAAAAGCAAGTGTTACTTTAAAACAATATGTATACATGTATAATAATTAGCAAGCTCTAAAAAGCATCAGAAACAGAGCATGTTGATCCAAGTTTTTTTTTAAAAACAGACAAGGAAACAATAGTTTTCGGAGGACAGCAAAGCATGATTATCAAGTGCTGGATAGTGAAAAATTTTGAGTTTGAAAAGGGTAAAATTCTACAAAATTAATAGTAAGTGATAAATCTTTGCCTTGAGACTGATATTATGGTCAAAGAAGCAAGTGCAAAGTTTTAGAACAATAGCATTAACAGAAACAGAGATATAACACTTACATGTAAAACTTTAACCCAAGCATTACGCTAGTGCCAACACCTGGGTGACAAGAATAGCCCCATATTGTACAAATAGTCGCTCTAAAAATGCAGCTAAGTTTATTTCCAGTAGCCAAACACAGTTTCAATTTTTCTTTCAAAAATGAAACAGTTTGATCTGTATTTTCAAATCACAAAATTTATTCAAATGTATCTTTTTTCTTTTTTCAACTGTAGTCCAATATTATTTACCTTCTTTTGAGAGTGTAGGAACTTTCCACAATTTTCTCTGTAGTAGAGCACAATATTGGAAACCTACACTGGTCACTAGGCTCAGTAGTTTTCTTTTTGTGAAGCCCTGCGAAGGATTGAAAAATGTTTTAACCCTTTCCAAAACTTGACCTTGTTTTGACATCCCTAATAGAAAAGGTTTGGGAAAACATTGAGACAAAAGAAGAAACTGCTGATGACCAGCAATTTCTACTTTTGTCTCTATATTTTCTGATCAATATTTTACACAAATTTTATATTTATCAACATATAGTTTATTGTTTGTAGCAGCTTTCAATTTAGACCACCCTAGGATTTTGCCATTTGGGAACGGGTTAAAAGAAGAAATGCTAACCATTAGACCTTCGTTATTTCTTTTTATGCTTGTGTAGATGCGGCCTTCAAACTAAACCTAAACTCGGATAGCATATGAGCCATGATAAAATAAAGATAAAATAAAAAAATATTTTTCAAATAAAAACTGTATAAAAATATCATTAGCATTGGAACAATTTAGACTTAGACACTACATGAATTTAACTTCTCTTAGCTAAAAATACTTAAAATACATAGAATGTAAGACATAGTTACCGGTTTTTCCTGGAAGGCTTGTTTCATAACAAGAAGTATCACTTCAGCATCCAAGTACTCTATCGCAGTCTGTCAACAGATTCACAAGAAGCAACTGTTGTTTTAAGAATACTATCAACCCTTAATCAGAGGTAAAACTTTAGACTGCTACAAAAAAGATGTTGCTGACAGCAATACTAAGAGCGTACCATGGTTGCTTAGGACAAGTGTTTGATTCATGAAATACACATAAGTACTATAAATGCTTTACGACTTTAAAACATAAGGGACGAAGAAGCAAACAGTGAAAAGGAGAAACAATGATAGGCAAAACTTGTATGCATCAGATTTATTGATGGAGGGGGGTTTAAAAGGTTTGTAGATTTCTGCCCACCAGTTAAAACTATAAGCCAATATCTCATATCCGAATATATAATAGATCTAACATTTACCAATGCCAGATCAGCATAAGAATCTCCACCCTTTGTAATCACAACACAAGTGTCTTCTGCCATCGCTCTCCAAAAACTACCAACTGCTTTCTTCAATTTGTAGATCTGGAAGGTTGAAATAGTTTACATAAACATTGCATATTGAAGGTCACAGATGACAATTTGAAACAAGATTTGTTATCAGCGTAACATTTGTACATGTACAATGTTTCACAGCATTTGGCATTAAAAGAGGTTGACCTGAGGTGCATTCTTTAGAGCAAAAGATTTATTGAGATTTCTTAAGATGTGTTAGGAAAAAGCTATCTTCAGAGCAAGATTTTTAAGACGCTCAATGGGAGGCGCCATTACCCTATACTTTGTGCGGAACCCCTCAATCAAATCTGTAGAAACAATACAAGAGAGAATTGACGGAGGAATTCCGAATGCTCCATGGTACTACAGCAATGCTACATACTTCATACAAATGACGTCATCATGATGTCATTTGTATGAAGTATGGAGCATTTGGAACACCTCAGTTAGAATCTTGTTCTTAAAAACGCTTTATCTAAAACATCTTAAGAAATCTTAAAAAATCTGGCTCTAAAGAATGCGCCCCTGTACAGCCTTGATCTTGGCATCAAAGACAAGGCCATGTCACGACAAACATTCATGTGAAATATGAATGTGCTATTCCTCATGAATCAAAACCTATGACCAATGTTTAAGTGTTTTTGCAAGCACACCCAGAAACAGACATCAGAGTGTCATGATTTGCATACAGATTTTTATATGTGACTATGTTTGTGTAGTACCTGTGTAAGCGAGCAGTCCCTATATGCGGTTGTGTACAACATAAAGTTGGTTTCTTCACACACCCTGCTATCCAGCACAACTGATTTGTTCTTTGTGTTACCCTGAAGAGATAACAGATATAAATGAAACCATTCAATAAACTAACACAGTCGAGGCAGATATCACAGTGGCAGGTTGTCCTGAACAGCTTTGAGAATTCTAAGCTTTGTCATAATCTATAATCATAAAGTCAACTTGTATAAAGTTCAGAAAACACTTAGTAAAGTAAAAGTGTTGACACAAAAATTCAGGTTTGTACTAACCCTGTGATGTATTAATGTGAAAACATCAAACTTACTGAAACAATTTGAGTAAGACAATCATAGGCCTGAACAGCTACCATCACAGTTGTGGAGTTGATCCTTGCGTGTAATGTATCTATAATCTCAATTATCACTTCTATAAAGTTGGTTGATAGTTCTATAGGAAACTGCTCACAGAAATAATTCTATAAATAGATAAAATGTTGGAAAAAAACATACCAAAGTTGTCCATGGACAACATAGCTCGCCTATACCGGAGCTTGTAAAAAAACAGCTTAACCCAAAGGTCAATAGGTCAAAGGTCATGGTCCCAAATGAAAGGTCTTGGCAGGAAGTATACATATGTGTAATAGTAAGGCTGTAACTGTAATAGTGCCTGATATATAGACCAGGTTAAAGTTTTTCAAGACACAACAACACCGAAGCGATGGGAAACCATGCTGACACTAGGACTGTAACATTAGCCCCATGGACATAAAGTCCCAGCTTGCTAAAAAGGAAATGCTGATAATCAGCATTTTCTCCTTTTGCCTCAATATGTTCTGTAACATATTTGATTGAATTATCCCTCTTATGAACATTTATTTTGGAGTTTTTTATTGGCAGCTTTCAAATTGACTATCATAAAAAAATGTTTTGGTAAGGGTTAAGAATATACAACATAGCTGGTGTAAAAAAGAGTAAATTAACCCTTTCCCAAACAAGACCTAGTTTTGACGTCCCTAATAGAAAAGGCTTGGGAAAATATTGAAACAAAAGAAGAAACTGCTGATAACCAGCAGTTTCTCCTTTTGTCTCAATATTTTCTGTGCCACATTTTACACAAATCATATCTTTAATTGTAACATCCATTTTGTCATTTGTGGCAGTTCTTGAAGTGGATCACCCTAAAATGTTGTCCTTTGGGAAAGAGTAAAGTACACTGTACCTGTAACTGTGTGTGTTGATTCTGACACAGGGCCATGACAAACTCCATAATCACGCTGGTCACTTTTATTGTTTCTCTTTCTACCATAGATACATCCATCTTAGTTGGCTGGAGTTTACCCTAAAAAATGAGGAAAGAAGGATGCAAAACCTTAAACAACACATTAATCAAATTCTAATTCTGACAACACAGATGTCCAATAGATTAGAATGGCTCTATTATCCTTCAACAAATTGAGCTAAAAAGGGGAAACAGATTTCAAGAAATATCTCCTTTTTGCCAAAAAAGATCTTTATTTCTTACGGCAAAAATTATCCAGCATGCCTAAAATTCCATTTGACATGTACTGACAATGGATGGACAACATTATTTCAAAATAATTGCAAATTCTACAATTTCATTCACTTGAAATGGTCATCTGTAACATTTTTGAATTTGGAAGTCTAAGAATTTGCTGTCTGGTAATGAGTTGATCTATTTACCTTGACACTGGACTCTGGTAATGGATGAACAACATTCTTCCCTCTTTTCATTATTCCAAGTTTCCATTTGCCTTCTGTCGTCACCCCATTTGTAGACATATCTATCAGAGGTATCTCATCCCTGTTATTGTTGTTGTTATTGTTGTCACCATTCTGTGAGTTTGATGAACCAGGATCCTGATCAGACTTGCTGGATGGATCTGAAGCTACTTTTGTTGTTGTTGTTTGTTGTTCTTGTTTTACTGAGACTGTGCCGACTGATTTGGACATCTCTGTAAGCCTGATTGGGTCTCTGGAAAAAGTGATACTGGTAGGAATTATTTTCTTTTTTCTGTGTTTGTTTCCTTGAACTTTTTTTCATGATTAAGCAAATCAAAGTTAAGTTCATTGTCTCAGGAAGTTAAAGGCAAGATATAAAGGGTTTTTTTATTTTATTTTTATTTTTTCATAAACAATGAAGCATGTTTTATAACCTCTGTTTTGTAAATAGCATGCAAGAAACTATAAATTATTGACATATCTTTTTAATAGATGACAATTTGAGAAATAATTTTACACATGTATAAGACATGGACATCATTGGTGGCCATTTGCGTAAAGTAAAATAGAAAATAAAGTAAGATAGTCTAAAAATGATGCCTACATTTGCAGAATAAAGTCTTTTAACCCAGCCAGTCTACTTTGTAAAGTTCCTATAACATGTATATCTGGTCTCTGGATGAAAAAATTGTACACTGCATTCTGGAAATATAACAAATATTTACAAATTACCGGACAATATTGTTACTAGTCATATCACACCACATAAAACAAAAATTTTCAAGTAAAATAGCACATATTCCATGAATTCTTAGGAAACTATTTCCTCTACTTACACCATTACTTAGGTCTATCATACATAGCAGAAAAAGCCTTTAACCCTTTCCAAAATCCTACTTAAAACCTGCTTTTGACAACAAAATTTATGTTTTAAGGAAGGCATTTGTGAACAATATAGCACAGAAAATATCGAGACAAAAGGAGAAACTGCTGGTTATCAGCAGTTTCTTCTATTGAATCAATGTTTTCCCAAGCTCTTTCTTTTAGGGACGTCAAAACCAGGTCTTGTTTGGGAAAGGGTTAAGTACATTACTGACAAATCTATGAAGCAAAATTGATCAGTTATGGCGCAACAAATTGGTGACACTTGAGTTCAACATGAGTTCCACATTTCTGATCAGCCTGCGTATACACCCAGTCTTACCTGGTCCATGTTGTTTTTATATAAAATCTTCGTTATCAAGAAGAACTTGCATGAGTCTTGGTGAAACTGCAATCATGCACATGTTGATCTGATTCTACGTTGATCTCAAATGCCAGAAAGTTTGAACTAGTCTGATTGAAATTGTGCAAGAATAGATGGACAGACAGACAGCCAAGACAGTATCATGATATGATCCTTTTGGCCAATATTAAAGATGAGCTACCTGTGTCTGTACATTTCCATGAAACACAAGACAGATAATCAGCTGCAGTGACTGCATCAGGTGAGCATTGGGTACTTGTGGGTTGAGGTCCTGTAGGGCACATTCTACAGCTCCATATTGTATCAATGTTGTCTGAACTTTGTCTACTCTTCTCAACTCCCTGGAACAATTCAGAAAATATATAACCACCTCCTGAACAACCAACAAAAACTTAGACTTGTCCTAGTTCAAAGGCTGTGCAGATGACTAGATGATTTTTTTCAATATGTATAAACATTAAAACAATTGGTGGTATACCAAACCACAATGCATTTTTCACAAGAAAAAAATAACAGAAAAAAAAAACTTAGAAAAAAAAACCTTAGAGGCCACCCCATAATGATGAGACATTAATTAATTCATGTCACTATTTTCTGGAGATTTACCTTGCTAAAATAGAGAGCTGAGGAAGATGAAAAGTTGAATGAAATTCTATACACATCTTTATTACAGATTTCATTTCACATGGCACAGCTTTAGCTTTTATAATTATAGATTACACGCATGTGTTTTTTTGTTTTGGTTTTTTTTTTTTTTCAAAAAAAAAAAAAACCAATTCAGTAATAATGTTTTGTATACCTGTTATATCTGTGCATGTACAATGATACAAGTTTTTTTGAAGAATGTTACGCTATATGCGAAATATGAACAGATTTTGAATAAAGGTCAGTGTCAGGTCAAATGAAATCTGTAATACTTACATTCTACGGAAGCAAAAAAGGATAACTTTTACAATCCTATTTTATTGTGTGTGAGATATTTTTGCTACAGACAGCTACAAAAATGATGGGATGTTTGGGAAAATGCAATTGAACAACAAACTGACCTTTTGTTCTTGTGTAAATACAACTCAAAATCAGGTGGGAGTTTTACTATTTCTGCGAGTATAATCAATCTCAATGTTTGCATATAACCCAAGTGTACATCTGGTTGAGGAAACACCAACTCTCCATGAAGCTTTCTTGATTTAATTTGACTGAAACAGAAAAAGTGAATCCTGTAAGAACATTAATAGGAACCTAATTCCTATTTCAAATCTGATCGAATGGTTGTTGGCGTTTGTTATAATCATCAAAGTTTTATAATGATAATATACATATACATACACCTGGATTTTTCAAATCCTTATTTAAATTCATACATTTGCCTGTTTTATCTTTTCTTCACATTCCTTTTACATAAAGAACAAGATGTGTTTGTCAAACACGAAAGGCCCCGAAATAGCCATTTTTCTAAAATGTTAGTCGTGTAAAGGGTTGATAAGGGTTAACTGATGACCTTGAGGAAGGTCATTGTAATGAGTTGTAGGTCACGTAATGAATACACGTCTGTTCAGGTTCGATCCTTTATTACAACTGATTCAAATTACAAAGTTGTTTACAAACACAAAGCTTATACGTAACGAACACACATAGCAACGTCAAAACAACGTACAAAATACGGGAACGTACACAAGACGCGGGAAAGACAAAATGACGTTAACGAGACGCGGGAAATACAAAACAACGTTATACAGTGTTCACGACATTCTCCGGGCAGCACAATGAATCAAAGGAATTGAAATTACACATAAATTGAATTGAAATCCCTACACGAATAATGTTAAATGATATATGAAAGTTTGACGGAATAAATGTGAACTTTAAATGTCTTAATCACAGTAAACTTAATCGGCTGAATGTCCTATAAACATATTGTCTTATAATCACAGAAATCAATGTTATTCACTCATAGATCGTCAGTCCTCAGTTCTAGCGGGTACAGCTTTACCACTTGTCTGTTTGTAATACTGTTGCTGGTTCCTAGCCTCACCGCTATCGAGAGTGATCCCATCGTTCCGTTGGTCATGAGTCCGTTGGCCTGCACTTTTCCAGTGTGTGCGGGGCTTATCATCGCGCATCTGAACGGATTTGTCGGTAATAATTGTCACTGATTGGTAGTTTCTCTTCCGTCGTTTGCGAACCTTATTGGTATGCGCATTAGAATTCCTTCTCCTGGATGCTCTTTCTGGTTTTCGCAACGTGTTTGTTTCGTAATTTAAACCATTGGTGGGTAACGTAGACATCCTCCGCCCATACAAATGCTTAGAGCGGGTTACACATGTAGTATCAGGTTTACTTAAGTCACGTGCGTCAGCTGGCGGACAGTCATTAGTGGCAGATTCAAGCACACGACTGTCGTTCAAAATTGGTTCGATGCGGCATTTCACTTTGCTCACTATAGTTCTAGTCACTTTCTTTAATCGTGTCCATAATCCGTCGTACCACCTTAACTTTGGTTGACTTTCTCGATGACAGTTCGTAATAATCCTGTCGGGCTCGTCCGTACTACTAGTTCTTTTTGCGTGACACGGTTTCTCTTGAACTTGAACAGGTAACGTCAATAGGCTCATCATATGGCTGCTGGTCTGATAGGGTATTGCCTCGTTAGTATGAACATTGGCACTTTCAAAGTCCGGATTCGCTGGGCATATGCTGGAGTGATGGCGATTTTCACAGAATCTGCACGTTTTTGTAGATTGGCAGTCAGCTATCCGATGTTTTCCTAAGCAGTTGAAACAGAGTTTGTGGTTTTTCACTTCACCAATTCTAGATTCGTAGGATGCAAATTTTGTGCATTCATTGCTGTGATGATTTTCGTGGCAGTAGGCGCACCTGATCGTCGTTCTAACAATACCGCTTCGGTCACGATTCTCACCAATTTCCGTTCCGGTGTGGAATATCGCCGTACTGGTCGTCATGTTTTGTGTTTCTAGCTCTAACCTTTTTGGCTGACCTGCTTCTAGAATATTGATTTCTTTGTTGATAGCCTTTCTCAAACAGCCCAAAGTCCAGTCATTCTTTTCATTTTCCCTCGCGATGTTTCGGCGCATTTCCCCGGGTAATTTCTCCAATAGTATGGGCACTAGCATGCTTCCGTAAGTTTCTTGGCTCTGGTTTAATGACTCTAAACCTCGGATGTAACTCTCCATTCGGTCGTGGAAATTTCGCAAACTGGGGATAGTCAGGGATGGGGTAGGTAGCTGAAGTAAGGCTTGCATCGTAGACTGGATAATCTTGTGAGGCTGACCATACCGCTCACGTAGTAGGTCTACGGCTCTTGAATAATTGGCGTTTGTCAAGGAAAACCCTTCTATTGTCATGGCAGCTACTCCTTCTAACTGTGATTTTAGGTAGCTTAACTTTTGTATCTCGCTCAGGGTGGGGTTGTTATGTACCCTCGTTTCGAAAATGTCCCAAAACGTCTGCCACTGCAGGACACTACCATCAAACGTCGGGAGCACTAATTTTGGAAGTTTGTGACTCAGTGATGTGGAGGAATATAAAGAACCATTACTCACGGTTGGCTGATTATCCTCCCTAACACTTTCTCGTTGCTGGTTCACACTTGATTGTTGGCTAAGTTGATTCACTATCGATTCTGCTGACTCCAACTCCCGCTCGGTCGGTAGTCCATTCTGCTCTGGTAACTGGCTCGTTGCAGTCTCTGTCTGTTGGAACTCTTTTAATTTGTGTAGCCGAATACTAAGTTCCAAGGAATACTCGTCTGTCTCGACAATTTCGTCTTCCATCCCCTCTTCGTCCATAAGCGACAAAATCTTCTCGTTCAGCGTCCCTAGAATACTCCATTTCGCCTCGAGCGTTTCGTAAATCTTCGTGAATTCGGCTCCGCGTTTACCGAACTCTTTCGCCTCCTCGATTTTCTCCAGTAATTTTGCGGTAGTTTTGCGATGCGCTGATCGCTGCACAATGAGTTTGCCCAACGTTGGCTTCGACATCTTGTCTTCTGTTTCTGTTTGTTTTGGTTCACGGCACCAAAATGTACTGAGTTGTAGGTCACGTAATGAATATACGTCTGTTCAGGTTCGATCCTTTATTACAACTGATTCAAATTACAAAGTTGTTTACAAACACAAAGCTTATACGTAACGAACACACATAGCAACGTCAAAACAACGTACAAAATACGGGAACGTACACAAGACGCGGGAAAGACAAAACGCCGTTAACGAGACGCGGGAAATACAAAACAACGTTATACAGCGTTCACGACAGTCATATTGCATGGAACGGAAAGCTATTGATGAAAGGAAGTTGCTTACCAAATTTGAGCTTTGCATGTCAAATACTTTTGGAGAAAAGGCAAAATGTTAAGTTTTTGGACAGACAGACAGAAGGAAAGACAGACAGACACGAGTAAAACAATATGCCCCCAATCTATCCATACAGGGGCATAAAAATCAATAGTAACAGATATTTACTTTAACTTGGAGACAATTTTGGCTGTAATCTCTAGTGGTGGTTGTGTTTTCTCTCTCCGACTCAGGTAGAACTCATACATGGTCTTCAGTTCAACTTTCTGTTCTAGGCTGGCAAAATCCTCTTTTCCTGAAATTTGCAGATGTATTTTAGTTATCTTTTACAAATCAGTGAATTGTTTGTGGTTACTGTTAGAACAAGCAAATTCGTTGAATTGATATCCCCCGCCAAACATATTTTCATTGTAAATGGAGTGGCGCCGAAACAAATATCACTCTGTATGTATATGGCTTCAACAGAACAAATATCACTCTGTATGTATAATATGGCTTCAACAGAATGAATATCACTCTGTATGTATATGGCTTCAACAGTCAGGGGCAGTAACTCTGAATTCAAAGATCGAACCGGGTAACCCCAACGATATGCGCATGTCCTCTTTGTAGTGAAGCTGTGCATAAAGTTTCATTAAAATCCGGTTTATAGTTTTCAAGAAATAGTGCGGAAACGAATATCACTCTGTATGTATATGGCTTAAACAGTCAGGAGCAGTAACTCTTAAATTCGACGGTCGAACCAAGTAACCCCGACGATATGCGCATGTCCTCTTTGTAGTGAAGCTGTGTGCCAAGTTTCATTAAAATCCGGTCTATAGTTTTCAAGAAATAGCGCGGAAACGAATATCACTCTGTATGTATATGGCTTAAACAGTCAGGGGCAGTAACTCTAAATTGAACTGGGTAACCCAGACGATATGCGCATGTCCTCTTTGTAGTGAAGCTGTGTGCCAAGTTTCACTAAGATCCGGTCTATAGTTTTCAAGAAATAGCGCGGAAACGAATATCACTCTGTATGTATATGGCTTAAACAGTCAGGGGCAGTAACTCTTAATTCGACGGTCGAACCAGGAAACCCCGACGATATGCACGTGTCCTCTTTGTAGTGAAGCTTTGTGCCAAGTTTCATTGAAATCCAGTTTATAGTTTTTAAGAAATAGCGCGGAAACAAATATCACTCTGTATGTATATGGCTTCAACAGTCAGGGGCAGTAACTCTAAATTCGACAGTTGAACCGGGTAACCTCGACGATATGCGCATGTCCTCTTTGTAGTGAAGCTGTGTGCCAAGTTTCATTGAAATCCGGTCTATAGTTTTCAAGAAATAGCGCCGAAACAAATATCACTGTATGTATATGGCTTAAACAGTCAGGGGCAGTAACTCTGAATTCGACGGTTGAACCGGGTAACCTCGACAAATATGCGCATGTCCTCTTTGTAGTGAAGCTGTGTGCAAAGTTTCATTGAAATCCAGTCTATAGTTTTCAAGAAATAGCGCGGAAACGAATATCACTCTGTATGTATATGGCTTAAACAGTCAGGGGCAGTAACTCTAAATTCGGCAATCGAACCGGGTAACCCCGACGATATGCACATGTCCTCTTTGTAGTGAAGCTGTGTGCCAAGTTTCATTGAAATCCAGTCTATAGTTTTCAAGAAATAGCGCGGAAACGAATATCACTCTGTATGTATATGGCTTAAACAGTCAGGGGCAGTAACTCTGAATTCAATGGTTGAACCAGGTAACCCCGACGATAAGCCCATGTCCTCTTTGTAGTGAAGCTGTGTGCCAAGTTTTATTGAAATCCGGTCTATAGTTTTCAAGAAATAGCGCGGAAACGAATGTCTGACGGATGGACGGACAGACAGAAGGACGGACGGACCGACATGGCAAAAACAGACATAAACATATACTCAAAACCAGTCAGGTGTGACTGTTTCTTATTCTGTGTGCAAATAATGACAACAAGAGCTTCGCAGAACGGCGCATATAGGCCCGAGAGGGGCTTGTCAGTAAAATGGGCATTTTTTTAATTCAAGGGCAGACAATTCAAGAACGAAAAGAGTTATCTGAATTCCGTTAGCGGTGTGTACAACTAGACATCCTGGAGATTCATTGTGGCATGTTTGATAAAATTCCGATCAAAACTGTAGGAGGAGTTGCGCACACAAGAAATTGCTAACGGATGGACAGACAGACACACACACAGACGGACGGACGACCGGGGCCATAACATAATACGACCCTTCGGGCATATAAAAATGATGGAATTCATAACAAAATTCAAGACCCCCAAAAAGAAATTTGAAGATGACAAATAATATAACTTATGTATATTTAACATTGTAGAAAATGGTTTAGAGGAAATTACTTTTTCTAATGGTAGTCCATAACTCCTTGTTTGGCTTGTGACTAACACCTGCTGCTAACCACAGATTCTGTATAAAAGTCTGAAACTGTTTGTTTACTTCTTGTTCTTTATCATAGTCAGATAAAACCTGGAATACAATCATGGCACATATGGTTATGTCCAACATTTTTTAAATCATTTCTGTTTTAAAAAATTCACATAGGATTTTTTTCAACATTCTCTTTTTTATCAAGAACAATCAATTTCCATATTATAGCATTCAAGTTATACAAATCTAACCTTTTTCCAAACAAGACCTGGTTATCACATACCCAAATAGAATCAGATGGGAAAAACATTAAGGCAAATGAAGAAAATGCTGATAATTAGAATTTTCTTCTTTTGCCTCAATATTTTCTGAACTATATTGTACATAAATCATACCTTCATCAAGATCCATTTTGTTGTATGCTGCAGCTCTTAAATTGGTATTATCCAAATCCAATAATTTGGGAATGGATTAAACAAAAATCCTGCCAAGTACATTTAATTTCCATGCTATGACATACATATTACACACATTTAGATGATTTTGTTATCTGTGTTACCATTGAACAGATTGTGTCCTATTGGAAAGGAGTATAATTATCCCATTACTGCACAGTGACGCCTTTTGACTCCCTCACAAGAAAAGGCTTGGAAAACATTGTGGTAAATGAAGAAATTGCTTGTGACAAGCAATTTCTTCATTTCCCACAATATTTTCTACACAAAAAGACCAAAAAATGGAAATTTTCATTCAGTTTTAATTGTCGTCTGCAACATATTTGAATCTAAAGCACCCAAAAATTTTGTTGTTTGGGAAAGGGATAAAGCACTTACTTCCACCTGAGCTTCAATGGAGTATTTTTGTTCAATATCCTCGATACTTTCTTCCCATTTGGTGAACTGTTTCAGTGATGTCAGGCTGTCAACAAGCTGACTCCGGACTTCATAAGGTAACAGTCCAGGATCTAACTTGCTCATAATACCCTGAATAGGAAAATAATCGCACGCCCGTAGGCCCAAAGTTGGCCAAAAATGCTGATTTTTCCTTTTTTAACACGGAAAATTTAGGGAAAATCCAAATTAGCCCCCCCCCCCAATATTCAGAAACTGGGGCTTTAGCCCCCCCAATCTGAAATTGCTTCCTACGGGTCTGTAATCGTAACTCATCAAACCATTCTCACATGATGACACTTTTTGATGCCCCACAAGATAAAGGCTTTGAAAATGTTACAATTGTCACAAGCAAATTCTCCATTTCCAAGAATGTTTTTACCTAGAAAGATCCAAAATGCAAAATTTATTCACTTTAAATTGTCTTCTGCAACATCTTTAGATTTCGACCAGTCTACAATCATGCTGTCTGGTAATGGGTTAAAAATTTGCATCTAGTTCTTGCAATATGGTAAATCTCAAAACACATGGTTGGTCCAAAGAAGATGCATATAGAAAATTTAACATTTCAAGCTGTTTGAGTGGAGTTTGCACTTATGAAAATGTGCCAGTGAACATGTTAAAATAATCTCCTTTTGATGACATACACATCCATGTTTGATCATTCAAATAAATTTTCAATGAAATTCTTACAGCTGTTTGAGAAGAGTAACAGTCGACACTCGTTGTGTCGAAGTCAGAGGGGCCATCAACATATCTCGACATATCCGGAGTTCGACTTATCCGATTTTGTTCGGCTTCGATGAAGTTGATATTTGACTGTTTTTGATACTAATTAAGTATGATTATTATTGAAATATAGTAGAAACAAGGTGTCAAACTGTCACAAGATACGCCCGTAACACTGCTTTATGTCGAAAGGGGGAGCAGGTTGGTAAAAGTTTCATGGTCCTACCTATTATACTTTTTGAGATATGCCCTGGACAAAAATGAAGTATGAAAAATAACAAAGGGCAATAACTCAAAAAATAGGCCAGGTAGAATTATGGTTCTTTTGCACTGCATTCCCCTTTGATGAGATCTATACACCCATGAAGTTTCATGATCCTAGCTATTTAATTTTTAGAGATATACTCCGGACAAGATTCTAGTATGAAAACAACAAAGGGCAATAACTCAAAAAATTGGTTAGGTAGAGTTATGGTTCTTTTGCACTGCACTCCCCCTTGGTAAGATCTATACACCCATGAAGTTTCATGATCCTAGCTATTATACTTTTAAAGATATACTCCGGACAAGATTCAAGTATGAAAAACAACAAAGGGCAATAACTCAAAAAATTGGTTAGGTAGAGTTATGGTTCTTTTGCACTGCACTCCCCCTTGGTGAGATCTATACACCCATGAAGTTTCATGATCCTAGCAATTATACTTTTAGAGATATACTCCGGACAAGATTCAAGTATGAAAAACAACAAAGGGCAATAACTCAAAAAATAAGCCAGGTAGAGTTATGATTCTTTTGCACTGCACTCCCCCTTTATGAGATCTATACACCCATGAAGTTTCATGATCCTAGCTATTATACTTTTAGAGATATACTCCGGACAAGATTCAAGTATGAAAAACAACAAAGGGCAATAACTCAAAAAATAAGCCAGGTAGAGTTATGGTTCTTTTGCACTGCACTCCCCCTTGGTGAGATCTATACACCCATGAAGTTTCATGATCCTAGCTATTATACTTTTAGAGATATACTCCGGACAAGATTCAAGTATGAAAAACAACAAAGGGCAATAACTCAAAAAATAAGCCAGGTAGAGTTATGGTTCTTTTGCACTGCACTCCCCCTTGATGAGATCTATACACCCATGAAGTTTCATGATCCTAGCTATTATACTTTTAGAGATATACTCCGGACAAGATTCAAGTATGAAAAACAACAAAGGGCAATAACTCAAAAAATAAGCCAGGTAGAGTTATGGTTCTTGTGCACTGCACTCCGTAATGATGAGAAGAATATAACTGCCACAAGTTTAAAGTCAATCGGACTTAAGATGACAGAGTTATGCTCCGGACAAAGCTCGTGTTGAGCAATTTCTATCCTTTTCCTACTATGTTTCAATAGCTATATTGAGTTCGAAATTATTTTGTTTGAAAAAAAAATTATGTCCATTGATGAAGACGGGACCAGATTTAAACTTCGACTTAAGCGAAAATTCGACTTATCCGATGTCGACATAACGAGTGTCGACTGTATGCCCCTTCCCCCAATATTTAGATGCACAAAATCTCAGATAAATACCTTACCTTTAATTTGGTACACGTGTTTCTCAATTCTGTTTTAACATTACTGGAAATGTCTTCAGCAGGCAACCAAGAGCACAAGCACTGGAATGAAAACCATTCTCACTCACAGTAATGTATGCAACAAATTTCATCCTCTACAATGAAATTTAAACTAGAGCTTTCATTAAATATGATCATATCCCCTACCTCAGACAGAACTGTGTCACAAAACAAAACAACAACAAGATGTGTTTGTGAAATATGAATGCCCCCGAAATGGCCATTTTTCTAAAATGTTAAGTTTTTGTGTAAAGAGTTGATAAGGGTTAACAGATGACCTTGAGGAAGGTCATACTGCATGGAACAGATAGATATCATTGAAAGAAAGTTACATACCAAATTTGAGCTTGGTATGTTGAATACTTTTGGAGAAAAGGCAAATGTTACATTTTCGGACAGACAGACGGACAGACAGATGGACGGACATGAGTAAAACAATATGCCCCCGATCTTTCGATATGGGGGCATAATTACACCTAAGGACTATAACTCTATGAAAAAGTCAATTAAGTATATGAAATTAAATATGCTTTGAAACTTGGGCAAGCTGTAAAATTTGAATGAAGTCTCTCAATTGTTAAGGAAACGAGTGCGGGGGAAATCAAAAGCTTTGGACTATTTACCTGACAAAATGGCACAACAGTATCCATGTGGTATAGAAGTTTTGCTCCTAGATCTGTGTCTGTGAAATCAGATGAACTGAAATAAAGTAATAATATCATTAATTTGCATCAAGTCTACAAAATATGTTCCCTTTTTTAAGTCTGCCCAAATTCACTGATTCACATTCTGTAAATTAATCCTTTCTCAAAATGACAAAGTTTCAGACATGTCAAAATTCAAATATATTGAATATCACAAATTAATTGTTACAAAAATCAGAATGGGTGTCCTAATATACTGTGAATGTTTTTAATAAGCCTTCACTGTAAGGTTTATCAAAAGCAGGAACATTGCTTAAGGCAAAGCTTATCTATAATATGCAAACATCTTCCTTTAGGAAGAACAATTCATTTCAATATTTAATTTGATTTGGTTTTAAAACTAGCAAGGTTCAAAACCCTGAAATTCTTTTACCAGCATGTCCAAGTTTGTTTTTTTTGAAACACTAAATAAATTCTATAAGCTGCCATATCATGACTCGGAAACTGTTGAAGAATGAGTAAAACCATATCAAAACCATTTGCACTTGATCCTTATATGTTGACCAAATTACAAATCTATCATATGATGACCTATATGAATAGTGGGGTACGGACAAAACCCCACCAGGACAAAACCCCACCAGGACAAAACCCCCTCGGACAAAACCCCATCGGACAAAACCCCACCACTAAAATTGGCAAGGCGGACAAAACCCCACCAGTCTTATATCTTATTCATTTCCAAATCATTCAACAATAAATTATTATTGAAACAAATGAATTTGCATTTGATCAAGTATTGTAATAGTTATGCTTTGATGATTTATTTTCTATTTTTCTCATTTTTGATGTTTGATGAATAAAAATTACAGGAAAGAAATAACACTCATAATACTATTATAATGTAGGTGTTATGTTATTTTTTCCATGGTATATATTATCATTGATTTATTTTTATAATATTCTTAGATATATGATTTTTTGAAGATTTTTATGAAGCCTAAAAAATTGTTATTGGAACAAAAAAGTATTTATTGCTAAATCATAAATTGATAATGAATGAAGAAGTTATCCCTGAATATCATGAATATGAAATGATTTTTCCCCTAAAAAGTTTCAATTGAATAATGCCTTTGATAAATATTAACAAGCATGATTCATGGGAATAAACTTATTTGAAATTAGAAGTGTTACTTTCTTCTGAGGTGTTAAGTGTTCTGTTGTCATCTTTTGTCCTGATTATGATATGTGATAATTGATTTCCTATAATGCATGCCAAATGACTTATTTAGGTGACAAAAATGTGATGTCAAGATAATATTTGGCTTCATCTTATTCCCAATATCCTCTCCATTTCCCACAATTGTTTCCATTTTTAAAGCAAAATTGCCTTATTTGGATATTTCAATAAACACATAATGGGAAATAAGTATAAAAAAACATGCTTTTAAAATACAATAAATACACAAATACAATATAGATCTAGATCAATTTTTTGAAGTTTCAAATAAATTATTAAATAATAAAGTAATAAATTGTTAAACATAATCAAATTTCTTATATTTAAAAATATTTTCCATACCAAATATTTTTTCTATGTCATAAATTTGTTATACTATATTTTATATATTGAGGGGTTTTTGTCCTGGTGGGGTTTTGTCCTGATGGGTTTTTGTCCTGGTGGGGTTTTGTCCGAGGGGGTTTTGTCCTGGTGGGGTTTTGTCCTACACTCATGAATAGTATGATCCATTACCATATAATGACCCAATTTCTTCATTTCCTACAATGTTTTCTACCAAGACCCCAAAACTTTTAATTTCATTCATTTGAAATTGTTGCCTGCATTAATTTTCGAATTTGAAACAGTCTATAATTTTGCCATCTGGTAATGGGATAAGAATGAGGGCCAGTGATTCAGACATCCTATCAAACATCACCGACCTTTTCATTATCATCTGATAGATCATTTCCTCACTAAGTTTCATATCTTCTTCCAACAGTTTGGTTGAATCTTTCTCCAGTCTCTTTATGAGGGTCTCGAACTTGTCACTGTAAATAGAGATCAACATTTCTTTCGTAAATGCTATTGCTTTTTCTTTTCAAGAAACAGTCTTTTACACTTTAAATTTAATATAATTGATGACCTTAATATTGGCACCAAAACTGCATTACAACTAAAGACCAAAATATGCCTTATAATAATAATCAAACTTAAGTATTCACGTCAAGTTTTTATCTTATGTTTATGCAGATAGACAATTAAATAATATTCAGGTTGAGTTGGCTGCCATCAGAGAACAAGATAAGCCTGAGTATACTTGCAGTCCAATCTTAGTCTTGTTTTAGTCCAGTATAACAAAGGTTAACCCTTTCCCAAACAAGACGTGGTTTTGACATCCCCAATAGAAAAGGCTTGGGAAAACATTGAGACAAAAGAAGAAACTGCTGATAACCAGCAGTTTCTCCTTTTGTCTCAATATTTTCCTTGCTATATTGTACTCAAATTCTATCTTAAGCAAGAGGCATCTGTCGTTTGCAGCAGCTTTTGAAATGGAAATTTTGAAAATTTACCGTTTGGCAAGGGGTTAAAACAAAGTACCTCTCTACAGTGAACCACTTGCTGTCTGGTTTACTTTCATCCATCGTAAATCCCTGACAGTAGCCGTACATCAAACATCGTAAAAATGGCTTGGCTCTAGTAAATGACAGCCCTGATGCTGTGATGGCCTTCAGCAGAAAACTAACATTGAATGTAGAACAGAGGGCTGCCTTGTTCTCCATACTGCCATCCTGCCATGGTAAAGTTTAAGGATTAGCTTAATTTTCTGCTCTAACTCTTTCCCAAACGGCAATAAGTCAGGGTGGTCCAATTCAAAAGCTGCAGCAGACGACAAAATGAATGCTAACAATGTTATGTTTTGTGTATGAAATAGCACATAAAATTTTGGAGCAAAAAGGAGAGATACTGATTATCAGCATTTTCTTCTTTTGCTTCATTGTTTTCCAAAATCTAATTTCATATGGACATTTAAATCAGATGATGATTGAGAAAGTGTTAAAAGCATTAAAATTGTACAACAAACATCTAATTGGACAACGGTCTTGTCCAATCTAATTCCTTTTACCAGCAATGTTATCACAAATTATAAAAGATGTTTGATACAGCCTTTGTTTTAAAATTTGACCTTTATAATTCACCTTGATCTTAGTAAAAAAAAGATGTATATGTTAATTTCTTGGCTAACTTTTTATCAAACTGCAAATATTAAGACTATTCCAAATTGAAAGCTCCTGCAGAAGAGCAAGTTGAAGTTGATAAAGATAGAATTTGTGTACAGAAATCTTGCAGCACAGAAAATATTGAGGCAAAAGGAGAAAATGCCAAGTATCAGCATTTTCTCATTTTGCTTCCATGTTTCTCTAAACTTTTTTCTAACAGGGACATGAAAACCAGATATTGCATGGAAAAGTTTAAATCTGACTTACTTGAGAACATGAGGCCATCAGGTTGACTGTGGACAGAAAATAGGTCACTTTCTTTAGATCTGAATCTGCTATAAACCCCAGCCTGAAAGGGCAGATATGTTAAAATGTGTGTCAAGTCAAGCAGAGAAAGTGCTTATTAATAATTGTTTGATTAACCCATTACCACACATTAACTCTTTTTGACTCCCCACAAGAAAATGGCTTTGGAAAACATTGTGGAAAATGAAGAAATTGCTTGTAACAAGCAATTTCTTCATTTCCCACAATGTTTTCTACTTAAAAAGACAACAAAAGTTTAAATTTCATTCACTTGAAAGTGTCGTCTGCAAGATCTTTGAATTTGAACCAGCCTAAATTTTTGCTGTTTGGTAATTTAAATGGAGTTAACCCCTGCATTAACTAGAACTGTCGCAAAGCAGACAAATACCCCCACTAGCGCGTTGTCACTGAAAAAGTGCTAAAGTTCAAAGTGGCATAACTCTAAAACTACTGCCTGGATCAAGATGAAAATTGCAGGTGCACAACTTCATATGATAGGAAACAGCCTGCTAAAATTTCAGCAAAATCGGTCAAAAACTGTGGGAGGAGAAGAGGACACAAAATTATGTCCACGGACGGACGGACAGACGGACGGACGGACGGACAGACAAACGGACGGACAACCTGAATCCAGTATACCCCCCATAACTTTGTTGTGGGGAGTATAATAATTTTTCAGTAATATTTAAGTCTCTGGTGAACCTATATGTTCCTATTATGCCGGTTCCTCTTATTCCTGGCACAAACACACACACAACATTCTGTCCAAAGCACTAGAGAAAATTGTATCTTGAAATTGTGTAGTCTTTGTTCAAAATTTTCATCCATCAATTTTAATAGTTAAATTTCACGCAAATACTAGTAAATAAACTTACAACTGCTGATCACTCATCCCAAACACCTGTGATATTTTACATCTGATCTGAGTCAAGTGTCTCATCACAATCTGCTGATTCTGTCGTACTGGCACACCAAACTTGTCCGGCAGTATGATTGTCTGCAGGACGTCAAATATGGCGCTGACGGCATCTCTGTGTTGGTCATCTGTCAGATATCTGATCATAATCTGTACATGCTCATCTCTAACCTGCTTACACACTTCTCTGTTACTCACAAACACCTGAATAAATAAGTTTGTCATCCTTTATTAACCTTTCGCTAGAAAAATGCCTTTGACATCTATACCAGAAAGTTTTATAAAAAAAAAACCCAAGATGTGTTTGTGAAACACCAATGCCTCAGAAATGGCCATTTTTCTAAAATGTTAAGTTTTCGGGAAAAGGGTTGATAAGGGTTAATAGATGACCTTGAGAAAGATCGAATTGCATGGAACAGATAGATATCATTGAAAGGAAGTTGCATCTCAAATTTAAGCTTTATATGTCAAATATTTTTGGAGAAAAGGCAAATGTTAAGTTTTTGGACAGACAAACAGACCGACAGACAGACGGACACAAGTAAAACAATATGCCCCGATCTTTCGATATGGAGGCATAACAATTGATAGAAATCATGACAGTGATGCATATACAACCATAAGCTTGCTTACAGTGAAAAGAAGCAATCATTAAAGGTCAACAAAGTGATCAAAATATTCATGGTAAAAAGCGCAACTTAACCCCAAAGAAATACACCGCAATAGGTTTGAACAAAATCAATTTGATACTAAAAGAGAAGTTGTTCAGATAAGAATTTGCATCAAGGAAGACCAAAGTAAAAGTGGTTTATAGTCTCTAATTTACGAGCTAGGTTAATATTCACACGACTTTCTCATTTTACTCCATAAGCATTGAGTTTCAAGTTGCCTGTTTACAATCGGCGCCTCTGGCGGCCACAGCTCTTTCGCTTTCAATTTTCCCGTGTACCCGTTTAAACACCTGGGTGAAGAGCAGCAATGTGGGGCAACTTTATTTGCTTAGAAAAAATTTGAACCCAGGACATCTCGATCCCGAAGCCAGCGTCGTACCACTAGACCATGGCGCCCCACAAAGTAGAAACATGATATAGCACTTGAGTCATATAAAATGATGTAGGGACCTCAAAACCTAAATTTGTTTGGGAAAGGGTTAAAATAATATCTTGTATCGATATGAGCTCTGCCAACAAATTTTCTGAGTTGAGCAATTTTTTCCACGGATCAAAATAACCAAATATGTAACTACCGCTTTAATGACAGGTACTATATGCACAATCTGATGTTCCATTGTGAGTAGTATATCCAGCTTGTTGAAGACATATATTTGATTCTGTTCATTCTCTCTTGACAACCTCTCTAGAAGTTGGAAGGCAACAATTTGAAGATGTGGCATCTCTTGATCCTGAAATACAATATAAATTTGAACCATTCTTTGTATCAATGGATTATGTTAACCCTTTCCCAAACAACAAAATTTTAGGGTGATCCACTTCAAAAACTGCCACAAATGACAAAATGCATGTTATTAAAGATAGAAATTGTGTAAAATATGGCACAGAAAATATTGAGACAAAAGGAGAAACTGCTGGTTATCAGCAGTTCCTTCTTTTGCCTTAATGTTTTCCCAAGCCTATTCTACTAAAGACGTCAAAAACCAGTCTTGTGTGGGAAAGGGTTAATGGCAATATTTTGCTGAAATTAGACTAGTTTACCCTTATGTTTCTATAAACCACTGGTATTGTTATAAAACCTGATAGCTATAATAAAAAAACAACCTGTAAATGATCAAAGATCAGAGAGTCTAAGTTGATGGAGGAAGAAGGATTTCGTTTTATAAAAATATTTGACTCGAACCCTGTGACCATCCTGTAATAGACTTAGCGTTCGTCCTAGTTTTTGGGCCAATGAAATTGCAGTATATTTGAAAATTTGGGCGCTATATTTCGCATAAACGCACTGCCGGTCAGTTTATGAAAAATGATAAAATTTTTGGAAAAATGATTTAATTCCATTTAGATCGACTCGATAGTAGCTCCGGTCGGAAATGTGGACATAGAAGCGCATGTTTTGATTGGTTGATGGACAAACACTAAGTCAGATAGAGTCTGTATAGTAGATTCTACGCGATATAACAATTCAAGGCGCTGCGCACCTTTGAATGTTTATATTGCGTAGAATCTACTATACAGACTATATCTAATACATAATGCTATCTGGAGACAACTTCTGTAGTGTAATGGCCACCGTGGACAGCACGCAAAATGTGTGATTATTTACTTTTATTCAATGGAAATTATGCTTCTCTCCCAATTTACATGTATTGGAATATACAGTAACCTTTTGTCACGGCCCATGTTTCGATGTCAAATGATACAGATTCAATCAAGCTGTAGTTGTAACATATTAGATTTACACTGACAAAATACTATTGCTTGTCTGAAATTATGTCACTGTAATTGATAAAATTGAACCCTATTAAATTATACTTTTTGCCTACAAAATTGTAGTCTTGTCTTTTACAAAACAATTGTGGACAGCAAAATTGCTGTTTCCAAAAGGGAACGATTTTATGAAGTAAACAGTGACATAATTTCAGACAAACAATAGTATTTAGCATATTTTGTACCACTTGATTCAAGCTGTTGTTATGAGATTTTATAACAACAACGACTGTTTATCAAAACATAATGGTACACCCAGTCTGGTTTTAGCACAAAATTCATCGCTATTGTATGCAATTTGAATGTTAACGCAAGGAAAACATTGGGAGATCAGGACAAAATAATGATTACGAAAATATTTGAAGGAAAGGAAACAACACTGCTTTTCAGAATTTTCTGTTGATAGAAATATCAAAAACATGGGGAGTTTTTTATTGTTAGAGAGATCATTGATCAAAAGGTCACTTTGTTCTAAAAATTGGTGTTGGTTTCTAATAACAAATAAACTAGATTGTTATTGTTCTTTTATGGCAAGTATCAAATTATCAAGCATTTTAAGATGAAATATTAAGTTTGTTTAATTGTCCGGGGTTTTTTTTTCAGTAAAACACCATGAGTCTTTTTTTTTTCTAAATACTATACCTGGTGATCCTTGGCTGCTAGAAGCTTGAAAATGACCTCTAGAATTCCTGTTGAAGAAAATAAAGCAATTTATTAATAAATATTATACATGTTAATGTGAATTCAACAAGATGATACATGCATGCTGCTAAAGGTCTATTGTTTACTATGTGCGACTGTCATCAACAATTTTGTATATTTAAAATATTAGGTTATATTCCACCTGGAAGATTTCATCAAATAACACTCCAATATTTTTTTAAGCAATCTTTTTATGTCATCAGAACTTGGACATCTTTTTAATCCATTACCAGGCGGCAATATTTTAGACTGGTCTTAATTAAAACTGTTGCAGATGACAATTTCAAGTGAATGATATTTAATTATTCTTGTTCTATTAACCCTTTCCAAAACAAGACCTGGTTTTGATGTGTCTAGTAGAAAATGTTTGAGAAAAAGTTGAGCCAAAAGAAGAAAATGCTGATAATCAGCATTTTCTCCTTCTGCCTCAATATTTTCTATGCTTTAAAATACATATTTTCTTCACCAGACATCAATTATTTTGAAATCTGCAACAGCTTTCATATTGGAATGGTTCAAAATTTGGTTGTTTGGGAAAGGGTTAAGGTAGAAAACATTGTGGGAAATGAAGTCAAAAGAAATTTCTACAATTTCCACAATGTTTTCCAAAGCCTGTACCTTTGGGGAGTCAAAAAGAGTAATTTTGGTGTTCCCTCTAAAAGTATTGTTTAAAAAGTTTTCACTTTAAGGGTGAAACACATCATTACAATTTACCATTTTCTACGGTAAAAATGTATTTATCATGCGAAACTGATTTCCTCAGGATGGAAATCGATTATTTAGAGCAAGACAGTCGTAAGTGTGTATGCAGTTACCACTGTTTTGTGTCATTTCATTCATGTGTAGCTGATAAAAATTGCTGTAATTCACTAATAAGTGCGCTGACCTATACATTTTCTTTTTGAATTATTACCAGGACATGTTGCTTAATACAATGAGGGAGTTTTATCAAATTCTATTGTGTAGAACTTGAAATATTACCAAAAATATTTAAATTTTGACATAAAACAATCCAGCTTCGTTGATCTAACCGAACATGTGAGCATGCTGTTTTATACATTTACGCTTTTATAATAGCACATATTTTGGTTTTTCTGTTCTTATCAAATGTAAGACGTTACTTTAAATCCGTTTTTGGGACTAAACGATGAATATACAGCATTTTATTTGCATTTCAGTGACCTTGGACAGGTGCAAGAAATTGTGCATTTTTTCGATGTAGGGGTATGTGATACGAATGCCTATAAAATTCAAACAAGATCGCTGACCATCCATTTTTATTTTATTTTTCAATTGGTAATAACATGTAATTTCAACATACAAAATATAGATACATTCTATTATTGGGAAAAAATTAAGGAAACTGGAGCATTCCCCCTTAAAAGTAAAAATATCAAAGGGGTAATAGGTTGACAAGGTAATACAAATCTTTATAAGCTTACCCTGTGAGAAGAGATAGTTCTGTAATGTAGTGTGAGGTCTCTCACTGTCTTCCTGCTTACAAAAACTGCAAAAATAAGAAACTAAAATAGGAAAAAACCTTTCCCAAAAAAGATTTAGACAATTATTCAGATTTTATTTCTAAAAGCTGCTGCAAAGTACAAAATAGATATTAATGAAAATATAATATATAATAAAGATGATAATGTGGAAAAAGAAGAAAATGTCATCCATGACATGAACATTCAATATGAAAATGACTGAAAAACACTGTCAATTACAAATTTTCGAATTGGTAACAATAAACAATCTACTGTTTCCTCTCTGTTTGTGACAAGATGATTATCAAATGTTTCCCCAATGTTTTCCCAGGCCTTTTCTTATACGGATCTGAATAGCATGGCTTATTTGTGAATGGATTAACCAATTACCAAACAACAAAATTTTAGGGCAGTCCAAATTGAAAGATCCTGCAGACGACAATTTCAAATGAATGGAATTTCTAATTTTAGGACTTTTTTGATGGAAAACATTGTGGGAAATGAAGAAATTGCTTGTCACAAGCAATTTCTTCATTTTCCATGATGTTTTCCAAAGCCATTATCTTGTGAGGAGTCAAAAGAAGTCACTGTGTGGTAATGGGTTAAAACACCTTGAGATTTGTTCAAAAAGCCATACATACATAGCAAATTCATCGAGAGTTTTAATAGTATTGTCCAGATCTGCATCAGATATTTTGCTGTCCACTTTTCCCCTTATTGCAGATAATGTTGTCCTAACTTCTTCACATCTTTGTACTGTTGTTGGATCAACTAAAACCTATAAAATAGTAGTGAAATATAATGGTACATCACAAAAAAAATAGAGGTAACTAATAGTCAGTAAAATAAATACACTTTTGAATCCTTTAGTAATAATCAGAATGACAAGACTTGTCCTAAATTAGGGTAGTTGCATTCAAACTAAATAGCGTAGATCATGTACAGGAATCAAATGAGCAGGGATCTGGGAAAAGGACATAGTGGTATGTTAGACCATAATACATCCAGATCAGATTGCCCTTAAGTGAAGTCTGATCATGATCGATGATGCTCTCTCACAATTCTAACAAGTATTGGAGACATAGGTAAAGAGGACGTCCATAAGTAAGCTGTGCATATGTTGGCCGAAATGCAACGTCTATTGTTTTGTACTATACCTGTACTTTCTGAGCATGTTTCAGCAGTGATTGTATAGCTGTATAGTAGGAATGAAAAGTCTCCATTGTTTTGGTTATGAGGTTCTCATACTCATATCTAGTCAGATCCTGAATAAAAGATAACATGATAACATGATAAAACAATTTCACATCTATATGTGACTGTACAGCTGTATAGTAAGAATGAAATGTCTCCATTGTTTTGGTTATAAGGCTCTTATACTCATATTTAGTCAGATCCTGTAAAATGTGAGATAGCCCATTACCAGATGAGATAAATTTAGACTTGTCCAAATTGAAAATGTTGCAGACGACAATTTTTCAAGTGAATGAAATTATTCATTTCAAGACCTTTCTGTGTAGAAAACATTGTGGGAAATGAAGAAATTGCTTGTCACAAGAAATCCAAAGCCTTCATCATGTACGGCGTGAAAAGGTGTCATTTTGTAGGAACTGGTTAACATGCGCTTAACAAATTCATAATCAGATAAAATTAATAAACTGAAGTCATACCCACGAGCAACTGCTTCCTTTCTAAAAATGTCAACTAAGTTAATACTGATTATAATCAATCATTTTTAAAGACAATTTGAAACAATTGGACATGAAAAAAACAGTGGTAAACAAGATGTGTTTGTGAAACACCAATTCCCCGCAAACTGGCTAATGTTAATGTAAGTTTTCGGCCGGACAGACAGACAATTGGGCAGACAGATGGACACAAGTAAAACAATATGCACTCAATTTTTCAATACAGGGACATAAAACAGACTTTCATAGGTAACAAGAGCATGAAAGACAAGATATACTCAACCGAAAATATGAAGGTATAAAAACCTAGACAGATAAAATTAATAAAGAAACTGACAGACAAGCTGTCCAACAATTCTTTTGCATTCAAAGCAACTCATCCAGTTTTCAAGTAAATATGGATAGAATGTCACTTATAACTTTTAGCGGGGATCTGTAAAAAGGTCCCTTTATGAACAATATGAATCCAGATCAGCCTGTGCATACGGCTTATTTGCTTACCATTAAAACAGCAGGTAGATCTAGACCGGAGAAGATGGAGGTCTGACCAAATAGCTCCTGTATTATACTAGTAGCTTCACTCTTGAATCTGTAGTTAAAATAATCATTAATGCTCTTTGAATTGTTTGAATATATCAATTACAAATTGTGACCTGTCCCGCTAAAAGGGACCGAAAGGGAAGTGTGAAAAGTATCAACCCTAGTCAGTCCACGCAGCCTGCAAAGCCTGACTAGAATTGAAACTTTTCACTCTATTATAATTTTTTGAATGTAGAAGAATGTTTCCCCTGTCTTGCTTTATCTTCATTTTCAAATACAGCATCAGGTGAGTCTGTTGAGTCTAATCCATTTCTCCAAATTTACTTTTATGGGCTTCCCATCAGGCCCCTTTTAGCCTGATGGGTCACTGTATTGAATGTAAAGGAAGATGAAACAAAGATATTGCAGACAATAATATTTCAATGAATGAAATTTACAGATTATGTCTTTCTGGGCAGAAAACATTGTGGAGAATGAATAAATTGCTTGTCACAATTTCTAAAGCATCTATCTTATGGGGTGTTAAACTGCGTCATTATGTGGAAATGGGTTTATGAATATCAGATCTGTTATATTTACCTGTGCCTGTCTTCCAGACCTACATCAGGGTCCATTATACCTCCCCCAATCGTAGATGAGGAGCTCAACCTCTCAAATTTGTCCATCAAACCCTGAAATAAAGGGCACAACTTGCAAATTAGGATCTATTTGACAAATTCTGAGGCAACCCATGGTTTTGACATCCCGTTATTTTGATTTTGAGGAGAATATGTCTAACATGGATCCATATGCTTGTTTAAAATATCATAATGTTCCTTTTTTGAACACATCTAAAATATATTTTAAGCATTTGACAATGGTACAAGAAAAATTATTCCTACCTTCAAGCGTCTCTTCAGAACAATGCTAAAATATGTGTCAAACACCATCAAGCACCTGTAAAAATCCAGCAAATAATTCAATTTTTGAACAACACAAACAGTTTCAAATAAAAAGTAAATGTGTTCGAATGTTAGAGAAAACAAGGAGAAATGATAAACAAATTGAAATATTGATCTACAAATTTCACCCCTTATTTCAAAACAACATTCTCTAAAATCTCACATGGTAAAGAATTGCTAAAGTGAAATGGTTTTTCTGGAAAGGGTCTATTATCCTTATGGTTTTAACTTTAATTTGTTTGCCAAAGATTTAATTGCAAAGCTTACTCCGTCTAGCTGCAACAGCGGAATGGAGCTTGGGATGCAAAGGGACCATGTGTTTGTTCCAATGACTAGGCTCTTCTTTTTTAAGTATTGCAACACATTTATACCAAAACAGATTTTCTTACTGTATTTTTGTTTCAACAACAGCAGCAGTTGATTCACTTTTCTTGAATCTCTCTGTTTGTCTGTATGTCTTTATCTCATCTGGGGTTTCTGAAATGAATTCACTCTATGTTGACAGTTTAACCCTTTCCCAGATGGCGAAATTTTAGGGTGATCAACTTCAAAAACTGCCACAAATGATAAAATGGAAGGTATAAAGATAGGATTCGTGTAAAATATAGCATAGAAAATATTGAAACAAAAGGAGAAACTGCTGGTTATCAGCAGTTTCTTCTTTTGTTTCAATGTTTTCCCAACCCTTTTCTATTAACCATTTCCAAAACAAGACCTGGTTTTGACGTCCTTAATAGAACAAGTTTGGTAAAACATTGAAACAAAAGAAGAAACTGCTGATAACCAGCAGTTTCTCTTTTTGTCTCAATATTTTCTGTGCCATATTTTGCACAAATTCTATATTAAATAACATCCATTTTGTCATTTGTGGCAGTTTTTGAAGTGGATCACCCTAAAAGTTTGCCGTTTGGGAAAGGGTTAAGGATGTCAAAACCAGGTCTTGTTCGGGAAAGGGTTCAGCAACGAATGTATTTCCAAACTATAAGACGGAAAAATTTCCTGAAAAATTTAAATACTGATAGAAACACAGAAAGGCAATTGTTTGGTCAAACAAAAATTTCAATTGATAGCAGTAATATACAGTATCTAGGAATATAAAATTGATGAGATCTCACCTTTATCCGGTTGGTCCGTTTTACCATTCAGCAGGTTCAAGAGATGTCTTGTGGTGTTTTCATTAATCTCTAGTTTCCCCAGCCTTGTCAGATGATTCAACAAGCGTAATATCTGCAAAACAATGAATTGCTGTAGTTACAAACAAGGATTTAACCCTTTCCAAAACAACGTCTTAGATAATTTATATTACTGCTATCAACTGAAATTTTGTTTGACTTTTTGACATCCTTAACCCTTTCCCAAACGGCAAAATTTTAGGGTGATCTACCTCTAAAATTGCCATAAATGACAAGATAAATGGCATTAAAGATAGGATTTATGTAAAATAAAGCACAGAAAATATTGAGACAAAAGGAGAAACTGCTGGTTATCAGCAGTTTCTTCTTTTGTTTCAATGTTTTCACAAGCCTTTTCTACTACAGACGTCAAAAGCAGGTCTTGTTTGGGAAAGGGTTAAAAGAAATGGCTTTGGAAAACGTTGAGATAAAAGAAGAAACTGCTGATAACCAGCAGTTTCTCCTTTTGGCTCAATATTTTCTGTGCTATATTGTACAGATATCCTATCTTTAATTTCATCCATTTTGTTGTCCGCATCATCTTTCAAATTTGACCACCCTAAAATTTTGTCGTTTGGGAAAGGGTTAAGGATTTGAACAATATCTACAATGTTAACACTTTCATTAATTCAAAATATATTCCATTAATCTCAGATTGGCCACGATATGGGTATTCTATCTAATATTACACAAAAGAAGAAAATGAAGTTTATCAGCATTTTGTTCTGATCTCTAAGTCACCAGACCATGGACTGCTTCGTTAACCCTTTCCCAAATGGCAAAATTTTAGGGTGATCCACTTAACCCTTTCCCAAACAAGACCTAGTCTTGACGTCCCTGATAGAAAAGGCTTGGGAAAACATTGAGACAAAAGAAGAAACTGCTGATAACCAGCAGTTTCTCCTTTTGTCGCAATATTTTCCCTGCTATATCATACACAAATTCTATCTATACCAACATCTATTTTATCGTCTGCAGCAGCTTTCAAATTGGAAGAGTCCGAAATTTTGTCGTTTGGGAAATGGTTAAAAAACTGTAAAAATTGACAAAATGGATGATATTAAAGAGAGGATTTGTGTAAAATATGACACAGAAAATATTGAGACAAAAGGAGAAACTGCTGGTTATCAGCAGTTTCTTCTTTTGTTTCAATATTTTCCTAAGCCAATTATATCAGGGACGTCAAAACCAGGTCTTGTTTGGGAAAGGGTTAAATACATATAGCAATGTCACTTACCTGTGCAGTCATCTTATTTGTGGGTACTTGTATTGATGTTTGTATATCAGGGTCGGCCAGGTATGTCATTACAAACTGACATATTTCTAGTCTATCCAACACCTCCATGGATATATCAGCCTTAGTCTCATATCCGCCATGTTTTTTGTACAGATATAGGTCTTCTGGTGTTTCTTCTTGTGTGTTATGGTCTTTTGTGTCCACAAACAAAGCTACAAAAGGAGACAAAAACTGCTGTCATTAAATTTGACTCACCTACAGTACCTCATCACAAAACACAGAAATTAATCAAAGAGTTATACAGTGTTCTCCCCAGCCCAATAAGCTGTATCGGCCCCACTACAGCTTCATCTAAATCAGTCTAATGCCACTACAGTTTCTAAAGTACCCCTACAGCTTAATTTCTTCAAAATGGTCACCAAATAGATGCATTTGAGTTATTTCATGTCAAAAATCTATGAATTAAGGTATTTTGTACAATAACTATGCATAAAAACATTATGGGAAAAGAAGAAATTGCTCATAATGAGCAATTTCTTCTTTTCCCATTATGTTTTTATTCACAATTATTTGCAAAAACACTATGTTGTAAGATTCAACAATGCTGCCACTACAGCTTCAAATTATTCTGGGGAGAACCCTGTTATAACTCAGTGACGTTTAGATAATTTATTGTGGTTTTACGCTGTTTTCAACTGCTATGGTCATATCGCGACTGCTGGAGACCTAACCATGAATTCCTGTTGTTTCTTTTACTAGTACTACCACAACACCCTTATCAAGCCTCCAGCTCGCCAACATAGGTTAACGATATCAAACCATTGGTGGTGACATTTTAGTCAGAAAGGATATTTGCCACAGCTAAGGATCAAACCTGGGACCTCTTGAGTAAGAGACAGATGCACTACCAACTGCATTATAGCCGCGGCCATAACTCAGTGAAGAACCAATAAACCATACATATACAAGATCGACACCAAATCTATGCTATTTGTCTCAGGTATTGCAAGAGAGAACAAAACTTAATAGTGTCCAAAAATTAGAAAAAAAACTTATTGGAGAACATTTGACTATTGGCTATTTTTTACATTTAAGGTCACTTATACCAGTATTTACCTATAAAGAGCTGACAATACAAAGCTCTAAGATCATCTGGTAACTCTGTATTTTTCATACATCTATCTGCTTGTACCTCCAGATTGTATTTGCTGTCACTTGTCAGAATTGTAATGGTATGCTCATTCTGACCCTGAAAACAGAATCCAGTCCTTTCCCAAATGATAGTCTTATATTGGTTTAAATTGCTAGATCTAAACCAAATTTCACTTACTCTGTGGGATATTTAGTCTAATCAAGTATGATGCTTATTCAAAATCCATTGATCAACTGAAGTTTGGTTAAAATCTAGACAAGGGGATTTTGCATTTACATGTTAATGGCAATGCCAGAATGACTTCATAAAATCACATAATTACGAGGGACGTCGGAAAGTAGTTGGACTTTTGACTAGTTCTCTAAAACCATTAAACTTTATAACAAAATTCTTTCTACAATGTTTGAACAAATTGTCCATCTATGTCTATGTATTTCTGCAATATTCATAGGAGCTTTATTATTCCCACTATTAACCATGACGTAGACCCACTGTATTGGGTACAGTGTAACAGGCGATATCAAAGGCGCCATGGTCTCAAAATTCTTCCAAGCAAGCATTTCTTCAGTTCTAGACACAAATAAAAGTCACGTGGGGCAAGGTCTGGGCTATAAGAAGACTAAAACAACTATTGTCATGTGTCATAGTTGATAATCTCCACTGTAGATGCGGTGATATGGTAGCATGCCCAATCATGAAATAGAAAACATTTTTCTTTGCTAATCTGGGACACGTTTACTTCAGCATTTATTCTTAGATTTTTTTTCTGAATTACTTCAGAATTGTACTTGGCATTGACAGTTTTTACCATTTGACATAAATGAGTAACTATCAATCCTCGTGAATCGTCAAAAGCAACAAACATGGCTACCAATCGAAGGTAACAGCTTAATCATTTCAGGGGTGAAAAACCAGCTCGTTTCAATGACTGCTTTGACTGATTTTTTATCCCAAATTCGGAATTATGAACCCTTATTTAATCTTCAGTGATACTGTAGTTCAAAATCTTAACTCCTTCGCGATTAAAATGACTAGAATGTTCTTTTGTTTTGATTACCTTCATTGTTACTCTAACAAATGACCTATGATACATGAAACCCCTATCACATATAAGTTGACAGAATATTGTATAAACGCAACTATCTTTGAAAATAAACTGACCATATTATTGGCAAATGGTTGCAGATTCCACCAATATATTATGTGTTTATACAGTTGCAAATGGAGAGACAGTAGCACGAAAAGTCCAACTACTTTCCGACCGTCCCTCGTATATCCACTATTTTCATGGACTTTCAAGTGTTACTTGGATGTATGCATGTTTATAATATGTAAACAATGGTAAAATTATCTCACTTACATAACAAAGCCTTTCAAATGTTTCAAGCTGGTGGTAGAAAAACTGACAATGTAACTGTTTGTCCTTTTCCTACAAAAAAATAGTAAACATATTACCAACCAGCAATATTGGCGATCATAAATTATGTCCAATAATGTTTTTTTAAGAAAAATATTGTTATGCAGCCTTGCGACCTAATCATGACAAATGCAAAGTTAATAAACAGTACTACACAATCAATTCATACTTTTCCTTCCATGTTTTTTTTCTTTTTGAGTTTTTTGAGTTTGCAGGAGATGTCTTTTTTTCTGCAACATAGGATATGGTGAACAAATTAAGACTTGCGTATGCAAATACTAGTGTTCAAGTAAAGGAATACATTATATGAAATATGAAAGCCCTCTCATTAACAATTATTTTTTCTGAAATACAGGCAATAGAGAAACAGACAGGGCAAAAATTATTAGACCCCCTCCTCCCTGTTCCTTGATGCCAAAACATATCGTTAATGGGGAGTCAAAAACTCGTAATTACAGCTTGATATTTACCTTTGTCAACTGAACCAGACTTAACCATGTTCTAGCATTATCCACTGTTATAAATACATCACCTCTCTCTGGTTCTGGCTTGTTTAGCTCATCCCCCATCTTTGTGAAGTACAGACAGTTCTACAAAATAGATGAGGTGGGATCTGGAGACAGGAACCTTATAGCATTTGATATATTTCATATTTTCCAAATCAGCAAGAGCCTATGTGCAGTCTGATAAGGATCCACAATGCTCTTAGAAATTTAAAACAGGTTCTGAAGAAACTTTAAGAGAACAGCATGGGTCTCGATAAGGCTGTGTGTCTCAAATGCCATAAAGGCTGCAAAGGTTAGTTATTCAAAAGTTGAGACAGATATTATGAATTCCATTTACATGTGAACCGTGGTTAACTACAATTAATCTAATTTCAAGAAAAAAATATAATCCTCATAAATGGCACAATACTTTGGTTTTGAAATTTTATTAGGAGTATCAAAATCAGATAAAATTTGAGCAAGGAATGTTTACCGTAGTTTGAGTATTTAACCAGCTACTGGCAAAATATTTCTGGTTATCTTCTACAGCCCTTCCCCGTCATACACAGAAGTTGTTCATGAGCTCAAGAAACATCTTATGCAATATTAAAGAAAATATTGAGGGGAAAAAAGAAAATGCTGGTTTTCAGCATTTTCTTGTTTCTCCTCAATGTATTGTGTACAAAATACAACTTACAGTAGTTTGAGTATTTAACCAGCTACTGGCAAAATATTTCTGGTTATCTTCTACAGCCCTTCCCCGACACACACAGAAGTTGTTCATGAGCTCCAGGAATCTGTATTCCTTCTCCTTCAGTATAGAGTCCACGAGTTTTGTCATGTCGTCGTTCGTTATCTTCTCCACCACCTCGACATTGTCTCGCGTAAACTCATTAACAAGGTCTATAGCATGCTGATTCACATGACCCTAGGGAAAAATTCAATATTTGTTTCATTCAAACCATTATATATTCATAAGGGCAAGGCACAAAGATAATATTCAAAACTGATTAATTTTTATTTAACCCTTTCCCTTACATTGACGCTTTTGGATGCCTCACAAAATGAAGGCTTTGGAAAACATTGTGGAAAATAAAGAAATTGCTTGTGACAAGCAATTTCTTCATTTCCCACAATGTTTTCTACCAAGAAAGACCAAAAATTTTAAATTTTGTTCAATGGAAATTTTCGTCTGCAACACCTATGAGTTTGGACTAGGCTAAAATTTTGTTGTTTGGTAATGGGTTAACCCCTGTATTCCTTCTCCTTTAGTATATAGTCCACGAGTTTTGTCATGTCGTCGTTCGTTATCTTCTCCACCACCTCCACATTGTCCCGCGTAAACTCATTCACAAGGTCTATAGCGTGCTGATTCACATGACCCTGCGAGAAAAAATTAAATCTTTGTTTCATTCAAACCTCTATATATTCATAAGGCACAAAGATAATATCCAAAACTCATTAATTTTCATTTAACCCCTATACTTTAGCTACAGGTACTCATTCATTTTGTGTCTCTTGTAAAACTATACACTTTAACCCTTTCCCAAACGACAATTTTTTGGGGTGGTCCTATTCAAAAGCTGCTGCAGATGACAATATTGGTGTTGTTAAAGATAGAATTTGTGAAGAAATAGCTAAGAAAATATTGAGACAAAAGAAGAAACTGCTGGTTATCAGCAGTTTCTTCTTTTGACTCAATATTTTCCCAAGTATTTTCTATTAGGGACGTCAAAATCTCCAGGAATCTGTATTCCTTCTCCTTCAGTATAGAGTCCACGAGTTTTGTCATGTCGTCGTTCGTTATCTTCTCCACCACCTCTACATTGTCTCGCGTAAACTCATTCACAAGGTCTATAGCATATTGATTCACATGACCCTGCGAGAAAAATTCAATCTTTGTTTCATTTCAAACCTCTATATATCCATAAGGCACAAAGATAATATTCAAAACTCATTATTTTTCATTTAACCCCTATACTTTAGCTACAGGTACTCATTCATTTTGTGTCTCTAGTTACACTATACAGTTTAACCCTTTCCCAAACGACAATTCTATGAGGTGGTCCTATTCAAAAGCTGCTGCAGATGACAATATTGGTGTTGTTAAACATAGAATTTGTGTAGAAATAGCTAAGAAAATATTGAGACAAAAGAAGAAACTGCTGGTTATCAGCAGTTTCTTCTTTTGACTCAATATTTTCCCAAGTATTTTCTATTAGGGACGTCAAAAACCTCCAGGAATCTGTATTCCTTCTCCTTCAGTATAGAGTCCACGAGTTTTGTCATGTCGTCGTTCGTTATCTTCTCCACCACCTCTACATTGTCTCGCGTAAACTCATTCACAAGGTCTATAGCATATTGATTCACATGACCCTGCGAGAAAAAATTCAACCTTTGTTTCAATCAAAACTGTACATATCATAAGACACAAAGATAATATTCAGAACTCATTAATTTTTATTTAACCCCTATACTTTAGCCACAGGTACTCATTCATTTTGTGTCTCTAGTAAAGCTATATAGTTTAACCCTTTCCCAAACGACAATTTTTTGGGGTGGTCCTATTCAAAAGCTGCTGCAGATGACAAAATTGGTGTTGTTAAAGATAGAATTTGTGTAGAAATAGCTAAGAAAATATTGAGACAAAAGAAGAAACTGCTGGTTATCAGCAGTTTCTTCTTTTGACTCAATATTTTCCCAAGTATTTTCTATCAGGGACATCAAAACCTCCAGAAACCTGTATTCCTTCTCCTTCAGTATAGAGTCCACAAGTTTTGTCATGTCGTCGTTCGTTATCTTCTCCACCACCTCCACGTTGTCTCGCGTAAACTCATTAACAAGGTCTATAGCGTGCTGATTCACATGACCCTAGGAGAAAAGTCCGATCTTTAATTCAATCAAACATGTACATCTCATAAGACACAAAGATGATATTCAAAATTCATTAATTTTTATTTAACCCTTTCCATTACATTGACGCTTTTGGACGCCTCACAAAATGAAGGCTTTGGAAAACATTGTGGAAAATAAAGAAATTGCTTGTGACAAGCAATTTCTTCATTTCCCACAATGTTTTCTATCAAGAAAGACCAAAAATTTTAAATTTTGTTCAATGGAAATTTTCGTCTTTAACACCATGAGTTTGGACTAGGCTAAAATTTTGTTGTTTGGTAATGGGTTAACCCCTATATTTCTTCTCCTTCAAAATAGAGTCCACGAGTTTTGTCATGTCGTCATTCGTTATCTTCTCTACCACCTCTACATTGTCTCGCGTAAACTCATTAACAAGGTCTATAGCGTGCTGATTCACATGACCCTGCGAGAAAAGTCAGATTTTTTGTTTCAATCAAACCTGTACATCTCATAAGACACAAAGATAATATTCAAGACTGATTAATTTTCATTTTGTTTATCCAAACTGCCAACAGGGATTATCGGAGTGAGCAAGTGGTCTGGTCACGTGGTCAGCCTCAGAGCGTGTTTCCTGGACTTACTGATAAGCCACAGTCTTTGTTGTGCAGCGTTTTAATTAAAAATCTCGTTTTAAATAAAAACTTTCACGACAAATTTTGTATCATATTGTAGTGTTAATTTAGTGTGTATTGTGGAATAAATTATTGTGTTTTTGGACATTGCTTTCTTGTGTTATAAGCCTTATACCCCGAGGGGACAAAGGACTTTGGAAAGCAATGGATTTGGCTACGGAATCGGCCGAAAATTCCGGTAACGCTTGGACCTGCGGGGGCGTTAGCCAAAATGACTCCAGAACTGGGTCTGAAACATTGGCCGTTAACAGTTCAAGTCAAACAGGCGTGGGAGAGGAAAATCAAAATTTTCCCATATCTCAAGTGGCCCCGACCACGATTGTGAGACCGCCATTGCAGTTTTTCGGTAACGGACAAAGAGCCTCGTTTTCGGGGCAACAAGTGCCGCAAAATAACTCGCCCAATCTCGCGAGATTTGGGCAACAACAACAACTGTCATGGTCGCCAGCGGCTAACCTCACGGCACCAAACCCGTATTACAGCGGGTTTTACGGGTATCCGGCCGACCCGATGCCACAGATTGCTCAACTACAGCAATCCATCAAAAGTTTGGAAGAACACATCAGCGGTCAAACGAGTTCGCGATCTCAAACAACGCCGAAAACTCAGAATAAAAGGTCAGTAACTTGTGTTAGTGATTCTGAAACGGTGTATTCGGACGTTTCTTCCGGCGACGATCTCTCGGACAGTGATAACGATTCGAAAAATGACAATGACATGGGACAAGCTTTCAAAGCTCTCAAGTCTAGTGAGTCTGTCAGTAAATCAGCGCCGACTTGCAGCAACTTTGATAAACTGCAAAAAATGTCCAAAGGATTTGAGTCAAAGGTTGAATTTTCTGACAATGTAAATTCTAATCTTGCCCAAACAATTAATGCAGGAATGAATTCCTCACAATCACTTTCCTCTTCTAAGGAACTTATGGACAAATATCTGACCCCAAAAAATTGTGAAATGGTTCGTGTGCCAATGATAAACCCTGAATTATGGAACTCTGAGAATCTATCAGAGCCATATCGGATCAATGACAAAATGCTCCTTAAAAATCAGCGCATTACCACAAAAGCCATGCTTCCAGTCATCCAAATTATGAACAAATGTCTGGAGGATGACAGCAAAAGTGAAATTTTTGACCTGGCATGCGATTCTTTTCAAATGCTGGTTCATGGACACAAAGAAATGTCTCTAACCCGTAGGCAATTCCTTAAACCTGCTGTCTCAAAAGAGTACAGAAAATTGTGTCAATCGTCTATTCCGGTGACTGAACATCTGTTTGGTGATGATTTACACAAACAAATGCGCGAATTGAATGAAGCTAATAAACTCACGAAAGACATAGCTGGCCATAAAACCAAATCTAGGCCTCACCCTTACAAAACAACATCTGCCAAGAAACCTAGGTTCGAACATCGATCAAGTGATTCACGCCAGAAGGCTTTTTTAGACAAGAGGGCCCACCCGAACTACAAGAGACAGAAGAATCAAGGGTCGGGCCGCAAACAATCACAATAACTGATGACGATAATGATAATGTTTTACATGTAAGTACTGTGCCTTTCTTAAAAATCTCTAACACTCCAAAGAACTTTGTTTCCGGAAAAATTTCTCAATTTTATCATCAGTGGTTTGATGTAACTTCAGACAAATGGATTTTGAATATTATACAAAATGGATATGACATAGAATTTAACTTTCGCCCATATGCTTCTATACACAGATCACAAATATTGTACAATGAAAAAGAGTCTATCATCATTGGTGAGGAACTAATCAAACTACAGCATAAAGGTGTAATTAGGGAAATTCCAGAATGTGAGGTAAAATTCGTGTCTCCAATTTTTCTTCGACCAAAGAAGGATGGCAGCTATCGTCTAATTTTGAATCTTAAGAAATTAAACGAAAGTGTAGAAAAGCATCATTTTAAGATGGAGACATTAAAGGCAGCATTGAACTTAATTACTCCTAATTGCTATTTTGCTTCCATTGATTTGAAAGACGCTTATTACAGTGTGCCTGTCAGTCGTGACAGTCAAGGTTGGCTTTCATTCTATTGGGAGGGGAGATATCTGGCTTTCACATCTCTTCCAAATGGATTATCGTCTGCGCCGAGAGTATACACAAAAATCATGAAACCTGTATTTTCCTCTTTACGTAAATTAGGTCATAGTAATGTCTCATACATAGATGATAGTCTGTTAAAGAGTGACAACATAATAACTTGCAAAGAAAACATTTCTGCAACTGTTAAGCTTGTAGATCATCTAGGACTAACTGTGCATCCTGACAAGTCAATTTTTATTCCAACACAAGAGATTGTGTTTGTTGGATTTGTTCTCAATTCAATAACGATGACAGTCAAATTAACTCAAGAGAAAGTGAAGGACATTGTGTGTTCATGTAAAGACTTGCTTAAACATGAATATATAATCATACATGATATTGCCAAACTTGTAGGGAAAATGGTTGCCAGTGAACCAGGTGTACGTTATGCTCCTCTATTCTACAAACCATTAGAAATAGACAAAGATGATGCTCTGAAGACAAACAAAGGAAATTTCAGTGCTGTTATGACTTTATCCAATGAAAGTAAAACCTGTTTACAGTGGTGGATAGACAATTTACATTCATGTTTCAAGCCCATTACTCTTTTGAATCCAAATTTAGTCATTGAATCAGACAGTTCTAAGTCAGGATGGGGGGCTATAAATAAAACCTCGGGTGAAACAGTTCAAGGTTTGTGGTGTGAAGAAGAGGCAGACATTCATATCAATATCCTTGAAATGAAAGCAGCTTTTCTGGCGCTTCAGCGGTTTTGTGGAAATATGGTTAATGTTCATGTGCGTTTGTTCTTGGACAATACAGTTGCCATTAAATATCTAAACAAGATGGGGGGTCGCAAAAAATGCTTGAATACACTGACTAAAGAGATTTGGATATGGTGTATAAAAAGAAACATCTGGCTTAGCGTATTTCATATACCTGGTAGGGAGAATATTGTAGCTGATAAATTGTCAAGGAACTTAAACAGTGATATGGAATGGACATTGTGTGACACGGTTTTCAATAAAATTCAATCAATTTATGACCCAGCTGCAGTGGATTTGTTTGCTTCTAGTTATAACAAAAAGCTTCCTCAGTATGTTTCATTCACACCAGATCCGAAAGCCTTAGCTGTGAATGCTTTTTCATTAACTTGGACAGATATTAATTGTTATTTATTTCCACCCTTTAGCTTATTGGGAATGGTACTACAGAAAATACAACAAGATCAAGCAACAGCAACCCTGGTAGCACCAATCTTTCACACTCAGCCTTGGTTCCCATCACTTCTGAAGTTGACCTGCAAACAACCATATCTTCTACCGAAACCAACATCATGTCTCTCAATGCCCGAACATTTGAAGCAACAACAACATCCTCTGAAAAAGATGAAGCTGGGTGTTTTCAGGATATCAGGGAGGTCCTCATTAGTCAAGGAATTTCACGACACGCTGCCGGTGTCATCCTTTCCTCCTGGCGACAGAGTACGAAAAAGCAATATGGATCAGCTATCAAAAAGTGGTTTTTGTTTTGTGACAGGGAAAAAATTAATAAGTTTGATCCCAATGTAGTTAATGTGGTGCAATTCCTCTCTCAACTTCTTTCAAATGGGCTTGGTTATAGTGGAATTAATACTGCCAAGTCAGCAATTTCCAGTGTAGTTGGCGTGTTAAATAACAAGGATATCGGAAATCATATTCTAGTAAAAAGGTTTATGAAAGGTACTTTTCATAAAAAACCATCACTTCCTCGTTATAATGTTACTTGGAAAGTTTCACCAGTGCTAAAATATCTTGCCGATATAGATAATAACAATTGTCCCATTCGACAATTATCGCAAAAACTGGCAATGTTATTACTTTTGTCAACTGGACAGAGGTGTCAAACATTATTGTTTTTGGACGTAAGAAACATTGAAATTGATGATTCATTCGTTAAATTACACATTGGAGACCTACTTAAACAATCAAGGCCATCATCTCACCTAAGTGAACTGTACATAGAAGTGTTTAATAATGTGAATTTATGTGTTGTTACCTGTTTAAAAAGCTATCTTAAGCGCACTGGCTCTTATCGCAAACATTCGGTGCTTTTTCTGTCTTCAATGAAACCTTATAAACCAGCCAGTCGATCTACTGTATCAAACTGGATAAGGGAAGTGCTTCGTAATAGTGGTATAAGTTTATGTGATTTCAAACCACATTCAACAAGATCTGCAGCAACTAGTGCAGCTGCACTAAAAGTGCCTGTAGACACTATCATCAAAACTGCCGGTTGGACGTCGGACTGCACTTTTCGCAAGCATTATAAGAGGCCTGTGACAAACGACAGTAGCTTCAGCAATGCTGTGCTATCGGAACTAAACTAGTGCTTTTGTGAAAGTGCTGAACTTAGTGTACATAGATCCTGTAAATATTCTGTAAATAGTTATTCGTTCTATCATGGATCACATTGGACTGTTCCGGTTGCTGGGGATGCATGGACTCTGAATACTCCGATAATCCCTGTTGGCAGTTTGGATAAACAAAATCGGAAAATTAAATTAGACTTACCTAAGTCGACATTTGATTATGATTTTGTTTATCCAACACTGCCAAGGGATTATAGGCCCACCCAGTTTCTCCCACCCTAGGGCCGTTTCTTCCATGCATCCCCCACTTCGCTGCTCTAAAGACTGAGGCTGACCACGTGACTAGACCACTTGCTCACTCCTATAATCCCTTGGCAGTGTTGGATAAACAAAATCATAATCAAATGTCGACTTAGGTAAGTCTAATTCAATTTTCCGATTTAGTACATATGTTTTCAATACATGTACTCACATATTTTGTCTTATCATCTACAATGTATATATGGAAAAGGCAGTTTACTAACCATTAAATCAAATTCATGTTGAAATGCAATCCCTTTCTATCATATAGAGCTCTGTGTACAATGATTTTACACAACTTTTGCATACTCAGAGAATACCTCAATTTTGTAATGTTAGATAAAACAAAATGTCTCCAAACCAATGGACAACCACAAAAGTAATAGAGAGACCAATCATATCTCCCTTTCACAATGTAGGTGAGGGATAGAATAATCATGTCAATCATGTTAACCCTTTCCCAAACGACAAAAGATTAGAGTGGTCCAAGTTGCAGACGACATTTACTATTTGATGAAATTTGAAGATTGTATGACTTTTTGGATAGAAAACATCATGGAAAACAAAGAAAGTGCTTGTTACAAGCAATTTCTTCAATTCCCACAATGTTTTCCCAATCCCTATGTTCTAGGGGAGTCAAAAAGAGTCACTGTGTGGTAATGGGTAAGTTTAGCAGACTTACCTCAGTGTATGAGAAATGGTTGAAGAAGAGAGATATGTTCCTGGCTAGATGAGTTTTATTCTTCCTTGATTCTCCTCTAACATAGACTCTCAGGAGGTCGTACACCAGCGCAAACACAGATTTCATATGCCTGTTATGTAAAATGATAAATATTCATTAATGTTTGAGCCTAGCTCAACCATGTGACCATGAATTGTACCATAAATCTCACATTTTTACAACTTTGTCCTACAGAAGGTTATCCTACTTGTATTATCTATTTATTCACACATTTTTTTTCTCAAAAACGTTATCGTTGTTGAGTTATCTAGACGATAATGCTGGGATTTGTGAAGATATAAGTTTTATCCTGCTATCATAATTATTATCACTGGAAAATCTGAGCAAAAATTACGGGCTTTTGAAGCAAATAACTTTTGATGTTGTTCAAATTTGAAAAAACGATATAAGCTTTCCAGCAATTATTAATGAATTTAACCCTTTCCCAAATAGCATGGATTAAGACTTTCCAACTTGAAAAGTGGTGAAAAAAAACAAAGTCGAAGTTAATAGAGATAGAATTTATGAAGAATATACAGTCAAACCTGCCCTAGCGACCCTCTGAATTTAGCGACTTCCTGTCATATGCGATGGTATTTTTTCCTCCCGAAGCATTTTGCTATAATTTGACCATGAATTAAACGACTCCCTGCCTTACCCGACAAACGACCTTAAAGACTGTGCCCAAATCAACCTTCGAAACTGTTTTTAGCGACTTTTCCCTGGGGACGCAGGGGTAAAAGTTTTCAGGCATATGCCTGAAGTTCAAGTTTTTGAGTGTTCCAAAATGCCCCATTTGCTCGATTTTTACTATATAAATACAGACTTCTCCAGGTTTTCAGGTTTTTCAAAATTTTCAACTTTTACCCCTGGGGACGTAATTTCAAAACATGGATTTTTGAGACGGAAACGAAAGTTAACGGTGTTCAAAATCAAATAGCGTGAGAAATAAGTTATCGTAAAAAATAATGTCACCGGGTCAAACTTGATTGTAATTTTCTTAGTAGGGATGGGCTTGTAAACGGCCGAAATATTTGTTCGATTAAGGATCCCTTGAGTATTGGCAACTACGAATCTGCGAATCAAGTAGGCACAAACAAAGATAGGATGAAATTTTTGGCAAATTCTCGAATTCAATTTACAGTTTTGGTTGTTTGAAATGGCCGATCTTTTCATCAAGAAGAACTTCAAAATTAATGTTGCACAGTGGGAATGACAAAAATAGGAAATGTTGGATCGAGGACAATTCATTATTTGACATGTCTGAAGGTCTGCTGACATGTTGATTTTCCCCATGACATTGTAAAGGAAACTTAATGTATATCGATTGACAGATTGATGGATATTCTTACTATATAAGGCGTGTTCTTCCATTCATTTTATTTAGTTTTATTATATATGTAGAGTATATTCATTTGTAAGTTAATTTTAGCATGCAATAAATACTTAAAATTGATCGTACATGTACTTTGAAAATTTTACCAATTTTGTCTGACCCTCAATTAAGAGACCACCTGTCATATGTGACCTTTTTTGGTGAATCCCAAAGAAGGTCTCTTAATACAGATTAGACTGTAGCACAGAAAATATTTGAACAAAAGGAGATATACTGGTCTTCAGCATTTTCCTCTTTCGCCTCAATATTTTCCTAAGAATTTTCTATTAGGGATGACAAAACAAGGTCTTGTTTGGGAAAGGGCTAAGAGAACACATACTTGTTATCTGGTGAGAAAGTCTGGTGGAGAATCTCGAGTAGTCTGTCAATAATACCCAGATTTCTGAACAGTTTTTGACGAGCTTTTACTGGCTTCCCATCAACTAACATGAAACTGATCATCTCCTCAAAACACTGCGAAAAAATGAAAATAATCAACAGTTTAACCCTTTCATAAACAAGACCTGGTTTTGACATTCCTAATATAAAAGGCATGGAAAAATATTGCGGCAAAAGAAGAAAATGCTGATAATCAGCATTTTCTTCTTTTGCCTCAATATTTTATATTGTACATTGTTCATATCTTTGTCACCATCCATTTTGCTGTCTGCAGCAGCTTTCAAATTGGATCATCCCAACATTTAGCTGTTTTGGAAAGGGGTTCAGACATGTTTTTGTTTCAACCATTAGCAGGCAGTAAACACTATAACTAGTAAATAAAGAACATGTAGATGACCAGATATATGTTACTTGAAAAAACCAAAATTTTAATCAAGAAGTCAATGATTTGGGATACAATAAAGACATTACATATTTACACTTCTTTTTCAGATAATATAGCACTCCATGGTTCCTAACATAGGATACTTCGGAAAGCATCAAGAGGAAATATGAATAATGCTGATTACCGATTAAAAAGACTTCAGCTTATTTTCCTTTTATAGTGTTTCTAAAACATGAGATGCCTAAAGTTCTGTACCTTGATGATCTTCCTTGACACAGCTTCATCTTGTACAGTAGCAATGTGTTTCTGAAATGAAGGAAATATACCGGTACATTGTGTAAACCTACCCAATCTCTGGTTTTGAGGTCTCTTAACCCATTACCAGACGACAAAATTATAGACAGGTCAAAATAAAAACATGTTGCAGACATCAATGTCAAGTGAATAAAATTTAAAATTTGTTCATTTTGTTGGGGTAGAAAACATTGTGGGAAATGAAGAAATTGCTTATTACAAACATTTTGTTCATTTTCTGCAACGTTTTCCAAAGCTTCTTTATTTTTGGGGAGTCAAAAATATCAAATGTGTGGGAATGGGTTAACAATTTCCAAAAGAACATTTTTGACTGCTTCAGTTTGAAAGGATTTGCTTACAACAAATTAAGTGTCATTTGATGAGTGATGCATATTAAAGTACAAAAAGTATTGACAGAAAATGAGAAAAAGCTGGTTATCAGCTTTTTTGCTTTTCTCTTGATGCTTCTCAAGGCTATTTTGAGAAGAAACGCCAAAACAAGCTCTGAAATGGAAAAGGGTAAAAGAGACAGTTTAGAAAAACAAGAGGACTATGATGGTCATAGACCGCTCACATGACCACAATGAATGGCGAAAGAATTTGATAACAGAAAGATACTTAACTCATGGCAGAATAAGCAATACAATTGGGCTAAAATTGTGACAAGCAAAGTAGTAACATGAATAATTTTAAAGACTACTTTTCCACTGTGTTAAAAATTGAATGTCATTGAATTCCAGCAATTTTCTGAGACAAAATTTCCAACAAGGTCTGGGCAAAGATACGGCTATTTTTATGACCTGTCATTCAGTTACTAAGAAATTGTCAATAAAGGTCAGAGCTTCAGATTGACAGTGGGCCCGGGCCATTTGACACACTTTTTGCAAATATGGCCCATCACTTTTCAACTCCAGGGGCCAAGCGGCCCAAGCTTTTACAATTTTTTTATATCACTATGTTTATTTTCATTGCTATGGCCCATCATTTCCAAAAATGACCCATCAATTTCCCTGCCATGGGTCATTTCGACCCACCACTCTTCAAATAAATCTGAAGCTCTGAAAGGTGCAAGACCTTTATCCTGGGTTTTAGAAAGAATACCTTAAATATGTTCAATTGGAGACTTCCACATGGCCATACAAACTTACACAGACAGACAGACATACAAATAGACAGACAAAGGAAGAATGCAGCCTTACCTTGGATAGATAGGGCATCATCCCCACCACAAATGTACAATGAAGATAGTCTGTATGAGATACTGGTTCTAGCAGAAACAGGTCATCCAACTGCTTCTCATTCAAACTCTCACCCTGAAATGATAAAAGAGGGGCCATCAAAATACCTCAACATATCCAGAGTCTGACTCATTTGCTTTTGTTCAGTTTCAATTAACATGACATTTGAAAATATTTTTTGCTCATCATCTGCATTCATAATTGAAATATAGAAGTATAGGAAAGAAACTGCTAGAAGAGAGAAACTTCTATCCTTCTCCTACTGAATTTCAAAGGCTATATTTCTAAATAATTTTGTTTGAATATTTTGATATCCATTGATGAAAACAGGACTGCATGTTCACTTCGACTTAAGCAGTCATTTGACTTCACCAATGTGATGGCTGTTAGGAGAACAAGAGGACCATGATGGTCCTATATCGCTCACCTGAACCAAAATGATATGAGCAACAGTTTTGTTCAATTCAATAAACATTTATGACTGCAAGACTGAAAACTAACTTATAGTCAATAACTTTGTGAAAATCAAACTCATCTGAGATCTTATGGTGCCAAACATTGTGTCCAGGTTTTTCTTGATTGATAAATAATCACAGATTCTAGAGTATAAACAAGGTCGAAAACAGCCAAAGACGGTAATTTTTTCAAATTCAAGGGCATACAATTCTCGACTTTCTGATCACATCAGACTGAAAATCTACCTCATCCAAGATATTATGGTCTCCAACATAGTGTCCAAGATTTGTCTTGATTGGTCAATAATTGAAGATTCTAGAGTGTAAACAAGATCGAAAAACAGCCAGAAACGGCTATTTTGTTACAATTCAAGGGCACATAACTCTCAACTTTCTGATCGGATCAGACTGAAAATCAAACTCATCCGACATATTATGGTCCAAACCATTGTGTCCAAGTTTTGTCTTGATTGATTGATAATTGTAGATTCTAGAGTGTAAACAAGGCCGAAAACAGCCGAAAAAAGACAATTTTATCAAATTCAAGGGCACATAACTCTCGTCTTTCTGGTCATATCACACTAAAAATCAAACTCATCCGAAATCTTATCCTCTCAAACATTGTGTCCAAGATTTGTCTTGATTGGACAATAATTGAAAATTCTAGAGTGTAAACAAGGTCGAAAACAGTCAAAAACGACAATTTTGTCAAATTCAAGGGCACATAAGTCTGGACTTTCTTGTCTTATCAGATTGAAAATTCTAGTCATCTGAGATCTTATGATATCTAACATTGTGTCCAAGTTTTGTCTTGATTGATTGATAAATGTAGATTCTAGAGTGTAAACAATGTCGAAAACAGCCGAAAATGACAATTTTATCAAATTCAAGGGCACGTAACTCTTGTCTTTTTTGTCAGATCACACTGAAAATCAAACTCATCCGAAATCTCAAGGTCTCAAACATTGTGTCAAAGATTTGTCTTGATTGGTCAATAATTGTAGATTCTAGAGTGTAAAAAAAGGTCGAAAACAGTCAAAAACGACAATTTTGTCAAATTCAAGGGCATCTAACTCTCTTCTTTCTGGTCAGATCACACTGAAAATCACACTCATCCAAGATCTTATGGTCTCAAATATTGTGTCCAAGATTTGTCTTGATTGGACAATAATTGAAAATTCTAGAGAGTAAACAAGGTCGAAAACAGTCAAAAACGACAATTTTGTCAAATTCAAGGGCACATAAGTCTCGACTTTCTTGTCTTATCAGATTGAAAATTCAACTCATCCGAGATCTTATGATCTCCAACATTGTGTCCAAGTTTTGTCTTGATTGATTAATAAATGTAGATTCTAGAGTATAAACATGTAAATTCTAGAGTATAAACAATGTCGAAAACAGCCGAAAATGACAATTTTATCAAATTCAAGGGCACGTAACTCTAGTCTTTTTTGTCAGATCACACTGAAAATCAAACTCATCCAAGATCTTATGGTCTCAAGCATTGTGTCCAAGATTTGTCTTGATTGGTCAATAATTGTAGATTCTAGAGTGTAAACAAGGTCGAAAACAGTCAAAAACGACAATTTTGTCAAATTCAAGGGCACATAACTCTCGACTTTCTTGTCTAATCAGACTGAAAATTAAACTCATCTGAGATCTTATGGTCTCCATCATTGTGTTCAAGATTTGTCTTGATTGGTCAATAATTGTAGATTTTAGAGTGTAAACAAGGTCGAAAACGGTCGAAAATGACAATTTTGAAAAATTCAAGGGCACATAACTTTTGACTTTTTCATCTGATCCGACTGAAAATCAAACTCATCCAAGATCCTATAGTCTCCAATATTATATCCAAGTTTTGTATTGATTGGGCAATAATTGTAGATGCTAGAGTGTAAACAAAGTTAAAAACAGCATTTTTCGTCATTCAGGGGCAGATAACTCCACACTTTCTGGTCCGATCTGGCCCATAATCGAACTCGTCCGAGAACTTATGACCATACTTGTTTTGACAAAGTTTGGTCAAGATTGACTAATATTTGTGGATGCTAGAGTGTAAACACCAAATTGTGGACAGACGGACAGACGGACAGACGGACAGACGGACAGACGGACAGACGGACAAAAAGCGATCACAATAGCTCACCTCGAGCACTTCGTGCTCAGGTGAGCTAATAACTAAAACTGTAGTACTTACAATAACTTGTTCATTGGACGTTGAGACACTCATCAATGCAGCATTGCTCACTTTGAGGGACTCAATATGCCGTTTGTCCCCTACATCGTCCTTCTGCCTCCTTTTGTACACATCTACAACAAGTATAGTGAAATGTTTGTATATCTTACCCAAAACCATGTACAAAATGTAACAAGAGGGAAGGAAAATTATATTTCAAATTTGAAATAGGAATGAGACTTGTTGTAACAAGTACTTTGCAGACCCGTGTCCATGCATATACACCAAAACTAATGTTAACTTTGTCAGTTAAAGGTTTTGTTTCTCAATTTAGAGGAAGATAATTAAGGAATAAATGAAATTTAAACTAGAACTGTCACAAAGCGGACAAATACCCCCCACTAGGGCCTTGTCACTGAAAAAGTACTATAGGTCAAAAGGTTCTTGACTTAGAGCAGGCACTTAACCCTTGGTTTGCTGAAACTGGACTGTTCCAAATCCGAAGATGTTACAAACGACAATTTCAAGGAAATGGACTTTTACATTTTTTGGTCTTTCAGGGTAAACTAGAACTGTCGCAAAGCGGACAAATACCCCCCACTAGCGCGTTGTCACTGAAAAAGTGCTAAAGTTCAAAGTGGCATAACTCTGAAACTACTGCCTGAATCAAGATGAAAATTGCAGGTGCACAACTTCATATGATAGGAAACAACCTGCTAAAATTTCAGCAAAATCGGTCAAAAACTGTGGGAGGAGAAGAGGACACAAAATTATGTCCACGGACGGACGGATGGACAGACGGACGAACGGACGGACAACCTGAATCCAGTATACCCCCCATAACTTTGTTGTGGGGGGTATGAATATAAATGTTCAAAGTATAAATGGTAAATTTGAATTTTACATCCACAAAAAATACCTTTACTGGCAAGGATCCATCGCCCTGTCTGAGTATTTTGTAAACTATAGCAGGATTTCACCAATACATTGTCTGTTACCTATCAAAATAAACATGGAAGGAATGTTTCGAAACACTCTGCACTGAACTGTACCCTGCTCTGTCACAAAAATCAAACAAAATACAATGCAAGACCACTTAAATAAAGAATGATTTTTTATATATTCATTAATTTTTTATTCATTTCTTTTTACTGAGCACAAAAGTTGAGATTTCAGGTAGGGGAATTTATTGAAATAAAAAACATTGCAGCTCCAGCTTTTCTTCTTTTTCATTTTATTCAGTATCCTATTTAATAGTGACAGTATTTTTTATCTGAATGGCTAACATGTTTTTCAACATTGTTAAGGAAACCATATCAAGTATTTACATGTAAGATACCATAAATTATCTGTAACTCCTTTTGCTTTTTCTCACATTGTTGCCTATCTGCATCAAATACTTTCTAAGATACAGCTACATTCACTAGAAACATTAAAAACTCTTACATTATCCATAGAGACTAGTTTAAACAATGCCCCCTTGTCATGTGTGTCTTGTGTCAGTGAGACTTTGTTCTGGTGATCTATACACAGATATTGTCCTGTACACATATGTATGAGGTGTATATTACTAGAAGTATTGAAAATCTTACATTATCCATAGAGACTAGTTTAAACAATGCCCCCTTGTCATGTGTGTCTTGTGTCAGTGAGACTTTGTTCTGGTGGTCTATACACAGATATTGTCCTGTACACATATGTATGAGGTGTATATTACTAGAAGTATTGAAAATCTTACATTATCCATAGAGACTAGTTTAAACAATGCCCCCTTGTCATGTGTGTCTTGTGTCAGTGAGACTTTGTTCTGGTGGTCTATACACAGATATTGTCCTGTACAAATATGCATGAGGCGTAAACTAGAAGTATTTCAAAACTCTTACATTATCCATAGAGACTAGTTTAAACAATGCCCCCTTGTCATGTGTGTCTTGTGTCAGTGAGACTTTGTTCTGGTGGTCTATACACAGATATTGTCCTGTACAAATATGCAGGAGGCATACACTACTAGACTGCTTGATGTAACCATCTGCAAATAAAAATGAGCGTTTGAGACAGCCATGTTTCCAGATCAGGTTATGCCTAGGTGCAGTCTAACTGGTATCATTGTTGCTCTCTCACAGTTGCTGCAGGTCATGAAGAAGTTATAAGAGAACAACATGGTTCTTGATCAGACTGCGTGTATAAGCAGGCTGATCTAGAATCATGTTGGGCTCAAAAGACTTAAAGGACGTTTTTCCAGATCCTGGCCCAAATATTTGTGACCCGTCATGCTTAAAAGGAGCCTCTAGAAAGTGTGAAAAGTATCGACCCTAGTCAGTCTGTGCAGATTGCACAGACTGACTAGGTCCAAACTTTTCACCCTTAAGTATTATTGACATAGGCCCTAACCACAAATAAATATTACAATATAAACAAGGATTACACTTTCTGAATGAATATCCTTACAAGTTACGTAGAAGCCATCAGAGAATCTCATTGAAAAGACTTTGCATAAATGCTTCATGTTGGCCTTGAATACAATGTATATGAGCTTACATGAAGCATGCATTACTTGACAGTTTGATATAACTGCTTGAAAACAAAGATTTTTCTAGCTAAGGGAATGTGTTACAAAATTTGATTTTAACCAGACAAATAGATGAACAGAATGACACACACCATAACAGCTTGCATGCACCAAAAACATCATCATATATACATTTTAGGACACAAAAAAGTGGGAAAGATTTCTACATATGTTTCCAGAATTCTTCTGTTACTGTTTAGTACCGTCATTGTTTATAATGGAAAGGTCAAATAATAATTAAAGGTCATATTAGCATGGGAATTTTTGCATGAGCCATCAAATTAGAAATATCACAGAGAGTATGTACATTGTATACGCGAGAGTCATAGAATAAAGTTGTATTAAAACATTGCTCTATTTTATTGAATCCTTTTGGTACGAAACATGGTGTCAGAAGTTATTCTGATGTCAGAATTTATTCTTGTGTTGGAATAAAAACGGATTTACGTCGACATACGGAGAAAAGGAAAAATGTCGAGATTTCAACCACCAGAGTGCTTCAAATTCTCGAATCCAGCTGAATGGCCTGACTGGAAGGAAAGATTTTCTCGGTTCAGGATGGCATCGAAGCTGTACAAGGATGAAGGCGAGGTGCAGGTCAGCGCGCTCATCTATTCCATGGGAAAAGAGGCTGAGCACATATTTAAGTCGTTCGTGTTTGCAGACGATAACCAGAAGAATAGTTTCAACGTCATGATGCAGAAATACGATGACTACTTCGTGCCAAAAAGGAACGTGATTCACGAAAGAGCAAAATTCCACCAACGAGTCCAGCAGAATGGAGAGTCTGTGGAAAACTTCGTGAGGAATTTGTACGAAATTGCGGAACACTGTGACTTTGATCAGAAAAGTGAACAAATACGGGACAGGCTTGTGATCGGAATTCTTGATAAGGAAATATCCGAAAAGCTGCAGTTAACCCCTGATCTCACATTGGAAAAAGCCATTGAAATAGCGCGACAAAGTGAGCAAGTCAAACAGCAGATAAGGGATCAATCTACTGTCCAACATGTTGAAGCGGTCCAGAACGCACAACATAGGGGAAATCAGCGCGGTGAACGCCAACAACGCAATTTCCGGAATAAACCAAAGCAACAATCACAGGATCGTGGAGCTCAGGATAAACGGTGCACGCGATGTAATAGATTCCATGAAAAAGGGAAATGTTTCGCGAAAGGTAAAGAATGTCGTCGATGTAAAAAGATGGATCACTTCGAGGTATGCTGTAGGTCCAAAATCAATCCAAGTCGCTTAGATGAAGTGACCGACGAAGCGAAAGAGTCATTGTACCTTGGAACAGTCACTACGTGTAACGACAATAAGGAACCATGGAAGGTAAATCTTTCTATTCTTGGGAAAACGTTTACCTTTAAGATCGATTCAGGAGCTGACACATCAGTGATTAGCCAAAGCACGTACAGAAGTCTGAGAAATCCAGCAAAGCTAGAACCGGTAGTCTCACCATTGTTCGGACCAGGCGGCAAATTAGACTGCCAGGGGATGTTTAGAGCAGAAACGTCGTATAAATCGGAGAAATATTCGTTTCCTATTCACGTGATCAAAGGATCTACGACACATAATTTGTTAGGTCGAGCTACTGCTGAACAAATGGGATTAATTCAAGTTATCGGGAAAATGAAAAACATTTTTGCTAGATGGGGAATTCCAGAAGAACTCGTGAGCGATAATGGGACACAATTTACGTCAAAAGAATTCGAACAATTCGCAGAAAAATATGGTTTCAAACAGATATTTTCGAGTCCACATTATCCGCAATCAAACGGAGAAGCGGAAAGCGCGGTTAAGAATGCTAAGAAAATACTGAGACAAAAGGACATTTTTCTCGCGTTAATGGCGTACAGATCTACACCTATTGAAGCTACAGGAATGAGTCCGTCAGAAATGATGATGGGACGAAAAATCAGAACATTTTTACCAGCGTTACCGGAATCGTTTATTCCGAAATGGAACGAAGACGACGAATTGAGATTAAGGGACACTCAATACAAAGAACGTATGAAAATGAACTACGACCGTCATAATTCGGTTAAAGAGTTGCCGTACTTAAAAGAGGGAGATAGTGTAAAACTCAAAACTGACAAAGAAAAACTTTGGGAAAACGACGGCAAAGTTAAAAGTGCCGATTGGGACAATCGTTCGTACGTAGTCGAAACAGATAAGGGACTGTACAGACGAAACAGGCGTCATTTACAACAAAACACGTCTGAAACTGAGTCACAGGCTCAGATAACATCGGGGCCTGGCACTGGTATTGGTACTAGTGAACATCCAGGGAACGTTACGTTACCAGAACAAATGAGGCAGGTCGATACGTTACCACAACCATATATTACGAGGAGTGGTCGAGTGGTCAAAAAGCCGATCAGATTCCAAGACTTTGTGCCTAAGCATATTTTATAGTATGAATGATAAAAAGAGTGTCGAACTTTTAAGGTTATAAGTTAGATAAAAATTCCAGTGAAAATTTGTTATTCAGAGACGATTAAAGACAATTAGAGGTTGTTTTCAAATTCCAGTAACAGTACATTTACATTAGAGAATTTTCATTAAGCTAGGAATTTCAATTAGTTTACAATAATTAATTTGCTTAACTCAAAAAGGGGAGATGTTTAGTACCGTCATTGTTTATAATGGAAAGGTCAAATAATAATTAAAGGTCATATTAGCATGGGAATTTTTGCATGAGCCATCAAATTAGAAATATCACAGAGAGTATGTACATTGTATACGCGAGAGTCATAGAATAAAGTTGTATTAAAACATTGCTCTATTTTATTGAATCCTTTTGGTACGAAACAGTTACAGACCCTACAATCTGTCATTATTTTTTAAACATAAACTAGCAGTATTAGATCTACATTAAAAGTACCTGTAATATCCGATGTAGCAAGCTCTACTTGCCAGTAGGTAATAGCTGAACTACTTGGCTGTAGGGAATGTTGTTTGTCTCTCTTCAGGGGTCGTAATCTCAGGTGCACTGAAAGATTTTGAAAGCATGATAAACACTTGATGCATACAAAAAGTTCTAAGATAAATTCTATACACAAGTAAATAAAAAAGAGGATCAAGATTGTCCTAAATGACCCACCTGACACAAAAATCATGGGTTTTTTTGCATTTAAGTTCATATTAACATTATTTTTAGCATACAACAAAATGACGATTATCTAATTTGTAAATTGTAAAGTGGTAACAGGATAAGAGGACTCAACATTACGCTATAAAATAGAATGTCACTGAATTCAAAAGCGATATTTCAAAAGACTAAGTACAAATTTGCAGTAATAGGCTTCATGATATTCCCTTTATCATAAACAATACATTTGAATAAGTCACCATTAACCCATTACCAGATGGCTAAATTTGAAATTAGTTCATGTTCAAATACATTAATGACGACAATTTCTATTGAATGAAATTTACATGTTTTTGGTCTTTTGTGGAAGAAAACAATGGGGGAAAAGAAGAAATTGTTTGTCACAAGCAATTTCTTCATTTTCTACAATGTTTTCACAAGCATTTATCTTTGGCCGTCTCAAAAAGCGTCACTGAAGGAGTGGGCTAAGAAGTAAACAGAATATTTAGCATTGTTAAGTAAATGGGTATGACAGAATAAGTCTTGAATTCATTACCATTTTCCCTGACCCCAGCACTATATGATCCCTCTGCCACGAGGTAGCCTTGTAACTCATTGTGGAAAAATCTCAAAACATCTCCGCTCTGTTAACATAAAACAGTGATAAAACTGATTATCTTTTTTTGTCAGAATAGAACTGGAAAATTACATGTAGAAGTGAAAATAAAGAGCTTTGTCCTAGCCAAGTCCTTTACTGTGTCATAATAAGGGGATAAAATTCCACATTTTTGAATCAGTTAATTAGTGTAAATTTATGAATTGAAATACTACTTCAAACTCTGAAATTATTTGGAAAAAGTAAGCAAAAATGAGAATTGATTACAACAGAAATATGATGTGATATAAGATTATCATGAATCAATGAACAATGCTTAACCCTTTCCCAACGGCAAAATTTTCGGATGATCCACTTCAAAAATTGCCACAAATGTTAAAATTGATGTTATTAAAGAAAGGATTTGTGTAAAATATGGCACAGAAAATATTGAGACAAAAGGAGAAACTGCTGGTTATCAGCAGTTTCTTCTTTTGTTTCAATGTTTTCCCAAGCCTTTTCTACCAAGGACGACAAAACCAGGTCTTGTTTGGGAAAGGGTTAAAAGACTTAATTGAAAAAAAAATGATTAATTACTAAATCAAGTTATATCAAAAGCTCGACAGAGCAGCCCCATAAAAAGTTTCAACGAGCTTGTCAGTGAAAAAAGACATTACGGGTTATTTGAGGACAGATATTTCAGGGACAAATAGATCCAAATGAATGTTCAGGTACAAACCATCACAGAGATATACAGTGGCAAGTTTGAACTTACTGAAACCATTACCAGACAGCCTAATTCTAAACTAGTCCAAACTCAAAGATGTCACAGAGGACAATTTCAAGTGAACGAAGTTTAACATTTTTGGGTCTTTATGAGTAGAAGACATTGTGGCAAATGAGGAAATGGCTTGTCACAAGCTATTTCTTCATTTTCCATAAAGTTTAACAAAGCCTTTCTCTTGTGGGGCGTCAAAAACCACCATTGTATGGGAATGGGCTAAAAAGATCCTTAGAAGAGCATGCAAATATTTGCTACATCAAACAGAGATATGAATTGGTCAATCATTCAACCAAACATCAATCTGATCCAACATCCTACCTTAAGCTGTTTGTTATCTTCCACAAATGGTGCTGCTGTTCTCCACATAGAGAATGTGGATGGGTCAGGACAAATATTGAGTTCATAACTGAAACAGAATACCATAAGGAAATGTCCTGTGTGTGGTTATATCTAACCCTTTAGATGAAATGTTCTTATATACCATATATGCACCTTTTAGCATTGAAAAATTTTATAGAATTAGGTGTAACAAGTCAATTTAATTAATTCTTTATATTGGGTAGTTAATCAAACCTTGAAAAATTACCTTAGTGGATGACCTTGAATTTTATACCTGAATATGTGCATAGATGATCTGTGCCTACATACAAAATTTGAGCCCTGTAACTTTAAATAATAAGACATTACAGCAAAATGTTTTCATGCTCAGTAATGCCACCTGATCTATCGAAGGGGATGGGGGGGGTGGGGGGGGGGGGTACATAGGACATTCTAACACAACATTTGTGAAAGTAAAACTGTTCATATTTTTCGAAAGTGTATGTCATTGTATATAGGCATGATATCAGGATGTTACAAGAGAAGACCTACTATTTGTTGTATGGCATATGATCATGATTAAAAACAGCCTCCGATGCATGTAGATAGTGTGAAAGGCAGGATAAACTCTCAAATAGAACTCTATCATAAATACACACCTACAATATAAACAAAAATTAAAGAAAGATAAGCCCTGGTTTTGATGTCTCTGATAGAAAAGGCTTGATAAAACTTTAAGGCAAATGAATATCATGCTGATAACCCACATTTCTCCTTTTGCCCCCAAAGTTTATCATGCTGTTATATACTAATACTCTACCTTTCATAACATTAATTTTGTAGTCAGTATCATTTTACATTATTTGAAATATTATGGACATGATAAATTCCCTAGGAATGTCTCAGAAACACACATCTACAAAATAGAGAATTGCTGACCCTGACCCTGGATATGATAAGTGTACAATAATTATGGACATCGCTTCTGAGAAGAACACAGATCTAGATCAGTCTGCAAATATGCACAGTCTGATCAAGATCCATATTGTTATATAATAATCTCTTTGTTACATATATGTACAGTCATAGGACAGCATGATCTGAAGCATGATCTGAATCCACGATGATCCCAAAGGTCTTTTTTTTTCAGATACTGTCACAAATAATATAAATGGTAGCCCTCCCCAATACAACAACATTACTGATACCTCAGTAATCCTGTCATGTGTTAATTTGCATATAAACACCATTTACAGACAGTGTACGAGGTATAGTCAAAAAGTTCCCGGACTGCCTTCGAATTGTATTTATTTCGACGTAATTGCTTCAATTCTTTATTCAAATAGTAACTTTGATATGTAATCTACCATTTTGACAAGTTTTTGTGGTTTTTGAATTGGTAAAAGTCGATTTTTCCAAAACATTTTAGCATAGTAATCAAGAGTACGGATCACTTTGAAATAACGCTTGCGCCCAATATTCTTACTATTATTCAAAGGGAAAATCGTACGAAATACAGTTACTTTGACATGCAGTGTCATCAATATGGCATCACATCAACATGTTTCCAGGGCAAATCCAAAATTTTGACATCGTCACATAAAAGATATGCGTTTTGTACATATTTTTACGAAGCAATGGATCAAAATCAACTGAAATCGGGCCGACGTCATCACAGCGTACGGAACAATTTACCGCCATCAAAGTCATGTGAAGGTCGAGATGGCGCCTACGAAAATTCAGAAGTTCTTCAATCCAATCTACGGCTGTAGTACATATTCAAGGAGAACAGTGTTTAATTGATACAAGAAATTTCTGAATTACCGCGTGAAAATAAGCGATGATCGTCGCAGTAAGCGACCAAAAACATGTTCATGAAAAAGTAAAGACCAACATTCTCTCGAACCAAAATATATCGTTCGACGAAGTAGCTAACAGTGTTGGAATTAGTTGCGGTACAGTACTAATGTAATTTCTACCGAATAAAACATATCTAAATTGTGCACAAGGTGGGTGGCGCGGCCTTTGACGGACGGCGCGCAGAAGGCACACGTTGCGTACTCGACGTCATTTCTTTCTTACCTATGAACGCTGATATTTATTGAGATTATGAACATTATCTACCGAATGTACCCTTCGTACCGATATGAAAATATGAGCCACAAAGTTTCCAGGCTTAGAAAGACTGTCACACGCGCAATAGGACACTGACTCAGTAAGATGTTATTTCAGCATTGCCGTGTTTAAAGGAATTTCTCTGAGGTCGCGGGTTTGATTCAAATGAAGAGGTTTGGCCTTCGGCCTGCAGGTCAGCAGTGAAAGGTTATGACAACGAATTCAATCAAAACACTTTTGATCCGTCGCAATGGGTAGTGCTTAGAACATTCTGGTAAAGGATTTGAAAAAGTGCAAACAGACAGGAATTAATTGATTTCGAATATGTTTACAACGTCATTTAGACGTCGACGTCAAAGTGATCCGTACACTGTTGGTATATGTTTTTAGAGCCGTAAAATATCAGGTTTTATATACTTTATCAATACAAATATCATATGTATTTATCAGTTTTGATCTTCTCTTTTCATTTATACAATTTCTTTCAAAATCCTTATGCGTTCAATTCACATACAACGACAGTCCGGGAACTTTCTGACTATACCTCGTATAACAAATCAAAAACAAGAGCTATCCGAAGACAGCGCGCTCGACTTTCTAAGTTGCTTAGTATAAAGGGGGCATAACTCCAAATAGAGTGGTCCCAGGTTCATGGGCCCTAATAGTAAGGTAGAGGGTGTGATGGTGAATAAGTATTCCAAGTTTGGGTTGAATCCCTTTGATAGTATGGAAGTTATTGATGTTTGAAAAAACTTTAACCTGTGTTGCAACACCAACGCAAACGCCGACGCCAAGGCCAACGCCCGGGTGACAGTATAAGCTCTCATTTTCTTCGAAAAGTCGAGCTAATGAGAGTATTTCAATAAAACTTTGTTTGTAGACATTACAGTTATCATGAGAAACAAGGTGTCAAACTGTCACAAGATACGCCCGTTACACTGCTTTATGTCGACAGGGGGAGCAGGATGGTAAAAGTTTCATGGTCCTAGCTATTACACTTTTTGAGATATGCCCTGGACAAGATTCAAGTATGAAAACAACAAAGGGCAATAACTCAAAATATAGGCTAGGTAGAGTTATAGTTCTTGTACACTTCACTCCCTCTTGGTGAGATCTATACACCCATGAAGTTTCATGATCCTAGCTATAACACTTTTAGAGATATACTCCGGACAAGATTCAAGTTTGAACAACAACAAAGGGCAATAACTCAAAAAATAGGCCAGGTAGAGTTATGGCTCTTGTGCACTGCACTACCCCTTGGTGAGATCTATACACCCATGAAGTTTCATGATCCTAGCTATAACACTTTTAGAGATATACTCCGGACAAGATTCAAGTATGAAAAACAACAAAGGGCAATAACTCGAAACATAAGCCAGGTAGAGTTATGGTCCTTGTGCACTGCACTCCGTGTTGATGAGAAGAATATAACTGCCAAGTTAAAAGTCAATCGGACTTAAGGTGACAGAGTTATGCTCCGGACAAAGAAGTGGACGCCGCCCGGACAACCGGACGTCGGACGCCACGGGTGATCCCATAATACGTCTCATCTTCGACGGGCGTATAAAAATGAATCTTTTGCCATCTGTAATGATACATGTGCATGTTTCATGTTCTGGTATATAATGGTCAGCAGTGGATCCAGGATTTCTGTGAGGAGGATTCGAATATACATATAGAGGGGTTTGTTTTCCTAGGATTACACAATTGTGACTGAATTTCTGCATGAAAATGAAATAATCTGGCTGCAGAGGAAGGTTTGTTTGAAACCCCCGAACCCCCTCCAGATCTACCACTGATGGTGAATTTGAATTTCAATCTCATTTTACAAACTAGTTCATATTCATACATGAGACTATAAACCACCTTTTTTTATTTAAATCAAATCTACTCACCTGATCTCCCTCCTTCCTATTTTTGTGTTTAGATAAGATTTTAAACTGACCATCAATGGAATCTCTAGGTTGTAATAATACCTGTAGCACGAAACAAGAATAACTTGAACAAATATATGGAAAAGGGGTAGTTATGTTATTTGAGACCAAATTGATTCCAGGGGTGGTATTGATTCAGATTCACCAGAGAGTCTAATCCCAAGTTAACCTTTAAGATTACACTACAATCCATCTGATTGGCCGAGACATATGTCTCGTCCAATCAGATGGATTGTAATGTAATTTCAATTTAGACAATCGATTTAGAAATGGTAGTGAATAAAGCTCCAGATCACCATAAATGCAGTCTGATCAGGTTCAATGATGCTCTCTTACAGTGATGATATAGAGGATAATCGTATTTTTTAGTGTAAGATCAATTTAAATTTCATAAAGTGAACAACAAAAGCTTTATTTTCACGTGTGGCAAAGCCACGAGTGAAAATGTAGCTTTCGTTGTTCACGAAATGAAATATAAATCGATCTTACTCAAAAAACAAATGATTATTCTATTTCTTTAATGCAAAAATTATGCTAAATGTGAAATTCATTGACAAATTTTCTTAAAGCGCGTCATTTTGCACGTGACTGCTATGAAACGCTTATGGTGACGTCACTTATTTGGCCCTGCTTAGATAACGTCAAAAATTAATTCATGAAATTAACGAAAGCGGGGCACAAGTTTTTGATAATTTCACTGAATAGGCGGTGAGTTTATCAAAATGATAATCTATTGTTATTTCCCGATAATCCACCGAAAAGCATTAAAGAAATTATCACAACTTTATGGCAACACTCAATATGCAAAGCCCAATCAGGCATCAAGCTCTAAAAATCAACCATCATAGTGAAACACTAGCAGAGTGTCTTTGGCAAATGAATAATATTATGTTTCTTAACCCATTACCAAACAACAAAAATTTAGACTAGTCCAAATTCAAAGATGTTGCAGAAAACAATTTTAGGCCTATGAAAGTTTATTTTTTGGTATTTTTGTGTAAAAAAATATTGTGGGAAATGAAGAAATTGCTTGTCATAATGTTTTCCAAAGCCATTATCTTGCAGGTAGTCAGAAAGAGTCATTGTGTGGTAATGGGTTCAGTACAATTACTTTTTATTTGAACTGTATCAGAATTTGATACAGTACTGTTACCAGTCCTTTTCATTTTTTTTATTATTATTGCAATTACTTACAGTACTATTCTCAGGCTCAATACTGGAGGTTGAAAATTTTGATATCTGTACAAACTTGTTCGTAAACTTGTGTCGAAACTGAAAAGGGAAGAAAACATGGTTATGGACATGAGGGTTAACCTGTAACAAAAATCATCCTTTCCCAAACCACAAAATTTTAAAGTGGTTCGATTTGAAGGCTGCTGTAGCAGAACTTCAGATTTATTTGAAGAGTGGTGGGTCGAAATGACCCATGGCAGGGAAATTGATGGGTCATTTTTGGAAATGATGGGCCATAGCAATGAAAATAAACATAGTGATGTAAAAAAATTTGTAAAAGCTTGGGCCGCTTGGCCCCTGGAGTTGAAAAATGATGGGCAATATTTGCAAATAGTGTGTCAAATGGCCCGGGCTCACTGTAAATCTGAAGCTCTGCTGTAGATGACAAAAATGAAAATGGATGTTGAAAATGGTTTGATTTAAGTAAAATATAGCATAGAAAAGATTGAGGCAAAAGGAGAAAATGCTGATTATTAGCATTTTCTTCTTTTAAAACCAACTTCTTAATAGCTTTTTACATCTGAGCACAAAACATTAACTCCTTTGGCACAAGATCTACTTCATGTAAAATACAGAAGGCAAATACAGGAAAACGGCACTTATTTGGTACTTATTTAGCCGACCTCATTTTTACCTGACGTCAATGGCAGAATTTCTAAGGAGTTCCATGCCTAGGTTCAAAGCCAGCCAATATTTAAGGAGTCTAGGAGACTCAGAATACCCTTTGTGTTTAACCTTGCCTCTAGCATTCATGAGTAGAACTGCTTTACATTGACTTTGATAAACCCATTACCAGACATGCAAATTTGGGACTGTTCCAATTTGAAAGGTGTTGCAGATGACAATTAAGTTGGTGAAATCTTAAAAATCTTTACATTTTGGGTGAGAAAACATTGTGGATAAAGAAGAAATTGCTTGTAATAAGCAATTTCTTTATTTTCTACAATGTTTTCCCAAGCATTTTTCTTGAGGAATGTCAAAAGGTGTTAGTCACTGAGTGGGAATGGTTTAAAATAGGCATCCATTGTAAATATTATACTGTACTTGAATAGTCTGTCCATAGCATACTGGTCTTCCTCTCTGTCGCTTGATTTCTGCTGCATTAAAGGACTGTTCTACATCAAGCACACCCTGGTAAACACACAAAATGTTGTCAACATCAAAAGAGCTTAATTAAACATTCAGAGTAAGATGTGTTGTAAGACTCTTGCAGTACTGAATTAGGACAAGCAGTCAGCAGAGTTTTCCTTGACTTTTTCTAGAGGAGGTCATTATGTCCCCCTGATCTTCAAATTAGGGGGTCATGCCTATTGTAACATTATTTCTTTATGTCCCAGCTGATAATTTTTAGAGGGTCATTTAAGTAAAAATTGTGCCAAAAAGCACAATTTTGTGCGTCAGGGAAAACCCTGAGTCAGCATAAACTAAGATCAGGCTATGTTCATGTGCATGTACATACTAATCTATGCAGACTTCAAAACTGGGAGGATTCAGCATGACAAAAGACAATATTTCTGACAAGCAGAAATAACAAAGTCGGTTCTGCAAATACTTTTAAAACACCTTGCTTCATCAAAGATCTGTCAGTAATCAATAAAAAATAGAATTCAAACCTCTCCCATGATAGGTTACTCAAACTTCAAAGAAGCTGCAGCCAACAGAATGGATATTGACAAGCAAATTCGTTGAATTGATATCCCCCGCCGAACTTATTTTCATTGTCAATAAAGTAGCGCGGAAACAAATATAACTCTGTATGTATATGGCTTCAACAGAACGAATATCACTCTGTATGTATATGGCTTCAACAGAACGAATATCACTCTGTATGTATATGGCTAAAACAGTCAGGGGCAGTAACTCTTAATTTGGCGGTTGAACCAGGTAACCCCAACAGCTGTGTGCCAAGTTTCATTGAAATCCGGTTTATAGTTTTCAAGAAATAGCGCGGAAACGAATATCACTCTGTATGTGTATGGCTAAAACAGTCAGGGGCAGTAACTCTAAATTCGGCGGTCGAACCCGGTAATCCTGACGATATGCGCATGTCCACTTTGTAGTGAAGCTGTGTGCCAAGTTTCATCGAAATCCGGTCTACAGTTTTCAAGAAATAGCGCGGAAACGAATATCACTCTGTATGTATATGGCTTAAACAGTCAGGGGCAGTAACTCTGAATTCGACGGTCGAACCGGGTAACCCCGACGATATGCACATGTCCTCATTGTAGAAAAGCTGTGTGCCAAGTTTCATTGAAATCCGGTTTATAGTTTTCAAGAAATAGCGCGGAAACGAATATCACTCTGTATGTATATGGCTAAAACAGTCAGGGACAGTAACTCTAAATTCGGCGGTGGAACCGGGTAACCCCGACGATATGCGCATGTCCACTTTGTAGTGAAACTGTGTGCCAAGTTTCATCGAAATCCGGTGTATAGTTTTCAAGAAATAGCACGGAAACGAATATCACTGTATATATATGGCTTAAACAGTCAGGGGCAGTAACTCTAAATTCGACGGTCGAACCGGGTAACCCCGACGATATGCGCATGTCCTCATTGTAGTAAAGCTGTGTGCCAAGTTTCATCGAAATCCGGTCTATAGTTTCCAAGATATAGCGCGGAAACGAATATCACTGTATGTATATGGCTAAAACAGTCAGGGGCAGTAACTCTAAATTCGGCGGTCGAACCGGGTAACCCCGACGATATGCGCATGTACACTTTGTAGTAAAGCTGTGTGCCAAGTTTCATCGAAATCCGGTCTACAGTTTTCAAGAAATAGCGCGGAAACGAATATCACTCTGTATGTGTATGGCTAAAACAGTCAGGGGCAGTAACTCTAAATTCGGCGGTCGAACCCGGTAATCCTGACGATATGCGCATGTACTCATTGTAGTAAAGCTGTGTGCCAAGTTTCATCGAAATCCGGTCTACAGTTTTCAAGAAATAGCGCGGAAACGAATATCACTCTGTATGTATATGGCTTAAACAGTCAGGGGCAGTAACTCTAAATTCGGCGGTCGAACCGGGTAACCCCGACGATATGCGCATGTCCTCTTTGTAGTGAAGCTGTGTGCCAAGTTTCATCGAAATCCGGTCTATAGTTTCCAAGAAATAGCGCGGAAACGAATATCACTCTGTATGTATATGGCTTAAACAGTCAGGGGCAGTAACTCTGAATTCAATGGTCGAACCGGGTAACCCCAACGATATGCGCATGTCCTCTTTGTAGTGAAGCTGTGTGCCAAGTTTCATCGAAATCCGGTCTATGGTTTCCAAGAAATAGCGCGGAAACGAATGTCGGACGGACGGACGGACGGACGGACGGACGGACGGACGGACGGACATGGCAAAAACAATATCCCCCCCGAAAAATTTTTTCGGCGGGGGATAATAAAGATGGGATTTGTATACAATATAGCACAGAAAATATTGAGGTAAAAGGAGAAAATGCTGGTTATCATCATTTTCTTCTTCATTTCGATGTTTTCTCTACTAGCTTTTCAATTCATGGATGTTTCAACCCCAGCTTTGTTTGAGGAAGGGTTTTATTTCATTAGAATTTGATATTGTAAGCAACACGTGACACTCACTGAACTCCTATCCTCCGAGTTTGAATCTTGTCGTTCAGGGCCTGTACACTGGTTCTTGTAATGGCTGGAAAACTGATATCTGGTAGCTGGGCAAATCTCAAATGTAGATACTGTAAGGAAATTAATAGAATTAAGCAACAGGGGTTTTCCTATGCTTTCTGTGTCTCCTGAAAATGGAGGTATTCCCAAAGCAAAAGGCTGTGTTCCCAAAGCAAATTTTCCTCCATTTTTCCATTTTCCCCAATTCATTTAAAATGCCTTATTCATAATTGAAAAATGAGTGTTTCACTTCATTTTTTAGCCCAAAATGAGCTATTTTGGCCCTTAAACATGTCCCAAATTAGACAAGACTCTTTTTCCCAAAATGGCTAGGAAACCCCCTGAGCAAAGATCTGGAAAAAGAGCCTGTTTGGCAGTTCAGACCGACATGGATCCAGATCAGAATATGTGCAGTTTGATCAAGAATTCAAGATCCATGTTGTTTTCTGAAAACTTCTGTATAATCTGTAGCAACTGTAAGACAGCCACCATTTGGCTTTGATCAGACTGTATTTAGCCCTTTCCCAAAAAAGACCTTCTTTTGGTGTCCCTTAGAGAATAGGCTTGGGAAAACATTGAGACAAGAGAGGAAAATACTAATAATTTTTAACCGATTACCTCACAGTGACTCTTTCTGACTCCCCTAAAGCAAAAGCTTGGGAAAACATTGTGGAAAATGAAGAAATTACATGTGACAAGTAATGTCTTCATTTCCAACAATGTTTTCTACCAAAAAAGACCAAAATATTTTAAATTTCCTTAACTTGAAATTGTCCTCTACAAAATTTTTGAATTTAGACCAGTCCAAAATTTGTCGTTTGGGAAAGGCTTGGTTTTGCTTGACTCTAGTAATTGGCCATTATAACAAGAATTGATTGGTCTATATAATTTGTCTTTCTATGCAATTTCAAGGTCTGGCACTATTTGCAATGGTTTCCTCACAGTTTGGTTGATTGTCGATGGACGCCCATCTATTTTCTTCTTTTGCTTAAATGTTTTCCAAAGTTTATTTTCTTAAGGGCTTCAAAACCAGGCCCTGGTTTCTTAAAAAACTTAAGTACATGCTCATGAATAAATTCTCAACTTCAATGGAATACTCTCCAATGTTGAAGGGTATTCAATTGAAGTTCACATGGATCTTATGTGATTTGAGTATGGTACTCAGATTCGAGTCCGAGAACATACTTAAAATTTTTCAAGAAACCAAGGCCAGGTCTTGTTCAGAGAAGAGTTGATAATCCCGTGTAGGGGAAGGGGGTCTGTATTTTGATCCAAACATCTTGGTTTTTGCCCTCTACATCTTTTTGTAAGAAGCAACGGTTCTGGAGAGGGTTAACCATCTACAGTCAGTCTTGGTGTAAAAAATCCTTTTTTGGGAAAAGTTTAACCCATTACCACATAGTGACTCTTTTTGACTCCCCACAAGAAATTGGCCATGGAAAACATTGTGGGAAATGAAGAAATTGCTTGTCACAAGCAATTTCTTCATTTCCCGCGATATTTTCTAAACAAAAATAACAAAAAATAAAAAAAATGATTCACTTTAAATTGATGTCTGCTACATCTTTGAATTCCATATTCTATTGTATGGAGTTTTACGTCCCACTCAACAGCTAAGGTCATATGGAGACGGGACCTCGGTTTAAAGTCTCATCCAAAAGACTGGAGAAGCTGGGGATCGAACCAGCGACCCCTGTGTTTCAAGTCCAGCGCGTTACCACTGCACCAACTCCACCCCTCTTTGAAGTTGAACCAGTCTAAAATTTTGTCATTTGGTAAAGGATTAAGCATCCATTTTTTTTCTTCAGATGTTCCTTTGAACGCAATTATTTTACATCGATTGGGAAGCAAGTTTCTTCAACTTATTTTAATCCCTCTCGATTAAGCTTCCTGGAAATCCACCAGTACTCGCGCCAAACGTGTGGGCCGATGAGAAGCAAAGAACAACCTCCGCTAGTGCGGATCGAACTCAGAACCTCTTAGTCACAAGGCCGACGCTCTACCTCTCGACTATGGACACCACACATTTAACAAACCTAGGCTACTCACCATTGTCGTCCGCAGACTTTTTCTTACGACCTCCTGATGAGACAGCTACTTCGTTAAATACAGAACTGAAAAATAAAGAGAGTAGTTATAACTTCTGTGACCATCAATGATTATGTAGAGTGACAGCTTGCAGATTCGTACAGTTTTGAAGGGTTTTAAATTATATAAATCTTACACTTGCAAATATTCTTTTCATTTTCTGCAGGCAAAATAATACACATTTCTTGATTCTTTTGCTGACCTACTTTCGATTTCAGCATTTACAATTTGTCAGGGAACCATCGTTATTCAACCATCATAAAAGTCATAAAATTTTACTTGGTACAGTTTGCAGATTCGTACACCACATTTTTGTGAAAATTACGCTGAGCAATGACGAAAATCACTATCTATCTAAAAAGTAACCAATTTTATCACCACATGCAAAATTTCAGCATGATTTGCGGAAAAGTAATTAACTTTGGAGGTTTTGAAGACGACGGGTATGGACTGAAGAGAATAGAACAGAATGGAACAGTTGGCTAATTTTAGATATCAAAATATGATATAAAATTACATTTTAACCAAAAAAAAAAAATATCTATATAGTGTTTATATAAGATTTGCATGTTGGGTATGAAAAGACATTGGGATGAACGAAGTAGTATCCCAGCTCTTTCGTCGCCGGAATGACAGCGGTCAAAAGATCGATTCAAATGTAAATATTGGAGCAAATGACATCAATGTAAGCAGTTGTAATATAAAATAGGATAATTTTCTCAGATTATACTGCCCTGATTAGGTTTTATAACGACTGCTAGCTTATTTTGAATAAACATAACTGCAACTCCGTGAAAATTCAGCTTCGTAAGTAAGACAAAAATCGTCTGCAACGCGCACGAGGTGTGAAACACACAATTTTTGGCACCAAAATTGATTAAAGGATAGGGCTGTGGATCGTTGGGTAAGTGGCGATCCGATCCGATCCACGATTCATGAGCAACGATTCACAAATCGATCCACGAATCTCTACAGCTGCAAAAGTGGTCAGAAATCTTGTTGCAGAAGACAAATTAAGTGTCAGTTATTCACATTTTCTTCATTTCTCCCTAGGGGTTTTCATCTGCAGGGCTCGCGCTGGCGATCGCCACTTGAGCCATTGGCTACATTTTAGAAAATGTGGCTCAAAAAATCGAATGTGCCTCAAAGGCTTGACTCCAACTTTTTTGCCGTAAACCAATCACCACATGGATTTTCTTAAGTGGACGCCCGCTTGCCCATGCCGGGGTAAAATCAGTGGGGGCAAGTGCTTTTTCCATGAAGGTTGCCCGCCGGGCAAGTATATTTTCTGTCATAGGAAACATTTTTGGTAACTAGTTTCTGTTGTGATATTATTTTTCTTTCTGTTAACATTTATGTAATAGGACTGCTGAGAGTATTAATGCACTTGATAAATTATGATATTCATTATTAACAAAATTGATAAAACAAACAAAAGCATCATAACACTAAGAAAAGAAAGTTTCACTAGGGGAAACAATTTAAAACTATTCCAAACAAGGCCTAGAACAGACTGTAGGAAAAATGCTTTCAGTGTTAGGGCAACAAAAAATTGGAATGATCTTCCAAATGAGGTGGTACAGGCACCCTCAATCAATGCATTTAAAGCTAGGCTTAATAAGCTATGGAAACCAATCAATAAATTTGAAGCCAAATGCTATAAAAGTAACTAAGTAAAATGACTACAAGACAGAGCAGTATAACACGAAACATATAAAGCATAAGTAGCATTTCACCATAACTATTACTACATAATCATGATCCTGACAATTTGATGAAAATAATGGGGAGGACAGGAAAGCGATGGACTGCCATATTTCCTGAGCCAAACCACTCAAATATAAAATTACAGCAATAAAATATTAAAGAAAATAGTAATAATAATAAAAGTAATTCTGTATTTACATACATACAAGAATAAATAAGAGAAAAGTTACAGTTGTTATTATTACTATAGGCATAAATGATTATAATAAAACGTCACTAAACTCAAGCCAGTCAATATTTGCCTAAGTAATATTCGAAAGCATAGGGCAAAAAACAGGGCATATAGTAAATGATTACCATTATTGGTAAACACCAAATGTTTTTAAAAGTTCATATCTTTTATTGTACAAAATGCAAGTTTCTATCTTTTAAAATAAAAACCATTTTTTTTACCAAATTAAAGTTAAAAAATGTAAATAGTAAGTAAAATTGAGTCAATACTAAGCATAAAGAATTGAAGAAAATGCTTACAAAAATAATTGTACAAGTTAGTGTGCAATGAAAAATTAAGTAAAAGTAATGAAGAGTGTTGTGCGAAAAGTGTAAGCAATGTGAAGTGAAGATATAGTGGATACACGTGTATGATATTGTGCGATAAACTTGTGAGGAACTATTGACCAAAAGTGAAACCGGAAGTCCTCAAACATAAACACTTATCAACGGGGAAAACGTATAAAAAAGGGCCGAAGAAGCATAGAAATGCTTATGTGATCAGACGATCGCATCTGGCTTCTAGAACTGTATTAACTGATATTCAAATTATGATACAAATCAGATACCTCATTTTGGTACACAGAGAGGTATTCACCTCTCTATGGACTGTGTCTGTGGTGAATACCTAGCTGCTTACCAAAATGGTAGACACATGGCTATATGATTGATGTGTTTTAACAGGGGTTATTTTTATGGTTAGGTGAAGGGGCCCGGGGCCCTTGATTTAGGGAAAAATGCATCGAATGAGCTCTGATAGGGGAAAATTTTTCAAGCATGTTTTTTTGCTTGAATACAGAAAATGCTTCTAAATGTTAAAGGGGGACGAGCTAGGCACAATAATTACAAACCAGAAATAATGTATGAAATTACCAACCTGAAGGGGTAGATCATTTATATCCATTGTTAGGACTCCACGAGCTTTATTAAGTATTAAAATCCAAGTCAATTAATAACATGCTGGCATCCTTGTTTTTGTTTTGCAACAGCTACATAGATCTATGCCCAACCTTCAAAAATCAATTACGCCAGAGATACGTCATCTGTGCTCAGCGAGATTTAACACACCGTACAACCGGCTGCGTAGAAAGTCAGCGAAGACAGATTGGGCATCTGATGTCATGTGCATGGTAGGTCAAATGAATTTACTTTTATAAATAAACGAAAGGATATTTGGTATTCTTTAGTTGATAAATATGCGTATAAATGTTCAGTGCTTGTACAAAATAAACCTTTTCACGTATTCCTCGCAAATAAGGTCACAGTCATCAACACAGCCGGTTGTATGGTGTGTTAACACCGCGGAAGTGTGTCTCGTTGACCTTGACCTTGTCTTGTTTTGAAGTAAAAATAGAATGTGTAAACACGCTTGTAAAGGATTGATTTATAGCAAAGGAAAGATGATTATTCGCCGAGATTGAGGTTTTTTATGCATTGCTAATTGTTTTTCCATGCATAAATAAGAGTTCCCGAACAGTTCGGAAGCATAGAAACATAGAATGAGCCCCTTTAAGAAAACAAAGAAAATAGATTTTTAAAGTAATCTATAAGCTTATTATAAACTGATGATCTTTGGTTGTAAACATAAATACTCATATGGGAGAACATTTTAAAGGTAAAAACATTGATTTATGAGGGGAAAATTACAATTTAGGGGAAAAAATCCCAGAGGGGAAAGGACAGATACAGTGATTTTGTTACAAATTTATGTGGAAGAGTCCTGGGACCCACTGGTTCCCAAAACAATGAGTCCAAAATTGAAACATAGGAGTCTTTCTAAGGCAATGTTGATTACACATTGAAAAAGTTAGCATCCTGGGACTCACTAAACAATTTATCAATGAGTCCTGAGAATAAAACAGTGAGTCAGGGACTCGGGACTCGCAGGTAACAAAATCCCTGCAGATATTTGGCCCCCAAATTCTTAGTTAAAAAACCCTGTGTTAGAACCTGTATCTTTGTTTTATACATACTATGTACTAGAACTCACCAGATTCGTTCCAAACATCAACAGAAATGGGGGCAAGTAGTTTTCAATGGGGGCAAGTAGATCTTGAAAGTGACTTGCCCCCTGGGCAAGTGAAACTCAAATCCTTAAGAAAATCCCTGCACCAATTAACAAGGGTGTCAACACTTACTTATTGTTTAATATGAAAAATGGATAATCTGTGATTGACATCGTCTAACGGTCTAGTAGGCACGCGAGTTACAAATTCCTTTGTGCAATCATGCGGCGGAAAGTGGGGACGCATCGGTGTTAAAACCATGTCAACAAAATCCCTGTAACTGCAGGTTGTTTTAAGCTGCAGTTACGAAGTTTTGGTTGTAAAACAGCGATATCAAATCGACAATGCTTTCATTACGTCATCCTTTTTCACGCGCTTACCCGCACGCGCATTTTTTGTCAACAAACCGTAGTAAACATAGCAATATTTGGGTGACCTGCACCCGCTTGAAAAAGTCACGTGACTATATTGAGACGGGAATTTTCCGCTGTTAGGAGAGTATTTTCAATACAATTTCTATCGACTACGTCATCAAATGACAAAGTGCTGTGTTGGCAGCGTTTCCTTTTGATTTCGGCATGAAAAATGTAATGATGTATCTTTTTATATTTTGATAATCATAAATTGATATTAGAAATATAGAATCGTAAAAAAGGAGCATTAGAAAGTCATCTAGTGACACGAAAATTGTTCTTTCTTTCTTTCTTTGTTTCGATACTGCACTCGCTCAAGCTTGAGCATTACGGCACTATCAGTTACATTCGTATTTATTATAGGAAACTAGCTCTACCTTACATCATTTGTTTAATTCTAATTAGCCATTTGACAGTTAAAGTTCGGGTACAGTCAAACCTGCCCTAGCGACCCTCTGAATTTAGCGACTTCCTGTCATATGCGACCGTATTTTTTCCTCCCGAAGCATTTTGCTATAATCTGACCCTGAATTAAACGACTCCCTGCCTTACCCGACAAGCGACCTTAATTACTTTGCCCAAATCAACCGTCGAAACTGTTTTTAGCGACTTTTCCCCGGGGACGTAATTTCAAAATATGGATTCTTGAGACGGAAACGAAAGTTAACGGTGTTCAAAATCAAATAGCGTGAGAAATAAGTTTTCGTAAAAAATGATGTCACCGGGTCGAACTTGATTGTAATTTTCTTAGTAGGGATGGGCTTGTAAACTGCCAAAATATTTGTTCGATTAAGGATCCCTTGAGTAGTGGCAACTACGAATCCGCGAATCAAGTAGGCACAAACAATGATAGGATGAAATTTTTGGCAAATTCTCGAATTCAATTTACAGTTTTGGTTGTTTGAAATGGCCGATCTTTTCATCAAGTAGAACTTCAAAATTAATGTTGCACAGTGGGAATGACAAAATAGGAAATGTTGGATCGAGGACAATTCATTATTTGACATGTCTGAAGGTCTGCTAACATCTTGATTTTCACCATGACGGTCAGTGCATTGTAAATGAAACTTAATGTAGATCTATTGACGGATATTCTTACTATATAAGGCGTGTTCTTCTAATCATTTTATTTAGTTTTATTATATATGTAGAGTATATTCATTTGTAAATAAATTTTAGCGTGCAATAAATAATAAACAATGATCGTACATGTACTTTGAAAATTTTACCAATTCTGTCTGAACCTCAATTAAGAGACCACCTGTCATATGTGACCTTTTTTGGTGAATCCCAAAGACGGTCTCTTAATACAGGTTAGACTGTAAATTAAAATAAAACGCCTTACTGTTGATCTTTTTTGTTATGTTTTAAGTGTTAAACATGTTTGTTTACTTTATTGTACAAGATCGCGATCCAGCGATCTCTTAGGTGACGATTAATCGTACTCGAATCTTTGATTAGATTCGTGAATATCCGAGTACTCGGATACTCGCAGCAGCCCTATTAAAGGACACGTAAAAGTAGTTAATTGAGCAACCATTCAGCTCTGCTTAGCATATTCAATGCACCAGAGGCCAGAAACCGCCGAGTGTACGAATCTGCAAGCTGTCACTCTAGTAGAAATTTAATTTAACACGGTACGAAAGATACCGGTTACGAAAGAAGCCCCTCTTTCTTTTTTACACGACGTTGTAATTGGGGTTTTCGGAGATAACTATTAAAACAGTGAAATGTTATCAATGACAATTTACAATGTACGAATACATAAATATGTCGAGTAAAAGTGCAAGACAGGGAAAGTTTGAAAATTTGGGCAAATTTAACTTTCATCGTCGTCGTTGTTGTTGTTGTTCCCTCATTGACTAAGAAGCCAGTCTAAAATACTTCCAGTCTATTTTTTTTTATTTTTGGACAGCTGGCGACATCTATTGGAAGATATTGGTTGTTCCCTACCATCCAGTTCAGCATAGGTGTCACCCCTGTAGCATTTTGACTTATGAACTAAATAGTAAAAAAGGCCAGCTTTTACTCTGAGGAACTCATTTCAAAAGTTCGCTTGTCTTATTTCCTAAACCACCTCTAAACGCAAACATCTCAGGTCCATATTAACTATGTAGGTCTTCAAACTATCTATCTATCTATTTATACTGCCTAACTCCCTTTTCGGGTATTACTGGCAGGTGCGCGTCTGTGCTGGAATAAAAACTGTTAGTCATAGGTGATGGTGTCAATTAAAAATATTGTGAATGTTAGATTAAAAGATCTGATAAAACATTATGGTTTTTCAGGGACGGCTCACTATCTGAAAAGAATCGAGACTCTTTTTAAACGCTGCAATGTCAGGTTGCTGTACTATTGATTCTGGTAGGCTGTTCCAAAGTATCACTGTGTATGGAAAGAAAGAATATTTAAAGAAGGAAGCATTTGTGTGGATCTGTCTGAAGGATGCTGTGTGCATGTGTCTGGTTGTCCTAATTGGTCTTTCAAGATAAGCTGGTACGGGCACTGCAACAAAACTATTAACGATCTTATAAAACATAGTAACTCTGGAAACGTATCGTCTATATTGAAGAGTTTGCCAGCCAAGCTCCTTCTGCATGCAGGTGACACTGTCATAGAAAGAAAAATTATTTTGAACCCATCTTGCTGCTCTACGTTGTACTTTTTCCACTTTGTTGATATAGGTTTTTGTGTAAGGGCTCCAAACAGTTGATGCGTATTCAACCTGAGGTCTGACAAGGGTTTTATACGCTGTCTCTCTGATCTTCTTATTTTTGGTCTGGATGTTTCTGCGAAGGAAACCTAAAGTTTTATTTGCATTTGATGTTATATTGTCAATGTGCTTGTTCCATGAAAGATCTCCAGATATAGTAACTCCAAGATATTTGGCATTGTCCACAGTCTCTAGCACTTGTCCATGTAGCCTGTAATCAAAGTAAATCTTTTTCTTCTTTTTAGCAATATTAAGGACAATGCATTTGCTGGGGTTAAACTCCATTTCCCACTTTTTCTCCCACTGCATTAACTTGTCTAGATCTTCTTGCAGGGTGATACAGTCTTGCTTGTTGTTTATAGCTAAGTAAACGGCAGTGTCATCTGCAAACAAACGAACTTGGGAGGTGATAGTATTAGGAAGGTCATTAATATATAAGAGAAATAGGAGAGGACCAAGCACCGATCCCTGAGGTACTCCTGGCGTGACTGGAACTTCGGATGAGCATCCACCTTCTAAGACTACTTTTTGTGTTCTGCCTATAAGAAAAGATTTAATCCACAAAAGGGTAGCATTGTTTACTCCATGTTCCTGCAATTTATACAAAAGTTTTAAGTGGCTAACTTTGTCAAAAGCCTTGCTGAAGTCTAACAAAACTAAATCAGTTTGTTTTCCTTCAGCAAGGTTTCGGGCAAGATGGTCGGTCAGTTGCAGTAGCTGGGTCTCACATGAACGCCTCTCTCTGAATCCATGCTGTAAATCATAAAGAATATTATTTTTGTCAAAATGTTTAGTTAGGTTTGATGCTACAATATGTTCAAGAACTTTACATAGTATACATGTTAAGGATATAGGTCTGTAATTTGCAGGATCTTCTTTGTTTCCTTTCTTGAAGAGTGGAGTCACGTTTGCCTTTGTCCATACTTGGGGGAGGGTGCCTGTGTCTAGAGATTTCTGAAAGAGAATTTGTAAGATAGGGGAAATTTGATAACATAAGTTTTTTAGTACTAGAGGTTTGATGTTGTCTGGTCCTGCTGCTTTGTCTGGTTTTAAGTTGGAAATTAGTTTTTGTACTCCACTAGTGCAGATGGTAATGTTTGGCATGACTGGGTATTTGCTGAAAGAGGAAGAAAACATATTTTGTCTTATGGATGAAAGGCAGGACTGAGCCAGAGAAATCGGTGTCATCGGGGTAAAGACTGACTGGAACTGTAGATTTAGAATATCCGCCGTCTCTGTGTCGTCCGATTTGATGGAACCTGAAATTTTATCGAGAAGGGGGGCTACTCCTGCTGCGTCTTGCTTGGCATTTTTTATCAGGCTGAAAAGTTTCTTATTGTTGAATTTTGTGGCTTTCTCCTTGTCTTCAGTGTTTCCATCTAGGCCTAAAATGTATTCTATATAGTTATTGTAAGAGATTTTTATTTGTTTCTTGATGTTTCTTTTTAATGCCAGGAATGCAGTCTTTATCTTGTTGTTTCCATCTTTCTTTAATCTGAAATAGAGATGATCCCTTTTTCTAATTAGACGTTTTATAGGCTGTGTAATCCATGGAAGTGATCTCTTATTCCCCAGTCTTTTAGTTGGAACAAATTTCTCGATACCTGTGGAAATTGCATCTGATAATTTTAACCAAATTTCTTCAACAGATTTAGAATGATAATCTATTAGTATTTCATTTTTAACTTGGTCCATGTAGTTCTTAAAACTACCCCAGTCAGCTTTTTTGTAGAGATGAACCTGTCTCGGTTGTTGTTTGGTCATCTGTGGTTTTGTATCTGCAAGAATAGAGACAATACTACCCTAGGCATAGGCATAGGCCTGTTGATCAGTCAGGCCTAATCTATAGTAGGCCTATATGCCTACATGTTGGGTCCACTCCTTTCCAAACAATTTATGAAAATAGGAGTAGACAAAGGTTAAGTAAAAGATAACTGTACTCACTGTGGAAGTCATATTTTGAAAATCGTAAGCTAGATTTAGGCCTATAGGCTATTGGAGACCGGGGCTAGTCCACAGGCGTCCGTAATTTGAGCCATGGCACCATCTAGACTATTCTTTACCACTATTCTTCAATTCATTCATTCGTTTGATAGTCGTATTCAGATTCCTTGAAATTAGAACAGTCTTCAAATCAAATATATGGAATTACAGCTCTGTGCATACCTTGTCCCAAGGGTTGGCCGAACTTGCTCCGTGTATTGGGGCAAGTCCGACCACTTCGATGAAAACGCAAAAACTTTGAATTCTCTTTATTGAAAAGAAACGTATGAAAAGAATAGACGCGGTTAGAAATGCTATCACTTGTCGAACATAAGTATATAAATCACGCCCAAACAGCTTTCATAGAAATCAAAATAATTATGAGCAATCGAAAAAAAAAAAAGGTCGAACTAGCCCCAGTCTCCCTTTTACCTTTTACCTTTTACCTTTCCATCGAGGTCTGTTTTAGTCCGTAGACTCTTCGACCCTTCTAAATCTTCTCAATCCCTGAATGTCCGCTTCCGGTCCGTAACACTCAGGATAGAATTTAATGGGAAGATTTTACCATACTTTATTTAAATAACTTTTAAAACTATTTACATTTTTGGAATTTACTAGCTCCTCAGGCAAACTATTCCAAGGTGTGATTACACGTACAGAGAATGAGTAGGCCTATTTTCGCAGGTTTGTTTTGCACATTGGTTTGAATAATTTGTGTTTTTGACCCCTAGTTTTGCTCTTATTTTCTTGAAAAATTTTTGCTTTGTCAACTTTGTCAATGTCTTTTAATATTTTAAAAGTTTGAATCATGTCGGCTCTTAACCTTCTGTATTCTAAAGATGGTAACCCTAATGCTTTTAGTCTTTCTGAATAGGTTCTATCTTTTAATTCGGGAACGAGTTTGGTTGCTCGCCTTTGTATGTTTTCCAGCTTGATTTTTTCTGTTTTGTACATTGTTGACCAGACACAGCTACCATACTCTAAATGAGGTCTAACCAGGCTTTTGTATAGTGTTAGGAACATATTTTTATCCATAACTGAAAAGCTCCTTTTGATAAGACCAATCATTTGAATGAATGAATGGAGTTTTAAGGCCCGTCGACTACTAAGGTCATATTGGGCGCACTCACAGTAATTATACCTCACTACAAGATGCATAGGAATATGTATTAGTTACATAGACATCTAGAGGAGAAATGATAAAAAAAAAACGATATTCTATAACAGATAAAATTCTATGCATATTTATAATACACCATGAATAATCCGACGTGAGCACGAAAGGACATGGGCTCCTCCCAGATCAGAGGTCACCCATGTCCGAGCCCACCCGACCGGAAAATCATACCAAAAAATACAATGCACCTAGCCGAATAATCCGACGTGAGCACGAATGGACATGGGCTCCTCCCAGATCAGAGGTCACCCATGTCCGAGTCCACCCGACCGGAAAACTCATAGGGCATATAACCTATTAAAAATAACTGAGGGAGTATAAATGATTAGAAATATCATACAAAATATTGTATAACAATGTACCATGAATAATCCGACGTGAGCACGAATAGACATGGGCTCCTCCCAGATCAGAGAACACCCATGTCCGAGTCCACCCGACCGGAAAATCCATAGAACATATAAGATATCACAGATTAAATATCACAGCTAAATCTTTTTAAAGAGATTACACTCTTTAAGGAAGTTAAAAATTGATTCAGACCTAACAGTATCAAATAATGTTTTTAAACTGTTAGCGTTAAAATGCCTGCTTCTAATGAGGGCTAAATCTACACAATCAATGAGGAGATGCTGGACAGTCAGCTCCTCGTTACAAGGAATACATAAAGTTTTTTCCTCGTTCTTTAATAGGTGCGAATGGGTCAAATGTGTGTGCTTGATTCGCAGTCGTGCCAAAACTAACTCCTCGCGGCGGTCAGATCGAAGACCTGGCAGCCATTCACCAAGTGCAGGTTTAATACTAAACAATTTATTTTGGTGATTAGCCTCGTCGCTCCAACAATTTTGCCATACATTTTGAATAAAACTGTTTATCAGGGGTTTAAAATCGGTAAAAGGGACTTTAAAAGGTAAAATATCTAGTGACAACGCCTCCTTGGCAGCTTTGTCTGCCTCTTCGTTGCCACGTAGACCGCAATAGCTTGGAAGCCAGCAAAAAACAATATCAGTATCTTCATCAGAAGCAAAGAGACGAGACAGCTTCTCAAGAAGTTTCTTAATAATAGGATTGTCCGTTTTTTCGTGCTCGAGCGCTTGCATACAGGACAAAGAGTCTGTAAAAATAATGTAGCGCCAATAGCCATTTTCAATGATGTGCTCGAGCGCAAGGTCAATAGCCTTGAGCTCAGCAGAGAAAATGGACGAGTTATCGGGCAAACGATACTGATATTTGAAGCCATCTAAAATGGCAGCAGAAGCAACTTTTTCTTCGCTTTTAGAACCATCGGTGTAAATTTGCAAATGAAGCATGTGCTTTTCTTGTACTTCAAGAAATTTGTTTTTAAACACTAAAGGATCAGTTTCCGACTTTTTCGTTGAAGCAAGATCATAAATAAAGGTGGGACTTTTGGACGTCCACAAAGGTACGTTTGGAACTTTATGTTCGGCCACGTCATCTAGATCGAAATCTAGAGAATTCACATCTGCCTTACAACGTAAACTGAAAGGAGGTATAATTGATTCCTTCTTATTGAATTCCTCTTCATAAAGAGGTTCAAAGACAACGTCATGTGTAGGATTATCGGGATTAGATTTAAGTTTTAAATAGTAATCCATTGATAATTTCTTTCTACGTAAATTCAAAGATGGCTCATTTGCTTCCGCATAGAGACTGTTAATTGGCGATGTTTTAAATGCGCCCAGCGCAATACGTAAACCTTGATTATGAATAGAATCAAGCTTGCGCAAGTAGGATTGACGGGCGGATCCGTAAACAACACAACCATAGTCTAATTTAGATCTCACAAGAGATCTATAAAGACGTAATAAAACTTTTTTGTCTGCTCCCCAGTCCATACTGGAGACGACACGTAAAAGATTTAGAGCTTTCTTACATTTATTGCTCAAATATTCAATGTGCGGGATGAACGATAATTTAGAGTCAAATAAAAGACCCAGAAATTTAAATTCTGGGACAACTTCGATTCGGATCCCGTCCAAAGTGAGTTCTGGATCGGGATGGAGTTTTCTCGATTTACAGAAATGCATACATTTTGTCTTGGTTTTAGAAAATTTAAAACCATTTTCATTCGACCATTTATTCAGGTTATTTAAAACCTGTTGTAACTGTCGTTCGATGGTATGCATATGTTTCGAACGATAACAAATACAAAAGTCATCAACGTAAAGAAAATATTCAATACCAGGGCAAGTAGCCTTAATAATATTGTTGATTTTAACACTAAAAAGTGTAACAGAAAGAATGGAGCCCTGGGGAACGCCCATCTCCTGTTCATGAGGATCAGAGAGCGTATCTCCAACCCTGACTCTAAATTGCCGTTCATCCAAAAATGCAGAAATAAAATAAGCAAGGCGACCTCGTATACCGAAATCATGGAGGTCATTCATGATTCCATACTTCCATGTGGTATCATATGCACTCTCTAAATCAAAAAAAGACTGAAACAACGTGTTCTTTCTTAATAAAAGCTTCTCGTATAAAAGTCTAGAAGCGAACTAAATGATCAAGGGTGCTTCTTTGCTTACGAAAGCCACTTTGGGCCGACGTAATAAGTTTGTTTTTCTCAAGAAACCATACAAGACGGTCATTGACCATTCTTTCCATGGTTTTACAAACACAACTTGTTAAGGCTATTGGTCGGTAATTTGAAGGATTATCTGAATCCTTGCCAGGTTTGGGTACTGGAATGACAATAGCTTCCCGCCACGAGGCTGGAAGTATTCCCGTTTTCCAAACACTGTTAAAGATATCAAGTAAACACTGAAGGGATTGGTATGGTAAATGCTTCAAGAATTGGTAGTGAATGTCATCACATCCAACTGCAGTATCGTGGCATTTCTTAAGGGCAGTTTTAAGCTCCTTAAGAGTAAATTCTTTATTATAATGCTCTTGATGTTTTTGAAATTCTGGCGAATAATTAGAAGAGGAGGATTTCTTAGCAAAAGTATCTGCTAAGACATTTGCTATGTCTGGCTTAGATGAAACAACGCCATTATCAGTATTCAAATGCCCAACACTTAGTGAAGAGTTTTTGCCACTAATTTTACGCACCATATCCCAAGTCTTTTTGACAGACGATCTAGAATTTAATCTAGATACATACTGTCTCCAAGACGTACGTTTACTGCGTTTAATTGTGCGCCGTGCCCTCGCACGCGCAACCTTAAACTTTATAAGATTTTCCTTCGTCGGTCTTAGATCAAACTCTCTAAGAACCGACTTTTGCTTTGCTATGGCCTTCTTACAATCATCATTAAACCATGGCTTATTTGGATGTTTAGGATTTTTAGACGTTTTCGGAATTGCCTTTTCTGCAGATGAATATAAAAGAGAGGTAAACAATTCTGCAGGATTCTCACAATCTTCAAAAGCTTGGGGTGTAATGGACTGTTCACAGACAGTTTTGAACAAGTCCCAGTTTGCTTTATGGAGTTTCCATCGTTGTGGTCGCTCCTGTACAGATGGCCCAATTTCCGAAATAAGAATCGGAAAATGGTCACTGCCATGAAGGTCATCATCAACTTTCCAGTTAAAATCTGGAAAAATTTGAGGACTGCAAACTGTTAAATCTAATGATGAATAGGAACCAGAAGCAGGATGAAGATAAGTCGAAGATTTATCATTTAGAAGAGAAATATCATGACGTGAAATAAAGTCTTCAACAATGTGACCCTTATTGTCAGTATTTGAACACCCCCACAGAGTATGGTGGGAATTAAAATCTCCCATTAAAACAAAAGGTTTAGGCAATTGTTCAATTAGCCGGTCTAGTTTCCTGCCGTCGACAGGAGAACTAGGAGGGAGATAAATAGAACAGAGGGTTATAGTTTTATTTTGAGAAATACTAACAGCTACTGCTTGTAAGGTAGTGTCAAGCTGTACAGGGCGATGTGGAACATTGTTATTTACAATGATACCAACACCTCCTGAAGCTCTTTCACTCCCCGTAAAGTTTTTAAAGTAACAAGAATGATATTTTAGGGTAAACTTGTCAGTATCTTTTAAAAATTTTTCTTGTAGACAAACTGCTACTGGTTTTTCCTTCGAGACTAGAAGATTTAATTCTTCGAAATTCGCTTTAATACTTCTGCAATTCCATTGGATAACTGTATTCGCCATGATAGATAATAAAATTAAAAGTATACCACATAGTAACGGAAGTCTGAGCATATTCATTTTTTATTAAGTTTGATAATGTCATTACCTTGCTTATTCTTTCTGGAATCTGCATGGTCATCGGTCATCATGTCTTCTTCAAGACACTCAAACCGATTATATTGTTTGATAGGGTCCTGAGACCCTTTTGGTTGGCGATCAGAGATCACCGGTTTCGAAGGCGCAGGCCTTCGATTTTGATTTATTGATTCACGGCTAGATTGGTTGACTAAATCATTACTTGCTGTCTTTGACTCGGACTTAGAATCTTGTTTTGGCAAGTTTTTGGCAGTTGGAGCAGGAATTGGTGGAGTGACAATTGTTGTTTTTTGTTCAGGAGCTTTGGCAGGTTGTTGGAGCGTGTCTGGAGTAGAAGTCGGAGCAGTTGTGACAGTTTTTGGCAAAGAAAATAGTTGCGAAATTTCTTCCTTCTTTTCAGGAAAAAGAATACACAGTTTCCTGAAAAGGCCTTTGCAATTTTCGCAATCACTGTCAGACTTGTTCGAATTCACTTTGGTGGCTTGGGCATACGAAGTAGTTAAGTTCGTGCGACTGTCTACAATTTTTCTGGCTTCAAAAAATGAGAGGCCTTCACGACATTTCACGGTAACTATTTCCTTTTCCCGCTTCCAGTGCGAACAAGCACGAGAAGTGGATTTGTGGGCTTCACCGCAGTTGTGACACTTAGGCGTGTTGCTACAATTAAGGTAGTCATGCGTTTCTGGTGATTCACAACAACGATGACACTTGGCAAAAGCCTCTTTGCAGTTCTTCTCGTGATGTCCGAACTTAAAGCAAGCATAGCACTGAAGCGGGTTAGGAATGTACAGTTCAACGTTGACCTTCAAATACCCAACTTTCAAGGATTTGGGAAGTATGGGTGATTTAAAGGTCAAGACGATCGTGTTCGTTTCTTTTTTAGCTCCATTCTTATTGATACTAATTCTCCTTGCAGCTGTAACATTCTGAGATCCCAGCTCATGCACAATTTCTGCCTCAGACACTCCCTGTAGATCGGGGCAGCGAATGAGGCCTTTTGATGTGTTCAATGTACCATGTTCTGTGCATTTAACAGGGATTTCAAAAAAGGTTCTGATCTTCAAAAGATTGTCAGAATGAGCTTTCTTGTCAACTTCAACAAGAAGAGCACCAGATCTCAACTTTTTAACCGATTTCGGTTCTCCAGCATAGGACAAAAGGCATTTGTTAATAACAAATGGAGAAAGTGTCGTCAAGGCTTTTTCGTTATCCGTTGATTCTATTAAAAGGTACCTGGGAAAGTTCAAATTACATGATCGATTATCTGAGTCCGAGTCGTATTCTGATCGCGTCCGTTTAAAAGTTTTCGAATCCATATTTGAAATTTTGATGTTCATCATCTGCGGTCCCCCACCCACCACGGAGTCCAACAAGGGGACATGGAAATGGAGCGGAGATCCAGCTCCCCATGCCAGGGGTACCCAGATGATATACTCAAGCCAAACGAATGTTCCGATCTGACCAAGCAATACATGGTTAGTTCCCCAAAATGAAGTTCTTCCATGTAAAACAGAGTAAAATCACAAAATCCGCAAAACTCAATTAACCCATGAGCCTATATAGACAGGGACAAAATATATAGTATAAAAGTGTTGACATCGTTGTTGTCTATCACAGTAAGAGTATAAAGTATGTATACAGTGATTTACATGTATGTACATGACATATGTATAAAAGTCCATGTCTAAAGCGACCAGCCGTTTGCTTAGACCGGGCCCATCTAAGCTCCCGTTTACACCGAAGCCGAGGCCAAAGCCAGCGTGTTGGGAAGCTGGAGAGCCCTGTGCTTCCCTCAACCGACCAGGATCCCCTTTTCCGGCTTACGAGTGTCCACTCACGGCCAACAAGCGGGTCCGCACTTAAAACGGACACACTGTCCTTTGCATGGGGTCTTACCATTTGCTACAGGACAGGGCAGCCGGGATATTTCTAAACCCCCTCCACAGCTGGGGGCACCAATCATTTGATTTGCCTTTTTAAACCCTTGCGTCTATATGTTCTCTGAAAATTAATTTGTTGTCTACAAAGATTCCAAGATCTTTTTCACACGTTTCTTTTGAAATGTCTTTATTCAAAAGTTTATAAGGATCCGTGTTTATGACATCCTTTTTTCCAATGTGGATGTGTTTGCATTTATCTTGGTTAAAATGCAATTGCCATTTGGTTGACCATGTTTCAAGTTTGTCTAGGTCATTTTAAAGATTGTTATGATCAATTTGATTATTGATTTGTGAATAAATTTTGGTGTCATCAGCAAAAAGTTTTGTTACATTTAATAGGTTGTCTGGTAAGTCATTAATAAAAATTGTGAATAATATTGGACCTAGTACACTACCTTGTGGGATACCACTTGTAACTTCTCTGAAAGTTGAGTTACAGCCGTTTAGAACCACTCTTTGCATTCTACCACTCAAAAAATATTGGATCCACCCAAGGATATTTCAAGTAATTCCATATCCTTCCAATTTATTAATTAATCTATGATGAGGGACAGTGTCAAATGCTTTTTTAAAGTCAAGGTATATGACATCAATGCCTTTGTTTGCATCCATAAGTTTTGTCCAATCTTCCATAGTTTCTATGAGTTGGGTGGTGCATGATTTGCCCTTTCTAAAGCCATGTTGGTGCTCAGAGAATAGATTGTTTTCTTCTAAGTGGGCTGTTATTTTGTCTCTAATGATTTTTTCCATAATTTTACATATAATACTTGTCAAAACTAATGGGTCTATAATTTCCTACATCTTGTTTGGATCCTTTTTTAAACAGGGGAGTAACATTGGAAGTTTTCCATACAGTGGGTAGTTTCTTTTCAGACATTGATTTGTTGAAGATTACAGATAATGGTTTTGCTATTTGGTCAGCTGTTTCTTTCAAAAATTTTGGATGAACACTATCAGGGCCCATACTCTTGCCATCTTTTAGCTCTTTCAAGTGTTTGGAAATGGTTTCTTCATTGAAGTTTATGTTATCAATTTCCACTTCTGTTCTCTTATCAAAATTGGGAATTGGATGGCTTTCTACTGTGAAAACGCTTTGAAAATATTCATTCAGTATTTCAGCTTTTTTGGTATTGTCCGTATGTATGTTACCATCACTATCTTTTAGAACTTGGATATCTTCTTTGACTTTGGTTTTTGATTTTATAAATCTCCAAAATTTTTGGGGGTTGGTTTTTAAAGTTGATACTATTTCTCTTTCGTAATTTTGTTTAGCTTCTTTAACTTTCTTAGCTGCATTATATTTTGCTTGACTGTAATTTGTTCGATTGTAAGTGCTCCTGCAATACTTATATTTCTTCCACCTTGTACGTTTAGTTCTCACTGCCTTGAGGGCTTCAGCATTCATCCAAGGTGTCCCAGATGAGTTTGGGCTAAATTTGCGCACCGGTATGTTTTCTTCAGCTATATTGGTGATAATATCGGCAAACTTATCCCAACACGTCTGGGCATCACTGTGGTTAAACTCTAATTCCCAATTCTTCCTTTCGAGTTCTGAACGTATACTATCATAATCTCCTTTGTGGTAGTTTAGCCTACCTAAGGTTTCTTTTTTGGTGTTTGTTTTGTTTCCTATGCATGTTACGAATTCTAAACATTCGTGGTCACTCTTCCCGAGTGGCGCATTATGGACTACACTGTCTACCATGCCATTTTCTGTAGTTAAAATAAGATCAAGAATGTTAGATGTATTTCCGTCTTTATGGCGTGTTGGTTTTGTAACATGTTGATATAAGAAGGCTTCTTGTACTATATTCAAAAATTTGGAGGTTAAACTGTTTGGCCCTTCTAAAGTTCTCTCTTTTTTCCAGTCTAAGTTTTTAAAATTAAAATCTCCAACATAGATTTGGTTACAGTGCTGGTTTATCGCTTTGTTCCCTGAAAGTATTTGACTTAATTCGTCTATTACCAGGTTATCTGTTGCATTTGGACTGCGATAAATACAACTGAATAGAATATTTTCTTCTTCACTTTTTATCATGATTTGGGTATACTCAATACATTTTGTTTCTATATTATTCAATTGGTAGGCTCCAATATTGTTTTTTACATATATCATACACCCACGATTGGTAAATGTTTTTGTTGATGGATAAAATGTTGTGTAGCCCGGAATGTGCCATACGGGAGAATCATATTCAATGTCATCATTTTGTTTTTGGAAAAATCTCCGTAATTGCTATGATGTCATAATTATTGATAGAATTAAGAGCTTTTAGCTCATCTATTTTGTTAAATAGACTATCTGCATTTGTGTACATAATTTTAAAAGAATTTTTATTTACATCATTAAAAATAGAACTTGCATCCTAGTCTTGTTGTTGATGTGGCACACTAGTGTTTTTGCTAGTGTCTACATCTACTGTTGACTTGACTAATTCGACAAATAAATTGTACAGAGGTTTTGTTGGCATTAAGAGGTCTTGCGAAAGTAGTTGAGAATCAAACAGTTCTGAACCCTCTTGCTGCTGCATGTATTTTGACGGTGTTGTAAAGGCTGTAACATCTAGATCTGTTTCCTTTCTTATGCTTCTGTTTATGTTTACAAATTGAACATTTTGGGTTGTAATTGATTCTGGAGTTAATGTCTTGTCATCTATAGTTTCATTGTTGTAAGATGTTTCATTATTCTTTTTCTCTTTCTTCTCTTTTAGCCATTCTTCGTTGTTTTGATTCTTTTCTTTGGTTTATAGTTAAGTCTTTCACTATGATGCATTCCTTCAATTCTTCAGCTGCTGTTGATGTTTTAAGATTCCTTGCATTGTCTAGGATACTTTTTCTTTGTTGTTTGTTGTTCAAAATTATTTTGAGTGGTCTATCTTTATCTTTATCCTGGACTCCTAACCTAAACATCACATGACATCCGGTTAGTCTACACCAATAGCTTGACAAATTTCATTGAACTTGTTTTCGTCATGTTGTTTTCTTAGTTTTCACCGTGTCCAATCGTTACCGGGGGATGTGGTTTTCGTAACGCTGAAAGCGTGGTGTATAACGCCGGTTTGTGGTGCAAAACAGAGGCAGGACACCACCAAGGTAAGAAAATTGAAAAATTGAATCGATGAAGTTTTTTCTTTGGGAATGAGACTAGGCCGAGGCTCATCTCAAATGATTTCTTGACCCCTAGCAATGACTGTTTTCTTCGAGAAAGTTGCAGTTTTCTCTATCATTCCGTGAATGTAAGGCATTTCAGGCGAAATCAACTCAGCTTGCCCGTAAAATATGAATTATATACAAGCATAACCAGTTATGAACCCCCAAAAAGCATGCACTTCGTACTTACACATGTATTGCACAAAATCACATTGAGGTTTGCACCCTCTGCATCTTACAGAAGCCACAGAAACGATTTTTATTTTAATTTACAAGTAACAATGGTGGATGTGGTGCACACAAAGAAATATTTTGTAACGTATGTGGCATGGTGATTTTGAAGCTTTGCATTTTTCTTATTTAGGCAGGCCTAGCAGATATAGTGACACTTTCCCTTACTTCAGATGCAACACACTTCCTATTCGAATGATCCTAGCAATTGTGCAATAATTGTGTGTACAGAATATGTGTTTTTTCGACATCAGCATTTTTAAACCCTATTAACCGGATTGTGTAATGGATTTAGAAATTGTGCAACCCGAACGTTACATTTAAGGCGTACAAAATACAACTAATCTGTCAATATAGGGTTAATTCACGTTTTTGAGGTCGTTAACATTCGCAGAGGCCCAAGAAATATGTTAACGACCGAGTGCGAAGCACGAGGGTTGTTTTACGAAATTTGCGGGCCTCTGCGGATGTTAACGACCGAAAAATACGTGAATTGACGCTATCATTGCATAAAAACTATAAAATTCCAATGAATACTTACCCCAAAGCCATTGATATGTGCAAAAAATGAGTCAATTAGGTCCTTTCACTTATGTTTTAGTCTGTATTGTTACTAAAAATAACAAATACTAAACGTTTGAGCGGCGTTTTAAGACTCCAAGGACGACTTCCGGAGTCTGTTGTGTGCGGGGGGGGGGGGGGGGGTCTTAGATGAAATAACATAATTAATGTTGTGGGACTTATCCCACAGATAGAACGTATAGTCTGATCATAGCCAATGTTACAATGAATGAGGCTGGGGAAGTGGACTTGCGTAAAATTAAAAATATCTAAGTGCAGACGAAAGTGAATAGTTGTTATACCTGTATAGGCCTACTACAAGCAAAGGGTCAGAACAGTAACGTTTTTGCAGTGTTGGTGACGGAAGTTGCATGTTACCTGCATGGTTAACATTAATTAGGTTATTTCATCTAAGACCCCCCCCGCACACAACAGCCTCCGGAAGTCGTCCTTGGACTCTTAAAACGCCGCTCAAACGTTTAGTATTTGTTATTTTTAGTAACAATACACTCAATCCCAAAGCGTTTTGGTAACAATACTCTCGAACCCAAAGCGTTTTAGTTAACAATACTCTCGAACCCAAAGCATGGCGTGCATACGAAATCAACAATGAAACTGGGAACGATTGACTGTAAATCCAATAGAATAACCATCTTACCGGCTATTAACGAATAAATTCAATTTCAGAGTTTTTGTTCCACTTTAAACTTCGCTTTATCGCTGCGTGTTGAACACACGTGCTCTTTATCGCTGTATATTTAATACACGTGCGTCGTCATTGTTTTCTCCGCATATTTAGGGAGCCTCGTTTTGAAAATGCCGATTTGGGACTATTTTCAGTAACAATTTTCTTGTATACAATGTTGATTTCCCATAAACCCATTTTTTTGCCTCCGGAAGTGTGTTCTGCGGGTACAGACTAAAACATAAGTGAAAGGACCTAACTGATTGATAGTGTGGGATTTTGACGCCGCTTTCGACAACTGAGGTTTTTCCGACGTCACGCATAACAAAAAATCTCGGAAGATTTATCAGAACAAAACAACATCGGCGGACATCTTCTTATCTCAACTCGGTTCATTTTTTGCACATATCAATGGCTTTGGGGTAAGTATTCATTGGAATTTTATAGTTTTATGCAACAATAGCGTCAATTCACATATTTTTCGGCCGTTTACATCCGCAGAGGCCCGCAAATTACGTAAACAACCCTCGTGCTTCGCACTCGGCCGTTAACATATTTCTTGGGCCTCTGTGAATGTTAACGACCTCAAAAACGTGAATTAACCCTATATTGACAGATAAGTTGTATTTTGTACGCCTTAAATGTAACGTTCGGGTTGCACAATTTCTAAATCCATTACACAATCCGGTTAATAGGGTTTAAAAATGCTGATGTCGAAAAAACACATATTCTGTACACACAATTATTGCACAGTTGTTAGGATCATTCGAAAAGGACGTGTGTTGCATCTGAAGTAAGGGAAAGTGTCACTATATCTGCTAGGCCTGCTTAAATAAGAAAAACGCAAAGCTTTAAAATCACCATGCCACATACGTTACAAAATATTTCTTTGTGTGCACCACATCCACCATTGTTACTTGTAAATTAAAATAAAAATCGTTTCCATGGCTTCTGTAAGATGCAGAGGGTGCAAACCTCAATGTGATTTTGTGCAATACAAGTGTAAGTACGAAGTGCATGCTTTTTGGGGGTTCATAACTGGTTATGCTTGTATATAATTCATATTTTACGGGCAAGCTGAGTTGATTTCGCCTGAAATGCCTTACATTCACGGAATGATAGAGAAAACTGCAACTTTCTCGAAGAAAACAGACATTGCTAGGGGTCAAGAAATCATTTGAGATGAGCCTCGGCCTAGTCTCATTCCCAAAGAAAAAACTTCATCGATTCAATTTTTCAATTTTCTTACCTTGGTGGTGTCCTGCCTCTGTTTTGCACCACAAACCGGCGTTATACACCACGCTTTCAGCGTTACGAAAACCACATCCACCGGTAACGATTGGACACGGTGTGGTTTTGGAGTGTGTCTTTTGCTTTCTGGGAGGTTGAAAATTATTAGATTCAGTGCTCTTTTTTTCTGTTCTTCGATTTCTCTGACCTCTTGACGTATATCTTGTTTTAAACTTGCCTTTATTTCTTTTTCTATTTCTTCTTTTAGGACTGGTTTTAATGTTTGGACTTCTGTTTTGATGTTAGCGCCAATGTTGTCTTTAATGTTTGTGAATTGGGTTTGTAGGCCCCAGGCCTACAAGCATTAGGCCTACATTGTGTTGCGTATATGCTACCATATAGGCCTGTCTACCAAGTTGGGAAACACCGTATTTTAAACCCTTTTCCAAACAAGGCCTGGTTTTGTTGATTTTGATAGAAAATGCATATGAAAATGTTAAATATTTCAAATTTGCTGTTTATCAACATTTTCTTCTTTTGAATATAAATTTTATATGCAACAGAAGAAAATGTTGATATACTGTAAATTCTTCGTTGTCATGGTCGTTTGAGGCGGGGTTAGGCCTAATGACTGGTGAATCTAAGTCGGTAATTTGTTTGTCGAATTTCTGTTATATCCTCACTTGACATAAGAGCGTGCCAACTCTAAACCCCTTTTCATGTGCACTGCCTTGTCTGTCGTAGTTACGGCATGTTAATTGAATTAACTCTATCACAAAGTTTAAATACAAAATCGAACACTGGTAGATAAATATAGCACGACCTGAACAAGGAAGTTGACAGTTTCTGATAAAATACAAACCTGAGTAAATAAAGACAATAATTGTGCTGTTCAAATCTATTGATTTTAATTTATCGATAATCTTACATAAAACTAAGGTTTCAAATTCATCGACTGACGACACATTGCCTCTTCATTTTGACTTTAATTCTTTATAAATTAATATACGATTATTCCATTTTCTCTAAAGAGAACTTTGCACTGTTCAAATTAGAAAGATATTGTAGACAACATAATGAATGCTGTTATGAAGCATGATGATGTAATGCGTCTAAAAGCTATCTGAATACACCTTCAAAATGTTGTAGGCTTCAAACAGTAGAGTTTGAGACGATTAAAAAAAAAAATCTAGTCCACACATTTACAATCACAAACTCATTTTCATGGGTTCTTGTCTTTTTCCCCTAATACATTTTCATAGTTATAACACATAGTTCATTAATCCATATTTAAAATGCACCAAAGCAAATACCGGTATCAATACATCTATCAAAGGGTCCCATGCTAGTTTGTCGGACATACAAACAGGTAAAACATATCGTTTGTGGGGAGTCAAAACCTCGTAACTACAGCTTGACAAAGCTGGAGTAACGAGGTTTTGACTCCCCACCGACGATATACAAGAAATATCGTATGAAATGGTCAACAAGGCATCAAAGGTTTTGGTGGCACACTTTAAGTGCTACCACATTATGACTCTGACTTTTTAGTATGCTAGATATAAACCAAAGTGTGTCATGTATATGCCCTATGCCCAACCCGAGGTCTTTCTAACTCTCGATTTTTGGCAACTCTTTATCAGGCAACATACCTTAACCCTTTCCCAAACGACAAAATTTTAGGTAGATTCACTTAAAAAACTGCCACAAATGACAAAATGGATGTTATTAAAGAAAGGATTTGTATAAAATATGGCACAGAAAATATTGAGACAAAAGGAGAAACTGCTGGTTATCAGCAGTTTCTTCTTTTGTGTCAATGTTTTCACAAACCTATTCTATTAGGGGCGTCAAAACGTTTGTTTGGGAAAGGGTTAATTAAATACCGTGTCAAATAGTGATACCATTTGCAGACTAAGTATGCATTGCTATATTCATGTAACAGATACCATTTTCGTGGGTAGGTGTTGACATGGAATGTCCATGTAGGCCTATAAAGATTTTTCAGAATCAAACACAGTCAAATCAAAGTACATGACTGTATACTTTCATCAGCAGCTCTAGATACAAATAATTAGTAGGCTACTTTTCCAAAAACATGCGCTATTTCATGGACTAAGTGGGCAGGGCCTTAGAAAACATTTAGGCAAAAGAATCAATAGCAGATAATCGGGATTTCCTCCTTTTGTCACAATATTTTTCTGTGCTATAATATAATACACCTCTTATACAATGTATTTATCAATTAAATATACATTTTGTCGACTTCATGCCCAGCTTTCATATTCGAATAGTCAATTTTTGCTGTTTTGGTAAATAATCGATCATCTTATTATTACGAAACCGGTTGGAATGCAAGATTCCGGTTTTATTACAATTCAGGTTGTAACAAAACACTATTGTAACGATAATCTTGAAACAATAAATCGTCAAAAGGAAACGATTTCATCTTGTAACGCGTGACGTAATTTCGGACAAATAATATATTTCGTAGGTGTTATTATAAAATCTCGTAACTACGGCTCAAGCCGCAGTTACGAAATTTTCTATTTTCATTGCAAAATTCATTGCTATGTCTCTCTATGACTTACCTGCTATGATTTGAGAACACGTATCCCCCACGTTCATCGCAGTACAGGGAAACGAAATCGCCAAAGCACAGATATTCGTCCATTATTGCTGATGTTCTATCAAGGGGTGTTCCATAATCTTCTTTTCCTTTAACCGGTGTCTGGCAAATACAGTCCGTCAACACTGTTTTAACGTTTGTATCTTAACCCATTTGTCTTTTTATCGTATAAATAGGGTTAGATGTAGTTTCATTTTAAATTACCTGAATTTGTTACATTATATTAAGTCCGTTAATCAATATTCAAATTTGACGTCTACCAATTAGATACCTCTGCAAACGTCGAAACAAACGAGGAAAATTTTGATGGCCTGCGTTTTCTTCTCTATTTCAATATTTTCTTTAATTATGGTGTTTAATTTTGATGCTTTTTCTTAAGATTAAAGACCTCAAGCCTACTGTTTTCAGGGCCATTAACAATGTTCAAATGGATTTAAGGTAGTCAACCCCTAACGAGATTCGCGAGACGTCGGAATTATTCGGGTGACGTCGAAAACATTCGGCGGTGGACCTTTCCACCGCCGAATGTTTACGACCGCGCCCGCGAATAGGTTTGGACACATAACGACGCAGCGAGAAAAAAAATCGATGTTGGGTGAATTTCAAAATGGCAACATTACGGGTATTCTACCTTAATGTCTTCCACCCAATGTTATATAGGCCTACCAAACACTCTGTGCAAGTGTCTCCAACTTTAGCGTTATTCGTGGCAACGGAAATTGACGAGATTATTTCAAAAACCGGATGACCTCGTCAATTTTCGTTGCCACGAATGACGGCAATAGTGCACGAAGTTTTTGTTCTATATTGTTGGGTCCTATTGCTTTTTGCCGTTTTAATAGTCCTTTCCCAAACATAAAAATGGACTTGTCGAATCTAAAAACATAATAATATTATGTAGACGGCAAGACGGATATTTAAATAAAGATTTGATTTGTGTACAATGCAACACAGAAAATATTGAGACGGAGAGAGAAATGCTGGTAATTAGCATTTTCTTCTTTTGTCTAAATGTTTTCCCAATCCCAATCTGTTGGAGACGTCAAAATTATGTCTCAACGTTAACTTAGCACACACACACAGATGATTGCACACAGCAAAAATGCGAACAGAGCTTATTGTAGATCAAAATCATTTCCGAATTTCTTTAAAATAAAGAATAAATATTGAACACTGCAAACATTACACCGCATTGATCGTTTATAAGCATTAACTTGTTTATTTTGCATGATTTGTCTACAGGTTTATCAATAATCAGCCGTCTATAGAGAGATTTACCTTTATCCCTTTCGTAAACGAAGCCTTGTTTTGACGTCCATAGTAGAAATGGTTTGGGGAAAATTGTTGATAATTAGCAATTTCTTCTTCTGTCTCAATATTTTCTTGCGTTAGGCTACAACATAGCCTAGAGAACTACACATTTATTTAATTTTGATATTACTCATTTTATCGTCTGATACATATTTCAAATAAGGCTAGTAGCTAACAAAATTTGGGAAAGCCTTATATAGGCTAAAATACACGCACATTCAACTTTTAGAAATACCTGCTTTATCAATGAACAAAAGTTTATGTTAACGTAGGCCTAATGACTAACGTTATGGCTGACATTTCCTTTTATTAAACAAATCTTCTCATCAAAAATAATTTATTCAACCAATATGGGTTAAATTCTCAATCTATGAAACACGGATATGTTCCTTTATTATGTGTTCTCATAAGTCCCTTTGATGGTAGGGCCTACCAACCAAACAAGTTCTGTATTAGAGAGAAGGTTTTTCTTTTTATTCCTTTTTTTTAATCATGAAAATTGGGATAAGTTTTATTTTAGAAAAGGAATAAACCTGTAGCATAAGTGGATTGTTAGTTTTGCTACTTTTCGCAAAATAAATCATGAAACCATTTGCCATCCGTATCCATTAATTAATGGGGGGACAGGTCTTAATTTCGTTGTATTTCTTATGATTTTCTATTAAAACGATACACCGAAAGCAAGCGTCCACCATTAATTTCGACCACAAAAAAATACCGGTATTAGTAATTTTCTAGATTATCCCGTTTCAATGTCGATTTTGATTTGATTGATTATTATATGTGCAGATCACCATACTTTCTTCACGGTGGGAATGATTTATATAGTTTCTTTTGACAATTGTAATAAGAATAAATTTAAAGAAATAAGCGTCCGTCCGTGTACCCGGTCATACTAAAACAAGCCGCACAGCAAAATCACAGTCGTACAGGTAAAACCAAAGCCGTACGGATTTAAGTACCGCCGTACATATACTGAGACCTTAATTCCATATATTTTTTATCGAAATACATGAAGAAATATATAATCTAAGCAATAGACAAGTTAAATATCATTTTTTTGTTATTTTGATGATGTTTTAGACATTTTTTACACCCTATATGAAGCCCAACAGGTGCGCATGTAAGCCGTACCGCGGTAGAGCAATACAATCATGATTTATTCAAAAATAAGACGATATAAGATGTTGTTTATGAAGAAAATATTGTATTTTAACCTCTATTCAAGTTTTGATTATTTTATTTCAGGTTTCATTAGGAGTTAAATGCGACGAACAACACAGGTGAATCTCAACAAAGGGAGGTAACTTCTTTATTATTGTATAATATTGTTTGGTATTGATTTTCGCATCATTTACTTTTATTGATAAGAATGAGGTGTGAAATTGAGAACAAAAGACATTGGTATTATTCATTCCCAAATGGCAAACAATAAAAAGAGTTTAGCCATAATTCCTTCTTTTTCAGCAGTTTCAATTTTTTCATTCTGTGGCTATTTAAAGACTCCCATTTTGGACTATGGACGATATAGTTTTAAAACAGAAAACTGACAGGAAACATCCATAGATCTTTACTTCCCCAAATCGTTTAACCTATTACCAAACGACAAAATTTTAGACTTGTCCAAATTCAGAGATGTTGCAGACGACAATTTCAATTGAATGAAATGTTTAAAAATTGATTGTTTTTTGGAAGCATTATGGGAAGAATTTTCTTCATTTTGCGCGATGTTTATCAATGTCATTATTTTAAATAAAGTCATAAAGTCATTGTGTGGTAATGGGTTAAATGAGATTTTTTTAGAATTCTGCAAAATGAATTAAGGATGACAAGGGTTGAAATTTGCATTCAATGTAGAACTTTGTTCAAAGCTTTCAGCATAACTTTTTTATATATATTTGTTCCAGGTGAGAGGATGCTATGGTCAATGAGGTAGAACTCTCAGCCATTTACAACAAATGTTTCCAGACTCAACGACGAGGACGTGGTTCTACACTGAGTCCATTTTTTTTTTTTTTTTTTTTTTTTTTTTTTTTTGTTGTTTTTTTTTATGTTGGGGCCAATACCAAGGCTGCAAGCCACTGTTTGCGAAAATGGGTGAAATCAGTGCACGATGTTTATTTAACCAATGCTACAAGCAACCTGAGTGTCTTTATACATCAAGAATTTTGTACAATGTAGGGTTAGCAAATCTTCATACTGCATTTTTCTGAATAGGCGACACATTATCCAAAAGAATGTGTGTTCATGAGCTGAAAAAGCATGATCAATGCTTATGAAAACTGTCTTGACAAGTGTAATGTTCGGAAATGTACATATTCATTTAACTTGCTGTGCAAAATCTGATTCTGAATTAATATTGGATAAACAAGTTAATCGAAATTGGGTTTTTTTAACTTGATTGTTAAGAAAGAATGTGCAATTAATGGTTTTAGCATGATTCTGGAAAAGGTAGAGTTTTGATACTGCTTGCCATTAAGTGAATGTGAAATAACCTTTATCCAACTATGCACTTAAGAGGAAACACAGCTAACATTATCATTTAATTATTATATATATTTTCTTGAAATTGTTTTCAAGATTGCTGTAGTTTTAAACGAATCAAAAGAAAAAAAATGTATATACACTCACATCATTTCCTCCCCGTAAATTATGGGGTACCCAACACAGAGTAAACGGCGTATGATGGATGCATACAGGCGTTATATCGAATTTAGTTTTCGTTAAATTTATAAATGTTAAAAAAAAAATGGATAACATTGAGAGAAAATGTGAAATTGTTGCTGATCAACAGTTTGTCATTTTCCATCAATATCATTCTGTTCATACATCAATTAGGCCTACTCGGTAATGCTTCGTGTTGATTTTTTTTTGGAAATGCTACAAATATGCTACAATCTAGTTTCATTTAGCGCTTCATATATTAATTCATATTCATATATTAAGTCCAACACCTTTACTTTAAGCATATAAATTGTGAACAGCAAAATTTTACACCAGTCCGAGAAAATAACATTGAGAGAAAAGAAGATATCGACTATCAGTATGTTCTTCTTTTGTCGCAATGTTTTGGTTTTTTGTCAACTTACAAAAAACATTGTGATGCAAATATCCACAGCAGCCCTCCCTACACTGGGATGGACGATACGTCGCTTGACTACTGCGGACATTTAGTTTTATACATTTCTATATTAAGGAAGTGTAAAGCAACTTTTCTTAAGTTTGCCCACCCTTATGGACCTTTATGGGAAATAATACGCCCCAACATCTTTAAAATTTAGCATATAAACAGTGTGTACAGCAAAATTTTACACCAGTCTAAATTTTGGAACATAATTTAATATTCTCATTGGGAGAAAAGGAGAAGATATCGAGTTTCAGTATGTTCTTCTTTTGTCGCAATTTTATTTCAATATACAAAATACATTGTAAGGCAAATATCCACAGCAGCCCTCCCTACACTGGGATGGACGAAACGTCGCTTGACTACTGCAGACATTTAGTTCTACACACTGCTATATTACGGTAATTTATATTAACATTTACTCAAGGTAGCCCACCCTATGGGAATCCACGACTTCGGAACTTGCGATTTTTTTTATTCGCATTTATTCTGGCGACGTCGCGTGAATCTCATTGGGGCGGACTCCCTTAACAATCGGAAAATATTTGTTTGAGAGTGGTTACACCAAGAGAGGTCTATGCCATCTCCATTTTCGCTCTCTTATTTAATTTTCGGAAACATTTTCGGAAATCGCAAAAATCATTCGTATTTGGCTTGCTTATTGGGAAGGGTTGTCGTTTTTGCAGACCTGACCCTTTTTATTTGACCTGGTTTTTTTGCTATTTTCGCTGTTATCGGAATAGTGAGACCTGAATCGGATGAAGTTACTGTCTTGTTATCTTTCTTTACAAATTTAAAGAATTTGTCGACCATTTTTTGTCGGGCATTTTCATCCATTTCCAACCAAGAGGAATGATTTAACCTTAAAGCAAATGCATGATGTGCTAATTGTAGATTACCCCTACCATGTAAAGCCCCTCGGATGTCTAGCATTTGAGACGTTTCGATGTCTTGCAAACGGTCGATTAATGTTGGGAGTTTCGAAATGTGCCAATCTCCCAGTAATTTTATTTTATGGTTCATACTTTCGCAGTTATTGTTTTTCCAAAACGGTGGTATGGAAGGCTTTTCTAATCTTGGCAAGAATACATATTGAAATAGAACGGGCAACAGTTTTTCTCTGAAATACCCATTATCAAATTGGGCGATTTGCTCTAAAATTTCTGTTTTTCTTTCAATAAAGGCCAGTCTACTTGACATTGTTAGGATTCCATTCCTACCAAACAGGACATTTGTTAAATGTTTCTGAATTTGATCTGGTGCTTGTGTATTTCTTAAATGTCTTTTCATATTTTCTTCAAGATGTCTTGTGCACAAAATTTGTGTTGCTTCCGGAAAAGCTGAACGAATAGCATTTAGAACGGCTTGCTCCTCGTCTGAGCCGAAAATAATTTTTTCAATCGGAAATGAAAACCCAAGAGAAGTTCTTACTTTAAACAAAAAATCACAGTATGTTTTGTAACACCCATCCCAATGTAGAAATGTAGGACCCAAAATTATTGGATTAGTTAATCCGTCTGCTCTTACTAAGTTTTGATTTTGAAATACCAAAGAGGTAACATAACACGCCCCTAGGTTGAATGTCCTATCTATTCCTATCACAGAACCCGAATTTATGGCGTTCTTCATCATTTCTAATTGTTCGTTTGAAAAACAAATAATTGATGGTGGCTTTTTGTTATCGTCTGCTATTACAGAGCGGATAAAAGTACTTGTTTGGAGTTTATTCAAAATCATCTGAACCTCATCTGCTGTGTTCTTAATATACGAATACGGTCGTTCTTTTTTTGAGAAATTATACTTCGCATTTTGAATTACCTTAATTCCGACTGGGTTTTCAATATCAATAGAGTTAACTTTTCTCTGTATCTGTATGGGTTTAAGATTATTACAAATTCCGTCATTAATAACCTGCTTCTGTTTTGCGCTTATTCTTATGTATTCGTTACTCTTGGAACGAGAATTACCATGACACGCATGTCCTGGAAATTCTCCAATATATTCAACAATTTTTACAGTGGCGGATTCGTCGTCTTTTTCAAAGAAAGAAACTCTTCGCTGATATTTTTCATTTTTCTTTAATTTAAGGTATTGTCTCTTTAATGTTATGATGTCACCAGGTAATGGTTGATTTGTTAGGGGTATGTATTTCTTTTGTGTGTAAGTGCAATATTCCCCCGATTTCTTGTAAATGCGAGTGAGAAATCCATTTTCATTTAATAAGAATTCGTCCTTCTTTTGTGAACACTTAACCCATGCCCCACAGTCGTCAACGACACTCTTTTCAAAATTTATCAAAAAAAATACATTTTCCTTTTTGCCGTTTGGCACAGATTCTAAAACATGTTGTTTTTCATTTATCACAGTTGCTATTTCATTTACATCCATAAACCTTTTTCTAAATAAGGAGTTCGACCTATTTTCATTATTTTCAGTAACAGATTTTGTATTGTTTTCCCCCTCATTGATATCTGACCCACCCGCATCTGTTTCTTGTCTTTCTGAACTGCACTCATTGAAAAAAATTCCTGACTCCCCCACATTTGTTTCACCAGTTAAATCTTGTGTAATGTTTTCCGAGACCCCCACTTTAATATTTGACCCACCCTCATCGTTTTCTTGTGATCCGTTTTTTTCTGACCCACCCTCATTGAAATCAATTTCAGACCCTCCCACATTTACTTTGTTTTGCTCTATGAATCCATTCCCATTTATGACATTATGTGAATTGTTGTTGTCGTTGTTTTCAAAACAATCTTTGAAAGCGCTATGTTGGGGAAAATTTTCCAACAACATGTCGATTTCACTCTCACTAAAGGATGGCAAACATGACGCTTCTGATATATCTAAATCCCTCTGCTCTGACAAATTAAGGTCAGCAAGAGTGTCTTCGCTAATGACACTAGGTAATGCTACTTTGGGGCATTTCTCAAGAGGCGGGAAGTGAATGGGGCTGGTCAGGTCAATAATGGGACCATTACATTTCTTTAGTAGAGGGACAAAATGGTTTAAGACCATTCCAGATCCTGACCACATTACGTGAATAACATCATTATTTCCACGCAACTTCGTTTGGTCTTTTCTAGGATAAAACTCTACATTTAAAATACCAACAGCTTGGTCCAACAGAGAATTATGGGCGGGAAAAACAGATCGCACTGCCCTACCGATCACACTTGCTGCAGCGTGCATAGTCCATGCACACGAGTAAGCCTTATCGGTAGCGCAAGATATTATCGAGTCCTCGATAGGCTCAGATACTTTCCACAAAAAGTCCGACTTGTGCACATTGATGTAATATGGCAGATTCAATGCTAGCTCAAGGCACGTGCGTACCCGAAGTTCACGGGACAGAGATTCATTTCCAATAAGAGCAATAGACAACGCATTGAAAAGACAATTCCCGTCGCCTGTTGTTATTATTGGAGCAAAATCCTTATTTGGACCAAGTAGTCTTTTTGCGACCGGGTCTACAAAGAGTCCATTTTCTGACGATTTCGGAAAGCTGAACTTTGCAATATCAAGTGGGTTATTCCTAAGAATAATCTGCTCGACCTTTGCATAGGCCATTAAACTCTCCTTCTTGACTGCGTTCGCTAATCTTTGTAGAGATAGGTCAAAATTGAAGCTTTTGTCAGGGTTACATGAGCAAATAGAACAAACGTAGTCAAACGGAGATTCTACCAAGACATTGAATTGAATTGCAGTCAACTTCTCACATTTCTTGTGAAACCACCTGTCACATACATCACAGGCAATGTCACCTCGACCATTGCAGTTCTCAGTGCAGATACCACATGGGTATTTAGCCATTTTGTACAATTATCTCCGTGTGACAACTTAAGGAAAAAAATAAATATGACCAACAACAATATTGACCTTGACTTTTTGACCTTGATTCTATTTTAGACTTATGATATTTATGATAAGGATATGTTCAATTTATATATATAACAACGACAAGAGGTATGGTATATGATAAAGTAATATGAATATGCAGAAGTTTACTTAGCTGTGAATCCCGGGGGAACGGCTGAAGCAGTGTGAAGGTATGTTCGAAATTGATTTGGTATTTATACGCATATATCTAATTATTGCTACAAACAACAGAAATTTGGCATTTATGTCTCACTCAAACTGATTGAAGATCCGCCTTCTTCAAAGCTGATTAAATCGATTATCCCAATTAAGGTATGAATTCATTCTGTAAGTTTGAGTTCTTCGGTGTTCACATTAATTATGTAACAAAGCTGTTCTTCAATAACGTTTGACGCAAACCGTGGCATAGATTATTAATTACGACTGATTACGATAATTATGATTAGATATTATTTTAAACAATTATCAATTTCAACAAGAGTGCCTATCGCTCGCCTAAGTTCTTCACGTATTTGATTGTATACAATATAAATTTTATTGTAAACAATTATGATTATTATGTCACATTAAATTATTGTAAACTAGAATATCACTGAATTCACGAACAAAATTTGAAATAGTGTCACTCAAGGGACATTTCTGCAAAACCTTTTCATATTGGCCTGATAATTGATTTTTAGTGTAAATGTTTAGGGCGGTCCAAATTGAAAGCTGCTGGTAATCAGCAGTTTTTTCTTTTTCCTCGATGTTTTTCAAGCAATTTCTACTAGGGACGTCAAGACCAGGTCTTGTTAGGGAAAGGGTTAATGATACGAAATGAAAAAAATATTTTCTATGTAACCCACTTCCATATATTAATTATTTCGTTGTTGTAAATGCAAAACCTCGTATCTCGTTTTTGGAAAAAAAATAAAGGAGTGGGAAAACAGTGTAATAACTTTTCCCAAACTGAAATGTTGTTTAACTCGAAATGTGGACGTTCACAAATGATTTGTCATTATTACTGATCAGTAAAAAATTTTCAAAACCGGCACGAATTTTCTTTACCTAGGCACACAAGTGTGTACTTTGAAAATCGCAAGAATCGACATACGAGGTTTTGCCTACGATTTATGACCCCCCCCCCCCCTCCTTAAGATAAGGGCTTTAAAACATCATGGAAAGAAAGCAATTGCTTTCGAAAAAAAAAATCAAGAGCTCCCCCCCCCCCCCTTCCAAAAAAAGAGCGTATCCTTTGGTGGATGGAATTATCATCATCATCACCACCATCAACAACAAGCAATAGTAAAATGTGGAAAGCAATATGGAAGCAGGAAGTGATATGTGAGCTTTTTCTTCTTTGGTCTTGAGTTCGAACCCCGGCTCGGCCAGTATCCATTCTGACATTTGACAAAAGTCATTTGTCTCTCACCAATGGGTGTGAATCATCTATGTGAGAGAGCAGCTGGAGGCTCGGTTTGGATATTGTGGTTGTACTGGTGCGAGAAATACCAGGAAACCACGGTTAGGTGCTCCAGCCGCCGCGATATGACCCTGGTAGTTGAAAACGGCGTAAAACCCCAATAAACTCAAACTCTTCTTTGGTCTTAATATTTTAAAAGGCCTAATTTTGCGGACGTGAAAATCAGTATTTGTTTTGGGAAAGATTACAAACAAACAAAAATGGACCAAGTCTTCAAAAGATCGAGACAAAAAATTAACTTAAATGACAAAAAATTTAGACCACTCCTACACGAAAGCGAATGCATAATTATGCAGGCCTAACATTTATTATGCGTATTAACCCGTTACCACACAATGACTCTTTTTGACTCCTAAAAAGATAATTGCTTTGGAAAACATCGTGGAGAAAGAAGAAATTGCTTTTGACAAGCAATTTCTTCGTTTCTAACAATGTTTTCTACCCAAAATGACGAACAAATTTTTAATTGCATTCACTTGATATTGTCGTCTGCAACATCTATAATTTGGACTAGTCTAAAATTTTGTCGTTTGGTAATGGGTTAACAGGATTGCATATATTGAGAGAAGCGGTAAGATGATCATTATAGTTTTTGGCTGTTCTTTGTTTTACAGTTGATTCTGAACAGTGTATCATCCTCTCACCTGAAATGAAAAGACAAATAACTCATTAGCATAGGCTGTCAGCCAGTCCATACATGTATTGTGAGCTATGGTTATCTGTTTGTCTGGCTTGGAAAACGTTGAGAGGAAATGGTTGTTGCAAATTACCAATTTATACATTTAAAACAAATTGCTTTCAATTTATCGTCTGCAACAAATTTGTATTTTTTCCAGAATAAAAAGTTTAGTGTGTAAAAAGGGTTAACTATTATAAACTAAAGTTAACTATGGAATATATTTTAAAACAATACATCAAAAATACATCAAAAATGCTAATTTTTAACGACTTTGACTAATGATTAAGTAATAATTATCGTAAATGGGAAATAATAATTTGATTAAAGAATTTATAAACCAGGATTAAAATTGGATACAATTTTAAGACAAACTGATAGTTTATAGAACAATTATGTTTATTTGATTTGATTATCGCGAGTGAGTTCCCATGTATTAATTAGGATTGAGTAATAATTGTCCAATACAATTAGAAGAGTTTGGGTTCAAAACAATATAAAAGGATGTAACATATTGAACAGGCCATAAACATTAACATGGAGAATCTATCCAGATCTATCGTCCGCTATCTTCGTCATGATCCAGGGGCTCCTCTTGACCACAACGCCTTTGTTCCTGTCGATGTCATTCTTCTTCACTTCAACATACACCTGCAAGATCTGTACGCAGCAGTCAACCAGCCATCAGACAAACAACGACTGTATTTTTCCAACTGCGGCCAGTATATTCGGGCAGCGGCCGGTCACTCCATACCAATTCATCTGGAGTGCATCGGTATCCAGATTGTCGATCCATCTACCGTCGGGTACTGCTGCCACGGCACGTCACTCGCAGCCTACAATCAGATCAAAGAAGAAGGCCTGAAGACCATGGGGCGAAGCTACATCCACTTCGCTACATCTAAACAGCGTATCAGACGAGGGTCCAGAGTAATCATCACCCTGAACGTGCAGAGGTATCTGCGTGACGGAATGAAACTCTTCCGTCTGGCAGACGGGAATATCGCTGCAGAAGGAAACAGGGACAATATAATTAAGCCCTGTTTCTTCAAATGCGTTACCGTCAAAAATAGCCCTTTTTAGGGCTGTGATCCAACGGCCCTTCTAAGGGCCACCACTTTCAGTGAAAGTGTTCCTTAGCGAAATATTGTCAATCAATCAATAAATCAATCAATCAACCAACCAATCATTCAATCACATTCAATCAATCACATTCAATCACATTCAATCAATCACATTCAATCAATCACAATCAATCAATCACATTCAACCAATCAAATTCAATCAATCACATTCAATCAATCACATTCAATCAATCACATTCAATCAATCAATACCAAAAGTGTGGTATCTAAGCTATAACATTTGCGGTTTGGTAATGGGTTAAATCCCGATCATCCAGTCTATATTGTCCAGTCTAAGTTCTAATTTACCGAGTTACCTCCCTTTGGACTTAATGCAGGGAGTAAAAAAAAGCCTAAAACATCATCAAAGTAACAAAAAAATGATATTTAACTTGTCCATTGCTTAATTTATATATTTTTTCATGTATTTTGATAAAAAATATATGGAATTAAGGTCTCTGTTTCTGTACGGCGGTTCTTAAAGTCCGTACGGCTTTGGTTTTACCTGTACGGCTGTGATTTTGCTGTGCGGCTTGTTTTAGTATGACCCCGTGTACCACATTGTTTCAATCAATCGAACAAGTTTTTCGCAAATAAACTCGTCAAATTCATCAGAAAATAAATAGATTATATTCGTATTATCCCCTTTTTAATAAAATTTTGTTTAAACTCGATTGTGTTCGACTATAAAACGTTGATTGATATCGTACCCAGCTCTTTTCGTACCCATAACCATGTCGCGTTTGAAGCTCTTGAAAACGTAAAATTGCCAATTTCACAATGTTATAAATTGCATGATTATCTTTCAGACATTTTGTAGCTATGAAGTAAAGTGACGACAGGAGAAGATGTATGCTATATATAAACAGGTTCACCCACCAACTGGTGTGGAACATTGTGTGTATTGTAATTTCTTCACCTCGGCTGAGTTGAATCTCGTTATTGCTGCTGTCAACCAGATACATGTCTACAGACTCAACACAGAAACAGATGTAAGTGGGTTGGGAACTGATTCACATGCCATTGTGGCAGTTTAACCCTTTCCAAAACGACAAATTTTTAGGCGATCCAATTTGAAAGCTGCTGAAGATGACAAAAATGATGATAATAAAGATATAATTTGTGTAAAATAGGCACAGAAAATATTGAGACAAAAGGAGAAACTGCTGGTTATCAGCAGTTTCTTCTTTTGTTTCAATGTTTTCCCAAGCTTGTTCAATCAGGGACGTCAAAACCAGGTCTTGTTTGGGAAAGGGTTTAAAAAAAAAAAAAATGACCCATAAATTTTTTTTTACTTGTGAATCATTAATGATGCAAGTAACCAGCTTTTATTATGCCCCCTTTCGAAGAAAAAGGGGGTATATTGTTTTGCAAGTGTCGGTCGGTCGGTCGGTTGGTCGGTCAGTCGGTCAGTAGGTCGGTCCGTCGGTCTGTCCGTAGACCAAATCTTGTCCGGAGCATAACTCGAAAAGTATTAGAGGTAGAATCATGAAACTTTACAGGTGGATAGATCTCATTATGGAGAGGTGCAGTGCACAAGAACTGTAACTCTGCCGATCAAATTTTTTGAGTTATTGCCCTTTGTTGATTTTATAACTTGATTCTTGTCCGGAGCATAACTCAAAAAGTATGTAAGGTAGAATCATGAAACTTTACAGGTGGATAGATCTCATTGTGGAGAGGTGCAGTGCACAAGAACCTTAACTCTACCGATCAAAATTTTGGAGTTATTGCCCTTTGTTGATTTTATAACTTGATTCTTGTCCGGAGCATAACTCAAAAAGTATGTAAGGTAGAATCATGAAACTTTACAGGTTGATAGATCTCATTGTGGAGAGGTGCAGTGCACAAGAACCGTAACTCTGCCGATCAAATTTTTGGAGTTATTGCCCTTTGTTGATTTTCAACCTTGATTCTTGTCCGGGGCATAACTCAAAAAGTATGTTAGGTAGAATCATGAAACTTTACATGTGGATAGATCTCATTATGGAGAGGCGCATTGCACAAGAGCTGTAACTCTGCTGATCATATTTTTGGAGTTATTGCCCTTTGTTGATTTTCAAACTTGATTCTTGTCCGGAGAATAACTCAAAAACTATGTAAGGTAGAATCATGAAACTTTACAGGTTAATAGCTCTTATTATGGAGAGGTGCAGTGCACAAGAACTGTAACTCTGCTGATCATATTTTTGGAGTTATTGCCCTTTGTTGATTTTAAATTTTTATTCTTGTCCGAAGGAGCACAACTCAATAGGTATGTAAGGTAGAATCATGAAACTTTACATGTGGATAGATCTCATTATGGAGAGGTGCAGTGCACAAGAACCGTAACTCTTGCGATCAAAATTTTGGAGTTATTACCCTTTGTTGATTTTATAACTTGATTCTTGTCTGGAGCACAACTCTAAAAGTATGAAAGGTAGAATCATGAAACTTTACAGGTTGATAGATTCCATCATGGAGAGGTGCAGTGCACAGAAACCATAACCTTGCCGATGAAACTCTTGGAGTTATTGCTCTTTGTTGAATTTACACTTAATTCTTAAAATTGCCTATATCTCATGTCTTTTTACACATACAGGCTTGGTATCTCATACATAGATACTTCCTATCAACATCGTTCACATTTGACCATGACCTTGGACATTGTGACCTTGGCCTTGGAATTTGACCTACTTTAAAAAAAATTAAACCAGGCATATAGTTCAAGACCTATTACACATACAGCCTTGATATTTCACACATGGACACCTCCTACCAAGACCTTTCACAATTGACCATGACTTTGGACCTTGTGACCTTGACCCTGGAGTTTGACCTACTTTTTTAAAACTTTAACCTGGCCGATATATCATGTCCTTTTACACTTACAGCCTTGATATTTGACACATGGAAACCACCAACCAAGACCTATCACATATGACTATGACCTTGGACCTTGTGACCCTGACCTTGGACTTTGACCTACTTCTATGATACATTAACCTGGCCTATATTTCATGTCATTTTACACATACAGCCTTGATATTTGACACATGGACACCTACGACCAAGACCTTTCACATTTGACCATGACCTTGGACCTTGTGACCCTGACCTTGGTGTTTGACCTACTTCTATAATACATTAACCTGGCCTATATTTCATGTCATTTTACACATACAGCCTTGATATTTCACATGTGGTCACTTCCAACCAGGACATTTCCATTTTGACCATAACCTTGGACCTTGACCTTGGAGTTTGACCTACTTTTAAAATACTTAAACTAGGCCTATATCTCGTGTCCTGTTACCTATACAGTCTCGATATTTTATTCACATGGACACCTACTACCAAGACCTGTCACATTTTACCATGACCTTGACCTGTGTGACCTTGACCTTTGATATTTACATACTTTTAGAAATCTTGAACCTAGCCTTTATCTTATATCTTATTACACCTACAGCCTTGATATTTCACACATAGACACCTCCTACCAAGACCTTTCACATTTGACCATGACCTTGAATATTGCAACCTTGACCTTGGAGTTTGACCTACTTAAAAAAAACTTAAACTAGGCATATATCATATCATGTCCTTTTACACCTACAGCCTTGATATTCCATACATGGACACCTCCAACCAAGACCTTTCTCATTTGACCATGACCTTGACCTTGGCATTTGGCCTACTTTTAAAAACTTTAACCTGGCCTATATTTCATTTTACTTTTATGTATACAGCCTTGATATTTCACACATAGACACCTCCTACCAAGACCTTTCATATTTGACCATGACCTTGGACCTTGTTAACTTGACCTTGGACTTTGACCTACATCAAATGTAGGCCCTTGAGGGGGCATATATGTTTTACAAACATCTCTTGTTCCCTTTGTCTTAATATTTTCTGTGCTATATTTCAGTCACAGAATTCCTTTATTCAGCAACATTCATTTTGTCATATGCAGCCTCTTTCAAATTGGGTGTTGCTGTAGATGCATTTGTAAATATGGTGGTGGGTTGATGTATCTGCAGTATCAGTGATAGGATTTATATTCGGTGTAGGGTCTTATATATGTATGTGGTGTAGGGTTTGATATGTTGTACCTAGAGATTTCTAGGGTTCGCCATTAATGGCGGTTTAAAATAAAGAATAAAATAGAATTGGTTAAGTCTAACATTTTGCCGCTTGGGAAAGGTATAAGCTTAACAATTTCCCAAATGACAAAAAACATTGGACTGTTCCAATTTGAAAGATGCTGCAGACAACAAAATTATTGAATGATTATAAAGAAAAAAATATGTAAAAAATAGCACTGGACATATTGAGACAAAAGAAGAAAATTGCTGATTGTTATTGTGTTTCAACTATTATGAAGTGATGTGAAGCATTAGACAAATTTATCTACTGACAGAGCAACTGTTAACAATGGATAAGTGTATTCTAGACTTGTTAATACCTCAAATCCAAACCTTAATTTGTTAGTACTTATTGGCATCTTTAGTAGATTCTAATGAGTACCCACAGCATAAGGTTTGAGGAAATATTGACAATATTTTGTTGTTAAAAAAAATCCCCCTCTTATCAGTGGCTCTGTAACTAAAATTAACATATAGCTACTTTTCAACAAAAACCTCGTAACTGCAGCTTAAATCAAGCTGCTGTTACGAGGTTTTCGTTGAAAAGCAACAATATATTTTCCCTGCAGGTAAACACAGATAAATCTGATGATGTATCGAAGATGAAGCTGGAATGTCTGGCCTCGTACAGTCTGTTTGGTAATGTGGCCTCGATGAAGTCTGTGAGACTGCCCGGAGCACAGAGAGATGCATTACTTCTGGGTTTCATGGATGCCAAGGTGAGAAATAAAATCAGATAGCAAAGACAGTGTATTTTTTGGGATAGTATATCAGTAGACAGTTAACAGTTAAACACTTTCCCAAACAGGACCTGGTTTTGGCGTCCCTAATCAAAAAGGCTTGGGAAAACATTGAGGCAAAAGAATAAAATGCTGAAAATCCACATTTTCTCCTTTAGCCTCAATATTTTCACTGCTGCGTTGTACTAAGAACCAGTCTGTACGCAAATTCATTTTATCGTCGGCAGTGACTATAGACTTGGAATTGGACCAACCTAAAATTTTATCATTTGGAAAAGGGTTATCAAAATGCCTATCAAAGACTTCTCAGTTTACTGGTAAATAGCTTTTCTTTGCCTTGAATGGTCTTCAGATATTATTGTATCTGTTAATAGATACAGATAATGATTAAATTTTATCATTTAAGATTATAGACCCATGTTGATAATGATATACTGTAATTATTCTAAAAAATGCACAGGCGTTCATTAGAAAAGTGCTTGATAGAAAAGTTTAGGGTGGGCGTTTGCTAGAGATATTCTAATGTTATTAGTCAAAACATGAGAATCAAATGTCAATACATGGACTCGAAGTTAATCAAGTGAAAGTTTGCAAAGTTTTGTTACAGGACTGTAAAATATGATTTTTGGATGAAATTCATTCATTTTAAACAGATTAGGGGACAGGAAATCCTCTCTTTCACTGCTTTTGGAAAGGATCTTTGTTTATGACTTATATTATTTTAATTTAGAAATGGAGGATGGGCGTTTATTAGAATCACTTTCCCACTCAAATTGTGCTTAAAATATGCATGTATATTTTCATCTGAGATTGGGGGGGGGGGGGGGGGGGTTAGGTGTTTATTAGAATAAGGGCGTTCATTAGAATAATTACAGTACATATAGCATCTTTTTAAAACCATGATGGGACAAAAAAATGATAAGATAAAGTTTACCAAACTCCAGAAACATTTACTCTAATATAAGGTGCTTTTTTCCTATTTAGAGTTTCGTTTAATTGTTTCCAGTTATCTGTGGTAGAATATGATCCTGGCATGCATGACATACAAACTACATCACTGCACTACTTCGAAGATGATGCATACAAGGTAACTGTGTTATTGTTATGCTCCCCGAAAAAATTTCGGGGGAGCATATAGTCGCCATGCTGTCCGTCCGTCCGTGTGTCCGTCCGTCCGTCCGTCCGTCCGTCCACAGCCATATCTCAGCAACCCTTGGACCAAATTCAATGAAACATCACATGTGAACTCCCTGGGTCAATACCTAGAGATCTTTTTCTCCGTTTGTAAATTTAAGGCTGCGTCATGAAAAAAGGGGCCTTAGTGTAAAAATTAGTTTTTCTCTTATTTCTCTTCATCTAATGGGCAGAATTTAATGAAATTTTGTGCTCATGTAATAAATAGGATGTTCTAGACCATATTCTATAAATAATGTGTGTACAAAAAAGCTGTCATGGGAAAAGGGGGCTTAATGTATGATAGTTTTTATTTTGTGACAAACACATATTCGGGGAGCATAATCCGTCTGTGACGGCTCTTGTTTGATATTTTCTTTAATTATAAATTGTAGTATTGAATTTCATATGTTTACCTTGTTTAGTGAAATTTACAGGGTTCTGCTACTACTTTTTTCTCGTGACTTGCAACATTTTTGCTCAAATGTTCCCAGAGGAAAAATGTTTTGCTGTGGAACTTTAAATATGTTAGTATGCTTATCTGAGTATAGTTTTTGCCCTGTCTGTCTCTGATTGTCCACAAAAATCCTTATAATTGGTCATAACATTTGAAATGTGTTGACATGGCTTTCACATATCACTTGTTTTTTTTCTAATGATAAGACCAAGGACGAGGTTAAATTTCAACATAGTGTTTTAACCCATTACCAAACAAAACCTGGTTTTGACGTCCCTAACAGAAGAAGCTTGGGAAAATATTGATGCAAAAGAAGAAAATGCTGATGATCAGCATTTTCTCCTTTTACCTCAATATTTTCTCTGCTCTATTGTCTACAGTTTAATATTAAATTTGTTGTGTACAGAAGCTTTCCAATTGGATCAACTCAAGATTTTGTTGTTTGGGAAAGGGTTAAATACAATGCTGTTACCAGGGCATTAGTGTTTCACAAGTACATAATGATATGTACTAAAACATTATGCTACTTCTATTTTGATGTTATGATGCCAATTTCATGTATCATTTAGGACTTTTCGGATGCCACTGCTATCCCTACAGTTCGTGTAGATCCAGATGCTCGCTGTGCAGCCATGCTGATTTATGGCTCAAAACTGGTCATTCTACCTTTCCAAAAGGATGCCTATACAGATGACATGGAAAATATGATGGCTGATAATGAAAAGGGATCAAAAACAAGGTAGGGGTGATGTTTTATAGTCCCATATTTCTAACCCATACCAACATAATGAAGCTTTTTGACACCACAAAAATAAAAGCTTTGGAAAACAATGTGGAAACAGAAGAAATTGTTTATGATAAGCAATTTCTTCATTTCCAACAATGTTTCTACCAACAAATTCACTTAAAATTGTCATCTATAACATCTTTTAATTTCAGATAGTCGAAATTTTTGCTGTTTGTTAATGACTGAATTTGCATTTTCTTGCAGAGTATTTCCACCTTTTTTCTGTTTATCTCACTTTAATATGAGGTCCTGATAGTGTCCCAGATAATTTATAATCAACTGCAAGACACATACAAACTCAATTTCAGGTCTGTGAAAATACAAAAAAACCATGTTTTATTCAGGTTAATACCATTCTTTGCACAGCATATACAGTGCCCTCCAAAAGTCCTTGGACAAATATTTCATTATACATTTTTGCCCTTTCCGTGGGTTTTAGAGAAAATGCCTGGATTTTTCCAACTCTTTCTAATACAGGGAGGTAATTAAACACTCTCTAAGATAATTTTAGTACTTTTCTTCGAAATTAGACATTGATTCATTGAAATAAATCAATTTTGTAAAATATCTATTATTCATACAATAACGGACGCATAGATATTTCATGTCTGTATGCAACCTTTGGAACCAATTTTCGAAAGCGAATGGAAACACCATATAACTGGTGACTAGAACAACAGTCCCTGATCACCTGAGAAAACAATTTACAAAAAATGCTGACCAAAGAGGGAAGAGTTCGTTGCCAACTCATGAGAGAGCAGGGTATCTCCGTTGCAGACATTTCTAGGCAGTTTGGACATCCATGGTAGGCAATTGCATTTTTATTTCAATGCTTGCTAGATGAATTGATAACTTACTGTTATAAATACTGTAAAAATGTAACATTTTCTCGAAATGTTTGCTCGTTATCTTGTACAGATTGATGATTTACCATTTACTGCAGAGGTATGCAATGACTGGAAGCCATGATGGTAGGCCTAGAAGTGGCAAACCAAAAGTTTCAAGTACTTGGGATGACAGACTGATGGTAAGACCTTCACTTGGGGACAGACATGCGACCGTTCCACAGCTACAGTCTACTTGGAGAGACACAAATGTGTTTGCGTCAACATTGACAGTAAGGAGAAGACTCCATGCCACTGTTCAAAAGCCTTTGCTAATCCCTCATCATAGACAATTGCGCTTGGACTTTGCCAGAGAACACCAGGACTGGTCTGTAGTGAATTGGTCTGCTGTACTTGTCAGTGATGATCAAAACTCATTCTGTTTCAGAGTGATGGTAGAGTGTACGTGAGACAGAGATCTGGTGAGCAGCTTTGTAGTGACTGTACTGCTCCCACGGTGAAGTTTGGAGGTTGTAGTCTCATGCATTGGTGAACAATGAGTTGCAGGGATACTGAGTGTATGGCTTATGTTGAAGGGAAGCTGAATGCCCAGGGTTACACCAAGATTTTACAAGATCATGCAGTGCCATCAGCCCATCTACTAGAACATGGAAGTGACTTTACATCCCAGGATGATGGAGCATTGCGCCATAGAGCGAAAATTGTGAATGAGTGGAAGCAGGAAAACCATTTCCAATGTTTGAATTGTCCACCTCAGTCCCCTGACCTCAATCTGATTGAAAATCGTTGGCATCAAATGAAAACTAGTCTCCGAAAGACCTGCAACCAAAACGTTCGAGACGTTAAGCATAATGTGAGGATTTGTTGGGACCAAATCACTCTAGAGACATGCCAACACCTTGTTTGAAGTATGCCGCATAGTATACATGCTTTTATACAAGCCACAGCAGGCCATATTAAGTCTTGAAATTATTGGCATAATTGCTATTTAGCGCTCATTTTCCAAAAAATGTGTTTTTGTTAATAAATTGCCAGAATTATAGAACTGGTTTTGAATATTTTCATGGTTATTGTTGATTTTTATAATAATCAAGCAAATAGTATCCTAAATATTGGAATTTTGCCATGAACTTCACTGAAAAGGCCAAAAAAAGAGTTTGTCCAAGGACTTTTGGAGGGCACTGTATTTGTTGTACTTGAATTCACACTAAATATGACACTCTCGTCTATTTGTCTCAAAAGTTTCTTGAATGTCTTGTCCTGATTGGGGATTTTCATCCCTGCATGCAGAAGTTTGTTGTAACAGAGTAACAGATTCCATTGAAAGATTTACTAAATTTAAACCATCCTTGTGTTTCAGACATCCCATACAGAATTCATATATTATTGACATGAGAAGTTTTGATGAGAAGATCACCAACATTCTAGATTTCCAGTTTCTACATGGTTACTATGAACCTACTGTATTCATTCTGTTTGAACCATATCCGACTTGGTGTGGGTAAGTTTGTTTAACGCAAAAAAATAAATTTGGGTGGCTATATCTTTTGGATAATTGAAAGAGGCATTAATTCCATTTAATTGATCTATTCATCCTTTGGGTAATTACTCTGCCTAGCCTAAAAACAAACAGACAAAATAGACAAGCAAGATCAGGGTTCAACATTAACCATTGCCTGACAGACATTACCTGCCTGCTGCTTGGTCAGGGCTAGTTAGATCCCCAAGATGCAGGACTGACTGGTCAGCGTCTTTTCAAATCTCAGTCACAACAGGAACATGGACCCTTTAAAATTTTCATTAATTTGTGTTTCAAAACTGGACTTTTAACTTATGAAAGAATTATTGTTGTTTACACCTTTTCCATATTATCCTTCTGATACAAATTTTTGGTCAGGACCAGTGCATGTTTTGGTCAGGTCTAGCAGCATCCGGCAGCAACAAGCCTTTCATTTTAAAATGTCCATGAATGTAAGACTTAATGATTTCAACCATATTTGTTTTCTTATCAAAATGTTGAACCATATTTATGTTGACATCTGTTTATCTGTAGATACATGTAATTGAGCCAGGATCTGGAATAACGTCCCTTGTAGCATTTGAGACAGCCATGTTTCACAATCAACATGTGTTAGTGCAGTCAGACCGGGATCCATGCTGCTGTCTTAAGAAGGCTACAGGTCACAAAGAATGTATTGGAGACCAATATGGTTCATGATCAGACTGCGTGTATACGCAGGCTGATCTTGAACCATGTTGGGTTCAAAAGCCTTAAAGGACCTTTTTCCAGATCCCAGCTCAATTGTTTGCTGGTTGTATTTCAGGAGAGTTGCAGTACGGACAGACACATGCAGTATTGTAGCCATTTCACTAAACATTGCAGAAAAAGCAAATCCTATCATCTGGTCGTTGTCCAATTTGCCTTTTGACTGTTTACAATGTATGTCTGTGCCAAAACCTATAGGTGAGCGCTCAGCCCTTTATCAAATCTCAAATGTGTGGACATGTGCAAGTTTAAAGTTGAAAAGGACAACAAAATGCAATGGCTGTATGTTTGAAAGTGTAAATTATCTTTTGAAAGAGTTTGTACCTTCATGATTTTGTAAAATATTTGTCAATATTTTTCTTTTAATCAAAGATTTATTATGAAAAGATTGGGGGCATATTGTTTTTCTTGTGTCCGTCTACCTGTCTGTCCGAAAACTTAACATTGGACATTTCGGCGACATTCATGTTTCACAAACACATCTTTTTCTTCTTACAATTTTAGATAATACTAATGGCTGTTGCAGGGACATTTGTGTTTGACTAACACAGCTTGTTCATCATTGTATATTTTTCCTGCAGGTGGTGTGCTAGTGTTCGCAGTGAATTCCCTGATCTATCTAAACCAGAGTGTTCCACCATATGGAGTATCATTAAACAGTATAGCATCCACTTGTAGTGCATTCCCTCTCAGTAAGTTATTATATCTACTTGATCTATCTAAACCAGAGTGTCCCACCATACGGAGTATCATTAAACAGTATAGCATCAACTTCTAGTGCATTCCCTCTCAGTAAGTTATTATATCTACTTGATCTATCTAAACCAGAGTGTTCCACCATACGGGGTATCATTAAACAGTATAGCATCAACTTGTAGTGCATTCCCTCTCAGTAAGTTATCATATCTCCTTGATCTATCTGAATCAGAGTGTCCCACCATACGGAGTATCATTAAACAGTATAGCATCAACTTGTAGTGCATTTCCTCTCAGTTAGTTATCATATCTACCTGATCTATCTAAACCAGAGTGTTCCACCATACGGAGTATCATTAAACAGTATAGCATCCACTTGTAGTGCATTCCCTCTCAGTAAGTTATTATATCTACCTGATCTATCTAAACCAGAGTGTTCCACCATATGGAGTATCATTAAACAGTATAGCATCCACTTGTAGTGCATTCTTTCTCAGTAAGTTATTATATCTACTTGATCTATCTAAACCAGAGTGTCCCACCGTATGGAGTATCATTAAACAGTATAGCATCCACTTGTAGTGCATTCTTTCTCAGTAAGTTATCATATCTACCTGATCTATCTAAACCAGAGTGTCCCACCATACGGAGTATCATTAAACAGTATAGCATCAACTTGTAGTGCATTCTTTCTCAGTAAGTTATCATATCTACTTGATCTATCTAAACCAGAGTGTTCCACCATATGGAGTATCATTAAACAGTATAGCATCAACTTGTAGTGCATTCTTTCTCAGTAAGTTATTATATCTACTTGATCTATCTAAACCAGAGTGTCCCACCGTATGGAGTATCATTAAACAGTATAGCATCCACTTGTAGTGCATTCTTTCTCAGTAAGTTATCATATCTACCTGATCTATCTAAACCAGAGTGTCCCACCATACGGAGTATCATTAAACAGTATAGCATCAACTTGTAGTGCATTCTTTCTCAGTAAGTTATTATATCTACTTGATCTATCTAAACTAGAGTGTCCCACCGTATGGAGTATCATTAAACAGTATAGCATCAACTTGTAGTGCATTCTTTCTCAGTAAGTTATCATATCTACCTGATCTATCTAAACCAGAGTGTCCCACCATACGGAGTATCATTAAACAGTATAGCATCCACTTGTAGTGCATTCTTTCTCAGTAAGTTATCATATCTACCTGATCTATCTAAACCAGAGTGTCCCACCATACAGAGTATCATTAAACAGTATAGCATCCACTTGTAGTGCATTCCCTCTCAGTAAGTTATTATATCTACCTGATCTATCTAAACTAGAGTGTCCCACCATACGGAGTATCATTAAACAGTATAGCATCAACTTGTAGTGCATTCCCTCTCAGTAAGTTATTATATCTACCTGATCTATCTAAACCAGAGTGTTCCACCATATGGAGTATCATTAAACAGTATAGCATCCACTTGTAGTGCATTCCCTCTCAGTAAGTTATTATATATACTTGATCTATCTAAACCAGAGTGTCCCACCATACGGAGTATCATTAAACAGTATAGCATCAACTTGTAGTGCATTCCCTCTCAGTAAGTTATTATATCTACCTGATCTATCTAAACCAGAGTGTTCCACCATATGGAGTATCATTAAACAGTATAGCATCCACTTGTAGTGCATTCTCTCTCAGTAAGTTATTATATCTACCTGATCTATCTAAACCAGAGTGTTCCACCATACGGAGTATCATTAAACAGTATAGCATCCACTTGTAGTGCATTCCCTCTCAGTAAGTTATTATATCTACTTGATCTATCTAAACCAGAGTGTTCCACCATACGGAGTATCATTAAACAGTATAGCATCCACTTGTAGTGCATTCCCTCTCAGTAAGTTATCATATCTACTTGATCTATCTAAACCAGAGTGTTCCACCATATGGAGTATCATTAAACAGTATAGCATCCACTTGTAGTGCATTCCCTCTCAGTAAGTTATTATATCTACTTGATCTATCTAAACCAGAGTGTCCCACCATACGGAGTATCATTAAACAGTATAGCATCAACTTCTAGTGCATTCCCTCTCAGTAAGTTATTATATCTACTTGATCTATCTAAACCAGAGTGTTCCACCATACGGGGTATCATTAAACAGTATAGCATCAACTTGTAGTGCATTCCCTCTCAGTAAGTTATCATATCTCCTTGATCTATCTGAATCAGAGTGTCCCACCATACGGAGTATCATTAAACAGTATAGCATCAACTTGTAGTGCATTTCCTCTCAGTTAGTTATCATATCTACCTGATCTATCTAAACCAGAGTGTTCCACCATACGGAGTATCATTAAACAGTATAGCATCCACTTGTAGTGCATTCCCTCTCAGTAAGTTATTATATCTACCTGATCTATCTAAACCAGAGTGTTCCACCATATGGAGTATCATTAAACAGTATAGCATCCACTTGTAGTGCATTCTTTCTCAGTAAGTTATTATATCTACTTGATCTATCTAAACCAGAGTGTCCCACCGTATGGAGTATCATTAAACAGTATAGCATCCACTTGTAGTGCATTCTTTCTCAGTAAGTTATCATATCTACCTGATCTATCTAAACCAGAGTGTCCCACCATACGGAGTATCATTAAACAGTATAGCATCAACTTGTAGTGCATTCTTTCTCAGTAAGTTATCATATCTACTTGATCTATCTAAACCAGAGTGTTCCACCATATGGAGTATCATTAAACAGTATAGCATCAACTTGTAGTGCATTCTTTCTCAGTAAGTTATTATATCTACTTGATCTATCTAAACCAGAGTGTCCCACCGTATGGAGTATCATTAAACAGTATAGCATCCACTTGTAGTGCATTCTTTCTCAGTAAGTTATCATATCTACCTGATCTATCTAAACCAGAGTGTCCCACCATACGGAGTATCATTAAACAGTATAGCATCAACTTGTAGTGCATTCTTTCTCAGTAAGTTATTATATCTACTTGATCTATCTAAACTAGAGTGTCCCACCGTATGGAGTATCATTAAACAGTATAGCATCAACTTGTAGTGCATTCTTTCTCAGTAAGTTATCATATCTACCTGATCTATCTAAACCAGAGTGTCCCACCATACGGAGTATCATTAAACAGTATAGCATCCACTTGTAGTGCATTCTTTCTCAGTAAGTTATCATATCTACCTGATCTATCTAAACCAGAGTGTCCCACCATACGGAGTATCATTAAACAGTATAGCATCCACTTGTAGTGCATTCCCTCTCAGTAAGTTATCATATCTCCTTAATCTATCTAAACCAGAGTGTTCCACCGTATGGAGTATCATTAAACAGTATAGCATCAACTTGTAGTGCATTCCCTCTCAGTAAGTTATCATATCTACTTGATCTATCTAAACCAGAGTGTTCCACCATACGGAGTATCATTAAACAGTATTGCATCAACTTGTAGTGCATTCCCTCTCAGTAAGTTATTATATATACTTGGTCTATCTAAACCAGAGTGTCCCACCATACGGAGTATCATTAAACAGTATAGCATCAACTTGTAGTGCATTCCCTCTCAGTAAGTTATTATATCTACCTGATCTATCTAAACCAGAATGTTCCACCATATGGAGTATCATTAAACAGTATAGCATCCACTTGTAGTGCATTCCCTCTCAGTAAGTTATTATATCTACCTGATCTATCTAAACCAGAGTGTTCCACCATACGGAGTATCATTAAACAGTATAGCATCCACTTGTAGTGCATTCCCTCTCAGTAAGTTATTATATCTACTTGATCTATCTAAACCAGAGTGTCCCACCATATGGAGTATCATTAAACAGTATTGCATCCACTTGTAGTGCATTCCCTCTCAGTAAGTTATCATATCTACTTGATCTATCTAAACCAGAGTGTTCCACCATATGGAGTATCATTAAACAGTATAGCATCAACTTGTAGTGCATTCCCTCTCAGTAAGTTATCATATCTACTTGATCTATCTAAACCAGAGTGTTCCACCATACGGAGTATCATTAAACAGTATTGCATCCACTTGTAGTGCATTCCCTCTCAGTAAGTTATTATATCTACCTGATCTATCTAAACCAGAGTGTTCCACCATATGGAGTATCATTAAACAGTATAGCATCCACTTGTAGTGCATTCCCTCTCAGTAAGTTATCATATCTACTTGATCTATCTAAACCAGAGTGTCCCACCATACGGAGTATCATTAAACAGTATAGCATCCACTTGTAGTGCATTCCCTCTCAGTAAGTTATCATATCTACTTGATCTATCTGAATCAGAGTGTCCCACCATACGGTGTATCATTAAACAGTATAGCATCCACTTATAGTGCATTCCCCCTCAGTAAGTTATTATATCTACTTGATCTATCTAAACCAGAGTGTCCCACCATACGGTGTATCATTAAACAGTATAGCATCAACTTGTAGTGCATTCCCTCTCAGTAAGTTATTATATCTACCTGATCTATCTAAACCAGAGTGTTCCACCATATGGAGTATCATTAAACAGTATAGCATCCACTTGTAGTGCATTCCCTCTCAGTAAGTTATTATATCTACCTGATCTATCTAAACCAGAGTGTTCCACCATACGGAGTATCATTAAACAGTATAGCATCCACTTGTAGTGCATTCCCTCTCAGTAAGTTATTATATCTACTTGATCTATCTAAACCAGAGTGTTCCACCATACGGAGTATCATTAAACAGTATAGCATCCACTTGTAGTGCATTCCCTCTCAGTAAGTTATCATATCTACTTGATCTATCTAAACCAGAGTGTTCCACCATATGGAGTATCATTAAACAGTATAGCATCAACTTGTAGTGCATTCCCTCTCAGTAAGTTATCATATCTACTTAATCTATCTAAACCAGAGTGTTCCACCATATGGAGTATCATTAAACAGTATAGCATCAACTTGTAGTGCATTCCCTCTCAGTAAGTTATCATATCTACCTGATCTATCTAAACCAGAGTGTTCCACCATACGGGGTATCATTAAACAGTATAGCATCAACTTGTAGTGCATTCCCTCTCAGTAAGTTATTATATCTACTTAATCTATCTAAACCAGAGTGTCCCACCATACGGAGTATCATTAAACAGTATAGCATCCACTTGTAGTGCATTCCCTCTCAGTAAGTTATTATATCTACCTGATCTATCTAAACCAGAGTGTTCCACCATACGGAGTATCATTAAACAGTATAGCATCCACTTGTAGTGCATTCCCTCTCAGTAAGTTATTATATCTACTTGATCTATCTAAACCAGAGTATCCCACCATACAGTGTATCATTAAACAGTATAGCATCCACTGGTAGTGCATTCCCTCTCAGTAAGTTATCATATCTACTTGATCTATCTAAACCAGAGTGTCCCACCATACGGAGTATCATTAAACAGTATAGCATCAACTTGTAGTGCATTCTTTCTCAGTAAGTTATCATATCTACTTGATCTATCTAAACCAGAGTGTTCCACCATATGGAGTATCATTAAACAGTATTGCATCCACTTGTAGTGCATTCTTTCTCAGTAAGTTATCATATCTACTTGATCTATCTAAACCAGAGTGTTCCACCGTATGGAGTATCATTAAACAGTATAGCATCAACTTGTAGTGCATTCCCTCTCAGTAAGTTATTATATCTACTTGATCTATCTAAACCAGAGTGTTCCACCATACGGAGTATCATTAAACAGTATAGAATCAACCTCTAGTGCATTCCCTCTCAGTAAGTTATCATATATACTTGATCTATCTAAACCAGAGTGTTCCACCATACAGTGTATCATAAAACAGTATAGCATCCACTTGTAGTGCATTCCCTCTCAGTAAGTTATTATATCTACCTGATCTATCTAAACCAGAGTGTCCCACCATACGGAGTATCATTAAACAGTATAGCATCAACTTGTAGTGCATTCCCTCTCAGTTAGTTATCATATCTACTTGATCTATCTAAACCAGACTGTTCCACCATACAGTGTATCATAAAACAGTATAGCATCCACTTGTAGTGCATTCCCTCTCAGTAAGTTATCATATCTACTTGATCTATCTGAATCAGAGTGTCCCACCATACGGAGTATCATTAAACAGTATAGCATCAACTTATAGTGCATTCCCTCTCAGTAAGTTATTATATCTACCTGATCTATCTAAACCAGAGTGTCCCACCATACGGAGTATCATTAAACAGTATAGCATCCACTTGTATTGCATTCCCTCTCAGTAAGTTATTATATCTACTTGATCTATCTAAACCAGAGTGTCCCACCATACGGTGTATCATTAAACAGTATAGCATCAACTTGTAGTGCATTCCCTCTCAGTAAGTTATTATATCTACCTGATCTATCTAAACCAGAGTGTTCCACCATACAATGTATCATTAAACAGTATAGCATCCACTTGTAGTGCATTCCCTCTCAGTAAGTTATTATATCTACCTGATCTATCTGAATCAGAGTGTCCCACCATACGGAGTATCATTAAACAGTATAGCATCAACTTGTAGTGCATTCCCTCTCAGTAAGTTATTATATCTACTTGATCTATCTAAACCAGAGTGTCCCACCATACGGTGTATCATTAAACAGTATAGCATCAACTTGTAGTGCATTCCCTCTCAGTAAGTTATCTACTCTACCTGATCTATCTAAACCAGAGTGTTCCACCATACGGAGTATCATTAAACAGTATAGCATCAACTTGTAGTGCATTCCCTCTTAGTAAGTTATCATATCTACTTGATCTATCTAAACCAGAGTGTCCCACCATATGGAGTATCATTAAACAGTATAGCATCCACTTGTAGTGCATTCCCTCTCAGTAAGTTATCATATCTACCTGATCTATCTAAACCAGAGTGTTCCACCATATGGAGTATCATTAAACAGTATAGCATCCACTTGTAGTGCATTCCCTCTCAGTAAGTTATCATATCTACTTGATCTATCTAAACCAGAGTGTCCCACCATACGGAGTATCATTAAACAGTATAGCATCCACTTGTAGTGCATTCCCTCTCAGTAAGTTATCATATCTACTTGATCTATCTAAACCAGAGTGTTCCACCATACGGAGTATCATTAAACAGTATTGCATCCACTTGTAGTGCATTCCCTCTCAGTAAGTTATTATATCTACTTGATCTATCTAAACCAGAGTGTTCCACCATACGGAGTATCATTAAACAGTATAGCATCAACTTGTAGTGCATTCCCTCTCAGTAAGTTATTATATCTACCTGATCTATCTAAACCAGAGTGTTCCACCATACGGAGTATCATTAAACAGTATAGCATCAACTTGTAGTGCATTCCCTCTCAGTAAGTTATTATATCTACCTGATCTATCTAAACCAGAGTGTTCCACCATACGGAGTATCATTAAACAGTATAGCATCAACTTGTAGTGCATTCCCTCTCAGTAAGTTATTATATCTACTTGATCTATCTAAACAAGAGTGTCCCACCGTATGGAGTATCATTAAACAGTATAGCATCCACTTGTAGTGCATTCTTTCTCAGTAAGTTATCATATCTACTTGATCTATCTAAACCAGAGTGTTCCACCATATGGAGTATCATTAAACAGTATAGCACCAACTTGTAGTGCATTCCCTCTCAGTAAGTTATTATATCTACTTAATCTATCTAAACCAGAGTGTTCCACCATACGGAGTATCATTAAACAGTATAGCATCAACTTGTAGTGCATTCCCTCTCAGTAAGTTATTATATATACTTGATCTATCTAAACCAGAGTGTCCCACCATACGGAGTATCATTAAACAGTATAGCATCAACTTGTAGTGCATTCCCTCTCAGTAAGTTATTATATCTACCTGATCTATCTAAACCAGAGTGTTCCACCATATGGAGTATCATTAAACAGTATAGCATCCACTTGTAGTGCATTCCCTCTCAGTAAGTTATTATATCTACCTGATCTATCTGAATCAGAGTGTCCCACCATACGGAGTATCATTAAACAGTATAGCATCAACTTGTAGTGCATTCCCTCTCAGTAAGTTATTATATCTACTTGATCTATCTAAACCAGAGTGTCCCACCATACGGTGTATCATTAAACAGTATAGCATCAACTTGTAGTGCATTCCCTCTCAGTAAGTTATCTACTCTACCTGATCTATCTAAACCAGAGTGTTCCACCATACGGAGTATCATTAAACAGTATAGCATCAACTTGTAGTGCATTCCCTCTTAGTAAGTTATCATATCTACTTGATCTATCTAAACCAGAGTGTCCCACCATATGGAGTATCATTAAACAGTATAGCATCCACTTGTAGTGCATTCCCTCTCAGTAAGTTATCATATCTACCTGATCTATCTAAACCAGAGTGTTCCACCATATGGAGTATCATTAAACAGTATAGCATCCACTTGTAGTGCATTCCCTCTCAGTAAGTTATCATATCTACTTGATCTATCTAAACCAGAGTGTCCCACCATACGGAGTATCATTAAACAGTATAGCATCCACTTGTAGTGCATTCCCTCTCAGTAAGTTATCATATCTACTTGATCTATCTAAACCAGAGTGTTCCACCATACGGAGTATCATTAAACAGTATTGCATCCACTTGTAGTGCATTCCCTCTCAGTAAGTTATTATATCTACTTGATCTATCTAAACCAGAGTGTTCCACCATACGGAGTATCATTAAACAGTATAGCATCAACTTGTAGTGCATTCCCTCTCAGTAAGTTATTATATCTACCTGATCTATCTAAACCAGAGTGTTCCACCATACGGAGTATCATTAAACAGTATAGCATCAACTTGTAGTGCATTCCCTCTCAGTAAGTTATTATATCTACCTGATCTATCTAAACCAGAGTGTTCCACCATACGGAGTATCATTAAACAGTATAGCATCAACTTGTAGTGCATTCCCTCTCAGTAAGTTATTATATCTACTTGATCTATCTAAACAAGAGTGTCCCACCGTATGGAGTATCATTAAACAGTATAGCATCCACTTGTAGTGCATTCTTTCTCAGTAAGTTATCATATCTACTTGATCTATCTAAACCAGAGTGTTCCACCATATGGAGTATCATTAAACAGTATAGCACCAACTTGTAGTGCATTCCCTCTCAGTAAGTTATTATATCTACTTAATCTATCTAAACCAGAGTGTTCCACCATACGGAGTATCATTAAACAGTATAGCATCAACTTGTAGTGCATTCCCTCTCAGTAAGTTATTATATATACTTGATCTATCTAAACCAGAGTGTCCCACCATACGGAGTATCATTAAACAGTATAGCATCAACTTGTAGTGCATTCCCTCTCAGTAAGTTATTATATCTACCTGATCTATCTAAACCAGAGTGTTCCACCATATGGAGTATCATTAAACAGTATAGCATCCACTTGTAGTGCATTCCCTCTCAGTAAGTTATCATATCTACTTAATCTATCTAAACCAGAGTGTTCCACCATACGGAGTATCATTAAACAGTATAGCATCCACTTGTAGCGCATTCCCCCTAAGTAAGTTATTATATCTACTTGATCTATCTAAACAAGAGTGTCCCACCGTATGGAGTATCATTAAACAGTATAGCATCCACTTGTAGTGCATTCTTTCTCAGTAAGTTATTATATCTACTTGATCTATCTAAACAAGAGTGTCCCACCGTATGGAGTATCATTAAACAGTATAGCATCCACTTGTAGTGCATTCTTTCTCAGTAAGTTATCATATCTACCTGATCTATCTAAACCAGAGTGTTCCACCATATGGAGTATCATTAAACAGTATAGCATCAACTTGTAGTGCATTCCCTCTCAGTAAGTTATTATATCTACCTGATCTATCTAAACCAGAGTGTCCCACCATATGGAGTATCATTAAACAGTATTGCATCCACTTGTAGTGCATTCCCTCTCAGTAAGTTATTATATCTACCTGATCTATCTAAACCAGAGTGTTCCACCATATGGAGTATCATTAAACAGTATAGCATCAACTTGTAGTGCATTCCCTCTCAGTAAGTTATTATATCTACCTGATCTATCTAAACCAGAGTGTTCCACCGTATGGAGTATCATTAAACAGTATAGCATCAACTTATAGTGCATTCCCTCTCAGTAAGTTATTATATCTACTTGATCTATCTAAACCAGAGTGTTCCACCATACGGAGTATCATTAAACAGTATAGCATCAACTTGTAGTGCATTCCCTCTCAGTAAGTTATTATATCTACTTGATCTATCTAAACCAGAGTGTTCCACCATACGGAGTATCATTAAACAGTATACCATCAACTTGTAGTGCATTCCCTCTCAGTAAGTTATTATATCTACCTGATCTATCTAAACCAGAGTGTTCCACCATATGGAGTATCATTAAACAGTATAGCATCAACTTGTAGTGCATTCCCTCTCAGTAAGTTATTATATCTACCTGATCTATCTAAACCAGAGTGTTCCACCATACGGAGTATCATTAAACAGTATAGCATCCACTGGTAGTGCATTCCCTCTCAGTAAGTTATCATATCTACTTAATCTATCTAAACCAGAGTGTTCCACCATATGGAGTATCATTAAACAGTATAGCATCCACTGGTAGTGCATTCCCTCTCAGTAAGTTATCATATCTACTTAATCTATCTAAACCAGAGTGTTCCACCATACGGAGTATCATTAAACAGTATAGCATCAACTTGTAGTGCATTCCCTCTCAGTAAGTTATCATATCTACTTGATCTATCTAAACCAGAGTGTCCCACCATACGGAGTATCATTAAACAGTATTGCATCAACTTGTAGTGCATTCCCTCTCAGTAAGTTATTATATCTACCTGATCTATCTAAACCAGAGTGTTCCACCATATGGAGTATCATTAAACAGTATAGCATCCACTTGTAGTGCATTCCCTCTCAGTAAGTTATCATATCTACTTGATCTATCTAAACCAGAGTGTCCCACCATACGGAGTATCATTAAACAGTATAGCATCCACTTGTAGTGCATTCCCTCTCAGTAAGTTATCATATCTACTTGATCTATCTAAACCAGAGTGTTCCACCATACGGTGTATCATTAAACAGTATAGCATCAACTTGTAGTGCATTCCCTCTCAGTAAGTTATTATATCTACCTGATCTATCTAAACCAGAGTGTTCCACCATACAATGTATCATTAAACAGTATAGCATCCACTTGTAGTGCATTCCCTCTCAGTAAGTTATTATATCTACCTGATCTATCTGAATCAGAGTGTCCCACCATACGGAGTATCATTAAACAGTATTGCATCAACTTGTAGTGCATTCCCTCTCAGTAAGTTATCATATCTACCTGATCTATCTAAACCAGAGTGTCCCACCATACGGAGTATCATTAAACAGTATAGCATCAACTTGTAGTGCATTCCCTCTCAGTAAGTTATTATATCTACTTGATCTATCTAAACCAGAGTGTCCCACCATACGGTGTATCATTAAACAGTATAGCATCAACTTGTAGTGCATTCCCTCTCAGTAAGTTATCTACTCTACCTGATCTATCTAAACCAGAGTGTTCCACCATACGGAGTATCATTAAACAGTATAGCATCCACTTGTAGTGCATTCCCTCTCAGTAAGTTATCATATCTACCTGATCTATCTAAACCAGAGTGTTCCACCATATGGAGTATCATTAAACAGTATAGCATCCACTTGTAGTGCATTCCCTCTCAGTAAGTTATCATATCTACTTGATCTATCTAAACCAGAGTGTCCCACCATACGGAGTATCATTAAACAGTATAGCATCCACTTGTAGTGCATTCCCTCTCAGTAAGTTATCATATCTACTTGATCTATCTAAACCAGAGTGTTCCACCATACGGAGTATCATTAAACAGTATTGCATCCACTTGTAGTGCATTCCCTCTCAGTAAGTTATTATATCTACTTGATCTATCTAAACCAGAGTGTTCCACCATACGGAGTATCATTAAACAGTATAGCATCAACTTGTAGTGCATTCCCTCTCAGTAAGTTATTATATCTACTTGATCTATCTAAACCAGAGTGTTCCACCGTATGGAGTATCATTAAACAGTATAGCATCAACTTGTAGTGCATTCCCTCTCAGTAAGTTATTATATCTACCTGATCTATCTAAACCAGAGTGTTCCACCATACGGAGTATCATTAAACAGTATAGCATCAACTTGTAGTGCATTCCCTCTCAGTAAGTTATTATATCTACCTGATCTATCTAAACCAGAGTGTTCCACCATATGGAGTATCATTAAACAGTATAGCATCCACTTGTAGTGCATTCCCTCTCAGTAAGTTATCATATCTACTTAATCTATCTAAACCAGAGTGTTCCACCATATGGAGTATCATTAAACAGTATAGCATCCACTTGTAGCGCATTCCCCCTAAGTAAGTTATTATATCTACTTGATCTATCTAAACAAGAGTGTCCCACCGTATGGAGTATCATTAAACAGTATAGCATCCACTTGTAGTGCATTCTTTCTCAGTAAGTTATTATATCTACTTGATCTATCTAAACAAGAGTGTCCCACCGTATGGAGTATCATTAAACAGTATAGCATCCACTTGTAGTGCATTCTTTCTCAGTAAGTTATCATATCTACCTGATCTATCTAAACCAGAGTGTTCCACCATATGGAGTATCATTAAACAGTATAGCATCAACTTGTAGTGCATTCCCTCTCAGTAAGTTATTATATCTACCTGATCTATCTAAACCAGAGTGTCCCACCATATGGAGTATCATTAAACAGTATTGCATCCACTTGTAGTGCATTCCCTCTCAGTAAGTTATTATATCTACCTGATCTATCTAAACCAGAGTGTTCCACCATATGGAGTATCATTAAACAGTATAGCATCAACTTGTAGTGCATTCCCTCTCAGTAAGTTATTATATCTACCTGATCTATCTAAACCAGAGTGTTCCACCGTATGGAGTATCATTAAACAGTATAGCATCAACTTATAGTGCATTCCCTCTCAGTAAGTTATTATATCTACTTGATCTATCTAAACCAGAGTGTTCCACCATACGGAGTATCATTAAACAGTATAGCATCAACTTGTAGTGCATTCCCTCTCAGTAAGTTATTATATCTACTTGATCTATCTAAACCAGAGTGTTCCACCATACGGAGTATCATTAAACAGTATAGCATCCACTTGTAGTGCATTCCCTCTCAGTAAGTTATCATATCTCCTTGATCTATCTAAACCAGAGTGTCCCACCATACGGAGTATCATTAAACAGTATAGCATCAACTTGTAGTGCATTCCCTCTCAGTAAGTTATTATATCTACTTGATCTATCTAAACCAGAGTGTTCCACCATACGGAGTATCATTAAACAGTATAGCATCCACTTGTAGTGCATTCCCTCTCAGTAAGTTATCATATCTCCTTGATCTATCTAAACCAGAGTGTTCCACCATATGGAGTATCATTAAACAGTATAGCATCAACTTGTAGTGCATTCCCTCTCAGTAAGTTATTATATCTACCTGATCTATCTAAACCAGAGTGTTCCACCATACGGAGTATCATTAAACAGTATAGCATCCACTGGTAGTGCATTCCCTCTCAGTAAGTTATCATATCTACTTAATCTATCTAAACCAGAGTGTTCCACCATATGGAGTATCATTAAACAGTATAGCATCCACTGGTAGTGCATTCCCTCTCAGTAAGTTATCATATCTACTTAATCTATCTAAACCAGAGTGTTCCACCATACGGAGTATCATTAAACAGTATAGCATCAACTTGTAGTGCATTCCCTCTCAGTAAGTTATCATATCTACTTGATCTATCTAAACCAGAGTGTCCCACCATACGGAGTATCATTAAACAGTATTGCATCAACTTGTAGTGCATTCCCTCTCAGTAAGTTATTATATCTACCTGATCTATCTAAACCAGAGTGTTCCACCATATGGACTATCATTAAACAGTATAGCATCCACTTGTAGTGCATTCCCTCTCAGTAAGTTATCATATCTACTTGATCTATCTAAACCAGAGTGTCCCACCATACGGAGTATCATTAAACAGTATAGCATCCACTTGTAGTGCATTCCCTCTCAGTAAGTTATCATATCTACTTGATCTATCTAAACCAGAGTGTTCCACCATACGGAGTATCATTAAACAGTATAGCATCAACTTCTAGTGCATTCCCTCTCAGTAAGTTATTATATCTACTTAATCTATCTAAACCAGAGTGTTCCACCATACGGGGTATCATTAAACAGTATAGCATCAACTTGTAGTGCATTCCCTCTCAGTAAGTTATCATATCTATTTCAAATATGTGACCCGTCACGCTAAAAGGGACCTTATCCGAACTCCAAAATCCAAATTTTGACAAATTTGTCAGACTCAATACAGGTCAACCAGATCCCGTATGCGAACAATGAACATATAGTAAGATAGAGAAAACGTTCCGGATTTAGAAAATTACATAAAAGTGAAAAGTGTCGGCCCTAGTCTGGCTGCGCGGACTGCGCAGACTGACTAGGGTCGATATTTTTCACACATTCGATAAGGTCCCATTTAGCGTGACGTGTCACATATATATAATAAGATATATTCTTGCCATTATAATTGGAAAAAATAAAGGTATTTTTGGTCTTTTAAAGATATTTATGCTTGCTTGGAACATTTCTGTTGATCCTATGAAGCAAGCCTAATGTTGTAGATTAAAGTGAAAGACATTGGTACTAATGTTACATGTTGATTGCATAGGCCATTAGTCTGCTCTGCAGCCATTTAAGTTTGAAACTAGCTTGAAATATTCATAAGGGCTAAGTGAATTTTACGATTCCCATACTGTGTTTGATTGACCAAGAGTTTTTGCATATCTATTCTTAGATATACCAAAATATACATACAAAGTTCATCGACAAAAACGCAATAGGCCTGATGAAATTATCCTTCAACATGCATATTCTGTGACTTTCTTGTACATGTATTCTATAGATAAAATTGAAGTGATTTATGACAAACAGAACAGATTTGTAACACTTGATACATGTATTTGTTTCTTACAGGAACGCAGGAGAATGTGAGAATCACTCTAGATTGTGCACAAGCAGCATTTATATCATATGATAAACTGGTGTTGTCTCTAAAAGGCGGAGAATTGTAAGTAGTACTCAAGTTAAAAATTACATACATTGTACTATAGATTTAACCCTTTCCCAAACAAGACCTGGTTTTGACTAGTGAAAATATTGAGGCAAAAGAAGAAAATGCTGATAATCAGCATTTTCTCCTTTTGCCTCAATGTTTTCTGTGCTTTATTATCAACAAATTGTTAACTTTAGTAAATCCATTTGATCAATATCGACAGCTTTCAGATTTGACAACCCTAAAATTTTGCTGTTTGGGAAAGGTTTAAAACTCCTAATTATACCACCTAAAACGTGAGGGTATATAGAATAAAGTGTGTGGGACAGACAGTCTATCTGTTGGATCATTGTTTGATGGCTTTCTCGTTGCTGACTATTTCTTGTAAGCACTGAAAGATTCTATTCCAACTTAAAAGGCATCATCTGTATTCAGTAGAAATGTACATATCTAGTTGTGGTAACAGTCTATTAACCCTTTCCCAAACGGCAAGATTTTTGGGTAATCTGCTTCAAAAACTGCTAAAAATGACAAAATGGAAATTATAAAAGATAGACTTTGTGTAAAATATGTCATGGAAAATATTGAGACAAAAGGAGAAACTGCTGGTTATCAGCAGTTTCTTCTTTTGTTTTAATTTTTTCCCAAGATTTTGCTACTAGGGACGTCAAAACCAGGTTTTGTTTTGGAAAGGGTTAATGTATAAGAGAGTTTCGGACCATAATTTAAATATTAACCCATTCCTACATATTGACACCTTTTGATGCCTCACAAGATATAAAGTTTTGAAAACATTTATCTAGTTTTCTCTAACCAGTTCAAAATAAGATCACAAAATAATTACTGAACTTAGAGCTTATAGCTCTTAGATATCTTTGTAGATATAAGCATAGAATTAATTAGATATCTTTGTAGAATCTTTATTGAGTTGCCCTTACAATGATGCAAATATGCCATTTCAGATATGTGTTAACGTTGATGGTAGATGGTATGAGAAGTGTGAGAAGTTTTCATTTTGATAAATCAGCTGCCAGTGTTCTTACTACCTGTGTAAGTATTGTTTTGTTCAAAAGAAAGGACCTTTTTGAAAATTTATCGTTCTTTTACCTCTTTCCCTCCTAAAACTTGGTTTTACAATAATAATCAAATAGAAGATTCGTAGGAAGAATTGAGAGAAAGTATTTGATGATGATCAGCTTTTCTTTTTTCCCATAGATATTTTCTATGGTTCAAATTGTAGATTTTCTGTTTTGGATATTTTTCTAAAAATCTTTTAAAATCACAATGGAATACTTTCCTTAAATGTATTTTCTTTCTCAATATTCCAGATGTGTTTATGCGAGGATGGTTACCTGTTTCTTGGATCACGTCTGGGTAACTCACTGTTGTTGAAATATACAGAGAAAGCTGTCACAGATAAAACAGATGCTGACAAAACTGTAAGTTTCTCACACACTGAAGATTGGAGGACAGTGTAGATATATATGACCCACCTCGCTAAAAGGGACCTTCTAGGAAGTGTGAAATGTATTGACCCTTGTCAATCTGCGCTGTCCACACAGACAAACTAGGGCCAATACTTTTCACTGTAATTGAATATATAGAATCTAGAATGTTTTCCCTATGTTACTATAGGTTCATTTTCCACATGCAGCATCTATTTGTCCTCCACCGACTCTGGTCAGTGTCACAAAATTTGCATTTTGGATTTCTGATAAGGCCCCTTTTAGCATGACGGGTCACATGTATGTTACTGATTCATGTTATTTCAGATTTAGAAATATGTTGTTTTTCAGTCAAATACTGATTTGTCTTTTAAAGGGTGAACATGAAAAGCGTCATTTTCACAAATGGCAAATGTTCATATTTTTGTCTATACTTCATAATTTGAAAGAAAGAAACTTTGTTAGTATCACGAAATCATTTCAATTGTTTTTCTTTTATCATTTCTTTATTTTGTATTATAACCCATTACCAAATAATGACACTTTTTAATGCTCCATCGAATAAAGGATTTAGAAAACATTGTGGAAAATGAAGAAATTGCTTGTGACAAGCAATTTCTTCATTTCCCACCATGTATTCTACACTGAAAGATCAAAAAGTGTAAAATTTCATTCACTTGAAATCGTCCTCTGCAACATTATAATTTGGAAAAGTTTAAAATTTTGCCGTCTGATATTGGATGAACTCATACACATTTCAGAATGAACCACCAAACAAGAAGAAAAAGACAGATGGACCTAAAGATATGGGTAAGTTTGTTTTTAACCTATTCCCACAAAGTGACACATTTTGACACCACTACAAAAAAGGCTTAGGAAAAAATTGTTTTTGAAAATTAAGAAAAAAAAGTTAGAAAAGAAATTTCTTCAATTACTGGTAGAGTAACAGAGTCTAATGTCGACCCATGTCAATTATCGACCCCTTTTCTAGTTTAATTGGTTTTGTGAGAATAGCAATTGATTCCCAGAAAAAGTAGTACATGGGATGAATATTACGTCATATTATCGTCATTCTAATTGCACAACCTTTCTCTTCAGGGTTGGTTAGCTGGCCTGTTAGACATTTTTGTCTGGGCAGTCCAAACTGTATTTTCTGAAAATTGTGCTGTTACTGGCGCCCATAAGGAGGGTGATGCGTTTCATTTTATCACTTGTGTTCAATCTTTTGTATTCTGATCGGGTTTTGAGCATTTATTATGAACATGATATCTGAAATAAAATCTAAAACTGTTTAAGCGTCCTTCTTACGATAGCGATCGGATCTGCAGGGGGGTTCGACAATAGCAGATGAAATCTCTTCACTCTGCAATTATCTACCCCCACGTAACATAATTGCTATCTTAAATGAACTAAATGAATTTCACATGCAAGACAATGAAGCGCAACTGTAATATTTCACAGTATGTGTGGTGTAGGCATTTATTATTATGGCCGCCAGACGCTCGACTGTTTTAAAATGGGGCTAGTTTTGCTATTAATTAACTTTCTGTCACTAGTATATCTCTAGTTACGCTTCAGAGAGACATAACTGTTCGATTCAAAAGCATAATCTCGTATTTATTTAAATCTGAGCTCTCTTTTTTAAAAAAACATAAAGGGGTCGATAATTGCCTCTCTGGGTCGATAATTACAGAGTCTGGTAACCTAATATATCAGTAAATAGAACCTAGTAAGCACCTTGTTATGCGGCATATTATTAGATAGTTCTGATCAATGAAAGTTCTAGTTTCATTTAGCAATTTGAATCAGGGCAAACGTCACACACTTTTGAAGCTAATTCAAATATACCCTTAAAGGGTCGATAATTGCCGACGTTACTCTACCACATTTTTTTTACCCAAAAAGTTAAAAGAATTTAAGATTTAAATTAGTTGAAATTATTGTCTGCAGCATATTTCTGTCTGGTTATGGTTTGTAGTTCAAAAAGAATTCTTAAAGTTATCAGGCAAATATCTGCATAAGTCAACAATTATAAGTGTGATGTTTCATTCAAAACTACACCATGAGCATTTACATCAACTTAGTCCTACATCTTTTCAGTTTTAAGCCATTACCAAACATAGACGCTTTTTTTATGCCTCACAATATAAAAGCTTTGGAAAACATTGTGGAAAATGAAGAAATTGCTTGTCGCAAGCAATTTCCTCATTTCCCACATTGTTTTTCTACCCAGAAAGGCAAAAAATGTAGAATTTCATTCACTTATAATTATCGTCTGCAACATCTTTGAATTAGGGCCAGTCTAAAATGTTGCAATAAACGTCTGGCATACTTTAAAGGTTTATGGCCATTGATATGCAGCATGAAGATGTTATTCTAGGTTGAAAATTGATACATTATCTTATAATCTTGTTATATTTCAGCATCTGATGTGTCTCTAATAGAAAACATAGATGAGTTAGAGGTTTATGGGGCCAGTGAAAACCCTGCAGGCACCACTATTACTGCTTTTGTATTTGAGGTCAGATATGTCCTCTTTTTTAAGCTTCACCGCTAAATATTGGTGTAGGACAAATTACTGAACTTTTAGCCTTGCTCAAACAAGCACAGGTATTGATGTCTCTATGATAGCTTGATAAGAGAATAATGAGAAAAACAATAAGAGAATAATGAAAAAAAAAACAAGAGAATAATGAAAAAACAGAATTTATTTCTTTTTCATGTAGGTGACATTTACTTTGTATTCTTTTGAACATTTGTGTCCGCCGAAAAAATTCTGTTTGTAATTGGTTGATAACTACAGAAAGAAATTGCTTGTATAAGAAACCATGAATTATTGTATTACAAATTAAACCTTATTCTGCAGGTGTGTGACAATATCTGGAACATTGCTCCATGTGGACATATAGTGATGGGAGAACCAGCGTTCCTGTCTGAAGAGTTCAGTTCCGGTGTAGATCCAGATTTAGAGCTCGTCACCACCTCGGGCTACGGTAAAAATGGAGCACTATCTGTGTTACAGGTATCTTTAAATAACCTTAATTACATACCTTTCAATCAGTGATATAACAAGAATACCTTTAGTCAACAATAAGCTACATTATAAAAAAAACCTTTGTCACAGGAGATGGCGTAATTGTTTTTATCTCACCTTAGAATAAAGCGCTTAAAGTAAGCTTATATGGTTAGGTGGATGTCCGTCGTCCATTGTGCGTCGTCCGTTGTCAACTTTAACTTTTATGCACTTTAGAGGACACATTTTTTGACCTATCAACCTGAAATTTGGTCAGACTGATTGTCATAATCAAATCTCAGAAGATTTGGAAATTGGGTCAACTGGAGTCAAAAACTAGGTCACAGGGTCAAATCTTAGAAAAACCTTGTATGCACTGTAGAGACCATATTTTTTTTACCAAGCAAGCTGATATTTGGTCAGAATGATTATTAGCTCACCTGAGCACAAAGTGCTCAAGGTGAGGTATTGTGATCGGTCGTTGTCCGTCGTCCGTCCGGCCGGCTGTCTGTCCACAATTTCTTTAAAGATCTTCTCCTCCCAAACCAGTAGGCCAATCTTTTTGAAACTTGGCATGAATGATCCTTGGGTGAAGGGCTTTCAAAGTTGTTAAAAGAATTTGATTCTATCAAAGACTCTGGCTGCCGCGGCATGAGAAAAGGGGAAAATAGCCAAATCTTTTAAAAATCTTCTTCTGCTTAACCAGTTGGCCAATATTCTTGAAACTTCACATGAATGATCCTTGGGTAAAGGGCTTTCAAAGTTGTTAAAAGAAGTTGATTCTATCAAAGACTCTGGCTGCCGCGGCATGAGAAAAGGGGAAAATAGCCAAATCTTTTAAAAATCATCTCCTGCCTAACCAGTTGGCCAATATTCTTGAAACTTCACATGAATGATCCTTGGATGAAGGGCTTTCAAAGTTGTTAAAAGAATTTGATTCCATCAAAGACTGGCTGCCGCGGCATGAGAAAAGGGGAAAATAGCCAAATCTTTTAAAAATCATCTCCTGCCTAATCAGTTGGCCAATATTCTTGAAACTTCACATAAATGATCCTTGGGTGAAGGGCTTTCAAAGTTGATAAAAGAATTTGATTCCATCAAAGACTCTGGCTGCCGCGGCATGAGAAAAGGGGAAAATAGCCAAATCTTCTAAAAATCTTCTTCTGTCTAACCAGTTGGCCAATATTCTTGAAACTTCACATGAAAGATCATTAGGTGGCGGGCTTTCAAAGTTGTTAAAAGAATTTGATTCCATCAAAGACTCTGGCTGCCGCGGCATGAGAAAAGGGGAAAATAGCCAAATCTTTTAAAAATCATCTCCTGCCTAACCAGTTGGCCAATATTCTTGAAACTTCACATGAATGATCCTTAGGTGAAGGGCTTTCATAGTTGTTAAAAGAATTTGATTCCATCAAAGACTCTGGCTGCCGCGGCATGAGAAAAGGGGAAAGTATAAGCCAAATCTTCTAAAAATTAAATCTTTTTCTGCCTAACCAGTTGGCCAATATTCTTGAAAGTTCACATGAATGATCCTTTGGTGAAGGGCTTTCAAATTTGTTAGAAGAATTTTGTTAATATTTAAACTAGGGATGGCAACAGTTAGTAAAAATACTAACCGATTAATCGTTCATTTTTCCGATCGGTTAACCGGTTAACCGATCGTCGATCTTTGACAATTAATATTGCTGGCGAAACATACAGTTGACGTTTCTGAATAGGATAATCGGTGTGTCAGATATGCATGCTCGTGACATTTACCGGCTACTAAACGAAACTCATTGTAAACAACGGACTTGACTCACTTGAGAATCTTCGGTGATGAAAAACAGTTCTGTGCTGCGAATTTGATAATTACAAAAATAGATCATAAATAAATGAACTTGTTGGAAAGGACACTTCGCTTCCAATTTCACTTAATGTTGAAAATTAAAAAGAAATCCAGAATTTCTCTAATTTGAATTAGAACCAGTCCTTTGTTTCCAATATGAAAAGGATGCTTCCCATCCAAATGGTTTCGCATATTTGACGCGCCAGCAGTCCATTTAGTTCTTGAATAGCCTACACAAAGAACATTTAACCGTACCTCCGTCAACATTCTGTTTGAAAACTTCCAAACAGCAGAAGTAGTTCGTTTTCCTGTGCGTTGAATTCCAAGATACGCGATTGATGCTGAGAAATTTGCATTGAATAAATTTCATTTGTTGCATTAATTAGATATGCAACCTCGATTTTACTATATAATTGACTTAATTTGTTCGATTAAATATTCTGAAGGGCATAGTAAAACAAATCAAACTGGCCTACGACATGCTATTTTTTATTGCTGGCAATTAGCTTATCACGATAATCTACCAATTAAACATCTGTCAAACCTTGACCAGCAATACACCCCGCTGTCCGATATGTAAATATGCATTCAACGTGTTTTGGAACGATTTTAAGAAAACGCTTTACTCTCATTTTGAAAAAATGGAGTTTTCTAAGAAAGAAATCCGAGTAACCGGTTACCGAATTTCTAACCAGTTACTCGGTCTTTCGATCGGTTAACTGGTTACCCGGTTAACCGTTGCCATCCCTAATTTAAACTATTGCCTATTAGTGTAGCAGTATCAGAAAAAGGACAAAAGAGCAATACTTTTAAAAAAGGCTGAATATTTGTTACATTCATTTGAAAAACACATGAGAAAGAGCTTTATTGAAACATTTATTTTGCTGCTATTCAGGTCTAAGTGTTTAATTTCAACAAGGCAACAATTTTCAGGTGAGCGACCTAGGGCCATCATGGCCCTCTTGTTTTGATCAATTCTATGACGAGATTGAAATAGGGTCAACTGGGGTCAAAAACTAGGTCACAGAGTCAAATCTTAGAAAAACTTTGTATGCACTCTGGAGGCCATATTTTTAGCCTGATCAGGCTGATATTTGATCAGAATGATTATCTTGATAGATTCTAAAATGAGTTTGGGTCAAAAACTAGGTCACAGGACAGTCAAATCAGGTGAGCAATCTAGGGCCACTATTGGCCCTCTTGTTTATAAAATGCAGGATGCATTTATCAACATGAACTTATAGTAGATTTGTTTGTGTAGATAAAGTAATATCTTAAATGTCTTTTCTTTTCATGCATATAAAGGTTGCAAGATAAAAATAGCTTGCATTGATTGTAAGAATTTGATGTATGATGAATTACTTGTACTTGCAATATATGCCCTCTAAACAACTTTATATTTTCTCCCCAATTTCAGAGAAGTGTTCGTCCACAAGTTGTCACAACATTTGAGTTACCCAGCTGCGTGAACATGTGGACGGTGAAAGGTCACCCACCGTCGGGTGTCGGTAAAAAACGTATAAACAAGGAAGGAAGATTAGTAACGGCAGATGAAGATGACGGACACGCCTTTCTGATTCTTACTACACCAGACTCCAGTATGGTCAGTATTTCATGCTATTATCAGATGGCGAAATTTTATTCTGGTCCAAATTCATTTTATACTGGTCCAAAATCAAAGATGTTGTAAACAACCATTCCTGTGAATAAAATGTTTTTCTTTTGTCTTTCTTGGGAGAAATCATTGTCTTTCTTTGGAGAAAACAATGTGGAAAATGAAGAAACTGCTTGCCACAAGCAATTTCTTCAATTTCCAAAATGTTTTCCAACGCTTTTATCTTTTGGGCATTGAAAAGCAGTCATTGTATAGGGATGGGTTAAACATTAAAGATGAACATTTGACATATCATTGTAAATACTTGTGTAACTGAAGCAGGGGAGGAAGATAGAAATACCTATCTGATTCTTACTATGCCTGACTCTAGCATGTTTAGTGATTTATTTGGATCTTTAACGGAAAGTAGGAAGTGCATTGTATTCTTGAAGCTGATAGACGAAAATACTAGCAAAACTCTCGAGCATGTGAGATTTTATGTAGTTCTAAAATGAATAAAAAGCCCTATTTTCCTTGCAAATTAAAAAGAGCTGTAGACAACTATTTGTATGTTACTAAACAGTTTTGTAACCATAAGGGTGAAAAGTATTGAGCAAAATAGGAAAATCCAAGGGGCCTACTGTGTTTGGGTCATCTAGTTCAAAGGTCAAGGTCACAATTGGATTTTGTTTAAGATCTGTTTCCATGCTCTAATTAAAGAACATTTTGATATATGACTATGTGACTTAACACTATTGATGCCATTGACCCAAGGAGGCACCCAATTGTTATTTAGTTACGTAGATCAAGATCACAATTGATAGCTTTTCCCTAGTCACAGGGTCATGGCATTTGTCTGGTCTGCAGGCGGCAACAGTTTTAACTGAAGCTAGTGATTGTTTGGGGAATTGCAAGGAATTTTCAAGCATTGCCCAGCTCTCATAAGTTCATAACATATATATATGTAACAAAGTGTTCAACTATTTTTATCACAATTTTTTTTATTGTTGTTGTTGTTGTTCAGATCTTGCAGACAGGCCAGGAGATTCAGGAGTTAGATCACAGTGGGTTTGGTACACAGGCTTCTACTGTGTATGCTGGGAATGTAGGAGACGGGAAATATATACTACAGGTGTCATCATCTGGGGTCAGGCTGCTTGTAGGAGGTGAGGGCCAGATTTATATTATTTGCTTAGTGCACTCACTGAAAAATATATGAGTAATTTTGTGATAAGAAAATTTGATTCTACTGTTTGACTGATTATCATTCAATTAACCTTTTCCTAAACAAGACCTTGTTTTGATGTCCTTGATAGACAATGCTTTTGATAAAAATGGGAAAAAAATGACGATCATCAACATTGTATTATTTTGCCTCAGTATTTTCTATGCTGTATTCTACACAAATCCTACCTGATTTGACATCCATTGTATTGTCTGCATCAGCTTTCATATAGGACCAGTCTTGAAGTTTGTTTAACCAAGTAAAAATTCTTTCTCTAATTTCCAGTTGAGCAGATTCAACATATCCCAATAGAGATGGGTACACCTATAGTGCACTGTTCTGTAGCAGATCCGTATATCCTCATAATGAGTGATGAAGGCAGCATAATGATGCTGATGTTAAAACAAGAGGGACCAGGAGCTGCAGCTAGGCTTGTGCTGAGTAAACCACTTATATCTAATGTAAGTGCTGAGTTAACCTCTTATATCTAATGTAAGTGCTGAATAAACCTCTTATATCTAATGTAAGTGCTGAGTAAACCTCTTATATCTAATGTAAGTGCTTAGTAAACCTCTTATATCTAATGTAAGTGCTGAGTTAACCTCTTATATCTGATGTAAGTGCTGAGTAAACCTCTTATATCTAATGTAAGTGCTGAGTAAACCTCTTATATCTAATGTAAGTGCTGAGTAAACCTCTTATATCTAATGTAAGTGCTGAGTAAACCTCTTATAGCTAATGTAAGTGCAGAGTAAACCTCTTATAGCTAATGTAAGTGCAGAGTAAACCTCTTATAGCTAATGTAAGTGCAGAGTAAACCTCTTATATCTAATGTAAGTGCTGAGTAAACCTCTTATAACTAATGTAACTGCTGCATAAACCTCTTATATCTGATGTAAGTGCTGAGTAAACCTCTTATATCTAATGTAAGTGCTGAGTAAACCTCTTATATCTAATGTAAGTGCTGAGTAAACCTCTTATATCTAATGTAAGTGCTGAGTAAACCTCTTATAACTAATGTAAGTGCTGAGTAAACCTCTTATATCTAATGTAAGTGCTGAGTAAACCTCTTATATCTAATGTAAGTGCTGAGTAAACCTCTTATAACTAATGTAAGTGCTGAGTTAACCTCTTATATCTAATGTAAGTGCCGAGTAAACCTCTTATAACTAATGTAAGTGCTGAGTAAACCTCTTATAACTAATGTAAGTGCAGAGTAAACCTCTTATATCTAATGTAAGTGCTGAGTAAACCTCTTATATCTAATGTAAGTGCTGAGTTAACCTCTTATATCTAATGTAAGTGCTGAGTAAACCTCTTATATCTAATGTAAGTGCTTAGTAAACCTCTTATATCTAATGTAAGTGCTGAGTAAACCTCTTATATCTAATGTAAGTGCTGAGTAAACCTCTTATATCTAATGTAAGTGCTTAGTAAACCTCTTATATCTAATGTAAGTGCTGAGTAAACCTCTTATAACTAATGTAAGTGCTGAGTAAACCTCTTATAACTAATGTAAGTGCAGAGTAAACCTCTTATATCTAATGTAACTGCTGCGTAAACCTCTTATATCTAATGTAACTGCTGCGTAAACCTCTTATAACTAATGTAACTGCTGCGTAAACCTCTTATATCTAATGTAACTGCTGCGTAAACCTCTTATATCTAATGTGAGTGCTACGTAAACCTCTTATATCTAATGTGAGTGCTGAGTAAACCTCTTATATCTAATGTAAGTGCTGAGTTAACCTCTTATATCTAATGTAAGTGCCGAGTAAACCTCTTATAACTAATGTAAGTGCTGAGTAAACCTCTTATAACTAATGTAAGTGCTGAGTAAACCTCTTATATCTAATGTAAGTGCTGAGTAAACCTCTTATATCTAATGTAAGTGCTGAGTAAACCTCTTATAACTAATGTAACTGCTGCATAAACCTCTTATATCTGATGTAAGTGCTGAGTAAACCTCTTATATCTAATGTAAGTGCTGAGTAAACCTCTTATATCTAATGTAAGTGCTGAGTAAACCTCTTATAACTAATGTAAGTGCAGAGTAAACCTCTTATATCTAATGTAAGTGCTGAGTAAACCTCTTATATCTAATGTAAGTGCTGAGTTAACCTCTTATATCTAATGTAAGTGCTGAGTAAACATCTTATAACTAATGTAAGTGCAGAGTAAACATGTCTAATGTAAGTGCTGAGTAAACCTCTTATATCTAATGTAAGTGCTGAGTAAACCTCTTATATCTAATGTTAGTGCTGAGTTAACCTCTTATATCTAATGTAAGTGCCAAGTAAACCTCTTATAACTAATGTAAGTGCTGAGTAAACCTCTTATAACTAATGTAAGTGCAGAGTAAACCTCTTATATCTAATGTAAGTGCTGAGTAAACCTCTTATATCTAATGTAAGTGCTGAGTTAACCTCTTATATCTAATGTAAGTGCTGAGTAAACCTCTTATAACTAATGTAAGTGCAGAGTAAACATGTCTAATGTAAGTGCTGAGTAAACCTCTTATATCTAATGTTAGTGCTGAGTAAACCTCTTATATCTAATGTAAGTGCTGAGTAAACCTCTTATATCTAATGTAAGTGCTGAGTAAACCTCTTATATCTAATGTAAGTGCTGAGTAAACCTCTTATATCTAATGTAAGTGCTGAGTAAACCTCTTATATCTAATGTAAGTGCTGAGTAAACCTCTTATATCTAATGTAAGTGCTGAGTAAACCTCTTATATCTAATGTAAGTGCTGAGTAAACCTCTTATTTTTAATGTAACTGCTGCGTAAACCTCTTATAACTAATGTAACTGCTGCGTAAACCTCTTATATCTAATGTAACTGCTGCGTAAACCTCTTATATCTAATGTAAGTGCTGAGTAAACATCTTATATCTAATGTAAGTGCTGAGTTAACCTCTTATATCTAATGTAAGTGCCGAGTAAACCTCTTATAACTATTGTAAGTGCTGAGTAAACCTCTTATAACTAATGTAAGTGCAGAGTAAACCTCTTATATCTAATGTAAGTGCTGAGTAAACCTCTTATATCTAATGTAAGTGCTGAGTTAACCTCTTATATCTAATGTAAGTGCTGAGTAAACCTCTTATAACTAATGTAAGTGCAGAGTAAACATGTCTAATGTAAGTGCTGAGTAAACCTCTTATATCTAATGTAAGTGCTGAGTAAACCTCTTATATCTAATGTAAGTGCTGAGTAAACCTCTTATATCTAATGTAAGTGCTGAGTAAACCTCTTATATCTAATGTAAGTGCTGAGTAAACCTCTTATATCTAATGTAAGTGCTGAGTTAACCTCTTATATCTAATGTAAGTGCCGAGTAAACCTCTTATAACTAATGTAAGTGCTGAGTAAACCTCTTATAACTAATGTAAGTGCAGAGTAAACCTCTTATATCTAATGTAAGTGCAGAGTAAACCTCTTATATCTAATGTAAGTGCTGAGTTAACCTCTTATATCTAATGTAAGTGCTGAGTAAACCTCTTATAACTAATGTAAGTGCAGAGTAAACATGTCTAATGTAAGTGCTGAGTAAACCTCTTATATCTAATGTAAGTGCTGAGTAAACCTCTTATATCTAATGTAAGTGCTGAGTAAACCTCTTATATCTAATGTAAGTGCTGAGTAAACCTCTTATATCTAATGTAAGTGCAGAGTAAACCTCTTATATCTAATGTAAGTGCTGAGTAAACCTCTTATATCTAATGTAAGTGCTGAGTAAACCTCTTATATCTAATGTAAGTGCTGAGTAAACCTCTTATATCTAATGTAAGTGCTGAGTAAACCTTTTATATCTAATGTAAGTGCAGAGTAAACCTCTTATATCTAATGTAAGTGCAGAGTAAACCTCTTATATCCAATGTAAGTGTTGAGTAAACCTCTTATATCTAATGTAAGTGCTGAGTAAACCTCTTATATCTAATGTAAGTGCTGAGTAAACCTCTTATATCTAATGTAAGTGCTGAGTAAACCTTTTATATCTAATGTAAGTGCAGAGTAAACCTCTTATATCTAATGTAAGTGCTGAGTAAACCTCTTATATCTAATGTAAGTGCTGAGTAAACCTCTTATATCTAATGTAAGTGCTGAGTAAACCTCTTATAACTAATGGAAGTGCAGAGTAAACCTCTTATATCTAATGTAAGTGCTGAGTAAACATGTCTAATGTAAGTGCTGAGTAAACCTCTTATATTGAATGTAAGTGCTGATTAAACCTCTTATATCTAATGTAAGTGATTTATTAGATACATTTAGCTTTAAAAAAAATCCTTTACATTTGACCTACTTAAATTATAAAAAATACAAATGCTTGTATACTTTTCAATTCATTTCAATTGAGTTTAAATGGATGTGTATTACCGATATGTATAATCCCAAAAGGCCATAGTCTTTGACTTTCTGATATATAACTAAAATTGCATGAACACAGGTATAGGTAGATAAAAGCTATGACTTGGTATTTAGTGCTGTTACCTCTAAAATGTTGACAAATTCTACCTAAACCTACTATTGCTCCTTTTTATGTTAGACTTGTATGTGAGTGTGTTATTTTGTGTGCAATTTAGTAATGTTGTCCATTGTAGAAGCCCCGAGTGACATATATGTGTGCCTATAAAGATACAAGTGGACTGTTTACAACAGCTGCTGTAGAGGTAGAGGATGAGAGTAATAATGTAGAACAACTTAACACATCTAAAACTTCACTAGATAAAGTCTTCAGCATGGAACATAGGTAAGGAAAACACACCTCAAAATCAAGTCATATTCTATTTTTGGAAGGAATTCAAGAAATGCTTTGTGAATTGTCTTGTCTTCCTGATTGAAATCATTTGATTCCAATTCCATATATCCAGGGGTCATGGATTCTCATCACGGCTTGGCCAATATCTTTTTTGACTTTTAACAAAAGTCATTAAATTTTGTCTCACCAATTGATATGAATCATCTTAGCGAGAGAGGCTGGGATTGTATATTGTGGTAGTACTGGCTTGAGAAATGCCAGGAATTTATGGTTAGGTGCTCCATTCACAGCTGTATGACCAAATGCGAAGGCCGTGGCCTTAGCGCAGTTGGTAGCACATCTGCCTCCCATTCGAGAGGTCCCGGTTCGATACCTGGCTGCGACAAATACCCTTTCTGAAACGTCACCCATCAATAGTTTAATATCGTGAACCTATGTGGACGAGCAGCTTGGTGCTCAGTAAAGGTGTTGTGGTAGTACTGGTTTGAGAAACAACAGGAATCCATGGTTAGCTGCTCCAGCCACCGCGATATGACCATAGCCGTTGAAAACGGCGTAAAACCCCAATAAACTCACACCCAAATGCGAAATGTGTTTTAAAACCCATTCATTCATTCTATCAAAAATTTCATTCCATCCAACATCAAAGGACTGAAAGCACTGTAGTGCCCAAAGTTGACATTTTCGGAATGATCATGAAAACCAAGAAAATTTGGGGTACATCATGATATGATATGAGTAAGGGCTCCTTGCTATTTAGTATTACATGACCTTTATTTGACATTGATTCAGTTAACCCATTACCGAACGACAAAATTTTAGACTGGTCCAAATAACCAAATTCAAAGATGTTGCAGACAACAATTAAAAGTGAATGGAATTCTAAAAATATTTTCATTTTGGGTCAGAAAACATTGTGGAAAATGTAGAAATTGCTGGTCACAAGCAATTTCTTCATTTTGACAATGTTTTCCAAAGCCTTTTCTTGTGGGTGAGTCAAAATGCTTCATAATGGGTTATATTATTGATTCATTTGCAGCACTGTAGATGATGAAGATGAACTATTGTATGGTGACACAGAGACGTCAGTGTTTGATACATCAACTGCTAGTGTACAGGGCGAGTCGAAATCTAAGTAAGTAGTTTATGTATTTCAATTTAGGGTTAGTTCACAAATGTTGTAAGTAAGTGTAAATATGAACTTTACATACACACCAGTTTGTCTCTGTACCTGAGATATGGTGGCACATAGACTTGATAAACCAATACAGGGATTTATGTTTTACATTCATTTTGGTATGTAAGGTTAATACTTTCATGTAATAGTAATGTTTTTATGAAGCTTTTTAAAATGCTCAGTTGTCAAATGAGTGCTATTAGAAAAAGTTTGGTAAAACAATCAAGCAAAAGAAGAAAGTACTGCTAACATGCATTTTTTCCTTTTGCTTCATAATTTTTATGCACTATTGTACACAAATCTCTACTTTATCAACATTAATTTCATTATCTACAGGAGCTTTCAAATTGAAACAGTACAAATTTTCGCTATTTTGCAGAGGGTAGATGAGTTTCTGTGTATTTCAGAAAAAAGTCCAAGAAAGAAGTGAAGTCGACCTACTGGGCAGCTATAAGTAGAGATAATGGTAGCTTGGAGGTATGTCCAATTTTAATCATGAGTTTCCTGTTTTCAGTAGAAACGTCTATTTAAGAAAAAATCTTTTTACCTCGGTTTATGGTTTATTTAACCACGGTTCTGAGTTAGGCGGCTTGATGAATAATCTACGAGGCCAGACAGATTATTTGTTTTCTAACATTGTAAATCTTCACAAATTAAGGGAAATAAATTTTGCGAAATGTCAACAGTAATTGCGGATTAATCTCCTTTGATTCTTTCCAACTTCCACTGATTGAACATCCCCTATTTTTCTTGACCAGTTGCATCATTAAAACAACCTTCACTATGAATAGGAAGTATTTAACTTCAAAAAACAATTAAAACTGCGTTATTTCAAACATTTGTAGTTTAACTTTACTCTAGAATACTACTGGAATTCCAAAACCATTGAAACCCTGATCACCAAGGATAAAAATGGACTCGTCTGGTCTCCGAGTTTTCTATTCACAAAATATCATGAAATTTACTTTGAAACTGTAGTACTTGCTTAAATTTTATTTGAATAGCGTACTTTTAAACTAATGTGTGCATGAACATACTCAAAACTTTCTATGAATAAGGTCTATCCACTCTTCTGTTCATGCAAAATGATACAAGGAAACGAAAATGGCGTCCCTCAGGTTCATCGAATTTTCTTTGAAGGAAGGTCGTAGCTCTATGACGTCATCACTATATCGTGATGTCACATTTCTTAGAACACGTCGTAAACGCACGGCTTAGTGCATGTGAATGTTAGAATTAAATTTGCTTTATAGTTTTGAGGTAAATTGTACTAGATTTTATATGTCAACATATGCATCCTTTACAAGTTTTAAGTGTAACATCACCAGATTATTTTACGAATAGATTTTATTCAAACAATTATCTCCCTTGCGAATTTCGTTGTTAAAAAATCGATAAATTGTCTCCCTTTGTCGGCGAGGGGGCATAGGTAAATGATCGCTCTTACTTGTTTGTAAAAAGCGCATTTCAAAATCCTGATTATTTACCCATTGAAACAGGATTTCCTTTACAATTGTTTGCGAAATGAAACTTTAATATCTGAAGATGCCAAAACCAATCGAGTTTGCGAATTTTCATGCGAAGAATTAGTAAAAAAGAAACATTTCTATACAGTGGTGCACATCTTTACGGGACACAATTGCAATTAGTGGAAATAAACAAATATCGCTCTCGTTTCTTTGCTAAAGGCGACTTACAAAATCGGGTTTATTTATCAATAGATGTTTGATTATTTTATTTTAATTATTTTGAAATTAAAATTTAAGACGCGTAGTCTCAAAAGTAACATGTTTCGGGTATTTTTCATGCGAATGGTTAGAGAAAAAAGACGCCTGACGGGATACGGTTTGAAGCATTCGACATATTAAAACGAAATTAATTATTTGAATTTTCCATCGGTTTCTTTTTATTTGATTAATATTATCATATTCACATTGTTGTCACATAGTTTGTTGATCTGTCTTCCAACGCATTTATAACTTATTAGTCGTTTGTTTTTTTTTCATTTTAAACAAATATTAAACAATGTACAAATATTTTACTTACAATTATAAGATTCAAAATCAATTTGAGATGTAGATAATTTCGTTTTCGTTCAAAGTTTAAGAAACTTTTGTTTGGTGAAATTCGAGCAAATAGATCTACGAATAATTCAATTTTGATAGTCTTCAAAAGATTTTTTCATCATTACATTCCGAATGTAATGTTGAAAAAAAGACCATCTAAATGTCTAGGCATTAAACTTTTCATTGTGAGGAAAAGCCTTTAAGGAATATAACTTTTCTGTCAAGATGTTTTTATCCATTCATGTGTTATATATAGTGATATATTCGAGTATAACAGACTTAACCCTTTCCCAAACAGCAAAATTTTAGGGCACTCCTGTTGAAAGTTGCTGCAGACGACAATACTGGTGTTAATAAAGATCAGATTTTTGTATGATATAGCTCAGAAAATATTGAGGCAAAGCCAAAAGGAGAAACTGCTGGTTATCAGACATTTCTATCAAGGACGTGAAAACCAGGTCTTGTTTCGGAAAGGGTTAAACTCTTCTGTTTGGAAAAGGATTAAGCGTATATCACATAATTAAGCTCCCGTTTATATCTCACAAGTACCAATATGCATAACACGTGTCTATAGATGACACTAAAGTCAATCTACAACTGACACCCTTATACGTTACATGATTTTACCACTATGATTGAGAAAAAATAAAAAAAAAAGTTGAATAATAATATGATGCACGCGAGTCTGACCTCACCAGATATTTTTTAAACTATAGATTTGTACATGAGTGAATATGTATTTTTGATCGTTTTATAACATTTACAAAAAAGACTTAGTAGTTCTATAACAAACCCAATAAATGAGATGGGCTTTCTGTGAATTTCAGATAAATATTGCATGATACTTTTTTCTTAATAGTTACATTTTAAAATGAAACATTGGTGTATAATGTATTCAGCTTAGGAATGCTAGAAAAAAAAATGATTAAGAAAATAGTAATCATGCCGAAGTAGGTATTTTCCATATTTGATATAAAATGACTAGTCTATCTTTATTGGCTTGCAATCTTTGTCAATTCCCCAAACATTGACAGAGTGTATTTTAGACCTAACTCTTTCCCGAACTCATTTCATACTTGAAAACTGCTGCAGACAACATAACAGATTTTGGTAAAGATGGGATTTTTGTGCAAATTGACAAAAGAAGTATTGAGACAAAATGACGATCTACTCATCATTTTCTTCTTTTGTACATAACAAAAATCAAGTTTTGGTTTTGCAGACGTAAAAAGCAGTCTTTTACGGTAGATGTGTAAGTCCGGTACATAATACCGAATCATGAATAGCCTACGTCCAGCTTTTATCACCTAATATTTAGGAAAAATGAAAAAAAAAAAGCAATATGTGTTTGACAGCTTTCCCTTGGGAGTTCACATCCATTGAAGAAATAACAATATCCGCACATTTGAAGAAATTGATTAATCAAAGCAGCTTATTAACCCGTCACGGCTACCAATTCCTAGATCTAGGATTAAGTTGATTGCCCCCTCGTGTGTAAAGCCTCGTTTCCACACGGCTGCCGCGCATGCGCAGCGTTATGTGAAAAACCTCTATTGTATTGGCTTAAATATTTGTCTAGAGATGTGAACCTCCATTTTTTCGTGTCTAGAGATTTGAACATCTATTTTTTGTGTCTAGAGATTTGAACATCTATTTTTTATGTGTCTAGAGATTTGAACGTCTATTTTTTATGTGTTAGAGATTTGAACCTCCATTTTTTCGTGTCTAGAGATGTGAACCTCCATTTTTTCGTGTCTAGAGATGTGAACCTCCATTTTTTCGTGTCTAGAGATTTGAACATCTATTTTTTCATGTCTAGAGATTTGAACATCTATTTTTTTTATGTGTCTAGAGATTTGAATGTCTATTTTTTCATGTGTTAGAGATGTGAACATCAAATTTTTTGTGTCTAGAGATTTGAACATCTATTTTTTTTATGTGTTAGAGATGTGAACCTCCATTTTATGTGTCTAGAGATTTTAACATCTATTTTTTCAGATCTGTAGTTTGCCAGACTTTAAAGTTTGTTACTATGTCAAGTCATTCCCTATTGGACATAAAGTACTGGTAGACAGTCAACAGTTAATGGATCAGCCCGGAAAATCTAGGTAAATGACATTTTGATAGATATTATATAATGTTTGATATATTTGACTCGTTTCCAATTAGAATGAATCATTTCACTTTGAGATATCAGACTATTGACTCATCCAATTATAATTTGGTTTGATTAATATGATATTTGACTATTTATGTTGGCCTTCAAGAATGTTTGTGATAGCAAGAAATTGCTCAAGACAAAAGCAAAAAAAGAATGTCTAAAAATGTTGGACCTGATTTGATGGGATTTCTCATGTTTATTCCATGTTTATTCCATGACACAGGGACAGCATATGTGTTCCAACATAATCCACAACATATCGCATGTAAGCCTCACAAAGCATATCAAGACAACCATTAGAGGGGTATTTCTATAGAAGATTCTTGTACAGCTAAAGACTCTGTTAATGCATAATATGCATTAGAAATTAGAAATAATATGCATAGAACACTTTTATAAAATACTCAATTCAATATTTCAGCAAAATTTGCCTTTTTCAAGAGTTTGAAAAACTTAATCGCACTACATAATTATTTTTGTTTAGTTTACAAAATAATTATGTAGTGCGATTAAGTTTTTCAAACTCTTGAAAAAGGCAAATTTTGCCGAAATATTGAATTGAGTATTTTATAAAAGTGCTTTATTGTATTCCCTGAGGAATAATATTGTGATATTGTTTTAATATTCATAGAAATTATATTTTTTGTTTTTCTGTTTAGTTCCAGTACATCACAAGAGAAGTTGACCAGTGAACCCACAAACACCAGTGTATATGAGTTACTGCTAGTGGGATTAGGACATAAAAACTCGAGACCATTCTTAATAGTAAGATAGGTTTATGATTTATAGTATGTAGTGCATAACCTATTCCCAAACAGTGACACTTTTTGGCACCTTTAATAGGCTTGGGAAAACATTTTATTTTATTAGCTATAATATACATATTTCATTTTTTGAATATCAATCATTTTGTCATCTGCAACTCCTTTGAAATTGGAGTGGTCAAAAATTTTGTCATTTGGGAATGGGATTATAGGTTCTTATTTTAGACAGCCAGCCAGCAAGGCTTAACTTTTAGTCCCTTAATATAAATACACAGGCATTACTCAGTGATTAAACATTTTTTGTTGTTGTTAGATAAATTAAGTGAATTGCATTGCATGAAAAATATATCGGGTACATGTATAAAGTTAATTCATTATTGGGTATTGGCATTTTCAAAATACACATTCTTGAAGAAATAAAGCAGTAGACTAGTAATTGATTATTAAATTACAGGCTAGAGTAGAAGATGGTTTACTGATCTATGAAGCGTTTCCGTATCAACAATCTAAAACTGATGACAGAATAAAAATACGCTTCAAGAAGGTTCAGCACAACCTCATCCTGAAGGAACGTAAGATCAAGCCGAGAAAGAACCCCGATGTTGAGATTATAGAGAATCCCGAGGAGTTTAAAGATGAACGAGCTTGCCATTTTAGATACTTTCATGATATCTCGGGATACAGTGGGGTAAGAGTTGTAATACTTATACTTGCACCCTTTTATGAAACAAGCCCTGGTTTAGACATTAATTTATAAGGAGTTTTTTGGAAAACAGAGAAAAATGAAAAAAAACAGCTGATTTCCAGTTCTGTATAGGCTGCTGCTTTCAAGCAAGATTGTAAGGATGAACATTGAGTAAACACAAGTCACTTGTTTTTGTCAATTTTCTCTCTGTTCCATTATTTTAAATCTTATTAAAGTTTTGCCCTCTATATCTTGTTTTATTAGCCTACCCTTCATATGTTGCCTGATTAACTGTTCAATGTTCTAAATAAAGCATTATTATTACTTTGTAAATGGTAAAAATGCTTATTGAGTATGCTTTTATTTCAATTTCAGGTGTTTATTTGTGGTCCTTATCCACACTGGTTATTCATGACACATCGAGGATCATTAAGAATTCATCCTATGGGTATTGATGGATCTATTACATGTTTTGCAGAATTTCACAATGTCAACTGTCCTAAAGGATTTTTGTATTTTAACAGACAGGTAAATACAGTGGATGAAAGTATTTGTAATGATCATCATAACTTTCTGTACATGAATGTTGGTTTGTAAACAGTTTCTTGACTACTTTGAAAATATATCTACAACTACAGCTTAAAAAAGGTGATGGGGGTGCTATGGTTTACTGGTAGGACGCGGGTTTCAGGATTGAAGGCTCCTGGGTTCAAATCCTGCAGGTGCCATGAGAATTTTTCTGAGCACCAAAGTTACCCCAAATTGCTCCTCTTCCTATGGGTGTTGACAGATACCCATAGAAAGAGAACTTTACCCTTACAACATTTTCAAACATAGCCAACAAACTGTTGTTAGAGAAACCTTTGAAGAGGAAATTGTATCATTATCATGTACAGTGTAATTTGGGTAAGTGCATAACTCTTCTATGATATGACATAGTTCAAACACTTCCAATTTACTGGTGCCCCTAAACAAGGCAGCCTCCTTTTTAGCGAGACGGGACTTTATGTGCGGGGAGCTAATGTCACAGCCCTAGTGTCGGCGTCGCGTCCTGTCCCGTCCTGTCCCGTCGCGTCTTCACTTGAAAAACTTTAACCTGGTCTATATCTCAAGCACTATTGGAGATACAGCCTTGATATTTCATACATAGATACAGCCATTTCATGCATAGATGCAGCCAGCCAAGGGACACACCAAAATTGGCTGCATACGACAGTTGGCTGCTTAACACAGAAAATAATATTCTGAAGGCTGGATGTAAATGTCTACTTGTATGACTGGTCCTATTAATATGAAGAAAAGGCAAGTGTTGCAAAGTAAAAAAAGGGTACACTTTTATATGACATTTTACTAATTATCACACCTTTTCTGGGTTTATGCACATGATTAGGCAAATTGCCAGATGTATTATCAATATTTCACACATTGCCTGCCACCAATTAGTTGTGCATGACTGCTTAAGGGGATAAAGATAAAGAGCAATTGGGACAATTAAAGCTGGCCACTGATCACATTAGACAGAATAGTGTTATTCACAGTTACTTTAAAGAGTAAAATTGCTTGGGAGGACCTGGACTGGCTGCATACAACAGTTTGGCTGCTATACACAGGTGGCCGCTTACACAGTTTTGACTGTACATCTCGACAAGACCTTTCATTTGGGACCATGACCTTTGACCTAGTGACCTTGGAGTTTGACCTACTTTTGAAAAACTTTAACCTGGCCTATATCTCAGGCTCTATTAGAGATACAGACTTGATATTTCATACATAGACACATCTCGGCATGACCTTTCATTTGGGACCATGACCTTTGCATAGTGATCTTGACCTTGGAGTTTGACCTACTTTTGAAAAAACTTTAACCTGGTCTATATCTCAGGCACTATTAGACATACAGCCTTGATATTTCATACAGAGATACATCTCGACAAGACCTTCCATTTGGGACCATTACCCTTGACCTTGTGACCTTGACCTTGGAGTTTGACCTACTTTTAAAAAATCTGCTGTTTTTGTGTCAAGCTCCCGTATAGGCGAGCTACGTTGTCCGCGGACAACTCTTGTTCTGTCACTTTGACAGTCGGCGTATGTACAGTTTGTCCACTCTATTGGCAAGTAACTAAAATCTGAATTTTAACTGTAAATAATTCAGTTTGCATGCTTCACTGTGTATTTTTAGCGAGCCGGGACTTTATGTCCGGGGAGCTAATGTCACAGCCCTAGTGTCGGCGTCGGCGTCGCGTCTTCAAAAACTTTAACCTGGTCTATATCTCAGGCACTATTAGAGATACAGCCTTGATACTTCACACATGGATACCTCCTGCCAAGACCTTTCATTTGGGACCATGACCTATGACCTAGTGACCTTGACCTCGGAGTTTGACCTACTTTTAAAAAAAACTTTAACCAGGCCTATATCTCATGCACTATTAAAGATAGAGCCTTGATATTTCACATATGGATACCTCATGTCATGACCTTGACCTTGAGACCATGACCTTTGACCTAGTGACCTTGACCTTAGACCTTGAACTCCTTTTTTTGTGACAAGCTCTCGTATAGGCGAGCTACGTTGTCCGCGGACAACTCTTGTTTGCAAAAAAGACCTATGCTTTGGTTTTAAAATCAAATATAATACTTGTGTTACAGGGAGAGTTGAGAATCTCAGTATTACCTACCCATCTCACATATGACGCACCCTGGCCTATCAGAAAAGTCCCTCTCCGATGTACACCACATTTTGTCATTTATCACTCAGACAGCAAGGTTTGTAAATATACATCTGTTCATTTTGTCTGATAAAAGTGAATTCGAAAATATTTCTCTACTTATCTATAATAAAGTAAAACATGTTTACTATTTTGAACATTTTTGTCTTTTTTGGTGCAACTTTTGTAGAATATGGCAGCCACATTGGCATTGGCATTAGCTTCAGTAATTCAATTTGGTTAAGGTTTTACATGTAAGTGTAGTATCTCAGCCTCTATTTATGCTATTGCCGTGAAACTTCGCACATGCTTCTGTGACCATAATATCAGGGGTCAAAGTTTTCCGTACTGATACGGATTTCCGTATTTTGGATGGCCGCCGGGGCCGTTTTTCCAAATCGCATAAATCCGTTGAGAAAATTTGGGGGGGGGGGGGGTGTGTAACCCCCTCTTGATGGCCTGAAGCTACATGCACACGGAGATCGTATTTGTTATCTGTACCGAGTCTACTCAGTGATAGCACATATTGTCTGTTTAACAAAGGAAAAGAATCGAATAAAACATCGAACGTTGCATTTATCATTTGGGTGTTAGGGACACAAATCAAGCAAAGGAGCGAGTCCATCCGAAAAGTATTCGTAACAAATTCAGACGATTCCGTGATGTTATCGATTCTGAGATATGCTGAATGCATCGGACGATTACCAAATTGGGAAATTTCCGTCGCCGAAGATCGGTTTACGGAGTTTAATCTCGGCATGCCAGCAGTTCAATCAGTCGTGCGCATTTTGTCTGATTGTTGCACACTTTGATAGATATACGCAATATGGTTTCATTATTGTGTCCAAAAAAATGTGAAAATTTATGAGCGTAAAATGTTTTCAGTTCTGTTCTTTGTTTTCATGAAAAAAAGCACGTAGGACTCCCTTCCCTTGATTTGTAAAGTTATTTCTCCGTAGATCTACATGGATATCTAATTAGTTCTTCATATTTTCATATCTAAAATATATTACCTTTTCGGCATGTTTTGATTCCTGTAGTTTTCGTTAGTCTCGAAAATGTGTTTCATAGCTGTGATATTCGTGTTGAATTTTCGTAATTTTGTTTCTTGAGAAATTATCTAGACGATCGCCCCCGATCAGCCATAGGTCTGCGTCTGTTACGTTGTAGTCTGGCGCAGGAATCTAGGGTTTAGCAAAAAAAAAAGTCGAGCTCAAAAACATTCTTTTCGCTACACTTTTTCCATAAATTCTGTGTTTTTTACTCTCCATGTAAGATTTCATCGCTTTCGAAAACAAATTCCAGAATTAATATGTTTAGTCAAGAGCAACCGGTGTTTGGAGGGTAAATCGAATTCCTCCTACAACAAGGCAACGTTTGTAAAGCATTGATTGGCTGTAGAAAAATGTCCCCGCCCAATCCTTGACTTTCAAATTGATTGACACGTTTGTCAGACGAATATGCACGTGACACTGTCTGGACCATAAAACAATATGACGTCATGATGACGTAACATCTACACAATTTGGGTTTGAATAGGGACATTAAACACACCGACAACACATGCCGTAGTGCAGTTATTTTTAACTTGCTTCAAAATGTTTTTACTTGGATTTTAATCGTTTAAAATTCGGATGATATACTCACTAAACAAGGTATCATTTTTCTTTGTCTATTAAGAAAAGAATTCATAATTGCGTTGTCGAATGCCGACCCCAAATCAATTAAATACTAATTGGGAGATACATTATTTTTAGCTCCACTGGCCGAAGGCCAGCGAGCTATTGTTATGGCGTTGTGTCCGTCGTGCGTCCGTCCTTGCGTCCTTTAACTTTTTCTTTAAACATCTTCTCCTCTTATACCAGTGGGCCAATTTTGACCAAACTTGGCAGGAATGTTCCTTGAGTGACCCTTTTCAAAACTTGTTCGCGAAGTTATGATTCGTCAAAAAATGTGGGCGTGGCAGGGCGGGGCTTATCAGACTTAGAGAAATCATAAGAAAATTCTTTAAAAATCAACCATTGGGCCAATTTTAACCAAACCTGGCAGGAATGTGCCTTGAGTCATTCTGTTCAAATTTTGTTCACAGATTTTTACATTTGTCAAAAAATGTGGCCGTGGCATGGAGAAAGGGGCTTATCAGACTTAAAGAAATCATAAGAAAATTCTTTAAAAATCAACCATTGGGCCAATTTTAACCAAACCTGGCAGGAATGTGCCTTGAGTCATTCTGTTCAAAATTTGTTCACAAATTTTTACATTTGTCAAAAAATGTGGCCGTGGCATGGAGAAAGGGGCTTATCAGACTTAGAAATCATAAGAAAATTCTTTAAAAATCAACCATTGGGCCAATTTGAACCAAACCTGTCAGGAATGTGCCTTGAGTCATTCTTTTCAAAATTTGTTCACAAATTTTTACATTTGTCAAAAAATGTTGCTGTGGCAGGGAGAAAGGGGCTTATCAGACTTAAAGAAATCATAAGAAAATTCTTTAAAAATCAACCATATGGTCAATTTGAACCAGGCTTTGCAGGAATGTTCTTTGAGTCTTTCTTTTCAAAATTTATTCACAAATTTTTACATTTGTCAAAAAAAAAGTGGGCGTGGCAGGGAGGAAGGGGTTATCGGACTTTGAGAAATCATAAGAAAATTCTTAAAAAATCAACCTGTGTGCCCAATTGAACCAAACTTTGCAGGAATGTGCCTTGAGTCATTCTTTTTAAAATTTGTTCACAATTTTTTCCATTGGTCAAAAAATGTGGTCGTGGCAGGGAGAAAGGGGCTTATCAGACTTAGAGAAATCATAAGAAAATTCTTTAAAAAACCAACCATTAGGCCAATTTGAACCAGACTTTGCAAGAATGTTCTTTGAGTCTCTCTTTAAAATTCATTCACAAATTTCAAGATTTGGCTGTGTAAGGCTTACAAGAAATCTTTGGATAATTCTTCCACTTTAGCCAGTGGAGCGATTCAGGCCCTCTTGGGCCTCTTGTTTCAAATAAATAATAGGGATGCATTTGCCTTTGAATTACTTCACGAGCTGCCGATTCACGGTGACTGTCATCGCCGCGAGAAAAAAATCAAATGTATCCGGTTACCTAGCGATATCGTAGCCACAAACTTGATGATGGGTATCTAAACACCACTGGCACCAGAACTGCAAAAAATTGTTTGTTTTTATCTCTAAAGTCTATTATCAATAATATAGGGTTAATTCACGTTTTTGAGGTCGTTAACATTCGCAGAGGCCCAAGAAATACGTTAACGCCCGACTGCGCAGCAGGAGGGTCGTTTTCGTATTTTGCGGGCCTCTGCGAATGTTAACGACCGAAAAATACGTGAATTGACGCTATTATTGCATAAAAAACATAAAATTCCAATGATTACTTACCCCAAACCCCTTGATATGTGCGAAAAATGAACCGAGGTGAGATAAGAAAATGTCCGCCATTGTTGTTTTGTTCTGATAAATCTTCCGAGAATTTTTTGTAATGCGTGACGTCGGTAAAACAACGTTACGTCATAATTTGGCGCCAAAAGGCGAACGTCGCTTATTCAACGTAAGACGTTGAGAATTTTGCGGGAAAAGAGACAATTGTTTATTTTGAAGGGTCACCTCGAGGATATTTGAGTGCAAAACCGGTCCGATATCGCACTGAATATAGACCGGTTTTCGCGATATCGGACCGGTTTCTACTCGTTATTCAACATCGATAACGGCCCAAAAACACACATTTTATGCAATAATAGACTATAGAGATAAAAACAAACAATTTTTTGCAGTTCTGGTGCCAGTGCTAAACACAGATCAAGATTAAAAAACATTTCGGATTGCATTATTGCAACTAACTTGCGGAAAAGTCTTGATGTTGGTCTGCTTTTCGCTTTCACAAACAAATGCCGAGTAATTTCTGTAGAAAGAAGGCTCGCTAATTAATTCATAAATAAAACGTTCCTGAAGATTCAAAGACTCGACTAATTACGACCCTGCGACCTTTTCAAAAGGCTTATATAGGAAAATTAGCAGTTTGAACATAGGCAGTCTTGTTCAGATTGACGATTTTCTGCCACATTTTGGGATGAAATTTAACTTAGGTTGTTCATGGGAAAATAAAATTTTGCAGGCATAACTTCGATTACGCGCCCTTATATAGTTGTGTGAACGTCTTTTATAATAATTACGTTCAAGTAGAATCCTAGGTCTAGTTGCAATAATGTAACCGAAATATTTTAAAAATTTCATCTGGCTTTTTACCAATACCTATCATCAAGTACCGGTATATCGCAGCTAGATCCAAGGTAGCATGACCCTGAAATATGCATTCATTATAATTTGAACATGGCATGAAAAGTCGATATATATGCTGATTGAATAAGGACACAGTAAAATACAATGTACAAAAGTACAAAGTGTTGGATTATAATTTGAATATTTTTTTAATAGAACTAAGAACAGTCTCGAAATTCTAGCAAAAGCTGTGAGTATAAAGTGCTCTGAATGCCTTCCTAAGGTGTTTGAAAACACTATTTTTCAAGAGCTCCCGGGGGCCTCCGTCCGCCTGGACACCTAGCCAGGGCGTTGCCCTGGACCCACCGGGGGCCCTGCGGCCCCCTGGCCCCCAGCTTGAAAGTTCAGTATTTTCAGAATTTCCAACTTTGACCCCTGTAATATCAGCTTCTTCCAGGCAAAGTCATTACTCTGATATATAATTTAGTGGAATTTCAACCCTTTTTGGACTTGTCCTCTGACAGCTGTTGTTGCTTGTTTAAACTTTATGTTAAAACTTTGTGGTGTCATTATGAGAATCTTGATATTTCACAATGACATCATTGTTATACCTTGTAGACCTATGCTGTAGTCGTCCATCAACCAGAACTTAGCAATAAAGTACCAAAGTCCACCACTGAGACTGGAGAAAGAGATTTTGAAACTATAGATAGAGGTAGGCTTTGTTATTTATCATTTTTAGAATGGCAGTCTTGTATGGCGACAAAATCTTAGATATGTTCAAATTCATTGGAATTTGTATTTGTTATTCAATTGACACATGAAGTTAGTATTTTTTAAAATCTTTGTCAGGTTGAATGGTGGTGTTAAAAAGGATGGATTGGGTAAATGTTTATCTTTGATTGACTTTTGTTACATAAATCTTGTACCAAAAGAGGAAACAAATTATTTCCCATGTGATCTGAACTTAATTTCAAAACTTACTTCTGGTACATACCTTTTCAGAAATTTATCTACCCTACAAGTTCATGATTTATAAATGAAATGTGATAACTCATTGTTTACATTTTGATTGTAGATGAGCGTTTTGTGTACCCGACCACACCCAAGTTTTCATGTCAGCTATACAGTCCTACATCATGGGAAATTGTTCCTAACACACAGTGAGTAAACATTATTTCTTATATTGAATCAATAATTTCCAGGGAACAAATATTTTCCAAATGGAAAAATGATGGTATTCAAGCTCAGACATCCAGCGGGAGATTTATTATGCTGCAGTAATCACAGAAACATTTCAAAGCAAAAAATATAAAAAAAAAACACAGTTAATGTGTAACCTGGTGAATCATTTTAGTCGCTAAATAACTTACATTTATCAAACATCTTTTGAATTTTAAAAACACTTTACTATTTCTCTTTTACTTTTCTTCTACAGGCAATGTCAAAAACTTTCAACAAGTTAAATGTAACATTGCTATAGAAACCAAGTGATTTAATTTCTTTAATTTTCCAGGATAGAGATGGATGATTATGAGCATGTGACCTCACTGAAATATGTGTCCTTGAAGTCCGAGGAGACCGTGTCGGGGGTCAAAGGTTATGTTGCCATAGGAACCAACTATAGTCTGGGAGAGGAGGTCCTGTCTAGAGGCAGGGTAAGAACACTTTAACCCTTTCCCAAACGACAAAATTTTACGGTGAATCACTTCAAAAACTGTACAAAATGACAAAATAAATGTTATTAAAGATAGAATTTGTGTAAAATATGACACAGAAAATATTGAGACAAAAGGAGAAACTGCTGGTTATCAGCAGTTTCTTCTTTTGTTTCAATGTTTTCCCAAGTCATTTCATTTTGGGACGTCAAAACCAGGTCTTGTTTGGGAAAGGGTTAACCCTTTCTCAAACAAGAGATTGAGGTTATGATGCAGAAAATGTTTGTGAAAACATTGAGACAAAAGGAAAACATTCTGATAATTTATATTTTATCCTTTTGCATCAATATTTTCTGTGCTTTAATTTTCACAGATCCTATCTTTATCAACATTCATTTTGTCGTTGTTAGCAGCATCCTAAGAATTTTACTCTTACTTATTATTAGAAAATATTGCAGGAAAGAGCTTTCTATTGTAATTACATGTACTTCATAGAATGTTATTTCATATTTTCAAAATTTTAAGTCTTGATATTTTGCAGATTATCATATTTGACATCATTGAAGTTGTTCCAGAACCTGGGTTACCTCTTACAAAGAATAAAATTAAGGTATCTATGTCATCTCACTGTATGCACATACTTTTCTAGCTGTTACAATAAGATATTGTGATTAGGCTTTTTAACTACATAAAGCTGATTAAAGGATTACATTCAAGTATTTAGTACATCATCTTGTGACATTTCTGTGATAAGTACAATAGATTTTCAGTCATGTCATTAATTTTTTGTATATAAAAAGAAAAGATTAAAGTACATTATTAAGCATAGTTGTAATTGGAATAGTAGCATGGGTACTTGTTTGTCGTCTTGTAGATAATGTTTCAAGCAAGCACACTTTTTGATGAAGAATAGCATAATTAAAATGTCATGTTTCTGTCTCATCCAGAGCTCCACAAATACCTAAACCAAAAGTTTAGGGTGATTTTTGTAAATAGATTGTAGATGATTGTATTTCTGAATCATTTGAGACAGGATTTTGAAAAAGGTCCCTTATGGAATTTGAGACACATGTTTCCAGATCAACATGCACCTAAGAGCAGTCTTACCAGGATCCATGCTGCTCTCTTACAGTAACTACAAAGCTGAAGAAGCTACTTTGGGTCAGCATGGATCCTGATCAGACTGTGTATGCACAGGCTGATCTGGATCCAGGTTGTTCTCAAATGCCACAAAGGACGTCTTTTCAGATTTTGGCTCATTTGTATTTGTGTAGGTGATGTATGACAAAGAACAGAAGGGACCTGTAACTGCACTAGCTCATTGTAATGGATTCCTAGTCTCAGCTATTGGTCAAAAGGTTTGTTGACATATTTTTGGCTCGACTTTTCGAAGAAAATGAGAGCTTATACTGTCACCCGGGCGTCGGCGTTGGTGTTGCAACAAAGGTTAAAGTTTTTTAAAACATCAATGACTTCCATACTATCAAAGGGATTCAACCCAAACTTGGAATACTTATTCACCATCACACCCTCTACCTTACTACCAGGGCCTATGACCCTGGCTCCACTATATTTTGAGTTTTGCCCCCTTTATACTAAGCAACTTAGAAAGTCGAGCGCGCTGTCTTTGGACAGCTCTAGTTAAACAAATATACAATCAGCTTATTAAGATGTAGTGGCAGCAGTACCCCTTGAAGTAAATCAATGTAATGCCTCTACACCACAGAAAGTTCTTCACAGTTTATTGTGTTCAGACTTGTCACCAAGTATTGATTTTGAAATAACTGGATCACTGTATATTTGGTTGTCCTCATTCCTACTCTCCATCTATCTTTCTAATAAGGATCAATGCGCTTGTTTGATAAATGACATACATGTATTTAGGAGTGCGCAGATAAGATATCAATACTTAGTTGTAAATGCAAAACCTCTTATCTCGTTTTTGGAAGATTTTAAATAGGACGGAAAAAAGTGTAATAACATTTCCCGAACTAAAAGAATTTACTTGAAATTTGGACATATTGTTCACAAACAATGTGTGATTAATATTTACCAGTAAAAATATTTCAAAATCAGCGAGAATGTCTTAAATGGGCACACAATGTTTTACTTTGAACATCGCAAAATTTGACATACAAGGTTTTGCATTTACACCGACAAATAGCTATTCATGTTTTCAGATCTCCCCGCCGACATACTTATATCTGTCATGTTTTCAGATCTTCATGTGGACCCTAAAGGACAATGATCTAGTTGGTATAGCCTTCATTGATACACATATCTACATACACACGCTGACATCTGTCAAAAATCTCATTTTTGCCGCCGACATACTGAAGAGTGTTACATTATACAGATATCAACAAGACCAGAGGGTGTTGTCACAAGTAGCTAGGGTAAGACTTTTGTTGTTTGTTAACTCAACCATTCTGAAATATGGACTTGTCTTAGGTTTAATCATCTGTTAAGAGTTGAATATCTTGAATAGAAAATGAGATGTTTAAGGTAGAAAAACATTTTTAAATTCATACAACATTAGAATTATTTGGTGACATCGTAAATATTTGCTGTATGAGGTATATAGGGATAAGTTATGAAGAGGAAAAATTATGTACTTTCTGCTGCCAAATGATAATGATTATGACATTGTCCTAAAAATGCAGACATCATGTGAACCTCTATTACAGGTTTTCTACCTTAAGGTAGTCTACCCCAAATGAGATTCGCATGATGTCTGAATTATTCGGGCGGTCAAAAACTTTCGGCGGTGGAATTTTCCACCGCCTAAATGTTTATGACCGTGCCCAAATAAGTTCGTACAAGTAACGACTATGCTCGCAAAAATCCAATGTTTTATGAATCTTAAAATGGCCACATTACAGGTATTCTACCTTAATGCAATTTCCAAGTTTTTTTTCAGTGAACCATAAGAACATCTGTAAAAAAGATAGTAATCTTTTTAGCCTTGACATATGACACTGTACTGTTCTATGCTCTGTTCTCTCTTCAAGATAGTTATATCTATATATTATATCTATATGTATTTCTTCAGGATGTAAAGAACCTGGAAGTGTTCTCTATAGATTACATGGTGGATGGAAATACTTTATCATTTGTTGGTAAGATAGTCTTTATCAAGTCCCAAAATGTCCTTAAAATGGCGTTTAATATCTTAAAACAATATGTAGAATATTATACATGTGGTTTACAAAAAAATTATATTTCAAAATAAATTTTGATTAAGAATTTTGTGGATAAATGATTATATATTTCAGTGGAATACAATTCCTCAGGAAACTCATGAATCATACCAAGTTTAGTTTCTAGTAATGAGGAAGATCTGAGACAGTCTAAATAGCAAATTGGCAAGCTATTCTCTCGGATGAGAAAAATATGTTGACATACAAAAGAGGTATTCTTTGAAAGAAAAGCATACATTTCATTAGTCTGTTGACTTTTGTATAGTGTTTTAGTAAGAAGAGATCCAAAATTACAAAAAAATCCTATAATTTCAGTGACAGACAGACACAAGAACATTCTGATCTACATGTACCTACCAGAGAGTGAGTAGAATTTGGTGAATTTTGCATATTCCTAACTTTTTGCCAGCAAAATCCTCATTGTGTTTGCCTCCTTGGAAAAATATCTGTAAAGAAAATCTCATAATTTTGTTTTCTACCTTTTGCTGAAAAATTTTTTTTTTATAGAAACATAGATCTATTTCTATTTCTTCATCAAATGCTGTCAGGTGGAATGGATCAATGTTTTTATGTTCCGCAAAAAATTCCATTTGAGTTTAAAAGGCTTTGTGACAAGTACATGATTACAAGTATTGAAAGTTTACTGATATTTCCGTCACTTCAGCTCGCGAGAGTCACGGTGGTACCAGATTGATACGTCGTGGAGACATGAACGTCGGCTCCAACATTAATACAATGTTCAGAATCAGATGTAAACTCACAGTTGATATTTTGTCACTTCAGCTCGCGAGAGTCACGGTGGTACCAGATTGATACGTCGTGGAGACATGAACGTCGGCTCCAACATAAACACAATGTTCAGAATCAGATGTAAACTGACAGTTGATATTTTGTCACTTCAGCTCGCGAGAGTCACGGCGGTACCAGATTGATACGGCGCGGAGACATGAATGTTGGCTCCAACATCAACACAATGTTCAGAATCAGATGTAAAACTGACAGTTGATATTTTGTCACTTCAGCTCGCGAGAGTCACGGTGGTACCAGATTGATACGGCGCGGAGACATGAATGTCGGCTCCAACATAAACACAATGTTCGGAATCAGATGTAAACTCACAGTTGATATTTTGTCACTTCAGCTCGCGAGAGTCACGGGGGTACCAGATTGATACGTCGTGGAGACATGAATGTCGGCTCCAACATCAACACAATGTTCAGAATCAGATGTAAACTCACAGTTGATATTTTGTCACTTCAGCTCTCGAGAGTCACGGCGGTACAAGATTGATACGGCGTGGAGACATGAATGTCGGCTCCAACATAAACACAATGTTCAGAATCAGATGTAAACTCACAGTTGATATTTTGTCACTTCAGCTCGCGAGAGTCACGGTGGTACCAGATTGATACGACGCGGAGACATGAACGTCGGCTCCAACATTAACACAATGTTCAGAATCAGATGTAAACTGACTGTTGATATTTTGTCACTTCAGCTCGTGAGAGCCACGGTGGTACCAGATTGATACGTCGCGGAGACATGAATGTCGGCTCCAACATCAACACAATGTTCAGAATCAGATGTAAACTGACAGTTGATATTTTGTCACTTCAGCTCGCGAGAGTCACGGGGGTACCAGATTGATACGTCGTGGAGACATGAACGTCGGCTCCAACATCAACACAATGTTCAGAATCAGATGTAAACTCACAGTTGATATTTTGTCACTTCAGCTCGTGAGAGTCACGGTGGTACCAGATTGATATGTGGTGGAGACATGAATGTCGGCTCCAACATCAACACAATGTTCAGAATAAGATGTAAACTGGCAGTTGATATTTTGTCACTTCAGCTCGCGAGAGTCACGGGGGTACCAGATTGATACGTCGCGGAGACATGAACGTCGGCTCCAACATAAACACAATGTTCAGAATCAGATGTAAACTGACAGTTGATATTTTGTCACTTCAGCTCGCGAGAGTCACGGGGGTACCAGATTGATACGTCGCGGAGACATGAATGTCGGCTCCAACATAAACACAATGTTCAGAATCAGATGTAAACTGACAGTTGATATTTTGTCACTTCAGCTCGTGAGAGTCACGGTGGTACCAGACTGATACGTCGCGGAGACATGAACGTCGGCTCCAACATTAACACAATGTTCAGAATCAGATGTAAACTGACTGTTGATATTTTGTCACTTCAGCTCGTGAGAGTCACGGTGGTACCAGATTGATACGTCGCGGAGACATGAATGTCGGCTCCAACATTAACACAATGTTCAGAATCAGATGTAAACTCACCGATCCATCAACAGATAAAAAACTGGCGGGGCCAATAGAAAGGAAACAAGTCACTTACTTTGGTAAGATTTATATAAGTTTGAGTAGTAATGTTTCCTTCACCTTCATTACAGTGAAGGTAGTCCAATCCTAATGAGATTCACCCAACATTAGAATTTTTCATGCTACCGTATCGAAAGATCGGTGGCATATTGTTTTACTTGTGTCAGTCTGTCTGTCCGTGTGTCTGTTCGAAAGCTTAACATTTGCCTTTTCTCCAAAAGTATTTGACATACAAAGCTCAAATTTGGTATGCAACTTCCTTTCAATGATATCTGTTCCATGCAATTTGACCTTCCCCAAGGTCATCTGTTAACCCTTATCAACCCTTTACTCTACAAATGCTTAACATTTTACTCATTTGTGAGCATTTGTGTTTCACAAACACATCTTGTTGTGCTATGTCGTTAAGATTTTATATGTCTCCAAACCTATTTGGGCAATGTCAAAAACATTTGATGATGTAAATTCCACCGCAGAAGGTTTACGATGTCGCCCAAATAATCAGGTCTCATGAATCTCATTACAGGTAGACTACCTTAACCTCAAAATGTCAATTTACGAGTGTATGACTATCTCCTACACAGATATTTTTGTGTAGCATAATTGTAACATTGATCAGTAATGATAAGATTTTAGAAAACTAGAGCAAAACTTTTTAAATGTACTATAATCATATGCACTTACAATAGTTTTTTCTAAGAAATTGATGTTGTTAATGAAGATTTTTGTTGAATTGGTAAAAGTTTGATGTTAATTTATTGCAGCAAGTTTAGATGGCAATCTTGGATTCCTGCTGCCCATCACAGAGAGATTGTTCCGACGATTATTCATGTTACAAAATGCTCTCAACACCCATATACCACATGCTGCAGGACTTAACCCTAAATCTTACAGGTATGTATTTGTACTTCAATAAATTATTGAAAAGTATAGTGAGTTCTGACTAAGAATGTAACCTTTTCTGAAAACTTTGATGCTTTCCCTTGGCAGATTCAATATCAAGTTCACATTTTCATAGAAATTGTCATTTTAGGTATGTTAGTGTTTCTTCACGACTTTTCAAACATAACCAACATTGATTTATTTATTGACAGAGCTGTACAGAATCCGTGTCTGGATCTGATTAACTCCCATAAAAACATTTTGGATGGAGAATTATTGTGGAAATATTTACATCTGAGTGTGATGGAGAAAATAGAGATTGCCAAGAGAATCGGTACATCCACGGAACAGGTGAGAGATATTTTCATGTCTCTTCTAATAAACAGCTTTTTTTCAATGATGTTTGTGCTACAATATGGATTTTGGCTTAATGTACATCTGGCTGTATATTTTCACTGATATTTGCTTTCAAATTAACATTGGCCATTTTGGGAGGCATTATGTTTCACAAACACATCTTGTTATGACTAAATTTACTGATTATGACCTCTCTGTTTTGTTTTATTTACAGTTGATAGACGATCTGATGGAGATAGACAGAACCACGGCTCACTTCTAGATCACTCCAAGCTGGCAGCTTTGTAGACATGGCGAAATCCAAGGGTGTTGCAGACCAAAAAACATGTGCTACCAAATACAGAAAATTGGGATGCTATATGGTTTCATTAGGTAGAAGAAAATGCTGATTAACACATAAATTCTCCTTTTGAAGAGAGACATAGATTTGGCAGCTTTAGTGTTCATGAGAATTCAACTACTGATATTTCCAAAATATTCATCATTTTGTATAAATGGTACCGAGAACACATCCTTGTATAAGTGATGTTAATGAGAAATGTGTAAACTTTTGTTGGTGATATGTTTTGTACAAAAATGAAGAATGAAAATGATTTTAAATACATTGGATTCTTCTCTCTTACCTTTAGCTAATGTGACTTAATAATGATTGATAGAGTGGGGGTTAATGCCTCTTTCAACTGCTGTGGTCAAATCGCGGTGGCTGGAGAACGTAACCATCAGTTCCTGTTGTTTCTTTCGCCAGTATTAACACAATATCTTTTCCGAGCTGCTCGCCCACATGTTAATGATTAGCAAACCATTTGTTTGAGACAATTGTCCAAAAGCAAGTTTGACGCAGCCCAGATCAAATCCAAGACTCATGGATGCAAGTCTGCTCCACCATCAACTGTGCTATGGCAGCGGCCCGATTGTATTTGTTAGTTGTAGAGACAAACACTTTGATATTGTGTATATCTAAAAACAGAAAAATCATTGAATGCAGTTTACCCATTCTCATGTTTTCTACTCAGAATTATCCCAAAATGTTAATTCCATTCTTTTAAGGTACTCCACCCCTAAGGAGGTTCACCAGATTTCAACATTATTTGAGCCACATCGAAAACAATTGGCGGTGCAATGTTCCACTGCCAAATGTTTTAAAGCCACCCAAATAGGTTCAGATACGTTACAAATGTCAATGACATCTTGCGAAGCATTCAGACGAATCTCATTAGGGGTGAACTTCCTTAAAACTGTCATCTGTAACATCTTTGAAATTGGACCAGTCCAAAAATGTCATTTGGTTATGGGTTAAACCCCTTTTAAATCAATTAATACACTTACTCCTTTCCCAACATACCTATACTGACTGACTTTAAAAACGCACCACTAAAGTTCATCCAGCAATAATATGCATTATTGCCTAAAATGTGTGTTTTCAGTCTGTTATTGGCATTGGATAACAAGCAAAAATCAGTCTGATATTGTCAAAAACGGTCGTTATTCAGTAAATTCACGTGCATTATCGGACCGATTTTGCATTCACATATCCTCGATCGGGGATTTGTTGTGAGTGCTTCAGAAAATTGAAAATAGAGCTGAAATTTTGTCATTTCCCTTTTCCGCGATGTAAATTCTTATAAGACCCCATTTCCAGTTTATACCCCAATTAAACTAGGTCTCCCAGTGTAACCATATCTGATGACGTAATATAGTGACGTAGGTTTAATTCTTAGAATCAAAAGGTAAACAAACGGGCAGCTGACAGATTTTGAACTAAAAGTGGATTTCGTGGACATGGAAGAATATAAATTAGAATTGAGTGGTTGTGGTCTAGGTCAAATGTGATGGTAAGCCTATGTGTTTCTTGTTCTTTTAGTTACTGCAATTTTTCCTTTACAACTTTGTTTTTTATCGAAATGAACGAATGTCTGAAACGAACCAGAGATCTACCTCGGAAGTTCCGACCTTTTGTTTTATTACTGTACCCGCACTGAAATGAACGTTACAATATCCAGAGTATGTTTCCAAAAGAAAACTTAGTCGAATATTGTTACAATTTCGCCAACCCAAATGAAGATTATGTCAGTAAAAATGCGATGAAACTTGACTACATAGCTACACGATGAAAATCTAACGGCCCGTCTAGTGGATATCGGACTTACTCGATATATGTCGAGTCGAATGCCGGAAAACTCTGGTGCCTGTCGGTGAAAATGTGGTTAAATTTTCACAAAGCTTTTCAGTTATTCGTCTTATTTTATTACATTTCTTTGCAAATTCTTCATATTTTATGCAATAATAGCGTCAATTCACGTTTTTTCGGTCGTTAACATTCTCAGAGGCCCACAAAATGGGTTATCGCCCTCGACCTTCGGTCTCAGGCGATAACGCATTTTTTGGGCCTCTGAGAATGTTAATGACCTCAAAAACGTGAATTAACCCTATAAAATAGATAATAATGTAGTATCAAATATTCAACAACAGCTTGACATCTTCCCAACAGTTCCTGAAAATTTCAGACAAAAATTTGATTAAAGGACTGAGCTATAGCCATCTAAAGAGAGGTGGTGTGAGGAATTTGACAGTTTTAGAAATCTATTTAATAACAAGTTATTCCCCTCCGAGTATGAAAAACGTTCCACAATGGTGACCTCGTTGACCCTTGAGTTGAAACAAAATCTTTATTCCTTTGGGCTTGAATTATCTACCATATATTGCTGGAGAGTATTCAAAAGTTTTGGCGTCCGTTTTTATACCCCCGCAAACGAAGTTTGGAGGGGGTATACTGGAATCAGCCTGTCGGTCCATTGGTTGGTTGGTTGGGTGGTTTGTTTGTTTGTCTGTTGGTCTGTCTCCAAAACTTTGTCCGGACAACTCCTCCTACACTTGTTGACCGATTTAGTTCATACTTGGCACAAGTGTTCATTGCCACCTGTAGATGTGCAAGACGCAAATTTCACGAAAATCGGACCGATACTTTCTGAGTTATGGCCCCTGATTTGACCAAAAAATGCTTGTCCGGATAACTCCTCCTACACTTGTAGACCGATTTAGTTCATACTTGGCACAAGTGTTCATTGTCACCTGTAGATGTGCAAGACGCATTTTTTTTGAAAATCGGACTGATACTTTCTGAGTTATGGCTCCTGATTTGACCCAAAAATGCTTGTCCGCCCAACTCCTCCTCAGTTACTGTCCGATTTCCTTCATACTTGGCACAGGTGTGCATTAGGACCTGTAGATTTGCAAGACGCAATTTTTTTGAAAATCGGACGGATACTTTCTGAGTTATGGCCCCTGATTTGACCAAAAAATGCTTGTCCGGATAACTCCTACACTTGTGGACCGATTTAGTTCATACTTGGCACAAGTGTTCATTGTCACCTGTAGATGTGCAAGACGCAAATTTCACGGAAATCGGACCAATACTTTTTGAGTTATGGCCCCTGATTTGACCCAAAAATGCTTGTCCGACCAACTCCTCCTACAGTTACTGTCCGATTTGCTTCATACTTGGCACAGGTGTGCATTAGGATCTGTAGATTTGCAAGACGCAATTTTTTTGAAAATCGGACGGATACTTTCTGAGTTATGGCCCCTGATTTGACCAAAAAATGCTTGTCTGGATAACTCCTCCTACACTTGTGGACTGATTTAGTTCATACTTGGCACAAGTGTTCATTGTCACCTGTAGATGTGCAAGACGCAAATTTCACGGAAATCGGACCGATACTTTTTGAGTTATGGCCCCTGATTTGACCCAAAAATGCTTGTCCGGCCAACTCCTCCTACAGTTACTGTCCGATTTGCTTCATACTTGGCACAGGTGTGCATTAACTTCTGTAGATGTGCAAGACACACATTTCATGAAAATCAGACCAACACTTTCTGATTTATTGCCCCTGATTTGACAAAAATGCTTGTCCGGACAATTCCTCCTACAGTTACTGAACGATTTGTTTCATACTTGGCACAGGTATGCATTAGGACCTGTATATATGCAAGATGCAAAATTCATGGAAATCACACCGATACTTTCTGAGTTATTGCCCCTGATTGGACCAAATTTCAAGAAAATCGGATTGACAATTTCTGAGTATGGCTCCTCATTCAACAAAAACGCTTGTCCGAACAAAGGTAGTGGCGGGGGTATTTTTATCACCTTCAGTGATAGATTTCTAGTTCATCATGTCTAGGCCCAACGCATCCTGATCTGATGATGACTTTCTGTAAGTATCTGTCACGGGCATAATCGCCAGTAGTGAAAACCACAATATCTTATTCATTAATTCACTGTTATGGCAAGAGTTTGTCAGTAACAACATTTTTGTATTACAATTGCAGTTGAAAACGTTGTTGTAAACCAATTACGTGATTGACGTTGACGTATGTTATCATCTTGGCGTAAGCTAGTTTTAAACGGTTGGTCAGGACGCTGATGCTCAGCAGCAATCCCTGAAGTTTGGCTACATTAATGAAAGTGAAAAATCATCGATTGGTTTACATTTAATCGTCTCGCCCGTTTTCGTTGACAAACACCCGCTTAGAATGATTCAAAAATGTGTGTGTGGTCAACGAACTTTGGTCTCTTGGCTTTGTTTTTTGTTCAATCAAATTGATTGAAAAATAAAAGTAACCCCTGACCATTTGAATATGGAAAATGAAAACAAAAATCCAGTTAGTCATCTAAGGTGTAGTTACGTAAACGTTATCCATATTTTGCACGTTGACGTCGTGCGAAATAACGTGGTAACTGACTGCAATAAATTTTATTGGATATCGTGTCTTATTGGTTGAAGTATACTCACCGTCATAAAAAAGTAGCCACTTTTCAAATAGCCCTAATTTTCACAGTTATTCATGTCTTTTTGTTTTTACACATTCATACGCATTCCCAATAATTCCTTTTTAGTCCACAATGGTTAAATGCTTTCAATGTGCCCTGAAAGATGGTTAGTTGCCATGTGGGTTCAAAACACTATTTTAGGATACAAAGTTCAATTTTGGTCGTTTAAAGCTGTCACTTTCTGCATAAGTTGACGCTGTTGAAACACAAACAAAAGTCCCATTTCAATTTTACAGACAACTTTTCCGTTGAAATGATAGAGATCTATGAAAGTTTAGCACTACTAGTATACCATTTTTGAATATTAAATGTTTGATAATAATCGGAAGTGGTTGGTGCGTAAAGTGAAGCAAAACATTTTCTTAATTTGGAGCTTGCTAAAGACCAATCAGAAACAAAATTTCAATGAATAAAGCATTTCTGAGGAAATTGGAGGTTGGTTGGGCTAAAACCGGAAACCGCCATTATGCAAGGGTCTTTTGTGTGATGAAAATCGCTTGTTAGTTACTAAGAATTTTGAATAAAAACAGTATCACAAACACATATCCTTATTCATTTTCGCCCCTTTTCTAGCCCTATATATGGCCGTGAATTTCAATAGTGTTTACCGTATCAGTTAGGGATTTCCTGAAACTGCCACCAAGCTACCAAAGCTGATGGGATAATTCGACTGCTTTCGTTACTTTCAGGAAAGTGTTTTACTTACCATGCACCAATGCTTTGTTTTGTTTTCGGAACGTTTATAAATTATCCTAAAATTGCCGACCATTTGCATAAAACAAGTGGCTACTTTCTTTTGACGGGGAGTATATATATCAGAAGTACAAATTTGATCCTATTGACTTTAACTACGAAAATATTTTGAAAAATAAGTGATGCGTTTTTAAAGTCAGTCAGTATAGTTTTGACATCCCTAAATGTAAGGTAGTGGGAAAAACATCGAGGCAAAAGAAATTTCTCCCTTTGCCTCAATATTTTCTGTGCTATTGTGTAAATAAACCCTATCTTCATCAACAACCATTTTGTCATAATAAGAGAACAAAGTAACCCACAATCATATGGCAAAATTTCACTCAAAGGGTATCGGGTAACAAAGAGCAGACAAAATGTGATGTAGCATGGTAGATAGCATCTTCGCAAGCCAAGGGTTCTTTCGTAAGGAACAAAGTGGAGGTAGAACCCTTGGCTTGCGAAGATGGGTAGATAGTAAAGAATTATATGTCAACTGTCAAAAATAATTTGGGGTCATTGTGTATGTCATATTCTTTGGATTTTTTACCTGTCTTAGGGATCACTTTATTGGGGTTTAACGCCTCTTCAGCTGCTATGGTGGTATCATGACCACTGGAGCATCTAACATGGATTCCTGTTATTTCTCGCACCAGTAATACCACAATATCCAAACCAAGCCTTCAGCTGCTCTCTCACAAAGATGATTCACAGTTTCGCACCCATTGGTAAGAGACTAATGACTTTAGTCAAATGTCAGAATGGAAACAGACTGAGCCTGTGTTTGAACTCATGACCCCTGGTTGACAAGACTCCAACATATATCTATTAGGGATTTGATTTTTTTGTGACAGTGGATTGACAGATGACTATCGGTAAACTAAACAAGGTGTCAAATTGTCACAAGATACGCCCGTCACACTGCTTTATGTCGATGGGGGGGGGGGGGGGGGGGGGGCGGATTGGTCAAAGTTTCATGGTCCTAGCTATTATACTTTTAGCGACATGCCCTGGACAAAAACAAAGTATGAAAGACAACAAAGGGCAATAACTAAAAAATAGGCCAGCAAGAGTTATGGTTCTTGTGCACTGCACTCCCCCTTGATGATATCTATACACCCATGAAGTTTCATGATCCTAGCAATTATACTTTTAGAGATATCCTCTGGACAAGATTCAAGTATGAAAAACAACAAAGGGCCATAACTCAAAAAAATAGGCCAGGTAGAGTTATGGTTCTTCTGCACTGCACTCCGTAATCATGAGAAGAATATACAGCCAAGTTTAAAGTCAATCGGACTTAAGGTGACAGAGTTATGTTCTGGACAAAGAAGTGGACGCCGCCCAAACGCCTGAAAAACCGGACGCCACGGATGATCCCATAATATGTCTCGTCTTCGATGGGTGTATGAAAATCACAATGCCAAATATTCACCTTTTAGCAGAGCTAAGAAAAAGAAAATCAAAGGTAACTTTGATCCATCTTTATTTAATCTGTACAGTACATGATAAATAAATACAAATTTCACAATACCCTTTCTCGAACAGCAAAAGTTTAGACTAGAAGAATTTGAAAGCTGCTGCAGACGAAGAATTGGATATTAAATAGAAATAGATGTGTACAATTCTTCTCAGAAAACATTGAGACAAAGGGAGAAAATGCTGATTATCAAAATTTTCTTCTTTTGCCTCGACATTTTCCAAAGCCTTCTCTAATAGTGATGTCAAAACCGGGTCTTGTTTGGGAAATGGTCAATCCATGATCAAACCAACTTTAGTTTAGCTACTCAACAGAACCATTTTGATAAAATACGATTCAAATGAGTACTCAAAACTGAACAAATGCAATGGAGACAAAGAATTCAGTGTTAGCGACTTGGACTGTGTTACAAGGCTGTAGATTCACTGGTGGTAAACTCAGCTAAGGCAAGAGACGTTTTTTCTCGAACAATGTATTCCGTCAGTGTAGTTATAAAATCTCGTAACTACGGCTTTGATAAGGCAGTAGTTACAAGATTTTAAAACAACACCGACGGTTTGTCAATACATAACAGTAAACCCGGTCTACTTTTAGAACAAATCCATTGTCATTAGAAAAACAAGATGTGTTTGTGAAACACAAATGCCCCTGAAATGGCCATTTTTCTACAATGTTAATTTTCGTGGAGTAAAGGGTTATTAAGGGTTAAGGAATGACCTTGAGGAAGTTCAAATTGCATGGAACAGATTGATATCATTGAAAGGAAGTTGCATACCAAGTTTGAGCTTTGTATGTCAAATACTTTTGGAGAAACGGCAAAGGTTAAGCTTTCGGAGTAAAAGGTTAAGTTTTCATAGAGAAAAGGGTTGACAAGGGTTAACGGATGACCTTGAGAAAGGTCAAATTGCATGGAACAGATAGATATCATTGAAAGGAAGTTGCATACAAAATTTGAGCTTGGTATGTCAAATACTTTTGGAGAAAAGGCAAAGGTTAAGTTTTCGGACAGACGGACGGACACAGACGGACACGAGTAAAACAATATGCCCCCGATCTTTCGATACGGGGGCATAAAAAATCTTTAAACTCACATTTAAACGCAAAATATCTATACCTTGTTGTGGAGAAAATGTCCCTCGCTTTAGCTGAGTTCACCACCAGTGAGATTATCGAAAAGATAAAGGTCCGAGAAAGTTTCATCAAATATTGTAACGTAACCCTTTCCCAAACAAGACCTAGTTTTGAAAAGGCTTGGGAAAACATTGAAACAAAAGAAGAAACTGCTGATAACCAACAGTTTCTTCTTTTGTCTCAATATTTTCTGTGCCATATTTTACACAAATCCTATCCTTAATAACATCCATTTTGTCTTTTGTGACAGTTTTTGAAGAAGAATCACCTTAAAATTTTGTTGTTTGGGAAAGGGTTTAGTATTTCTCTCCCTTTAACCCTTTTCCATATGACACTGTTCCAAATGCAGAGATGCTGTAGACGACTGGCAGCATTATCTAATACATGTATCTCTCTCTTCCATGACTCGTAGTCCTAGATTACTTGTCATAAATGGTGAGCAATGTTGAAAGATAAGTCAGTAATAACTTTTAACCCTTTCCCAAACAACAAAATTTTAGGGTGATCCAATTTGAAGCTGCTGCTGACAACAAAAGAGATGTTGTTAGGGATAGAATATGTGTATAAAACAGCACAGAAATATTGAGACAAAAGGAGAAACTGCTGGTTATCAGCAGTTTCTTCTTTTGTCTCGATGTTTTCCAAAGCTATTTCTATAAGGGATGTCAAAACCAGGTCTTGTTTGGGAAAGGTTGAAGAAAGCACATGGTTTTGATGATGACTAGCCACTATGAAGTCATGAGTTTGCTTTAGCTCTAGCAGCATTAGCTAGTATCTCTCTCTCTCTCCAATTTCTCATAGTCCTGCATTAATTGTCATAAATGGTGAGCAATGTTGAAAGTTCAACAAAGTCAATAAGAAAGCACATGGTTTTGATGATGACTAGCCCCTGTAAGGTCATGGGTTGGCTTTAGCTCTAGCAGCATTAGCGAGTATTTTTCTCTTCCACTCCTCGTAGTCCTCTGTTACTTGTTATGAATGGTTAGCAACGTTGATAAATAGTCAGTAATAACTGTAAGAAAGCACATGGTTTTGGTATTGACTAGCCCCTGTAAGGTCATGAGTTGGCTTTAGCTCTAGCAGCATTAGCGAGTATTTTTCTCTTCCACTCTTCGTAGTCTTGTGTTACTTGTTCTTCTTCCTCTTCTTCACTCTTTCTCCTCTTCACTGGAACTTCATCTGTCAACAAAAACAACTATGACTGTTAAATAGTTTTAAGCCTTTTCCAAAAAATGAAAATTTAAAATGTTTCAACTTAATATCTACCACAGATGACAGGATAAATGCTATTGTAACAAGAAAAACTTCTTTTCATAGGATAATATTTCTTGAGACAAAATAGAAAATGAAGCATTTTCTAATTCAAATCAACATTTTCTTCTTTTCCCTCAAGGCTAAACTAAGAACCTGTAGAGTTATCAAATTCAATGTTTGTTTAAAAGCAGAATAAGTGGTACGTAGACTGCAAGATTAAGCGGCACAGAAAATGCGAGAAACTTGTATGAAATAGCCGAAATGTTTGTTATATGTCGCTGGTCTGAAGTGATAAAATTGCATGAATGCAATTATTCTATTGCTTGGATCACACTTCTTAATGTATCCCCTGGAAAAAAATTACAAATAACAAAGAAACAATATAATTTGGAGCAGACAATTGATCAAATGTCTCAGATAAATGATAAAATCCTGAAGAGCTCTATGGAAAACTTACAAAACTATCTATATAAGCCTTTTTCGCATTAAAGACAAAATTCTTCTATTTTTAGCAAGAAAGGAAATAGAGGTATGGACTTAAAGTAGCAAGGTTTAAATTTGAACCCTGCATAAAAAGTGGTAAGAATGTTACCATGAATTCTCTTTTCTATTTCATCTATCAAAGTTGTCCCTCGTTTTTTGTCAGTCTTCTTCTTTTCACCTACATTTAGAAAATACAATTATTGATAAGTTATGGCAGGTTGAAAGAAAATAATTCTTCATGTGCAAATATCCATTACATGATTGAAGTGGCTAACCATAATTTTTCAACCATAAAAAGTTTTTGGGTAGCCCAATTTCAAAGGTGTTGCAGTTTAAACAAGAGCCACCAGAGAAGGATTATGCTCCCCAAATAAGGCATTGTCACAAAAAATGTATGCCATAACAGATTTTCCAAATAATTGATACCAAAGACAGGATATCTGGATATTTGAAAATCACATTATGGAAAACATTGAGGGAAAAGGGGAAACCACTGATCATAAAGATTTTCTTATCTTCCATTAATGTTTTCTAAAGCCTTTTCATTGGAGATGTCAACACTTTTTAAAAAGAACTTCTTTCATTAACTTTGCATTGGGAATGGATTACCAGGAGTCATTGGCTGTGAAAAACCAAGAAAGACCTGGGGCCCATATTATCAATGATCTTACGATCAGGTTTTTGTGTAAACTATGTCACGAAACATCTGATTTCTCATGAGAAATCAGATTGAGCCAATCAGGTTTGTTGTTACAATTAATTAAACAAAAAAAATCGTATTCATTGATAATGTGGGCCCCTGGATTTGATTGTGTCAGGACTTATATCAGCGGGTACCATCTCCATGACATAAATCCACACAACAATGGAGCCTGGAGGCTTAGTGTGAGAAAGTCTACTGCTGCCTACACATATTATATAGAGACGCAAGCAGCAGTAACGAATAATCTCATCATCGAACAACAATTCTGAAAAACATTTCAAGCTTCCTGACTGGACGACCAATAAGAATGCTTGGTATGTAAATACAGAATTTTAAGACTGGTTTGTGAATCCCTTCCCCAGGTTCTGTTTGAGAAATAGTTCAGGGGTTATTTATTAAACCTTTTCCAAACATTGAAACCTTTTGAAACCCAACAAGATAAAGGCTTTAGAAAACATTGTGGAAAATGAAGCAATTTCTTCATTCACCACATTGTTTTTTACCCATAGAGACCAAAAAATTTAAGATGTCATTCACTTTAAAATGTCGTCTGCAATGTCTTTGAATTGAGACAAGTCCAAATTTTGCAGTCTGGTAATGGGTTAAGAGCATACCAACCTTCTAAGGCATCAGCTATAACTTCCATCTGGCTTATAAGAGTTTCAAATGATGACTTCTTCACAGCACAATGATCTTTTACTTTACTTTTGTCTATTCTTATTTTCAATTTTCTGGAAAAAAAGTATCATTCAATTTAATTATAAAAATTTGATTCAAATCATTTTATAAACATACTATACATGGACTTGCATTCAAAAGATCAAGCTGGACAGAGGACATGATGCCAAAATACATCCACCTTCGGGATGTTTAACAACAAATTTTGATTTGTTAGCTGTGAAAAAATATTACAAATATTCAATTAATACTCTATGTTTTGCCTAAATGTTTTCCAGAGGCTATTCTATTTAAACAAGGAGCCTATATCATCAATGATCTTACGACCAAGTTAGAGGGGAAATCTTAATGGTGAATTCGTGATACAACACCCAACCATTGATAATCAGGTCTTATTCGGGAAAGGGTTAAACCTCACGCAAACAACAACATTTTAGGGTGTTCAAATTTGAAAGCTGATGCAGGCGACAAAATGAATGTTGAAAGTGAAAGGATTTATGCACTAAATAACACAGGAAATATTGAGGCAAAAGGAGAAAATGCTGGTCACCAGCATTTTCTTCTTTTGCCTAAATATTTTCCCAGCCTTTTCAATTACAGACATCAAAACCAGGTCTTATTCGAGAAAGGGTTAAGGTTATAGAAGCACTGAAAGTACCTACTTGCAAGCAGCACATAAAGCAGCACCCTGAAACAATGTAGTATGATAATCTAGGTCGTCTCCATCTATCTTCTTCTCACTCTCATATCTGAAATATTTTTGAAACATGTTTATCACTTTTACAGTATACAACTCAACCCTATCAAGCATTATGAAAGATCACACAAACATCACACAAAGCAGCCCCCTGAAACAGTGTTGTATGATAATCAAGATCATCTCCACCTATCTTCTTCTCACTCTCGTATCTGTTAATGTAACAGTAAATAGTTGTGTTAGATCACACAAAGCAGTCCCCTGAAACAATGTTGTATGATAATCAAGGTCATCCCCACCTATCTTCTTCTCACTCTCATATCTGTAAATGTAACAGTAAATAGTTGTGTTAGATCACACAAAGCAGCCCCCTGAAACAATGTTGTATGATAATCAAGGTCATCCCCACCTATCTTCTTCTCACTCTCATATCTGTAAATGTAACAGTAAATAGTTGTGTTAGATCACACAAAGCAGCCCCCTGAAACAATGTTGTATGATAATCAAGGTCATCCCCACCTATCTTCTTCTCACTCTCATATCTGTAAATGTAACAGTAAATAGTTGTGTTAGATCACACAAAGCAGCCCCCTGAAACAATGTTGTATGATAATCTAGGTCATCCCCACCTATCTTCTTCTCACTCTCATATCTGTAAATGTAACAGTAAATAGTTGTGTTAGATCACACAAAGCAGCCCCCTGAAACAATGTTGTTTGATAATCAAGGTCATCCCCACCTATCTTCTTCTCACTCTCATATCTGTAAATGTAACAGTAAATAGTTGTGTTAGATCACACAAAGCAGCCCCCTGAAACAATGTTGTATGATAATCTAGGTCATCCCCACCTATCTTCTTCTCACTCTCATATCTGTAAATGTAACAGTAAATAGTTGTGTTAGATCACACAAAGCAGTCCCCTGAAACAATGTTGTATGATAATCAAGGTCATCCCCACCTATCTTCTTCTCACTCTCATATCTGTAAATGTAACAGTAAATAGTTGTGTTAGATCACACAAAGCAGTCCCCTGAAACAATGTTGTATGATAATCTAGGTCATCCCCATCTATCTTCTTCTCACTCTCATATCTGTAAATGTAACAGTAAATAGTTGTGTTAGATCACACAAAGCAGTCCCCTGAAACAATGTTGTATGATAATCAAGGTCATCCCCACCTATCTTCTTCTCACTCTCATATCTGTAAATGTAACAGTAAATAGTTGTGTTAGATCACACAAAGCAGTCCCCTGAAACAATGTTGTATGATAATCAAGGTCATCCCCACCTATCTTCTTCTCACTCTCATATCTGTAAATGTAACAGTAAATAGTTGTGTTAGATCACACAAAGCAGTCCCCTGAAACAATGTTGTATGATAATCTAGGTCATCCCCACCTATCTTCTTCTCACTCTCATATCTGTAAATGTAACAGTAAATAGTTGCAGGGTGCCCACCCTTCATCTGGAATAAAATTCCCTGACTTTTCACTGACTTTTCCCTGACCAAAATTCATTTTTCCCTGACCTTTTTTCGCGCTAAACGGCCTCATTCTCCCCCTAAAGCCGGCCGATCAATCCTCTATTTATTAAGATTCATTACAATAACAATTCAAATGTGATTGAACTTACATGTATTAGTAGTAGAATCCTTAAAATGCTCAACTTTTTAAACATGATGAAGATAAAAAGATAATGAAATTTTGTCCTGCTTGAAATAGTTAAATACACTTTCTTTGACAACAATTGAAATGTTAATACTTATGGTTGAAGTTATGACTTTAAAGTGCACACCTCAATATGTAAGAGAAAATGAGAAATACTACTTCAGTCTTTGTCTTACTTGAACTGTTTCAAACAACTTTCTGTGAGCATCATTCTCAAAGGACCGATTTGCTTCCACTGCAATCTTTTTCTGTTTTAAATATTAACTGACCAATTAATAAGGTCCTAACTTATCTAGATACTTTCCAATCAAAATTTCCCGCATTAATAGCCTTTCACATTTATCTTCACTTAAAATATTATCCTGTTTAGTGTTTACTAGTTATTTTCAGTCATTTTCTGGACAAAAATGGAAACCTCTGTGCATGTGTGAACAGTTTATCATTAGCACAATTTGACATACATTTTTGCAGAGTCATGTTTAAAAGAACAACTGGTTCGTTAATTAGAACCTGAAAAATGCCATAGCTATGATTATCTGTTTTACTTTATTTCATTTTCTTCTATTTGTTTTGTTTGAACAAAAGGAAATTTCAAAATTCCCTGACTTTTCCCTGACTTTTTAAGCTTTTCAGATTTCCCTGACCATTTTTCAAAATTCCCTGACTTTTCCCTGACCTTGAAGAAAATACAAACTTCACTGACTTTTCCCTGACCAGTGGGCACCCTGGCAGGGTGCCCACCCTTCATCTGGAATAAAATTCCCTGACTTTTCACTGACTTTTCCCTGACCAAAATTCATTTTTCCCTGACCTTTTTTCGCGCTAAACGGCCTCATTCTCCCCCTAAAGCCGGCCGATCAATCCTCTATTTATTAAGATTCATTACAATAACAATTCAAATGTGATTTGAACTTACATGTATTAGTAGTAGAATCCTTAAAATGCTCAACTTTTTAAACATGATGAAGATAAAAAGATAATGAAATTTTGTCCTGCTTGAAATAGTTAAATACACTTTCTTTGACAACAATTGAAATGCTAATACTTATGGTTGAAGTTATGACTTTAAAGTGCACACCTCAATATGTAAGAGAAAATGAGAAATACTACTTCAGTCTTTGTCTTACTTGAACTGTTTCAAACAACTTTCTGTGAGCATCATTCTCAAAGGACCGATTTGCTTCCACTGCAATCTTTTTCTGTTTTAAATATTAACTGACCAATTAATAAGGTCCTAACTTATCTAGATACTTTCCAATCAAAATTTCCCGCATTAATCGCCTTTCACATTTATCTTCACTTAAAATATTATCCTGTTTAGTGTTTACTAGTTATTTTCAGTCATTTTCTGGACAAAAATGGAAACCTCTGTGCATGTGTGAACAGTTTATCATTAGCACAATTTGACATACATTTTTGCAGAGTCATGTTTAAAAGAACAACTGGTTCGTTAATTAGAACCTGAAAAATGCCATAGCTATGATTATCTGTTTTACTTTATTTCATTTTCTTCTATTTGTTTTGTTTGAACAAAAGAAAGTTTCAAAATTCCCTGACTTTTCCCTGACTTTTTAAGCTTTTCAGATTTCCCTGACCATTTTTCAAAATTCCCTGACTTTTCCCTGACCTTGAAGAAAATACAAACTTCACTGACTTTTCCCTGACCAGTGGGCACCCTGAGTTGTGTTAGATCACACAAAGCAGCCCCCTGAAACAATGTTGTATGATAATCTAGGTCATCTCCACCTATCTTCTTCTCACTCTCATATCTGTAAATGTAACAGTAAATAGTTGTGTTAGATCACACAAAGCAGCCCCCTGAAACAGTGTTGTATGATAATCTAGGTCATCCCCACCTATCTTCTTCTCACTCTCATATCTGTAAATGTAACAGTAAATAGTTGTGTTAGATCACACAAAGCAGTCCCCTGAAACAATGTTGTATGATAATCAAGGTCATCCCCACCTATCTTCTTCTCACTCTCATATCTGTAAATGTAACAGTAAATAGTTGTGTTAGATCACACAAAGCAGCCCCCTGAAACAATGTTGTATGATAATCAAGGTCATCTCCACCTATCTTCTTCTCACTCTCATATCTGTAAATGTAACAGTAAATAGTTGTGTTAGATCACACAAAGCAGCCCCCTGAAACAATGTTGTATGATAATCAAGGTCATCTCCACCTATCTTCTTCTCACTCTCATATCTGTAAATGTAACAGTAAATAGTTGTGTTAGATCACACAAAGCAGCCCCCTGAAACAGTGTTGTATGATAATCTAGGTCATCTCCACCTATCTTCTTCTCATTCTCATATCTGTAAATGTAACAGTAAATAGTTGTGTTAGATCACACAAAGCAGCCCCCTGAAACAATGTTGTATGATAATCAAGGTCATCCCCACCTATCTTCTTCTCACTCTCATATCTGTAAATGTAACAGTAAATAGTTGTGTTAGATCACACAAAGCAGTCCCCTGAAACAATGTTGTATGATAATCAAGGTCATCTCCACCTATCTTCTTCTCACTCTCATATCTGTAAATGTAACAGTAAATAGTTGTGTTAGATCACACAAAGCAGTCCCCTGAAACAATGTTGTATGATAATCAAGGTCATCTCCACCTATCTTCTTCTCACTCTCATATCTGTAAATGTAACCATAAAATATATAACAAAAAATTATCATGTTTTTCACATGCTAAAGGCCTGGTCACATACACCATTGAGCGTCCACAACACAACCGGACCATGTCTTAAACAGGGGACTCATGCAGTATCATTTTGGATGCGATATGGACGCGGAACTGTATGTGACCAGGCCTTTACATTGTACAATCCAACCCTATCAAGCATTATGAAAGATCATACCAGCATACAATGCAGCCCCCTGAAACAATGTTGTACAATTATATCATCACCACCTATCCTCTGGCTCTCGTATCTGTAAAATGTAACTGCAAAATAATTTTTCTTATCACAGGCTATCAAACATTATATAATATCATACCAGCACACCATGCCTGAACCAATGTTGTATGGTAATTTAGATATCAAGGTCATCACCATCTATAGTTCAAGTCACAATATCATGGCACATGCTTACAAATTTATATACATAAATAATAGGGAAAGCGGTTAAAACATCAATACTATTTAACATTGGTTGGTTCAAATTTAGCAGGTGTGAAATACCTACAAGATTTGAACCATCACAAGCAAAATTACAATACTTTAGAGTTTGATAATAGAAAATGCGAACTATTAGTGCAAGGCTGCAAGTTTTTAACAATGTGTATTTTCAAGCGTACACTGTATGGTACTTGTTTAGTGTTTTATCAGGCAGCTCCACAGCTTAAGTACAACCAAACTGTATGGCTAGTTCCTTGATAGATGTGGTTCTTGCAGATCCAATAGTCTTAACCTTTTAACAAACAAGTCATGGTTTTGAAAATACTGGTTTATTACCAGCATTTTCTCCTTTTCTCTCAATATTTTCTTAACTAAAATTTACCAATATACCTGTGTAAGTTATTACCTGTTTACTATTTTAGCGGCCAGTTCTACTGCAGAAGTACAACCAAACTGTACGGCTAGTTCCTTGATAGATGTAGTTTCTTGTAAATCCAGCATACTCTCTATAGTCTTGAGGGCCATCAAATATGTGTTTTTGGGCATCCCTGCAACCTTTACTGATGTGGCCTGAAATATTATATAGGTGCACTCAAAGTCAGGTGTAAAGGTTTTGGCAAAAATTATGACTGTTCTGATTCAGACGATTCTGCAGACAACACAGTGGATGTTTATCAAGATAGAATTAATGTACAACATAGCATGGAAAAAAGAGAAAAGAGGAGAAAATGCTGCTTACAACAGAGTACAAGTAAATTGTTGGTCAAAATGCTGAATATTACCCAAATTAACCATTCCCACATAATGATGCTTTTTGACACCAACTAGCTAAAGTCTATTTTACTTTATTCAATAAATCAGAGCTGATCATAGCATTTGAAACTAGACTTTTCCTGATTGATTGATTGAACACAGCATTCAATATTTATTTTTCAATCAGATTAATTATGGCTTATGCAGCTTTATGTGACTACCTTACAGGCCCGTAGGAAGCAATTTCATATTGGATGGGCTGAAGCCCCTGATAATATACAGAGAGATAATATAGGGAGTAAGAGACTCACTGTTACCTTATCGACAACATGGTAGTGTTTTGAAGCGGCCAGCTCTAAACAGACTACATCTTTACATGACCCGGATAACTTGAGGGCTGACAAACTCGAGCTGCTGTCTCGGATCTGTAACAGTTGGCTGTATTCTTTCGCCTGTCTGAAATTATGCACAACTATAAATAAGAGGGTATAAGGCATTCTGTTTGCTATTTCAATCCAAATACTATGTTCAACTTTGCATGCTGTGGGCACTCATTTGTATTGTGTCGAGTTGATGCGAAGATTCAAATGAGTATCCACAACATACTGTTTGATGAGCTTGGAAAGATTTTTTTTCATTTGGCTGGTCTGAAATATAGACCAGTCAAACTACTAGAAATATCAATGATTGGCCACAATGTCAGATCCAGAAAGGGTTCAGAGGGTTCAAACTAACTCCCTCTGTAGCCTGGTTATTTCATTTTCATGCAGGAACTTAAGTCAAATTTGTGTAATACTAGTAAAAGGACCCCCCCCTCCCCCCATTTGTAGATTCGAACCCCCTCACAGGAATCCTGTATCCGTGGCAGCCCTACAAGATAATGGCTTTGGAAAACATTGTAGAAAATGAAGCAGTTGTGAATAATGATAAAGTTTGCAGCAGATATTATAGATTTAGACCTAGGGTATTAGTAATTGCAGCAGATATTATAGATTTAGACCTAGGGTATCAGTACTTGGAGTCTTCTCTGATGAAAATTTGCTCTTTGAATATTTGGATGTTGCTATTGAATCAAAGAGTGAATTTTCATCAGAGAAGACTCAGATTAGGGTATAAGATGCAGGGGTCTCGTTTGCCAAACTTTGGGGCCGTTATTGGGCCCAATTACCAATGGCAAAAAGTATCTTTTTTTCCCAATTCTCTGGTGAAAATTCCCAATGAGAACCCAGAATGCCCCATGCTAAGACCTTATCTTCATTTACAAACATTTTGAAGACAGTTTTAGAGTAGATTCTTAAACAACAGTATGTACAAATGCATTTTACATCACTATAGCCTAATTTGCAGCTGAAACTGAGTGACAGTATGAATACAAACTTGTTTTAGTTTTTCCCAATTTAGGTAAAAACGTCGCTATTTTTCCCAATTTCACTGGCCCCTGGCCCCAAACAAAAATTGGTAGCAAGACCCCTGAGATGACTGTATGTCTGTTGATGAAAATAGCAATGAGATCTTTTTCACATCTTGTTTCAGAAGAACAATGTTGCTCAGAAATCTTGCCGTATCTCGGATCTCGCCACCAGCGTATGGACACACCCACTGTACCGAAAGAGTATGTGCTGGACTCAAGCAGATGACAATCAGTCATTCCCTGTAGGCTGCACAATCACTACAGACTGTCTCATAGTCAGCATTTTATTGCTGCAGTCGAAACTGTGTTATCGGCCACCTGTGAATAGCAGCCAAACTGTTGTGTGAAGCCAGTCCAGGGCCCCATATTACTAAACATCTTACGATCAAGTTTTTGTGTAAACTGTGTAACAAGACATCTGATTGCACGAGAAATCTGACTAAGCCAATCAGGGCTGTTGTTACAAGTAATTATGCAAAAATTAAGCGTACGATCATTAGTAATACGGGCCCCTGGTCCCTCCCCCATGCAATTTTACTCTTTAAATCAAAGTATCTGCAGGGGTCTTGCTACCAATTTTTTGCTTGGGGCCAGGGGCCAGTGAAATTGGGAAAAATAGCAACGTGTTTACCTAAATTGGGAAAAACTAAAACAAGTTTGTATTCATACTGTCACTCAGTTCCTGCTGAAAATTAGACTGTAGTGATGTAAAATGCATTTGCACATACTCTTGTTTAAGAATCTACTCTAAAACTGTCTTCAAAATGATTGTAAATGAAGTTGAGGTGTTGACATGTGCATTCTAGGTCCTCATTGGGAATTTTCACCAGAGAATTGGGGAAAAAAAGATACTTTTTGCAATTGGGATTGGGGCCCAATAACGGCCCTAAATTTTGGCAAACGAGACCCCTGATCTGTGAATAACAATAACCTGTCATATGTGGTCAGTGGCCCCTTTTAATTGATCTAATTGTTCTTTACCTATATCCCCTGTAAGGGCCATGCACAACTAAATGGCAGGAGTGTGTGAAATATTGATCATGCAAGTGGCTAATATTGTGCATAAATCATGAATAAGTGTGATAAACAATTAAATGTCATTTAAAATGCACCTTTTACTTTATAGCACTTGTAAATGGGACCAGCCATTCATGTAGACATTTGCTTATACCATGACCAATGGAACTCATCCACACTTAGGAAATTCTTTGTTAAGCAGTCAACTGTCTTATGTGGCCACTTTTGGCCTGTCCCTTGGCTGGCTGTATACCAGTTTCGACTGTATTTAAATTTCCCATGGGCCCTTTTCCAAACTACCTTGATGAAAGTGACTTAGAATTTCTCCAATTTTCACGATAGTAAATTTTTAATTTTTCAAGTTGAACACATCTTCAGACTCTTTTCGGAAGAAAAAAAAAAGAAATCTATCTATCTATCTATCTATATATACTGCCTAACTCCCCTTTCGGGTATTACTGGCAGGTGCGCGTCTGTGCTGGAATAAAAACTGTTAGTCATAGGTGATGGTGTCAATTAAAAATATTGTGAATGTTAGATTAAAAGATCTGATAAAACATTATGGTTTTTCAGGGACGGCTCACTATCTGAAAAGAATCGAGACTCTTTTTAAACGCTGCAATGTCAGGTTGCTGTACTATTGATTCTGGTAGGCTGTTCCAAAGTATCACTGTGTATGGAAAGAAAGAATATTTAAAGAAGGAAGCATTTGTGTGGATCTGTCTGAAGGATGCTGTGTGCATGTGTCTGGTTGTCCTAATTGGTCTTTCAAGATAAGCTGGTACGGGCACTGCAACAAAACTATTAACGATCTTATAAAACATAGTAACTCTGGAAACGTCTCGTCTATATTGAAGAGTTTGCCAGCCAAGCTCCTTCTGCATGCAGGTGACACTGTCATAGAAAGAAAAATTATTTTGAACCCATCTTGCTGCTCTACGTTGTACTTTTTCCACTTTGTTGATATAGGTTTTTGTGTAAGGGCTCCAAACAGTTGATGCGTATTCAACCTGAGGTCTGACAAGGGTTTTATACGCTGTCTCTCTGATCTTCTTATTTTTGGTCTGGATGTTTCTGCGGAGGAAACCTAAAGTTTTAATTGCATTTGATGTTATATTGTCAATGTGCTTGTTCCATGAAAGATCTCCAGATATAGTAACTCCAAGATATTTGGCATTGTCCACAGTCTCTAGCACTTGTCCATGTAGCCTGTAATCAAAGGAAATCTTTTTCTTCTTTTTAGTAATATTAAGGACAATGCATTTGCTGGGGTTAAACTCCATTTCCCACTTTTTCTCCCACTGCATTAACTTGTCTAGATCTTCTTGCAGGGTGATACAGTCTTGCTTGTTGTTTATAGCTAAGTAAACGGCAGTGTCATCTGCAAACAAACGAACTTGGGAGGTGATAGTATTTGGAAGGTCATTAATATATAAGAGAAATAGGAGAGGACCAAGCACCGATCCCTGAGGTACTCCTGACGTGACTGGAACTTCGGATGAGCATCCACCTTCTAAGACTACTTTTTGTGTTCTGCCTATAAGAAAAGATTTAATCCACAAAAGGGTAGCATTGTTTACTCCATGTTCCTGCAATTTATACAAAAGTTTTAAGTGGCTAACTTTGTCAAAAGCCTTGCTGAAGTCTAACAAAACTAAATCAGTTTGTTTTCCTTCAGTAAGGTTTCTGGCAAGATGGTCGGTCAGGCCTAAAAAAAAAATATGTGTGTTTCAGGTTTCCCGACCGACTCAACCAAAATATGGCCGACTCAATTATTTTTAAGGAGTTTCCAAAAATAAAAAAACAAAAGTACCGATTCAGACCTTTTTTACCAAATGTCCAAAATTAGGTACATAAAATAAATTATTTTGAAGAATTTTAAGTAGGGTCCCATCTTTTAGTCAGATCACTTTGGTAAAAGACAATACTCTTTAAAGACTTGTGTAGTCATAATGACCATTTCACAGTCAAATTTTTAATATTGGGTGTTCTATTTTGAACGCTGCTGCAGATTACATGAGGATAGATATTAAAAAAAAAAAAAAAAAAAAAATAATTCGACCTACCGACCCAGGTTGAATTTTCTGAGGAAACCTGAAACACACATATTTTTCTTTTAGGCCTCAGTTGCAGTAGCTGGGTCTCACATGAACGCCTCTCTCTGATGATCTATTCATTTTATTGTTTTTCACTTTCATATTTTAATGAAAATTTGAGTAATTGTTAATTATATATTTGATTAATGATTATGATATTTCAGATTTCGAATTGATATCAAAAGAAAGATTTTGTGGTCAATTGAAAGGCCGAAATGACCCAAGGCCGAATTGACTTTCCATAAAATAGTGATTCACGTGGAAAAGTGGATCTACCAGAGTAAACTTGCGATAATATTGCATACCGAATAATTCTTGGTGATGTAAGATTCAATTTCGAGCCCAGTCTTTCAAAATCTCCCATCTTTGGTTCGGTTTGCTTTGATACACAGTTTTGTCGGCCAGTTTTGTCCCCTTGAAACTCCCGCCTTTTCCGCTCAGATGAAAAAGTTGTTTCCCTTGGCCGACTTCGATTGGGACGATCGCTCGAGTCATCCGTGACGTCACACAACAGGAAGTTGTGTACTGCGCATGTCACCAAGCGAACGCCTATAGCTCGTGATGCACAAGCCAACAAAATGGCCGCGCCCATACGGTTTTACCAACAATTAATTGCTGGGCTTTTTTTAGGATTGGGGGAAGACACAGGATGCTGGTAGAAAGGGGAAAAATCACATGCGGTATCCTAGTTTTGGGGAAAATTGTATAATATAGAAAAAGTACATTTTATAGGTTAACCCCCTCTTACACCCACTTTTGGAGACTTGAGAACAAGCAGGGCTAGTTTGTAAAGCTGTAATAATTGTGATAAAGCTTTCCTTGTTATTTTATTTGGATTTTAGTGTATTTTTTGAAAATATACCATGGGGAAAATCTACTTTTTGGGGAAAAAAATTGCATTATTTCTGTAGGGGAAGACGCTGGAAACCAGTGTCACTTTCTTAAGGGGAAAAACCCCTGAATTGAGACTCATCGTTCGTTGATAAATGGCTACATTTCAATTAGAAAATAACACTATTTCCATGAATATTAACTTTCAGTCGCATTGACAAGGACATGTGAATATATTGAAATTAATTAAAGGTGTTTTGTGGTTTTTCAACCAGACTTCAATTCGTTTGCTTCTTTGGACGCCATCTTGGAATGAAAGGGACCACGGGTGAGAGCGTGGTCCGACCATGGCTTGGTTCAAAGGTCAAATGACGTCACTATAACCCGGGCTATCGGTGTTCGATTGGAACGATGGCTGAAATAGCTTGAGTGATCGTCCCAATCGAAGTCAGTCATAGATTGTCGCGTTCAAGGGAAGTTACTCTCTATGCTAAATTTTGACAGCATCGGTATTATTTTCTGTCGGTAAACCCGGAATATTTTGCCGACGCTTGTTAATTTCTCCTAACAAATTTTAATCTTATTTGCTTTTCACGAGTAGAAGCACCATTAGAATGTTGTTGGTTAACAATTAAAGGTCAAGATTTAGACCGACGATTCGTCCCACTGAACTTTCATCCTCGTCTCAATCTTCTGCAGTGTTTCCACTCGGATTTTTATTTAGGGGGTTTGCACGCACTGTCATTGAAAAATGGGGGTATGGGACAAAAAATGGGGGTAAAAACCAATAAAACAATGAAATATAGGTAATTTGCGACGTATGCTTAGCCTTATGAGTAGTTTTGTACGTAATCCGAGTCTTCTCTGATGTAAATACGCTTTTTGATATTTTGATTGTTCGCTATTTATATCAGAGAGAGTTGCTCTTTGAAAATATCAAGAAGTTCGCAACTCGATGTTGCGCATCGTTCACCGTCCGATCTTAAACGATATCCTTAAAACGCCTGATGGTATCGATAAATGAACCATTTATTGTTATGGCTGCTGAAAAAATTACGACCAAAAAGTATTTCCAAAAGGTTTATAGGCAATGTTTTGCAACAACCCTCACCTGAGCAGCCTTTGTTTACATTGACCTTCCATTCAAAACCAAAGGTTATACTCTTCCAGCAGGCCGATTTGAAATGAAATTTTTGGTCAGGTATGACAAAAAATGATTAATTGATCTATACCCTACAGTGTTTTACCGAGTGATTCGATATGATACACAAAAACAAAGCTTCACTACTTGTAACGTTACCGAACTTTCCGCTGTTTTCAAAGAGCAACGCTCTCTGATGTAAATAGCGAAAAATCAAAATATCAAAAAGCGTATTTACATCAGAGAAGACTCGGATTATCAGTATATTCCGATCCTTCGCCGACGATACATATTGTGGTACGATTTGGAAATATTGGTTTTTCGGGAATCTTCGGTAGTTCCTGGAAATTATATCAAAATACACAAAAAATTGCATTTTTTTTTGTTTCTTCGGTATAAATGACAGACAGAGCTCGCACTGGAGATCGCCACTTAAAAAGCCATAGGCGAGTAAGGCAACAATTTTAATAAAAAATTCGGTAAAAAAATCGAACGTGGTTCAGACTTGACTCCATCTTTTACCATGAATCAATTGCCGATTAACCTTACTGTCAACACTTACTTTTTATTTAACTCGAAAGAAAGATTGGCTGTCTAAATGGTCTAGTAAGCACACCAGTTTAATATGTACAACTAACTGTGAAAGAACTCCTTTCTGTAATCGTGAGGCGGCATGACAGAAAGAGACAATGTGTCAGTGTTAAAACCATCTAACATTAGTGTATTTACTACGTAGATAGAGTTTTGTTTCATTGCTTCATCCCATTTTCTCGCGCTTTCTGGCACTCGCGACTTTTGTAAACAAATCACAGTCAAACGTAACTTATTTGGGTGCTGAAAAATCACATGATTATATTGAAACTGGAATGACTACGTCATCAATTGACTGTGTTTGCGGCGTTTTTGATCTCACTCAAATCATCGCATATGAGTAACACAGATTTAATCTAGTTTCCTTGTTTAGTTTCACTTTCGGGATTGTTTGATATAGATCTAGATCTATTACTAATTGGCACCTGAAGATGCTGATCCAAATTTTTGTGCGTGAAATCACGTAAGAGACCGTAAATTTGTGCGTTATTTCTTTCAAATATGTGTGTTTCACGCACAATTTTGTGTGAATGGAAACTCTGCTTCTGTATATTTTTTTTTTACGTTGCTATAGATCTATCCACATCTGGCTTCAATCTTCAATCTATCTATCTCTATATATACTGCTGCACACCCTCACAGGTAACTTTGAGCAGTCACGCGTATGTGCCTAGTTAAAGAGTGAGAAAAAGTAAAAGAGCTAAAAGATGATGATGATAGGTGATGGAATTATGGGTTAAAAAGATGGTGAAAAGCTAAAATGAATTAAAAAAAACAGCGGCAGTGCTTAAGGTTTGTGGTGTGAGATTGTGCTGACAGGTGACCTGATATGGACAACACCTGGTGGCAGAGCATTCTATTGAAGAATGGTGACAGGAAAGAATGAGTACTTGTAACAATCTACTCTTGTGTGGATCTGTCTGAAGCTATCTGGGTAGCAGTATCTAGACATTTGGGTATTTCTGTGGATATAATCGGGCATGGGGACAGTGAACAGGCCATGAACAATATGGTAGAACATGCAAAGGCGGGCATGTGATCGTCGCTGTTCAAGTATTTGGCAACCCAACCTCTCCAGCATGTATGTGACACTGGAGTGTCTGGAGTAATCATCCAAGGCCCAGCGTGTAGTGCGGAATTGCACCATTTCAACTTTGTTGATGTTGGACCTTGTATGAGGATCCCAAACACTGCCTGCATACTTCAGTTGTGGAGGAACCTAGGTTTTTAGGTCACCTGACCGAAGGTCATGGTGACCTATTGCGATCGTGTTTCGTCCGTCGTCGTGCGTCGTGCGTCGTGCGTCGTCCGTCGTGCGTTAACTTTTAACATTTTCGACTTCTTCTTGAGAACCATTGGACGGATTACAACCAAACTTGGTAGGGAGCATCCCCATGGGAAGCCGCTTCAGATTTGTACGAATCATGGAGTTATCTCCCTTTGGGGCCCCATAAAGGGCCAAAAAGGGGTTAAATAGGGTACATCTTAAAAAATCTTCTTCTCATGAACCGGCTGTTGGATTTGATTTACATTTGGTATTAAGAGTCTTTAGGGCAAGGACAACAAAGTTTGTACAAGAGAAAAATATCTGCCCAGAAATGGCCGTGCTGGGGATGGGGGATGGGAGGGGGGTTCGCGTTATTAGTTAACTTAACATTTTCGACTTCTTCTTGAGAACTATTGGACGGATTTCAACCAAACTTGGCATGGAGCATCCCCATGGGAAGCCGCTTCATATTTGTACGAATCATGGAGTTATCTCCCTTTGGGGCCCCTTAAAGGGCCAAAAAGGGGTTAAATAGGATACATCTTAAAAAATCTTCTTCTCATGAACCGGCTCTTGGATTTGATTTACATTTGGTATTTAGAGTCTTTAGGGCAAGGACAACAAAGTTTGTACAAGAGAAAAAAATCCGCCCAGAAATGGCCGTGCCGGGGATTGGGGATGGGAGGGGGGGTCGCGTTATTAGTTAACTTAACATTTTCGACTTCTTCTTGAGAACCATTGGACGGATTACAACCAAACTTAGCAGGGAGCATCCCCATGGGAAGCCGCTTCAGATCTGTACGAATCATGGAGTAATCTCCCTTTGGGGCTCCATAAGGGGCCAAAAAGGGGTTAAATAGGGTACATCTTAAAAAATCTTCTTCTCATGAACCAGCTGTCAGATTTGATTTACATTTGGTATTTAGAGTCTTTAGGGCAAGGACAACAAAGTTTGTACAAGAAAAAAAAATCCGCCCAGAAATGGCCGTGCTGGGTATGGGGGATGGGAGGGGGGTCACGGTATTAGCTAACTTAACATTTTCGACTTCTTATTAAAAACCATTGGACGGATTTCAACCAAACTTGGCAGGAAGCATCCTAATAGGAAGCCGCTTCAGATTTTGTACAAATCATGGAGTTATCTCCCTTTGGGGCCCCTTAAAGGGCTAAAAAGGGGTTAAATAGGATACATCTTAAAAAATCTTCTTCTCATGAACCGGCTGTTGGATTTGATTTACATTTGGTATTTAGAGTCTTTAGGGCAAGGACAACAAAGTTTGTACAAGAAAAAAAAATCCGCCCAGAAATGGCCGTGCTGGGTATGGGGGATGGGAGGGGGGTCACGGTATTAGCTAACTTAACATTTTCGACTTCTTATTAAGAACCATTGGACGGATTTCAACCAAACTTGGCAGGAAGCATCCTAATAGGAAGCCGCTTCAGATTTTGTACAAATCATGGAGTTATCTCCCTTTGGGGTCCCATAAAGGGCCAAAAAGGGGGTAAATTGGGTACATCTTAAAAAATCTTACTTAACTTTGAACATTTTCTACTTCTTTTTAAGAACCATTGGACAGATTTCTACCAGACTTGGCTGGAAGAATTCCAATGGGAAGTCGCTTCAGATTTTCACAAATCATGGAGTTATCTCCCTTTGGGGCCCCAAAAGGGGCCAAAAGGGGGTAAATAGGGTACATATTAAGAAATGTTCTATTGTTGGATTGAATTCACATTTGGTATTTGAGTCTTTAAATAAGTTTGTACAAGAGAAAAAAAGACTGTCAAGAAATGGTGGTGCTGGGGGTTGCGCTTTTTGTTAACTTAACATTTTCCTTAAATGTTTCTGCTCTTTTGATTCAGGTGACCGATAAGGCCCTCTGGGCCTCTTGTATAAGCACATTCTCTTATCTTTACTGACTTTGTTTTCACATTTGCTTTAAGAAACCGAGAGTTCGATTAGCGGTAGAGGTGATGTGGTTGACATGGGTGTTTCATGACATGTTGCTGGCTTTATCAATTCCAAGATACCGAGCACTACTGACGGTTTCTAACGTCTGTCCTTGTAAGGTTAAGATTGTCGATATGGGGACCCTAGCCTTTGTGACTTGAATGACCTTGCATCTTTCTCACACTGACAGTAATATCAATCAGTCCACTTGGTACAAAGTTGAACAATTCTTGATTTGTCTGTGCTTCAAAAAGGGGTCTTTAGAAAATATAAAAGGATACGAAGATAATGCAGCGTGTACAGTTGTTTAGGCAGTTGCAGATTTAAAGGTATAGCAGATAGGCCGCTAGTATATCAAAGTCTTAAATTTTTTACGGCATATTTCAGCAAAATTAGGTTTACCATGTCGAACTATGACATATATAGATGATAATCGTTTGTTTCAGTGTAAGATCGATTTATATTTCATTGAGTGAACAACAAAAGCTTTATTTTCACGAAGTGAAAATGTAGCTTTCGTTGTTCACAAAATGAATTATCAATCGATCTCACTGGAAAAACAAACTATTATTCTATTTCTGTAATGCAAAAATTAGACAACACGCAACATATTATGACAAATTTTCTTTAGGCGCGTCATTTTGCATGTGACTGCTATGCAACGCTTATGTTGACATCACTCATTTTGCCCTGCTTAACCTTAGATAACGCCAGATAGGGTGAAATGAACGAAAGCAGGCATAAGTTTTTGATAATTTCACTGGATAGGCAGTACTCAGTTTAACAAATGATAATCTACCGTTATTTCTCAATAATCCACCTAAAAGCATTAAAGAAATAATCGGTAATCAGACTGGACCCACAGTTACTTTCGTTTGAATTTGTTTTTGTACTTTAATTTTGCCTTAACCAAACTTAGGCAACCTGAAGCTAAAAATTTCATGCGAAGAAAAAAGTAAATATAGAGTAGACATTTGATTATAAGTGCATGTAACCCACAATGGGGCACCAAATGTAACATACTGTATAAGGTTACAGAGTGGCCAAGATTTGATCACAGCCAGGACACCTGAAATACATCAAGCTATTGAACAAATCTATAATGTCTGCAGAATGAATAATATTCTTACTTGGTCACACACAAAAGCCTTAGGATTTAGATATTTAGGGTCCTGATATTTCAGGAATTTAGAGAGTTATAGACATTGCAAAGTTTGATCATATTTGTGATAATACTGATACAGTCGACACTAGTTATGTCGACATCGGATAAGTCAAATTTTCGCTTAAGTCAAAGTTCAAATCTGGTCCCGTCCTCAGCAATGGACATAACCTTTTTTCAAACAAAATAATTTCGAACCGAATATAGCCATTGAAATATAGTAGGAAAAGGACAGAAATTGCTTGAAACGAGCAATTTCTTTCCTTTTTCTACTATATTTCAATAATAATCGTAAATGATTAGTTTCACAAATGGTCATATATTAACTTTATCGAAGCCGAACAAAATTGGATGAGTCGAACTCCGGATATGTCGAGGTATTTTGACGAGTGTCGACTGTAATTTATTTTACAGATAAAAAGAGGGAGAATTAGATATGTTCAACACAGGACTGTTTATTGTGACCAAACCTCTAAAACAGGTTCAGAAGAACATAGCAGTGTATTTGTCAGAGATAAACAAACTAGTGACAGACACTGCCTACATTCACATACAACCTACATCTGCTACAGGACTGGTTGACAATACAATCAGCATATCCAGAGTTCCATTCTGTCATGAAATCAGACATATCATCAAAGATTTTTATTCAAAAAGTTCAAGTCGGTGTGGTAGCCAATTAAATGTGAGAGTTTTATTGGGTCATGTGACAAATTCATCCAATTACACACAATGTTACAAGTTAAGAAAACCATGTGACCTAATTGTGATAGATAGACCAATCAAACAAGAGAATCAGTTGACCTTGAAGGAGTCTATAGAGGCTGTATTTAGTGTTCAGAAAGACTTTGTTGTACAAAATATAGAAATAGCTGATAGTGTGGAGGAAACTGAACCTTCAGTTTCAAGTGATGGAGTAAGTATGATGATAATTTATGTTAAATGATCTTAGTTTAGTTCTCTGTCAACAAATGGGAGATTAGAATTTCTTTGTATTACAATTTTTGTACAGATTCTAATTAAAATAGTATTTTTCTACATTTTAAGTTTCTTACTAAAACAACTTAACTTTTCTTTTATCATTTTTGGGATTCACCAATACTTTCATTTAAAAGTCAACAATAAAAACATAACCTTTCACTATAATTGATAGAATTATATTGATCTTGATTATGCTTATTTCAGTTATCAGATCAAGCAGTACAAGAACACCTGTCTGGGAGGAACATTTGACAGAATACATACAGGACACAAACTGATACTCACTGAAGGATGTCTGTTAATTTCAGTTATCAGAAGTGATCCAACAGTACAAGAACACCTGTCTGGGTGGAACATTTGACAGAATACATACAGGACACAAACTGATACTCACTGAAGGATGTCTGTTAATTTCAGTTATCAGAAGTGATCCAACAGTACAAGAACACCTGTCTGGGTGGAACATTTGACAGAATACATACAGGACACAAACTGATACTCACTGAAGGATGTCTGTTAATTTCAGTTATCAGAAGTGATCCAACAGTACAAGAACACCTGTCTGGGTGGAACATTTGACAGAATACATACAGGACACAAGTTGATACTTACTGAAGGATGTCTGTTAATTTCAGTTATCAGAAGTGATCCAGCAATACAAGAACACCTGTCTGGGTGGAACATTTGACAGAATACATACAGGACACAAGTTGATACTTACTGAAGGATGTCTGTTAATTTCAGTTATCAGAAGTGATCCAGCAATACAAGAACACCTGTCTGGGTGGAACATTTGACAGAATACATACAGGACACAAGTTGATACTTACTGAAGGATGTCTACTAGCTACAAACTCACTCACTATTGGTGTCACTGATGGGGAAATGACTGCAAGTATGAGGATTGTTTTATAATGATGTCTTTGAGAATTTATTTCAACCCTTACAAAGTAAATTAAGACAAGCTATGTAGAATAACATAAGACTGCATATATGTGCAGCCTGATCTTGTTCTTGGTGTGAATGAAAAAGTTGCTCAAATAATTCAAGGTTTTGATTTTTAGCTCCTCTGGCCTTTTCTTTTAAAATCTTCTTCTAAAAAATTACTTGATAGATTTCAAAAAAATTACTTGATAGATTTCAACCAAACTTCACAGGAGTGATCCTTGGGTGACCCTCTCTCAGATTCCTTCAAAGAAATTGGATTGAAGTAGAAGAACCTGAGTTATCTGCCCTTGAATACAAATATTGACCAATCACAACAAAACTAGCATGGTATAAATATGGTCATAATATCCTGCCTGGGTGTAATTTTCAGCCTGATTGGAATCTTACGTCATGAGTTATGTGCCCTTGAACTTGACAAAATTGCCATTTTCGACTTTGTTTTCACTTTAACAACCATAAATGGTAACCAATCAAGATGATACTTAGAAAGAATCTTGTTGACAACAAGATCTTGCTTATGTGTAATTTTCAGTATGATTACACTGTTACAATCTGAGTGCCCTTGAAATTGATAAATTCAGTTTTCAACAATTTTTTTACGCTTGCATACACAAATTTAGACTAATACAGAAAAAATTTGGACAGAATGATGGTTATCATAAGATCTTGCATGAGATAAATTTTCAGCTTGATTAATGACTCACATTCTGTATTATGTGCCCTTGAATTTGGTAAAATTACAGTTTTCAGCTTTATTATCACTCTAACATCCCCAAATCATAAGTAAAACGTTTACTTTCTTTTTGCTTTTACTACATGATTGCTGCTTTTTACTTTGTTTTTGCTCTAATTTACAGTAATTATTCTAATAAACGCCCGGGCGTTTATTATAAACATGGTCAATAGAAAAGCAGGGGATGGGCGTTTATTAGAGGTATTTTTATTTTGTCTGTCAAAATTTTCGAATCAAGTGTCATTTTATGGACTCGAAGTTCAGCAAGTCGAATTTGGCAAAGTTTTGTAATAAGGACTGCAAAATACGATTTTGCAAGGAAACTCCTTCATTTCCAACAGATTTCGGGCTGAACATCCTATTTTCATTGTTTTTAGAAATGTTCTTTGGTTATGACTTATATCATTTTAATCTGGAATCAGGGGGTGGGCGTTTATTAGAATCACCCCTTTTTGCTAAAATTGATTTTCAGCCAAGGTTTGGGGGATGGGCGTTTATTAGAATATGGGCGTTTATTAGAATAATTACGGTACTTCGTTTTTGCTCTAAGAACCACAAGTATTGAAACAAGTATTGAAAAATCTAGCCAAAACTTGGATTTGATATTACAAGCAATCTAGGCTTGTGGAGCAACTCATGCCCATTCAGGGCTTTCTAGTTATAAACATAGTACACACAATGTAATCCAATCTTAAAATACAATGTGGCATGACAAAGTTTGATATTTTTTGTTTCAGGAAAAGTTTTAAGAGAGCTGATATTACCAGTAGAGACAAGGATTGCTGATGTTCGAGACTTTGTAGAGGATGTTAAACCTGGCCTGGAGTACTACATTGTGCCCATTAATGATGTGTTTGGACCAACTGGGTATGAGCCTGATCTGGATCTATTGGTACTCAGTCAGGAAACAAGGAAGGGAGGACAGATGGTGAAAGAGGAGAGACAGAAGAAGGTATGGATCAGTCCATTAACCCATTACCAAACGGCAGAAATTTAGACTAGTCCAAATTCAAAGATGTTGCAGACGAAAATTTAAAGTAAACAAAATTAAATTTTCTTGGCCTTTTGGGATAGAAAACATTGTGGGAAATGAAGAAATTGCTTGTTACAAGCAATTTCTTCATTTTCCACAATGTTTTCCCAAGCCTTTTCATGTTAGGGAGTCAAAAGCGTCAATATGCAGTAATGGGTTAAAACATGACAAACTTTTACACTGGTCCAAATTCGAAGATGATGCAGCCGACTTCAAGTGACTGAAATTACATTTATTGTCTTTCAGGGTAGAAAACATTGTGAGAAATGAAGAAATTGCTTGTCACAAGCAATTTCTTTATTTTCCACAAATGTTTCCGAAGCCTTAATCTTGTGGGGCATCAAAACATATTACTGTTAGTGAATGGGTTGCGTAAGTAAATACATTTTGGTCTTTCTGGTGCATGGCAAAATAAAAGTATTTTCCAAATTAACACAATCTTAAAATGAAACCATTTGTAACTTCCTTTTTAAACATTGTTGAAAAGGAAATCCATTATGTTAGATTTATGTAACAATAAAATTGTTTTCCAGGGCCTGAAAGAAATGGCCGAGTATGTGATAGAGTTGGTAGAAGACACATGTCGTAACCAGTTTGAAGAGGAGAAAGTGAGCTCATCTTCACAGAGGAAAAGGCTGCTGGGAACTTTAGTACACCCAGTCAAGGTAAATGAAATGATTTAGATTAGACAAAGCGCTTTCACTAGAATTGAAGGTTTAAGCAAGGAGCTTTTAAGAGATTTAAGTGTGAACAAAAAGCTTTCAAAAGAATGGAAGTTTAGACAAATAGCTTTCAAAAGGAATGAAGACAAGATAAAGAGTTTTCAAAAACAATGAAATTCAGATTAAGAACCTTCGAAAGAAAGGAATTTTAGACAAAGAGTTTTCAATAGAAGGGAAATTTAGACAAGTCTTTTAACCCTTTCTCAAACAAGACCTGGTTTTGACGTCCATAAGTGAATAGTCTTGGGAAAACATTGAAACAAAAGAAGAAACTGCTGATAACCAGCAGTTTCTCCTTTTGTCTCAATATTTTCTATGCTATATTTTACACAAATTCTATCTTTAGTAACTTCCATTTTGTCATTTGTGGCTGTTTTTGAAGTAGATCATACTATATTTTTTTTGTTTGAGAAAGGGTTAAAAGAAAGAAAGTTCAGACAAAGAGCTTCTAGAAGACATTCACAAAATAATTTATGACATCTGGCAAGAATGAAATTTGAACCAGTTATTGTTGTAGGCCACACTTACAAGTCAAGCGTACATTTTAAGATTAAGAATTTATGAACTTGAAATCAAATTCTAGCTCTACATTACAGGAAGACATTGACACATCAAAGAGACCCTACATTATTGGTTTGACAGGAGGAATAGCCAGTGGTAAATCATCTGTGTGTAAGAGGTTACAGGGTCAAGGTGCGGCCATTGTTGACTGTGATAAACTAGGTGAGTAGAGTAGGAAAATATCTTGTAGATTTGGTATGTCACTTAAAATAAGGACTTTAGGACTCAGCATAATACATTATGGAATGGTGAGAATATCTATCCTGTCTGTTTACCAATATTTAGCTCACTTGAGCTTGAAATGCAAGATGACTTATTTTGACTGGTTTCCGTCTGTCTGTCAATCCATTTGTCCACAATTGCTTTAGATAGTTTCTCTTCCCAATCCAAGGGACTGATCCTCTGTTGAAGTGCTGTCAATATTATTAAAGGAATTTACCTTTGTCAAAAACATTGAGTGCTTGAAAAAAGAGAGATGGAAATCATATACAAGTCTTTAAATCCACAGGGTTTAATTCCTAAAATCTTGGTAGGAATGATCCTTGGCGAAAGTTTCCCAGGATTTCAAAATATTTAAAAAGCTTCTCCCCTCACACCAGTAATTTGTCAGTATTTTATAAAAATGATTACAAACTACTTGTTGGTGTCAGATAATCGATTTAAGACCACCACAGTCCTCTTGTTCTTGTATTCCAGGTCACAAAGCCTATATAAAGGGTACCCCAGGATTCACCAAGGTTGTTGAAGGGTTTGGATCAGATGTTGTAGGAGAGAATGGAGAGATAGATAGGAAGGTGCTAGGTGGGAAAGTGTTTGGCAATAAGGTGAGTCACGAATCCAGAGCTCCAGATAAGAGTGGATCAAAATGCAAAAAATCCTTTAATGTCCACCAAATCTTAAGTTGCTGGTACTCATTTGGAATTTTCTCGCCCAGACAATTCAAATGCATACCTGCAACTTATCGTTTGGAATTGAATGAACAAAGTTAGAATGTCTTCATTCCTCTTATCTGTTACTCTGTTAATCGAAAGCTTGTTATGTTCCTGAAGGTTCATATTATGTTAGATATATATGTGGACAACAAAAAACAAAGTTCCATAAGACAGAAAAATGTTTAACCAAAGTTTTGGCCTCTTTTCTAATAAAAATTTGAGGGAAAGTTTTACATGCAAATTTCTATGCCTCCTCACACACTGATGTAGCTTTGTATTTGTGGGTGTGTCAACAACTCAGGGTTAATGATCAAGTCCCATCGCAGGAGTTTTAAGGGCTACTGGCAGATAAATGTCCCATCGTGAACATTTTTCACTACTCCGCATTTGATGGTAAAGCACCCTTCTCTGTGATTGCTCTTGTTCCGATAGAACTTGTAATCATGAATTGGAGAGGAATCTTTAAGTCATTACCAGACAGCAAAATTTTGGACTATTCCAATTTGAAAGGAATTGCAGATGACAATTTCAAGTAAATGAAATTTTAAAAATCTTTGCACCTCAGGTTAGAAAACATTGTGGAAAATAAAGAAATTGCTTTTATCAAGCAATTTCTTCATTTACCGCAATGTTTTCCCAAGCCTTCTCTTGTGTGGGAGTCAAAAGATGTGACTGTGCAGTAATGGGTTAAGTTCTCGGTTCAATTTCTCTGGGACAAGGTACATCACAACTCAACCTAGTACTTGTAGTACTCATTGAAGGTTTAGAATTTGGTGAACTATGCAAAACATGATTGTGATATATCTAATAGAAATTGTTGAAAGCGTTGTAAAGCCTAATCAAAACAAGTCAGTCCATTATCCTAGCTGATGTACATTTCAGGCCGAGTTAGACAAGTTGAATCAGTTGGTATGGCCGGAGATAGCTAGATTGGCACAGGAACAAATACAGGAATATACTAAAGGTAATGTGTGTTGTTTGTACAATTGGGGATAGATAAATATGAATCATTTGCTTGCAAGTAGAAAAAAAATTCAATCTTTGACAAATATGAAATAGGACATGAGTAATGTAATAATGAGCTACAAATATAATGTTTCCAGAATTGTTTAACCCTTTCCCAAACGGCAAAATTTCAAAAGTTTCATTTCAAAAGCTGCTGCAGACGACAAATGGACCTTGTTTAAGATAGAATTTGTGTACATTATAGCATTGAAAATATTGAGACAAAATGAGAAACTGCTGGTTATAAGCAGTTTCTTCTTTTGTCTCAATGTTTTCCCAATCCATTTATATAAGGCATATCAAAACCAGGTCTTGTTTGGGAATGGGTTAACTGTTCTCACTAGCTTGATGCATTGAGAGAAAAAAATAAATGGACAGTTGAGAGATATTTGTAGATAGTACCTATATAAATGAGGTGATATTTGGCTGTCTCTGATGATTTTGATTACTGTACAGATATGGGTGCTTTTATACCCATGAAACAGTATATCATTAATGATACATTGTATGTATGTATGACTATGATCATTATGCCATTTTGTTTTGTCATTGTCTGTCTGTTTGTGTGTACAGTTAAATCTTAGTACATTTATATTTTGCTCCCCAAAAATATTTCGGGGGAGCATATAGTTGCCATGCTGTCCATTCATCTGTCCGCCTGTCTGTCCGTCCATGCTTCTATCTGTCTCTTCATGGCCTTATCTCAGTAACCATTACACCGAATTGGATGAGATTTCATATATGAACTCCCTGGAATATTTCCAGCGGAGATTTATTCCATTTCTGAATTTGAGGCTGTGTCACAGAAAAAGGGGCCTTAATGTAAAAATGATTTTTTTCTCTAATTTCTTTTCATCTAATAGTCGGAATTTAATGAAACTTTGTACTTATGTTATAAATGAAATGTTCTAGACCATACACCATTTTTCAATCTATGTACAAAAAGTATGTCATGGCGAAAGGGGGGCTTAATGGAATACTTGTGACAAACACTTATTTCGGGGAGCATAATCCATCTATGACGACCTTTGTTATGATTATTTCAGAAGGCTACACAGTGATAGTGTTAGATGCTGCAGTGTTACTAGAAGCCAGATGGGATGAAATGTGTCAGGAGGTCTGGGTCACTTTTGTACCACCACAGGAGGTACGGTCTACAGTGGTTCTCATTATATGTTACAACATTTCTATGATTATTTCAGAAGGCTACAATGTGATAGTGTTAGATGCTGCAGTGTTACTAGAAGCCAGATGGGATGAGATGTGTCAGGAGGTCTGGGTCACTTTTGTACCACCACAGGAGGTACGGTCTACAGTCTTACCCCTTCTCTTGCTATATAGAAATTCATTGATATTTCACGAGACTTTCTTTTGTTATTGAAATGGGAAACTTCAATTATTATAACCCTTTCCCAAACAAGTCCTGGTTTTGACATTCCTTATTGGTAAGACTTCGGAAAACATTGGGACAATAGAAAAAACTGCTGATAACCAGCAGTTTCTCCTTTTGCCTAAAAATTTGTGGGCAATATTTTACGCAAATCTTATCTTTATCAACATCTATTTTGTCATTTGAAGGGGCTTTCAAATTGGACCACTAAAAAATTCTGTCGTTTGGGAAAGGGTTAAGTAACTGTATGTTTTTGTCTCCAGAATTTCAAACATTTGACAATAATAAAGTTTTGGTTGATTCAAATGTCTTTCAATTCCGGGTCAGCCAGTATCCATTCTGACACTTGACAAAAGACATTTGTTTCTCAACAATGCATGTGAATTATCCATGTGAGAGAGCAGCTGGAGGCTTAGTTTGGATATTGTTATGGTACTGGTGAGATAAATACCAAGAATCCACGGTTAGGTTTGTGCATGCTAAGTTGCCTGTAAAAACGACCAGAAGTTTAATTGAATCAGCTTAACAAGTCTTTAACCTTTCACTCAAAATGACCCTTTATGGACACCTAGCAAGATAAAGGCTCTGGAAATTGTAGTGGAAAATAATGAAATTGCTTGTGACAAGCAATTTCTTCATTTGTTACAATGTTTTCTTCCACTTGAAATTGTCTTCTGCAACATCTTTGAATTTGTACCAGTCAAAAATTGTACTTTCTAGCAGTTTGCCAATTATAATTTTCAGGCAATAAAAAGAATGATAGATAGAAACAAGATGACTGAAGAACAAGCTCAGAAGAGACTGGATTCACAGATCAGTAATGCAGAAAGAGTGTCCAAGGCTAATGTAGTTTTATCAACATTGTGGGAATATGAATACACACAAATGCAGGTAAATAAACCTAAAATGTCAGTCTCTCAGGGGCTTAACCCATTACCAGATGGCATAATTTTAACCTTGTCCAAATTGAAAGAAGTTGCAGACAACATTTCAATGTGATGAAATTTTGAAATTTTACGACTTTTTTGGTAAAAAATAAGATTGTGGAAAATGCAGAAATTGCTTTTCACAACCAATTACTTTATTTTCTACAATGATTCCAAAAGCCTTTACCCTTTTCAAAAAACAATGCATGGTTTTGATGTCTCAACTGGAGAAGACTTGTTGAAAATGTTGATTATCAGTTTTACTCAAATCCTTTCTATGCTAAGATGTAGACCTACGAAGATCTAATAAATTATTATATTAATATGCTTTCCATAACATTTATTTTCTTGTATGCAGTTCTTTTTCATTTTGAAAAGTCCAACACTTAGGCTTTTGGGATTGAGAAAATGATATGGAAGAAAGATTATACACTTGCAGAAATTATATAACGGTTACATGAATCTTATCATCTTCGCTTCTTCTAATGCTAGAATTAGTTTATGCTAGTGTTAACTTTATACTTTACACATTTTTATGTCCCTGTATTGAAAGATCGGGGAATATTGTTATACCCCCCACCTACGAAGTAGAGGGGGGTATATTGGTTTCACCATGTCTATCTGTCTGTCCGTCCGTCCGTCCATCCATCCGTCCGTAGACTTTTTCGTTTCCGTGCTCTAAGTCATGAACCGGTTGACCTAGGATCATGAAACTTTACACAGTTGTTGCCCATGACCCAAGGAGGTGCCCTATTGTTTTTGGGTCACGAAGGTCAAAGGTCAAGGTCACAATCGGACTTTGTTTAAAATCCGTTTCTGTGCTCTAAGTCATGAAGCAGTTGACCTAGGATCATGAAACTTTACACAGTTGTTGCCTATGACCCAAGGAGGTGCCCTATTGTTTTTGGGTCACGAAGGTCAAAGGTCAAGGTCACAATCGGACTTTGTTTAAAATCCGTTTCCGTGCTCTAAGTCATGAACCAGTTGACCTAGGATCATGAAACTTTACACAGTTGTTGCCCATGACCCAAGGAGGTGCCCTATTGTTTTTGGGTCACAAAGGTCAAAGGTCAAGGTCACAATCGGACTTTGTTTAAAATATGTTTCCGTGCTCTAAGTCATGCACTGGTTGACCTAGGATCATGAAACTTTACACAGTTGTTGCCCATGACCCAAGGAGGTGCCCTATTGTTTTTGGGTCACGAAGGTCAAAGGTCAAGGTCACAATCAGACTTTGTTTAAAATCTGTTTCCGTGCTCTAAGTCATGCACTGGTTGACCTAGGATCATGAAACTTTACACAGTTGTTGCCCATGACCCAAGGAGGTGCCCTATTGTTTTTGGGTCACGAAGGTCAAAGGTCAAGGTCACAATCAGACTTTGTTTAAAATCTGTTTCCGTGCTCTAAGTCATGAACCGGTTGACCTAGGATCATGAAACTTTACACAGTTGTTGCCCATGACCCAAGGAGGTGCCCTATTGTTTTTGGGTCACGAAGGTCAAAGGTCAAGGTCACAATCGGACTTTGTTTAAAATCTGTTTCCGTGCTCTAAGTCATGAACCGGTTGACCTAGGATCATGAAACTTTACACAGTTGTTGCCCATGACCCAAGGAGGTGCCCTATTGTTTTTGGGTCACGAAGGTCAAAGGTCAAGGACACAATCGGACTTTGTTTAAAATCCATTTCCGTGCTCTAAGTCATGAACCGGTTGACCTAGGATCATGAAACTTTACACAGTCGTTGCCCATGACCCAAGGAGGCGCCCTATTGTTTTGGGGTCACAAAGGTCAAAGGTCAAGGTCACAATCGGACTTTGTTTAAAATCTGTTTCCGTGCTCTAAGTCATGAACCGGTTGACCTAGGATCATGAAACTTTACACAGTTGTTGCCCATGACCCAAGTAGGCGCCCTATTGTTTTTGGGTCATGAAGGTCAAAGGTCAAGGTCACAAGCAGACTTTGTTTAAAATCCATTTCTGTGCTCTAAGTCATGAACCGGTTGACCTAGGATCATGAAACTTTACACAGTTGTTGCCCATGACCCAAGGAGGTGCCCTATTGTTTTTGGGTCACGAAGGTCAAAGGTCAAGGTCACAATCGGACTTTGTTTAAAATCCGTTTCCGTGCTCTAAGTCATGAACCGGTTGACCTAGGATCATGAAACTTTACACAGTTGTTGCCCATGACCCAAGGAGGCGCCCTATCGTTTTTGGGTCACAAAGGTCAAAGGTCAAGGTCACAATCAGACTTTGTTTAAAATCTGTTTCCGTGCTCTAAGTCATGAACCGGTTGACCTAGGATCATGAAACTTTACACAGTTGTTGCCCATGACCCAAGGAGGTGCCCTATTGTTTTTGGGTCACGAAGGTCAAAGGTCAAGGTCACAAGCAGACTTTGTTTAAAATCCATTTCTGTGCTCTAAGTCATGAACCGGTTGACCTAGGATCATGAAACTTTACACAGTTGTTGCCCATGACCCAAGGAGGTGCCCTATTGCTTTTGGGTCACGAAGGTCAAAGGTCAAGGTCACAAGCAGACTTTGTTTAAAATCCATTTCTGTGCTCTTAGTCATGAACCGGTTGACCTAGGATCATGAAACTTTACACAGTTGTTGCCCATGACCCAAGGAGGTGCCCTATTGTTTTTGGGTCACGAAGGTCAAAGGTCAAGGTCACAATCGGACTTTGTTTAAAATCTGTTTCCGTGCTCTAAGTCATGAACCGGTTGACCTAGGATCATGAAACTTTACACAGTTGTTGCCCATGACCCAAGGAGGCGCCCTATCATTTTGGTGTCACAAAGGTCAAGGTCACAATCGGACTTTGTTTAAAATCTGTTTCTGTGCTTTAAGTCATGAACCGGTTGACCTAGGATCATGAAACTTTACACAGTTGTTGCCCATGACCCAAGGAGGTGCCCTATTGTTTTTGGGTTACAAAGGTCAAAGGTCAAGGTCACAATCGGACTTTGTTTAAAATCCGTTTCCGTGCTCTAAGTTATGAACCGGTTGACCTAGGATCATGAAACTTTACACAGTTGTTGCCCATGACCTAAGGAGGTGCCCTATTGTTTTTGGGTCACGAAGGTCAAAGGTCAAGGTCACAATCGGACTTTGTTTAAAATCCGTTTCCGTGCTCTAAGTCATGAACCGGTTGACCTAGGATCATGAAACTTTACACAGTTGTTGCCCATGACCTAAGGAGGTGCCCTATTGTTTTTGGGTCACGAAGGTCAAAGGTCAAGGTCACAATCGGACTTTGTTTAAAATCTGTTTCCGTGCTCTAAGTCATGAAGCAGTTGACCTAGGATCATGAAACTTTACACAGTTGTTGCCCATGACCCAAGGAGGTGCCCTATTTTTTTGGGTCACAAAGGTCAAGGTCACAATTGGACTTTGTTTAAAATCTGTTTCCGTGCTCTAAGTCATGAACCGGTTGACCTAGGATCATAAAACTTTACACAATTGTTGCCCATGACCCAAGGAGGTGCCCTATTGTTTTTGGGTTACGAAGGTCAAAGGTCAAGGTCACAATCGGACTTTGTTTAAAATCCGTTTCCGTGCTCTAAGTCATGAAGCAGTTGACCTAGGATCATGAAACTTTACACAGTTGTTGCCCATGACCCAAGGAGGTGCCTTATCGTTTTTGGGTCACAAAGGTCAAAGGTCAAGGTCACAATCGGACTTTGTTTAAAATCCATTTCCGTGCTCTAAGTCATGAACCGGTTGACCTAGGATCATGAAACTTTACACAGTTGTTGCCCATGACCCAAGGAGGTGCCCTATTGTTTTTGGGTCACGAAGGTCAAAGGTCAAGGTCACAATCGACTTTGTTTAAAATCCGTTTCCGTGCTCTAAGTCATGAAGCAGTTGACCTAGGATCATGAAACTTTACACAGTTGTTGCCCATGACCCAAGGAGGTGCCTTATCGTTTTTGGGTCACAAAGGTCAAAGGTCAAGGTCACAATCGGACTTTGTTTAAAATCCGTTTCCGTGCTCTAAGTCATGAACCGGTTGACCTAGGATCATGAAACTTTACACAGTTGTTGCCCATGACCCAAGAAGGTGCCCTATTGTTTTGGGGTCACGAAGGTCAAAGGTCAAGGTCACAAGCAGACTTTGTTTAAAATCCATTTCTGTGCTCTAAGTCATGAACCGGTTGACCTAGGATCATGAAACTTTACACAGTTGTTGCCCATGACCCAAGGAGGTGCCCTATTGTTTTTGGGTCACGAAGGTCAAAGGTCAAGGTCACAATCAGACTTTGTTTAAAATCCATTTCTGTGCTCTAAGTCATGAACCGGTTGACCTAGGATCATGAAACTTTACACAGTTGTTGCCCATGACCCAAGGAGGTGCCCTATTGTTTTTGGGTCACGAAGGTCAAAGGTCAAGGTCACAATCGGACTTTGTTTAAAATCTGTTTCCGTGCTCTAAGTCATGAACCGGTTGACCTAGGATCATGAAACTTTACACAGTTGTTGCCCATGACCCAAGGAGGCGCCCTATTGTTTTGGTGTCACAAAGATCAAAGGTCAAGGACACAATCGGACTTTGTTTCAAATCTGTTTCCGTGCTCTAAGTCATGAACCGGTTGACCTAGGATCATGAAACTTCACACAGTTGTTGCCCATGACCCAAGGAGGTGCCCTATTGTTTTTGGGTTACAAAGGTCAAAGGTCAAGGTCACAATCGGACTTTGTTTAAAATCCGTTTCCGTGCTCTAAGTCATGAACCGGTTGACCTAGGATCATGAAACTTTACACAGTTGTTGCCCATGACCTAAGGAGGTGCCCTATTGTTTTTGGGTCACGAAGGTCAAAGGTCAAGGTCACAATCGGACTTTGTTTAAAATCCGTTTCCGTGCTCTAAGTCATGAACTGGTTGACCTAGGATCATGAAACTTTACACAGTTGTTGCCCATGACCTAAGGAGGTGCCCTATTGTTTTTGGGTCACGAAGGTCAAAGGTCAAGGTCACAATCGGACTTTGTTTAAAATCTGTTTCCATGCTCTAAGTCATGAACCGGTTGACCTAGGATCATGAAACTTCACACAGTTGTTGCCCATGACCCAAGGAGGTGCCCTATTGTTTTTGGGTCACGAAGGTCAAAGGTCAAGGTTACAATCGGACTTTGTTTAAAATCTGTTTCCGTGCTCTAAGTCATGAAGCAGTTGACCTAGGATCATGAAACTTTACACAGTTGTTGCCCATGACCCAAGGAGGTGCCCTATTTTTTTGGGTCACAAAGGTCAAGGTCACAATTGGACTTTGTTTAAAATCTGTTTCCGTGCTCTAAGTCATGAACCGGTTGACCTAGGATCATAAAACTTTACACAATTGTTGCCCATGACCCAAGGAGGTGCCCTATTGTTTTTGGGTTACGAAGGTCAAAGGTCAAGGTCACAATCGGACTTTGTTTAAAATCCGTTTCCGTGCTCTAAGTCATGAAGCAGTTGACCTAGGATCATGAAACTTTACACAGTTGTTGCCCATGACCCAAGGAGGTGCCTTATCGTTTTTGGGTCACAAAGGTCAAAGGTCAAGGTCACAATCGGACTTTGTTTAAAATCCATTTCCGTGCTCTAAGTCATGAACCGGTTGACCTAGGATCATGAAACTTTACACAGTTGTTGCCCATGACCCAAGGAGGTGCCCTATTGTTTTTGGGTCACAAAGGTCAAAGGTCAAGGTCACAATTGGACTTTGTTTAAAATCCGTTTCCGTGCTCTAAGTCATGAACCGGTTGATCTAGGATCATGAAACTTTACACAGTTGTTGCCCATGACCCAAGGAGGTGCCCTATTTTTTGGGGTCACAAAGGTCAAGGTCACAATCGGACTTTGTTTAAAATCTGTTTCCATTCTCCAACTAAAGAACCTTTTGACCTTTTAGCACATTTTTCAGTGACAAGGCGCTAGTGGGGTGTATTTGTCCGCTTTGCGACAGTTCTAGTTTTACTCATGTCTGTCTGTCTGTGTTCATTTGTCTGTCCGTCCGTATGTCTGTCGGAAAACTTATCATTGGCCATTTTTGGGGTATTCATGTTTCACAAACACATCTGGTTTTAATAAAAAAAAAAACTGATCTTGTAAATTCTGACTTTCAGGTTGAGAAAGCATGGTCTTTACTACAGCAGCGATTGACTACAAAACCACCAACAATGAACAACACTTCTAAAATATGAACAGAGATTGTGATATACAGTGGAGAAATCATGGCTGCGGTGGATCCATTATTTCTGTGAAAATGGCTGGAATATACACATGGGGGGGGGGCTCGTTTTCCTAGTATTACACAATTTTGACTGAATTTCTGCATGAAAATGAAAAAATCAGGCTACTGAGGGTGGTTTTTTTTAACCCCTGAACCCCCTCTGGATCTGCCCCTATACGGTGTTAACTACAGAAGAGATTAACTACAAAACCACTAAGTAAGCATTTTGAAGAAATTAAGCTATGGGGTGCTTTTGAAGCTGTAGGGGCCTTACACTGATTTAGATTAAGTTGTAGTGGGGCCGATACAGCTCATTGGACTAAGGAGAACACTGCTAACAATAAACAACACTTCCAAAATATGACCTGACATATTTCCCAGCCTGACTAATTCTAAGTTGGGCTTTAGAATTACAAAACAACTCACCCGATTGGCTGTACAGTCATTCTTAGTTACCCTTCACAAGCAAAGCCTGGTTTTGATGTACCTGGTAGAAAAGGCTTGGGAAAACTTTGACGCAAAAGAAGAAAATTCTGATAATATTGCCGCAATATTTTCTGTGTTATATTGTACACAAATTCAATCTTAAATAACATCTGTTTTGCCGTTTGCAGCAGCCTAAAAGGACAACCCTAATGTTTTTTTCAATTTAGGAAAAGGTTTACTCTTTACCAAATAAAGAATTTAAAAGATTGTTCTGATTTGGTAACTGCTGCAGTCAGCAGAAGTGGTATTAATGAAATTGAAATTGAAAGATAGGTACATAATAGCATAGGAAATATTGCAGGATTATTAAAAAATACTGATCATACTGTTGCATCCATATTTCCCCATGTGACCTTTATAAGATACGTCAAAATTGGATGTTGTTTTGAAAGTTTCTAAACACAAATCAGTGGAAGCAATACTGAACAGCTATATAAGGACTGTTGTCAATAAACAAGATGTGTTTTTGAAAGACAAAATGGTCTGGTAATGACAATATTTGATCCTTTCCTGAACAGTAACACCTTTTGATTCATCGAAGTGTTAGAGGTTGGGAAATTTTTTAGGAAAATGGAGAAATTATATAATGATAGATAGCATTTTCCCTCAATATTTTCTATCATATCAACGAGAATTTTCATTCTGATATTTGGATTATTTTTTTCCCTTGGTGGACCCTTTTAATTCGACCACCCTAGTGTGCTGTGTGGGAAATAGTTAACCCTTTCCAAATCAGTGATGCTTTTTTATGCCTATGAGATTAAAGTCTTCGAGAACATTGTGGAAAATGAAGAAATGGCTTGTGATGAAATACGGATAAATATCTCATTCCGTTTTCTTTAATAAATTATCGTCTGCAACTTTTTATTAATTTGGATTAGTCTAAAAATATTTGTTTGGCCATGGGTTTAGCCATGGGTTGATACATTACAATGACCTTTAATTTTGTCATGACCAACGGTATCGACCCTGGTATCAGCGAAAGCATGTTAACAAAACGAATTGCTCACTTTTGTGATGTGGAAATCCCACTGTGTGAGACAGTGTGACATGGTATTACTATATCGTCAACGATTGTAATCGCGTTTGTTGTTATGAAATTTGATTATGACGAAATTGTCATTTTTTGTTAAAAAAAATCATGTTGCATAATGCTAAATGAATTTATTACTTATTTACTATACATGCAGCTGTTCTTATTTTTGAATCGATAACTGAATTTTGTGTTTGCATCAAAAAGGGTTCCTCTTCTATAGATTATAGATTTTCGAATTTCAATATAATTTACTCGTCATCTGCAACATATTCAATTTAGGACCGGTCTCGTAAAATCCGACCCATGTGTTGTTTGAGAAAGGGTTAAGATCTAGCCCTACATGTTTGTTGATCATTTAGTCAACGATTAGTATTGTCCAGCAAGATTAACCCGGGACATCTGCATATGTAATGACCTCACATCGGGACTGTTTTGTTAAGACGCTCAACTAACGGACTTTGCACACGGAAATTAAGTTGTCCCGGGTTAATCTTGCTGGACAATAGAAACATGCGCCTATTTCGTTCCTTTTCAATAGCTCATATTTTGTGAAGTGTTTTGTTGTTTTCCTCTTTACTTCGAAGATTTCTACACATTCCGATTCGAAATTGATTCGTTGGAGTTCTGTTGTCTGTTTCAGCTTTGAATTTGGTGCATTTAACATTTTGTCGTCTGCATAATATTATGGGTTGAACGCTTCCTAAGACTAAGTCCGTTTTTGACCCCCTTAACCCTCTCCCAAACAAGAAAATTCTTTGGGAAAACATTGAGACAAAAGAAGAAACTGCTGATAACAAACAATTTGTCCTTTTGTCTCAATATTTTCTGTGCCATATCATACACAAATCCTTCCTTTAATAACATCGATTTTGTCGTTTGCACCAGCTTTTAAATCAGTCCACTCCATTTTTTCAGTTCATGAAAGGGTTAAAAGAACAACCTCTAAGATGATTGGAGAAAAGTAGAAAAGTCCCCTTTCCCACAATATAATAATGTTAGTTCTGTGCCAAAATGTAGGGCTACTAAAACGATTTTGCACCCACTTTGACGTATACAGCAATTTTCAAATAAGAGTTCTGTCTAAAATTGTGTTGTTTTGAAAAGAATTATGATAAGCTATCCTACGATAAATGCGATATTGAGTACAAAAATTACCCTATAACCGCTTTGTTGCTAGGCGACAACACAAAAATGGTTTCAAATTTATTCTTTTATAACAAAGTTTACTATATAGAACAAACACTACGTGAATCTATTTATAGATGGAGTTATGTAAAATGTAGACCACAAAAACAATAATAACACAACTTTTCTTAAACAATCTCGTAACTACGGATTTATAAAGCTGTAGTTACGAGGTTTTTTATGAAAAGCGATGATATAGGGATCTATAAATATCGTAACAGATGGTGATCAACGTGCGCTGTGTTCATTTGGGCGAATCTTTTCAAAGAGTTTATATGTACTGAATAGATCTACAATATTGGATAGACTACTCGCATTTTGTGACTTTAAAATTTTCGTTAAATTGTAGCAGTGGGATATTAATTTTGTGTCGTAGGCCGTTTTACATTGTTAAATATTATGCCGACTGAAGACAAGATAAAGTCGTCTGGCGACTCGGAAGACATGAGTAGGTGGCTAAAGGAGACGCCGTTTATCAACCATCAGGACCCGCAGATTAAGGAGCTAGCGGCGCGGATCACAGACGGACTGACGGATGATCGTAGTAAAGCTGTGGCTATACATGATTGGGTACGGGACAACATACCGTTCGGCTGGTCAAAGTCGTTCTGGCATGATACTGCAACCGAGGTTAGTTCTTCTATATATATTTTATTTTGATAATGAAACAGCTTGCAAGTTTTCTACCCAAACCTCGTAACTGCAGTTGAAAATAAACTGAAGTTACGATGTTTTAAAGAAAGCTAGGCGACAAGATTGAAGATCGCGTCATGTATGAATACAGTCATGGATCAGGAAAAAGTGCGCTTGTAGCATTTATGAGCACCACATGCAGGTCATAAAGAAGTTATTTGAGAACAACATAGGTCTTAATGAGACTGTCGTATATAAAGGCAGGTCTGTATGGCGTACCAAATGGATCAAAAGTCTATTTAGAGCGTGCACGCATAAAATATACGCGTCGACGGGTTAATTCTATGCGTCGACGCGTATATTTACGAGTCGACGTATAAAATTTACGCGAGCATTTGAAAATCTATGCGTCGACGCGTCTCAAATATCATAATGCACTTTTTTTCCATATTGCAGTTTATATTATAATCATTATGTATCTGGTCCGCAGTGAGAAATCTATGATTTAAATCTAAAGGTTTTTCATACGACAATATAAGTGTCTAGCACAAACCGCTGTTTGGCAGCATTTTCTCTTTCGATGTCATGTCCTAAATCTATCTGTCCCTGTTTCAGTGCTTCCATTGAATGTGAGATTTAAAAAATACAAAATTGTAACTTTTTAAAATTGTTGTTGTAGATAATAGTTCTTAAACCTTTTTTAGCTCACCTGAGCACGATAGTGCTCATGGTGAGGTATTGTGATACCGCTGTGTCCGTCGTCCGGCGTCCGTCGTGCGTCGTCCGTCGTGCGTCAACCTTTGGCTTGTGTGCATTCTAGAGGCCACATTTTTTGCCCAATCAACCTGAAATTTGCTCAGAATGATTGTCTTGATGAAATCTCGGACAAGTTCGAAATTGGGTCGTCTGGGGTCAAAAACTAGGGCACGGGGTCAAATCTTAGAAAAACCTTGTGTGCACTCTAGAAGCCACATTTTTTGCCCAATCAACCTGAAATTTGCTCAGAATGATTGTATTGATAAAATCTCGGACAAGTTTGAAATTGGGTCATCTGGGGTCAAAAACTAGGTCACATGGTCAAATCTTAGAAAAATCTTGTGTGCACTCTAGAGGCCACATTTTTTGCCCAATCAACCTGAAAATTGATCAGAATGATTGTCTTGATCAATTCTCGGACAAGATCGAAATTGGTTTATCTGGGGTCATAAACTAGGTCATGAGGTAAAATCTTTGTAAAACCACATTTTTTGCCCAATCAACCTGAAATTTGCTCAGAATGATTGTCTTGATAAAATTTCGAAGAACATTGAAATTTTGTCATCTGGGGTCAAAAACTAGGTCACGGGGTCAAATCTTAGAAGAACCTTATGTGCACTCTAGAGGCCACATTTTTTGCCCAATCGACCTGAAAATTTATCAGAATTATGGTCTTGATAAAATCTCGGACAAGTTCGAAATTGGGTCATCTGGGGTCAAAAACTAGGTCACGGGGTCAAATCTTAGAAAAAACCTTGTGTGCACCCTAGAGGCCACATTTTTTGCCCAATCAACCTGAAATTTGCTCAGAATGATTGTCTTGATGAAATCTCAGACAAGTCCGAAATTGGGTCATCTGGGGTCAAAAACTAGGTCACAGGGTCAAATCTTAGAAAAACCTTGTGTGCACTCTAGAGGCCACATTTTTTGCCCAATCAATCTGAAAATTGATCAGAATGATTGTCTTGATCAATTCTCGGACAAGATCGAAATTGGGTCATCTGGGGTCATAAACTAGGTCATGAGGTAAAATCTTTGTAAAACCTTGTGTGCACTCTAGAGGCCACATTTTTGCCCAATCATTCGGCAATCAACCTGAAAATTGATCAGAATGATTGTCTTGATCAATTCTAGGTCATGAGGTCAAATCTTAGTTAAACCTTGTGTGCACCCTAGATGTATACAAAAAGTTATATTATATCAGGTGAGCGCTTCAGGGCCAATGGCCCTCTTGTTTATCGATCTGTTCCGATGTATCGGCGTCCCATCGCGGCACCATCTTGTTCATATAATTATTGTTATCATTACAGGTCCTCAAAGCTAAGGTTGGTTTCTGCGACACCAAGTCTACGTTGTTCATAGCTCTGTTACGATGTATCGGTGTGCCATCGCGTCACTATCTTGTTCACATACACCGCGATATACTGAAGGGAATCGTGGTACCCAGGACTGAATATCTCGACCATTCTTACTCACAAGTATATCTGAAGGGCAAATGGATCAGCACCGATAGCTATATCTGTGATCCTACACTGTTCGAGAAAGCACAAGCAATGCTGGAAAAGGAGAATAAAGCTCTGGGATACGGGACAATTCGAGGCGGAACGAACACATGGGACGGTGAACATGATAGTTTCGCCCAGTTTCTGAATGATGGACGAGTCGATTATCTGTCGAAAGGAGAGTTTGGCCTATATGATGACATGGAGGATTTCTACGCGAACGCTAAAAACACGAACCATGGTGACAGAATTACAAGATTTGTGATTTATTTGTTGAGTTCGAAATTTAACAAACAAGCTCAGAGGTTAAGAGACTCTGAAGTGTGATTCTTGTACAATGTATTTGTGTGCTGCCATGCTAAAAGGGACCACACGGGAAGTGTAAAAAGCATCGACCTTAATCAGCCTGCGCGGACTGCACAGGCTGACTCGGATCGAAACTTTTCACTCTAATGTGACATCTGCTGAATCTGATCCGTTTCTCATTTACACGTTTCATGATTTTCCCGGATGGTACCTATTTGCGTAACGTAATACTTTTGTATTTTTTACTATGTAAATCAATGCCATACTTTAGTTGTCGTGTGCAATATTATTCATTTATGACATTTGCATGATTTGTCTGTCAATATGTATTCAGGGCTCGAATTTCCACTAGCATACTAGCAATTTGCTAGTTAAAATTAAGAATTGCTAGTGATTCTATCTGACACTAGATTTTTTTGGCTAGTGGAAAAATAATCCCCACCCACAAGTTTAATCAATGCAGCCTGAAACGGCATACAAAACAACTTCCAAATATTTACTAACTGTACCAGCTTTCAGGCATTTCCTTTGAAAGAACAACTATATGCACCATATTTAACTTTATTTTCTAAAATAAAAACAAAATTGCGAGTTAATTTGCCTTTTTGCTAGTGATTTCAAAAGTCACAAGCAAAATATTGCTAGTCATTTTTTTAAGGTAATTCTAGCCCTGGTATTGATCAATTTTCTTAGGCTAACACCGGGGTAAATGGCTAATAGTATAATAAATGAAATTAATATCAATTCCTGACTTGGTTGGTGTAATCAAAGACAGGGGAAAAATAACCATATCGTTTGAACATTTCATCAATCGAAACTCTAAATGGGAAAAAAAGTTTTTATACTTATACAGCAAAACTTTGACTTATAAAACACGACCATTTTTAGCATTTTAGATAATAATGGACCTAAATCTGCCTGATTACAGTCTGATCAGGATCCATGCTTACCGATGACAGTTTCTGCAGTTACTGTATCTATGTATGCCTATCATTTTCTCTTTTTTTGCCTCAATATTTTCTGTGCTTTGTAGTGCATAAGCCGCAGCCATTGTGCAGTTGGTAGCACAACAGACTCTCATTCACGAGGTCACGGGTTCCATCCACAGTCGTGGCAAATATCCTTTTGAACAGACATACAGTCGATACTCGTTGTGTCGAAGTCAGAGTGGCCGTCAAATTACCTGGACATATGAGTTCGACTCATCCGATTTTGATTATTTTTCGATGAAAAACGCTATTTAAATATTTTTCATGGGCATCGTATGTGTCCATGATTGAAATATAGTATGAAAAGGAAAGAAATTGCTCGAAACGAGCAATTTCTATCCTTTTCCTACTAAATTTCGATGGCTGTATTTGTTTCAGAAACATTTTGATATCCATATTTTGAGGACGGGACATGACTTTAACTTCGACATAGGCGGAATTTCGACTTATCCGATGTCGACATAACGAGTGTCGACTGTAATTGTCTCCTGATACCCGGGCGACTGCGTTGGCGTCGGCGTAATGCTAAATGGTTAAATTTTCGCGTGCAAGTTTCTCAAATCTCTGTTTCTTCTTATGCTTTTGTTCTTAAACTTTTGGATATGCCTCTGTGACCATAATATCAGCCTCTAGGCAAAAATTAGTTACTTTGTTATGTAGGCCTATTAGATTTATGGAAATTCTTACCATGGCCTTTTCGGACTTAGAATTTTTCCCTATACATCACTTGATAGTCGCGCTTTGTTGTCCTGAGACAGCTCTTGTTTGAAGAGCATGTTGGTTCTATCTCCCTGTATGCGTTTTTTAAAACGAAACAGAATGCGCATTTGCTTAATATTGCGTAAAAAATTGTCCCGGAATAGACCTCCACCCTACCTGCTTTCCAAAACAACGCCATACACCAGTCTAAACCAAAATACTTGGTAGATAGGAAAATACATTCCATATTTCAACACTTCATGTTTACTCAAAGACAGTTTAGAAAATATTGAGGTAGAAGAAGCGTTTTCTTTCGAATATTTCATTTGTTTCTGCACTGGACGTCAAAACCACGAGTCCGTACTATCAACGATCGAGCTGCAAATTCACCATTATAATTATTATGATTTCCCGCCCAACTTATATCATATTGTATAATTATGTTGCAAGATCGTTGATAATACGAACCCTAGGGCTTGTTTGGGAAAGGGTTAAATCATGGATATGTGCATTACTGATCAACTTTTTTTCTACTTTCAATGTCCTAAATGTTTCGAATGTCATTTGTAGGACAAAACAAGTTCTATTTTCTTCTGACGAAACAAGCCTCTACACGTTTGCCGTTTTGTTAACCCATTACCAGACGGTAAAAATATAGACCGGTCCAATTCAAAGATTCAACAGACGGCAGTTTTAACCCTTTTCCAAACAGCCAAATTTCAGGCTAGTCCAATTTGAATGCTGCAGCAGACGACAAAATGGGTGTTGTTAAAGAGAGAATTTGTGTATCCATAATAATAGTTTGGAAAATATTGAGACAAAAGGAGAAACTGCTGGTTATCAGCAGTTTCTTCTTTTGTCTCAATGTTTTCCCAAGCCTTTTCTATTGAGGGGGTTAAAAGCAGGTCTTGTTTGGGAAAGTGTCAAGTGAATGGAATTTCACATTTCAGGTCATTTTGTGTATAAAGTGTTGTAGGAAAATGAAGAAATTATTTGTCAAAAGCAATTTCTTAATTTTCCACAAAGCTTTCCAATTATTTTTTTGATGGGCGCCAGAAAGTGTCAACGTGCGGTAATACGCTATCAAACTATCTTAATGTCTAGGAAAGGGTTTAGCAATAATGAATCACAAGCATTATGGATATTAGATATGTAACGGAATATTCAATTATAACCTGATCAAAGGATAACATATCGTTTATTGTGTGCTTCAGATTAGATATCACAAATACAATACCCAGTGTTAGATCGAATATATAGCAGAATAGCAGCGTGAATTGGTGTGTTATGCTTAAAGGTGCCAAATAGCATATTTTTGAAATCCAATTAACCCTTTCCCAAACAAGACCTGGTTTTAACATCTCCAATTGAACAGGCTTATGAGAACATTGAGACAAAAGAAGAAAATGCTGATAACCAGCATTTTCTCCTTTTGTCTCAATATTTTCCATGTTACTTTGAACACAAATTCTAGCTTTGTCAAAATCCATTTTGTGGTCTGTAGCAGTTATGAATTAGAAAGTCCAAAATTTTGCAGTTTGGGAAAGGGTTAAGGACAATATGATTACTGCACTAGACTAACTTGTCAACGGACAAATCCTTTCTGTTGAAGCAGTTCGAAGCAACGACCACAACGTTATCGACCGCTGCTATAATTGAAGCAATTCTTCAACCTGCTCAGCATCAGTTAGCCTAACTGTGTTTTTCCGTTCGGATATCCTCGGATAATGCCGATCAAAAATCGTATCATCGACTCGGAAGTGTGTGTATGAAGAAATCTTGAAAAAAAAAATGGATTTCTTAGCCGGAAGTAGCTACGCTTCATAAAGTAGTTTTCGAGATCAACCAAATGCACAACCATGGCAACTTGCGGGACTTGCAGGTTGTAATCATTCTAAAAAAGAGAGGACACTGGAACTGCAAACAATGTATTTCATAATCATTGTCGCGTCATTGTTGACATTAGTCACAAAAGAACGTTTTGAATTGTTGTTCTATTCTATTCATAGTCTGAAAGTAGTTCTACGAGATGCATCCAAGGTATGATTCGATAGAGTAGTCCTTGGTGATCCAATTGTGTCTTTTTCGTGTCTTCATGCCTTGCCAAGAACTGACTTCAGCAGTGTCGTTACGTAAAGCCTATCGTGTTAAACCCTTTCCTTTCCTTTCCAAGCGAGATATGGTTTGACGTCACCATATGAGAAGGCACCGGAAAACATTTAGCCAAAACAAGAAATGCTAATAATCAGCTTCTGGACTGCACCGTACAAAAATCTATCTTCATTAAGAGCAACTGCAGTCTGCTTTAACTTTCAAAACGGAAAAGTCTAAAATTATGACGTTTAGGAAAAGGTAAAGTCAGCATAGTTTCATGCGTAATATTTGACTTAGTGCCATGCATCACACGGTTTAATGAAATAATGTCAAACAATAAATAGTGCATGTTTTGTATAAATTTCTCATTGTAAATAATAACAATATCAACATGCAATGATGGCATCCACGACAAATATGCTGTGTTTAAATACGTATATTCGAATAAATTGAGTGGTGAACGAACGAAAAGGATCTTGGCGTACAACACATGTTTTTCTCTTGAACCTCTGTGGAATTAAACGACAAAATTTTAGGGTGGTCCAATTCAAAAACTGCTGCAGACGACAAAATGGATGTTAATAAAGATTGGAATTGTACATGTGATATAGCCAAGAAAATATTGAGACAAAAGGAGAAACTGCTGGTTATCAGCAGTTTCTTCTTTTGTCTCCATGTTTTCACAAACATATTCTACAAGGGACGTCAAAACCAAGTTTTATTTGGGAAAGGGTTAACAGACTTGTTCATTTCTGTTTTTCAAACTTATAATATTCAAAGAACGAGAGAGCTTATTTTGCTTACTTGAAATTAAGTGTGTCTCCAGGTGGATGCTGCGCTTGAAAACAATATAGAAAATGAAAAGTTGCAGGAAATGGAAAAAGATACATCTAAAGTGAGTAGCATTCAGGCATTATTCGATATTTGGTGTTCGTTTTTGAAGAAATTACATCAAGAAAGACAAAATGATCTACGAACAAGTACAGGTTGACCAATTCATACAATATTTCTTGAAGATTTTTTACGCACTAATAATATACACAGTTATACTCTTTGTGCATATTCATTATTTTGTTGTTTGAATTGATTCCTACTTTTACCAGTCTTAATAGATTCCGTCCGAAAAAGGGTCTAAATACCTTCTAATGTCAATTATTTTCAAATTTTGAAGCTGTCCTAGACAATTTTTTTAAGTCTATTGCAGACCAAAAAATTAACGATACCACAAAATATTAGACTGGTCCATATTCAAATAAGCTGCAGATGACAATTTACAGTAAATTAAATGTGGACATTTCGTTTGACTACCTGGGTAGAAATTAGTAGTCATGGAGGCTAGAATAGCGCCTATCTTTGAGGCGCTATTCTAGCCTCTTTTACTGCTATAGAAAACATAGTGGGAAATGGAGGAATTGCTTGTCACGAGCAATTTCTCCATTTACCACGTTTCCGATGCCTATAGGTATATCAAAAGGCGCCATTATGTGGAAATGGGTTTAGTATAGACTTAGTGGTGCGCTTCAGTGTAATCTACTTAATCTGATTTGTGAAATCAAAAATTGACCAATACTGCATAAAGAACTCGATCTAATTGATCTTGTGGATTAGTTACAGCATGGCCCTAGACTCTTACCACACGAAAATCACTTTGAAAATATTTGAAAACGATAACAGCAAAAATTGCACAAATAACGAATTTTAATGTCCCAATTACGTATGGAAATGTTTGGTAGGAAATGAAAGATATGCTGGCTATTAAGACTTCGTGCTTGTTTTTTCTCCGAATTCTGTGATCCGTGTGCATTGTATTTTTTTAATGTCGTAAAAGCGTTTATCCTCAATGGGTAAGTCATTCTGAAAGAAAGTAAAACGGAAGAAAAATCTGTTTAGATTTAGTCGTGAACAGGATGTTTATTAGACGCATTCTGATATAGCCTATGTTTTCGTGATTAGGAATTTCGATTGGTTAGTATGGAACGTACAATAGTTTGCAGTGAGGATACTTCGGTTTCAGCATGACACGAGTTAATTGCGCGTTTAATCACATAATCAACGATTACATATATATACGTTTTTATGATTCAATTTTGGATTTTTATCTTACTTTAATTATATAATTAATATTGTTCGCACTAAATGTTCGTTTATGAAAAAAGCTAATAAGACCAATCCTTAAACTTTAAATGCAGTGTCGCCATTTTGTTGTTCATTTAGAAATAATACAGAAGCATTGGTAGGCCTACACTTGATGGTATCCGATAGCGAAAACCAGAACGCAATTTCAAGCATTAATCATAGGGATTAATAATGCAACCTCGTTGTACGTTCTTGTAAATTTGCTGTGCATTTATAACAGTTATATGCACGCACTCTCGATACAGGCCATTTTCTATAAAAATTGCAAATTACCATTGAACCGGATGTTGAACGTTTCAGGGAAAGGATACATTATTTAAAAGATATAATTGTTTTCTGCCAAAATGATATTGTGGGGAAAGCCATCAAAATCAAATTTATTTGGGAAAAGATGACCGGCCTAAAACGAAATGTTGTCACACTAAACAGGTTTAAAAATTCGATGTGTTTCGCTCTTTTGATTCAGATTTGGAAATCGAAGAAGATTAAGTGCAAAACTACTAGTTGCAAGTATAGACTACGTACCTTGCAAAAACGTAGCAGTAGGCCATCGATATGATCATATAATAATGTATCTAAACATTCGATTTCCCAGCTTTGTGAAGGGTTGTTATTTAAAGAACATTACTGTTTATTACTGAAGTATGGATTTGCGAGTCTTTATTGATTTTAGACATTTATGTTTATTACTGCTTTAATATACTCGGGTAATGAATAAATCATCATTATTATACCGGAATAATTACGAAGGTAACGTATTTTCTACTTTCATATATTTTTCATTTAAGTATTCTTCTGCCAATAATATATACCACTTCTATTTCTTGTCTGCCTGACTTAACCCTTTCCCGAACAACAAAATTTTAGGGTGGTCTAATTTGAAAGCCGCTGCAGACATCACAAAGGATGCTGATTGAAAGAGGATTTATATAGAAAAGGTACAGAGAATATTGAGGCAAAAGGAGAAACTGCTGATTATCAGCAGTTTCTTCTTTTGTCTCAATGTTTTCCCTAGCCCATTCTCTGAGGGACGTCAGAATCAGGTCTTGTTTGGGAAAGGGTTAATTAATTCTAATGCGCGGATTCAGAGATTGTTTCTCCAAAGGGGCCATGTTTTCCAGAGGGGGTGGGGCGACTGCATTGGTGCACGAAGAAATCCTTAAAAGATGACTCTGGTGAGTCTGTACAGTCGACACTCGTTGTGTCGAAGTCAGAGGGGCTGTCAAAATACCTCGACATATCCGGAGTTCGACTTATCCGATTTTGTTTGGCTTCGATAAAGCTGATATTTGACTGTTTTTTATACTAATCAAGTACGATTATTATTGAAATATAGTAGGAAAAGGAAAGAAATTGCTCGTTTCGAGCAATTTCTATCCTTTTCCTACTATGTTTCAATAGCTATACTGAGTTCGAAAATAGTTTGTTTGAGAAACATTTTGTCCATTGTTGAAGACGGTGGCAGATTTAAACTTCGACTTAAGCGAAAATTCGACTTATCCGATGTCGACATAACGAGTGTCGACTGAACTTACAAATTCATCCCTCGATCCGAGTACGCCCTTTCCCAAACGAGACCTTGTTTTTTACGTCCTTGATAGGAAAGGCTTTGGAATGCATTTTCTCATATTGTCTCATTTATTTTCTGCATTTTATTGTAACCTAATCAACGTTTTTTTTTTTTTTTTTTTTTTTTTTTTTTTTTTTTTTTTTTTTTTTTTTTTGTCTGCAGCAGCTATGAAATTCGACTAGTACATGGTTTTATGTCTGTCCTATCTAATCGGTCGCTTTGATAGCTATCTGCATGTGCAAGATCTAGAAAAGGGTCAATTATGGCATTTGAGACCCAAATACATTTTCATACTATGTTTCACCGTGCCATTGTCATCTGGAAATCATTGATGTTGACTGAGATGAGGGAATAGTACGGTAGAGAATACGCAAATTCTGAGAAAGATCCATATTTCTCTCTTTACTTATTTCTTTTTCAGCAGCTGTAGCAAAATAAGTAGGCTAAGCGGGGTGAAATATTTTAGAATAGAATACAACAGAGGAAAAAATGTTGCTTGTCATCGATTTCCTAATTACTCTCAATTTCTCCAGTCTAATTTCTAAACGGAAGGCCAAATACCGATGTTGTTTATGAAGGGGTTAATTGTTGATATTCGATCTACCCGTATTTTGTAATCTAAATATCCGGGTGACGTATCACAAAATCGTTTGTACCGGATCATGTTCACAAATGATCGAACGGTTAGATTTAAAAAGTGCCATTTTAATCTATGTTCAATCGTTACCGTCTGGGTCCGTCTACCCTTGTTTAATCCATTACCAGACGACAAATTTAGACCTGTCCTAATTCAAAGATGTTGCAGACGACAATTTTGACTGAATGGAATTTTACACGGATAAACTTGCACCCATGTCTTTCTGTATTCGAAGAGTTAATAGTTCGTCATAGTTAGATAATAGGGAACGATTTCATCGTTACCCCTTACGTAATTTCGGACAAACAATGGTATTTCGTATGTGACATTATAAAATCTCGTAACTACGGCTTGAATCAAGCCGTAGTTACGAGATTTTATAACAACACCGACGGTTTATCAAAACATAACGTTAAACCTGGTCTATTTTTAGACCAAAATTCATTGCCATTATATTGATATATCCGGTGTTCTTCATCAGATTTCCATGTTAATGCGAAAAAAAAAATATAATAATTTGAACAAGGATCTGGAAAAGGATACCTTATGGCAATTGAGACCGACATGGATCAAGATCAGCATGTGCATACACACAGATCAGCATGTACAATCTAATCAAGATCTTTTTTTGTTCTCTTAACACTGTAGCTCTACAACAGACTGACCTAAGGTACAAAGCTGATATGGAAATATGGTATTCTCAAATGATCTGTAGGGCCTATGTGTCATTTTCCAGATTCCGGCTCATGTGTTGTTGTTTTTCATATTATTCTCCAAATTTTTATTCATTTTATAAGGACAGGATGTCAAGATAACGAGTACGAACTGTGTTTCATTATACCATAATTTAGCTTAATACGGAAAACGGGATTTAGCGTTAGTCATGGTTTAGATTATCGTGATTAGTAGATCATAATCCGGCCTCGATTATGGTATTGTTAGGAGGCGTTATTTGGAACAATGCCTCGATTGTTTACTCGGATCTGTATTATGTTAAGGTAAAAGGTGCTATAGGACTTTTAAATGATCGCAAAGAACATCAAGGCGCCTAAATGATAGCGCACGTATCTAATTAGCGAAATGTTATAGCGACATCATACATATTTTATTATCACTGACTGGTGATGAACTCGGCCAAAGCTTGGAACGTTTTTTCGCGATCATTGTATTCCGTCGATGTTATTATAAAATATCGTAACTACGGCTTCGATAAAGCCGTAGTTACGATATTTTATAACAACACCGATGGTTTGTCAATACATATCGGTAAACCCGGTCTATTTTTAGAACAAATTCATTGTTATTAGAAAAAATATCCAATCAGATCTTTAAACACATATTTAAACGCAAAATATCTGTACCTTGTTGTAGCGAAAAATGTCCATCGCTTTGGCCGAGTTCACCACCAGTGATTATGTTTCAGTAAAATTAAATATGCCTGAGTAAGGTAGGCCTAAATGCACTAAGATGCAGCAACTCACATAGTCACATACATTCTGAAGAAATATTGTTCTACAAGTCAACCTACAGATTTATCAGATCTTATGTGTTATTGCAAAACCTCGCAAGGGCGGATCCAGAAATTTTTTTCCAGGGGGGGGGGGGGGGGGGGGGTCCAAGACCAAGATTTTTTTCCAGGGGGGGGTCTAAGCTCAAATTATGGCTTAAAATGCAATAAATATGTAACGTTACACTAAATTTATATAGTCAAAATTTAATTTTTGGCCAATGCCAGGGGGTCCGGACTCCCCGACCCCCCCCTCTAGATCCGCCCATGCCTCGTATATCCAGCTTTAAACAGGTGCAGATACGAGGTTTTGCAATAACACCGACAACATTACACGAGAAAAATATCTGGAACAATCAAAATTGCTGACTTTGTGTCCCAGTAAAGGTTAAGATTGTCTGTGCTTGCTAAACGATGATCATCCGTCCGTCTGTCCGGACAAAGTTTGTGAATCACCATAACACCACGTTCTGTAGCCCCATCCGCTACACTTAACATGGACATGAGAACCAATCTGTCGTGCTAGATTGTACCTCTTTACATGACAGAGTGTGCATTTTTTGTAAGTCCAAATATTTCAGATAATTTATCATACGATAATACCCAACATGCCAATCGATTGCATAAACATTGCAGTTGTTTAAAAATCAATTTGAAAATAAAGGCAAGAAATTTCAGGCAGTAGAACGGCAAGGGAGCAATTGCACTGGTGGTGAACTCGGCCAAAGCGAGGAACGTTTTTCGCTACAACAAGGTACAGATATTTTGCGTTTAAATGTGAGTTTAAAGATCTGATTGGATAGTTTTTCTAATAACAATGAATTTGTTCTAAAAATAGACCGGGTTTACCGATATGTATTGACAAACCGTCTGTGTTGTTATAAAATCTCGTAACTACGGCTTTATCGAAGCCGTAGTTACGATATTTCATAACAACGCCGACGGAATACTATGATCGCGAAAAAACGTCCCACGCTTTGGCCGAGTTCACCACCAGTAAATTGGAGTGTGCGTAGTAGTGGTGTACATCGTATTTCCTATGCTATGCCAAAAATATATTATGTGTGATATATTTCTGGTACCTATTTTTTTTCACTTTCTAACGAGGGCCAGGGGTCAGTTTCATCAAAATATTTCAGACGTATTTTTAACTTACCGGTTGTTTACCACAACTTTAAGGCAAGAAACGCGTATCGCCAATATGTCGAGACCTGGGTTATGCGATTGTTGTTTTAAGTTATCGGTAAGACATCGGTAAGTCAAAAATACGTCTTAAATATTTTGATGAAACATGCCCCAGGTTCCCATAAAAGTAAATACAAATGAAAACAGCAGGTAGGTAAAAAAAGCATACCGACATGACATGGAGGGACTAAAATAACCTGGCGCAAATTTTCGGGCAAGAACGATTTACCTTTTCAGATTGATCAATTTATACAATAAATCCTAAACATGTGTTGTTGTTGTTGTTGTTATTGTTGTTATTGTTGTTGTTGTTGTTGTTGTTGTTGTTTTGTCAACAACCTAGCACATAACCCTTTAATATAATACAGTCGACACTCGTTGTGTCGAAGTCAGAGGGGCCGTCAAAATACCTCGACATATCCGGAGTTCGACTTCTCCGATTTTGATTATTTTTTATGAAAACGATATCTAACCATTTTGGACCATATGTGTCCATGATTAAAATATAGTAGGAAAAGGAAAGAAATTGCTCGAATCGAGCAATTTCTATCCTTTTCCTACTAAATTTCAATGGCTGTATTTGTTTCGGAATTCATTTTGATATCCATATGTTGAGGATGGGACATAACTTTCACTTCGACTTAAGCGGAATTTCGACTTATCCAATGTCGAGATAACGAGTTTCGACTGTAGTTCGAAAGACCTTAGTTTGACAATTCGCCAGATAAAAATGTCAGTTTACAAAACTGACAGACGGGATTCCATATAGGCATTCTCTGCATAATAATTTTATATTTGAGTGTCATGAAAGTACACTATTTGGAATGTTGCTTCATATAATCAGTGGTCGTTGGGAAATAATTTGTGTCTTACTTTTTGAATCAAACTTTTTGCAAACGAAATAACGTGGCGTCGCTACGTTCGAAATCGTCGTAACTACAGCTTGAACAACATACATACTCACGGCGCTGTAGAGCTTATGTTCCAATGTTATGCTGATCCATATTCAAATGCATCACAGAAGATAAAACAAAAGTTATTGAATACAAGATGTGGTAAAAGGTTTGTTCTGGTGTTGTTACATGTGTCCAAGATCACGTAGAGTTGGACACGCGCATCAAATAGGCTTTCAAAATTACTTTCATTTAGTAAGGTAGGCCGTAGGCCTGTTTGTATGCCCAAAATTAATACATAATTCTGGTTGTGTGATATATATATATATATGTATAGGTGAGGTTTGGTGATATATATGTATAGGAGAAAGAAATCCTAGTAAACCATGAATATATAATTATGTGCACCAGCCCTCACAATAGAACAAAAATGTTGAAAGCGTCATTAAACCCTATTCAATCGTCGGTTTATAGCGGGTTAAAATTGGTGTTTTGTGTGACTGGATCGTTTATGGAAGGTTCAATTGAACAGTACTAGACCTAGTTTACGCTCATTGTTTTTGTGCACTAAGGCTTACTTTCATTTATTTAAAATCCTTTGTTTTAAAATTTTAAATCAACAATTATAAAAAATATGACTTAAACACTATACATGTAATAGACAGGAAAAGGCATTTACGGATTGCAGGTAAAATTTTATTGCATCTTTAACCTACCGGTATTAGTTTGACTTTGATATCACATGTTTATACCCATATGTACATAATATACAGGCGCGTACCCAGGCATACTCCCATACTCCCGGGAGTACCTCGAATTTGAAAAATGATTTTTTTTCTATGGCCTTAAAAGTGTGTTAAAACCGAAGCCTAAGGGGGGGGGGGGGGGGGGGGGGGGGGCAAGGTAAGTATGAATTCACCAGAATATTATTACGTACATGATTGTAGCAAAAATGTCATTTTTATAAAGGTTGAATTTGTTTTCTTAGTAATTTTGTCTTATTTTCTACTGTGTGTAGGGGAGACCGGGGCTATTTCGGCCCCGGGGCAAGTTCGGCTAGTGGCTCTTTTGAGCCTGTCGACAGAGATAGAGAGCTCTGACCCGGATTTTAATGTCACTCATGACGAAAGCTTTTCGCAGAAGGTTTTTGGTCGAATTTAATACAAAAACATAGAATTTAGAACACGATTCTGATTTTTAGACACTTTCAGTATTTTTCCACATTTATGTAAGTTTTAATTTATTGTAATATGCGCCAGGATTCAGATTTCATTTTTGTATATTTATGAAGACAATTAAGTCCTATTTCATATTAAAACTAAAGATGAAGTGTTCATGTTATCTAAAAGAAGATATGGCGTGATGTTGACACCAGGTCTGTCTGGGGCTAGTTCGGCCTTTGGGGTTGGGGCAAGTTCAGCCACCACCAAACTTGCCCTTGAATAAAAAGAATAATCGCTGTTACAATGGCCATTTCTTGACGACTCCGAATATATCAATTGTTCAGACCTAGCTCTAACAGAAATGTAAAAAATGGACAAATTCAAAATCACAGGCCGAACTTGCCCCAGCCTCTACTTGTTATCCCGAATGTCCCCTTACTCACGATGATTTGACTGTTATATCGATGCTTTTTCAATTTATACCTTCATTTGGAAGTCGTATACAGATTCCTTTAAATTCAAACAGTCTAAAAATCAAATATAAGGATTTATAGGTATGTGCATACCTTGCCCCAAGGGTGGGTCGAACTTGCCCCATGTATGGGGCAAGTTCGGCCACCACGATCAAAACTCTAAAATTTGAAATTCTCTTTATTGAAAAGAAAAATATAAAAAGGACAGACGAAGTTTGAAAGGCTTTTGCCTGTCGAACTTAAATATATAAATCACGCCCAAATAAATTTAATATAATTCAAAATATGAGCAATCGAAATTAGGGGGACGAAATAGCCCCGGTCTCCCCTATTGTGTCGCAAGTAATTTTAAAACTCGTACCGGCAGTGGTTACTCCCCTTAAAATTACTTAATGACGTGACGGACAGGCGGGTAAATAAGGACATCTCGCTTTGTATGCGGAATATCTTTTTTTTTTCAAACTCTGACTATAATTTGAAATAACACCCCTCGGCCCCACTGAACCATATTTCCAAACCATTCGCAGTGCGCCGGTAGAGTACATTGTCAGTTGTGGATCTAAAGGGGTTCAAATGAAACTCCTCTGTAGTCTTACTTTTTCATTGTCATAGAGAAATTCAGTCAAAATTGTGAAATAATAAGAAAACAAAACCCGTATTTGTATATTCAAACCCCCTCACAGAAATCCTGGATCCGGCACTGATTGTCTATGATTCAATACGAATTTGAACCGCTTTTAACCAACCATCCATCCATATGGCATTTTTTCTGTTTCTGAAAGAAATATGTTGAGTTGACATATCTTTTCTCCAACAATATTTCGATGTTTTGTCATAATAAGTCGTCGTTCTGACTGTAGGATTTATACACTGTCATAACCTGCTTCCATCAGTAGGCTAACACACACACTTGGATTCAGTCTAAAATAGACAATTATTCTACTGTTTTATACTTGATTCTTATCGTTACAGTAAGACAGAAATGGAATTTAAAGTCCAGGAAATGGCGCCATTTCGTTTACTTATTTATAAAATTTGCTTACGTAGAGGGAGGGGACACCCCTCCCAAACCCTCCCCGTTTGCAGCCCCAAAGTTCATAACCACCTCACGCGCCTGTATTGGTGAAAATTTTAACTTCATATTGGGGGGAATCCCTTGGGCGAAAAGATCTTTGTGATTCTCTTATATTCCATTTTTCGTCGGGGGCTTCGCCCCCTGGACCCCCTAAGAGGGGCTCTGCCCCTTCACCCAGCTGGGGTCTGCGCACCCCAGACCCCTTCTTCTTTTTGGTATGGGAGTACTTCAATTTTGGCCCCAGGTACGCCCCTGATATATTAAAACAAAATCTCTAGAAAACTTTGCAATTTATTGTTCGAAAAGATTCCGTGTTTCTCTACCTGATATTTCACACGACGTAATAAGTACAGATTTTTTGGAAAAAATAATGAAAAATATGAAAGCTGTGGATGCTAGATTCAAACCTATCTATGAATGCATTCAATAAGTTTCTAATCGATAGTTCTAAGAGTCTTCAGATGCTTTCAATTTGGATCAGTGAAGAATCTTGTTTCCTATGAGAGGATTAAGGTTTCTACTTAACGAATTTATAGAACAGGCATAACAGATAGGCTTACGCTCAATTATTAAGGTATGCGAACGCTTTGGGAATCAAAACTGACTAATATTAATGACTGATAGTAAAAAGAATGGTTTGTAAAACAAACATATTCTACGAAATGATATATACAGTGTCTTAATAAAACAAAAGAATACAAAGATTGGTGCATCATTTGCAATGCAAGTTTTCTAAAGAACATCAACGTCGCGTGTAATTCGAAGTATAACTATTTGAAAAGAATGAACATAATTATACTTATTTCATAGGGAAAGCAAGACAAAAAACATAGGACCGAAACGTGATCCGTCCGCCGATTAAATATTCAAAATAGCGGAACTAAGTGTAAGTAAAAGAACAATTAAACTGCTTAAGTCATGGCCGCGAACCAGTGGACAATGGACACATTCTTTCTACTTGCCACCTTTCTAAAATATGTAGCCGGAAAACGACAGACAGTGTAATGCTTATGTCCGGTTTGGGCTTAACTTAGTGTAGATTTTGTTAATCTTTATCCATTTTCAATTGCTTAAATCTCGGTTCCAAACAATTGTGCATTCTTCTGTTATGTTCGTTGGTAGTATCATATAGTTATAATTGGGTTAACTAACCCAATTAACAACATTGTAGAAATAACGTTGAATATATCGAATATAATTATACGCTTATTAAACAAAGTCCCGATTTATCCATTAGAATAAGCAAAGAAAAGTCTTAAATAAGTAATAGTTACTAAACTGAACAAGTGAATGTTCGAAATCGTTAGTTTACATAGCGAGGGGAAATGCTAACGCAAAATGAGGATCATTTCAAGAGAAACACAATAATTATGAATTGGAAGCTGCTTTTGATTTGTGTCACGTGTTTCTGTTTGGGATGCCATGCTGCTTATTATCGTTTTTTTTTTTTTTTTTGGTCTCAATCTCTTCCAAACCTTTTCTATAAGAATCTGTACGTCAACCAGGTCTTGTTTAGGAAAGGGTTAACCTTACAATCTTAATAATAGAACCACTTAAGCTGTCTTTATTTATAACATTACATATATTTTTCAGGTTAAAAAGGAACCTAAAGCTAAGATGTCGTGTTGGCGAAAACTTTGTTGCGCATGCGCGAGGTCAGATGACCAAGATTACTCGACATTAAGGGACAGAGGTTCTACCAGTGTTATAAACTATAGAAACAGGCGGAAAGGGAAGTCCAGACAGAAAGGGACTTGGACAAGACGCAGTTTATTAGTTCACGAGGATTTTGATTACGAAGGAATTGTGTTGGAAGATAAGGGATATCAGATGAGGATGGTGAACAGTTCTAAACATAACGGAACTAATGCCAGTAACCCTGTAAGTCAGCATCACCAGCGTATCTCCGCCATGGACGTGTTTTCTGGTGCAGCGAGTGATGCCAGTGTTAACCACACAACCATACCGAACTGGATGGACGAGAACTTTGTACCTAATGGACGGACCGCTACGCATCTGGGTATCAGTTCTGTACAGATAAACAGCAGACGTAACGAGATTATACGCAGACGTAGTCAGGACCTCACCACACAGGCTTACCGCCATAGTGCCGTCAGTACCGGAGTCAGCACGCAGGGCTCTAGTGCCAGCAGTCTACTGTCTAACAGGAATAGTGTCATTCATGAACATCAAACAAACAATACTTCTAGTGACAATTTCTCACCAAGGACAAGTACCGCAAGCCAAGGAAATGCATCAACCAAACCATCGCACTTTGTACCTCGACCGACTAGTTTGACTTATGTTCCCAGATCAGCGACGGTAACAAAACCTGGTGAGAAACAGTTCCACTTCCGGGAGAGCCAGTCGGACGTGGGTGTCCGGAGGATCGTACCCACTACCCCCGGATATAGACGTAGTAACCCCGTACCCAGGCTCGAGGACTTCACTGGTGGTAACCTAGGTAACCTACAGGTGTCTCACATTTCAGCAGACGACACTGACGGACAGACATCGCAATATAGAGATCAAGACTCGGATATTTATGCTAGTAATATAACTTTCAAAAAGTCTGACGTTTCTCTGAAACGAGTGAACGAACCGGCAGTGTTTTCTTCGCATTCATTTAACAACAAACAGCAAAAAACAAAGATACCATTTAAATCACGATCTAATCCAACATCCAAATCTAAACATCATGACATTAAATCTGCGGAGAGTATGTATGGATATGTGCCTAAAATAGTCCGGAACGTTCATGCCTCAACTGCTCTGGAAGGCAACCAAATTGATGACTTTTTCATGCAGCGAATGCATGACCGGGAACTTGAAAAATTCGCTTCGATCAATCAAGGTGAACAAGACTCAAATGCAAGCAACACAACCAAATCCGAAATAAAGCAGGATAGTGCTACACATGTGAACAAACAAAATAAAGAGGATACCGTAGACCCGAGTGTCCAACACAATAATGCAACAAATCAAAATCCTAGTTCTGCGGTAGCAGGGCCAACAATCGCAGACACGAACGAATCAAGCCGTAAGGACACTGTGGGAGTAATGGAAACTCCAGTAGTGAATATAAATGCCAACATAACAGGAACACAAGGACCGGGTCCCGCAAGTTCTGATAAATCAAAAGGTGATGAAACCGAGGAACAAATTATAATGATTGATTTTCCGCCGAATTTGGAAAAGGATAAACCGAAAACGTTCTTTAATCATGTAGACTTGTTGCAAAACGATAACTCACGCAATCCTAGTGGTGAACATTCTAAACCGATAAACAACATTGTAACAAAAGACGAGAATCACAATGACTCTCATGAGTCATCACCAAAACCCCTGACGCCCGTGAAGACGCCCACTGAACGTCCGAGAATCACGATGGGTATAACCCGCAGTAAGGCGGCGTCACGGTCAGATTCCGACGCCAGCAGACGATCCACGCAGACGACAGTCAGTTCTATACTAGAATCAGCAGAAGTTCTGTACTAACGAGTCGCTAGTTTTCAACAAAAACCTGTATCTACAGCTTGTTTAACCCTTTCCCAAACAAGACCTGGTTTTGACGTCCCTAATAGAAAATGCTTGGTAAAACATTGAGACAAAAGAAGAAACTTCTGATAACCAACAGTTTCTCCTTTTGACTCAATGTTTTCTTTGTCATATTTTACACAAATTACATCTTGAACAACTTCTATTTTATCATTTCTGGCAGTTTTTGAAGAGGATCACCCTGAAATTTTTTCGTTTTGGAAAGGATTAAAGATGTAGATACGTGGTTTTTTGTTGCGAGGGACGTAGCGCTGTTGTATGGCACTACCAGTGTTCTCCCCAGCCCAATAAGCTGTATCGGCCCCACTACAGTTTCATGTCAATCTGTGTAATACCACTACAGCTTCAAAAGTACCCCACAGCTTATTTTCCTCCTCAAAAAAGGTCACCAAATAAGGTGATTTGTAGACATTTCCTGTCAAAAAGTGATAAATAACATATTCTTATAGAATTAAATGTAACAATTCTGTAAAAAACATTATGGGAAAAGAAAAAATTGCTCAAATTGAGAATGTTTTTCTTTTTCCATTATGTTTTTATTCAATCACAATCGTTTGCATTAACACAATGCATTTCAAGGTTTACCAATACTTATATAATATTTCACTACGGCTTCAAATTATTCTAGGGAGAACCCTAACTTGTTGAACGTTTTCAATGACACTTAAATTATCCTATCCTATATGACAAAAATGTTAGACTACTCAAACTTGAAAGCTGTTGCATACAAAATAAATGGCGATAGTAATATTGTAAACTTGTATGTTGAGACAAAAGTAGAAAATGCTGGTTTCCACCATTTTATTCTGTCTCATTTTTTTCTAGTGCCAGTATCGTCAATCATTCACAAAATTCAGACCTGGTTGTAACATATCGTCGGTGTCATTGCAAAGCCTCGTAACTCCAGCTAAAAACGAAGATAAGCCTGGTTTCTTCTGGTTGAAATAAAGGAAATGCACGTATTTAGTAAAATGCTTTGTTGGTTAAATACTACTACTATAACCCTCATACTCGTAATTATATTTATATTAACTGATCAAGGTATTCCATCTATCAGTTAATGCCAAACACGAAAATTGACGGAGGTATCCTGAATTTAGAAACCGGATATGCATACACTTGTGTCATCCTTGGCAAAGAGGTTCTCTCGACAATTTCCGTTGCCAAGTATGGCGCTCGAAGTTGAGCGAAGTGTTCGATATTTGATGGTGGATGGAATACCTTAAGATGGGCCTTTTTGTGTCCACAATGGAAATAACTCAAATAATCTTGAGATCACGTATCTCTTTTATTTGATAACCCAGGTTTGGATGGGACAGACATGGGTTATATGACATACTGAAATATGCTGAGTCAAAAAAGAAAGTGTGCACAGAGAATAACTGGAATTTCTATTGTAATTCTGAATATTTATATTAAAATATTGGTATCAAATTAAAGATAATTTAATTGCCAATAAGTAGGTGTCTTTTTAAATTGTGTAAAATGGATTTTTTCTTGTGTTTTCTTAAGATGTTTGAGATAGGGGTCAATTTCGATATTCAAAGACCTTCCCGACGAACGTGAGGAGATTAGATAATGCACATTTCTTGGGATTTCTGCTTTAATTTCTATTGTGACATGTCTTTAATGAATGACGGCAAACATCTGTGGTCTCACTGATCGAACACAACGTTTCATTTCATCGTTTGGAATTTCATTGCGTTCATATTGCAAGACGTATTCCACGTCCTGTAAATTCTTTAACTGGGCTCTTAATTTTGCGAAACTCAGACAGAAGAGATATTTGGCCCTACACCACACTCATGACTTATTTTCACGCGTCCCGTGCCGATGACGATGTGCCTAATGCAGGCGCGTTACGTAAGATTTAGGCATCACGATAATGTGACAAACATAAGGTCTCAAATCTCTTTTGAGCCGTCCGTCTGCCTTCGTCGATTTCCAAGGTAGCTTACATATGCTTGCTTTACTGAATCGCCATAAATGGTGTAGTTTTTAAACGTTGACGTAAGGACGTCAACGTCATGTAACGATCTTAACTAGTCATTCCTGTATTCGGGATATCAGACCGAAGCCTATCAAAAATGTATCCTTTTTTTGGAAACATGATAGCAAACGCCTAATTTTAGAACGATGACATTTGAACGACAACGACACATTTTCAAGGGGTCCAACGTACACAAGTTTTTGTGGTCAAAAAGATCGGCAGTGGACAAAGATGGCGGCTAAATGATTGAATTTGTGTCGATTTTGGGGACAAAAACTGAAAGTAAGTACGTTTCTTGGCTTTGATATACCATGTCACCTAGCCGAGGATGTGGAGACAGTATTCACGCTCCTAGGGAAATAGGCCTTAACTTCTGACATGTTCTCAAACTCCATTGATGCTCGAAGTAATGCGAAGCTTGAGGCGGCAACAAAATCCGAAACTGATTTTGACCTGTATAAAATCGCCATTTGCATTAAAAATGCGATGAAATGAGACCAACCCTCGCTGTCTACACCATTTAAACAATAAGCCCAACAATCTGATCGCACTTTTAATGTATGCAACACCTCGCATTCATGAAAAAACCCTATGTAAGCTGTCTAAGGTGGACTGTGGCCAACTGTACGAAAATAATGTCGCCACCATGTCAAATCTAACGATCCCTTGTCAAATTTCGAATTGTGTTTCCCAAAGGTTTTGTTTTGAAATCCTTTCACATACCTGAAACAGGATACCCTAACCCCCACAAATGAATTTATTTTACCCTCAAAATGAATCTTGTACCCCTCCTTTTTTGTAGACAGCCTACTTTGTCTCTTAAAGAGGGGGTGCAAGCATCCTGTAAAATAAGCATTTGTACCCCCAGATTTAAGAATCAATGGGAACGCTGCTGAAAAGTATTAAAGAACGTTGTTTTTAGAACCACGAATTCTCTTTGAGAATGAAGTGATGTTAAAAATATTTATAAATCATTTATAGTCTAGATCTATGTTTAGTAGGAGTCAGTCAGGCTTCAGTAAGAATGTGACTGGATCTACTGCCACTGCGTGACTTAATAATTCCCTTTGATAAGATGTAAAAAATATTGAGGAAAAGGAATAAGACGGTATCAAAAATTTTCTTCCTTTTCGTCAATATTTTCTAATTGTTCAACACTTGGTTGTATGTATCATTCATTGTTTGGAAAATGGTTATATTAATCATTGTCATCATTATAATGCCGTTGTTTGAATAAATCTTGTTTATATTTTTCAGGTGATGTTAATCTTCCATGGCAGACACTTGACCGTCACTGACAGATCAGTATCCCGGTCCTGATGAATTCCGAGAAATAACTGGCATAACTGTCTGAATTCACTAAGACGGCATACCAGAAATTATACCTGAAGTCACAAATGAACATTTTTATGCATGTTTTTCAAGAACTCTGTAAACACACTGTAAAGATGGGTGCTATTGGTTTATGAAGTTTGATACAAGATGATGAAAACCACAGTCAAGCTTCAAGATATTTTCATGGATGATGGTTCCCAGTCTGACAATGCTAATGACCAGACCTACAGCTTTTAAAGAAGTTTATGTTAAATTAACCCTTTCCCAAACCGCAAAATTTTAGGATTGTCCAATTTTTAAGTTGTTTCAGAGACCAAAAACAGATGTTGATTAAGGTAGGACTTGCCTTTGATATAGCTCAGAAAACATTGAGACAAAAGGAGAAAATGCTGGTTATCAGAATTGTCTTCTTTTACCTCAATGTTTCTCAAGCCTTTTCTATTAAGGACTTCAAAATCAGGTCTTGTTTGGGAAAGGATTGATTAAGCATTTTGTCTTCTGATACTATTTGGTGTTGCTCGTTACAGAATAAAATCCTGTCAAACTTGTACAATGTGGTACTGTATAACCCTTCCCAAGACAACAAAATTTGATGTTGGTCCCAATTTAAAGATGTTAAAGACAGTAATTTAAAGTGAAAGAGATTTTATGTTTTTTGGTCTTTCTTGCCTGAAAACATTGTGGAAAATGAAAAGATTGCTTGCTTGTCATATGTATGCAATTTCTTGATTTTCCACAATCTTATATCAAAAAACCTCTATCTTGTTGGGCATCAATTTCAAAATGCCATTATATGGTAAACTGATGGAGTAATCTTTGTCCGCTAGACTGGTCAAAATAGAAAATGGTTGCCGACAACAATGTGAACCTGACTTACAATGTGAAATCGTTGGCTCAGCACGAAACAGTTGTAAGTGCCTATAAACATATAGGCTGTTAGAACTGCTTCACGCTGAGCCATCGATAATGTTGAATGTTCATTTCATACAGTAGAAAAATAAAAAGGGATAAGGGGGTGAATGCTTATTGTCAGCATTTTTATTACGCTTCCCTCAATGTTTTCAAAAGCATCATCTCATAGATCTATACATCACGACCAAGGATTGTTTGAGAAAAAGGCACAAGACCCCTGGCTCGACCAGTATCCTTTCTGCCATTCGCAAAGGCGACTCTGGGGGATGGGTGCGTTGGGTCGCTCGCCCCCACCCCCACCCCTGCCCCCAGGAAAAATCCTGGATCAGACCTTGATTTGACAGAAGTCTTTCTATCGCCAATGGATTTGAATAATTAAAATGAGAGAGCAGTTGATGGCTTTGATTGGAAGTTCTGTTAGTACATATTGAGAAAACATGTAGATGACCAAAATCTGTGAAAACTTCTTCATTCGCTATGGTAAAATCATTGATGGAAAAGCAAATATCAAGGTGTATCAATGAATCTTTTCTCTTCAAAATTTTAAAAAGATGTTCCAGACACTCACGGGATAAATTATTTTTAACTTGAATTTTACTACAGATTTTCCATAGACAAAGACATCTGTCAAAAGCAGATTAAAATGTCATCTGACAATTTCAGACTACCAGGCTACTAGCAAATAATGAACCAATGACCAATTGGATCATTCAGGACCAAGTATTTGAAAGCATCAACTGGAAAAGGATGCTATTAACTATATTAACAATTTCATCCTTTTCCACAAGTGTATTGCATGGCAGGACAACTGGGCTTATAGGTGATAGGATATTGAATGAACAAATAACTCATTTTTCCATTTATTTTCAACTCATTTTTTTATGTCCCTGATAGATTAACCTTGTGAAATCATTGATGCAAAAGAAGGAATAATATAATTTCTCCTTTTGCCTCAATATTTTCTAAGCTCTCTACACAAATGCTATCTTCATTAAGAAACAGCTGATTTCAAATTGGGCCAGTCCAACATTTAGTTGTTTGGGAAAGGATTAAAATGAGGTGAAAATAAAAAAAAATATAAATAAAAAAAGCAAACTCAAGATTCTTCAACCACTGCTATTTTCTTTAATTACACAAAACAAATTCCAATTTCATATTGCTTGGGAATTGCCAAAACCAAAGTACATTAATAATTTACTTGGAAATCTAAGGCTTGATATCTAAAACTTTGCAAAAAACCCTCAAGACTCTCATTTTAACAAACAAATCTATTTGAAACCTTCTAATAAGGTAAGCTTTTGAGAACATGGAGGAATTAGATGCTTGTCCAGGGACAATTTATTGATCCTGCTTTAAACTCTGGCAAAAAAGTCCAAAGTTTAAACTAAATTAACCCACAATAAAGTCTATTAATGCATGACAATTAATCTAAAACATGTAAATATATAACATGATAAGAACCGTTGTAACAGTTTATCTTGGCCTCGTGGTATCATGGCCCCCACTCTGGGTATCTTGGCCTCCACCTAAAATTTTGTTCCAGAGTCCCCAAAAATTCAAACAATGTCTACGATGAAAAAACAAAGTTTAATGTGTTTTGGCCAAATTTTTGGGCCTTTTTTGCTTGAATTAGCTGCTCAGGAGCCAAAATAAACTGATACACCAGTAAAGCTAATGATAAATGACCTGACAGAGCATACCTAGCTAATAGCTAAATATGCTCTGCCTGGTCATTTATCATAAGCTAAACTTCATTTAAAAATAGTTATCTCTTTTCCATGAATTTTGGATAAAAAGTCGTTAGTAAACATGAAAAGTTTTGTCTCTCCCTCTAGCGTGTAGCCTCAGGTACTCATCCAAGTGAAGATTAATCTGTAACACATCATTCTCTTTGATTCAACTGTTTCCTGAATTGTCTTATTCCCTGAAATATAGAAACAATACATCACAAAGTTGGATAGTTTTGGTAGATTACTGCTTTGATTGAGTTTACAGCTGCATTCAACAATATTTCAGCTTTACTTTTCTAGCTGGTGCACCTAACAATGTGCCCCATCAATGCTTTGTGTCAAATTTATTACAATAACCAATTAAATCCACCAGCTATTCATCTCTTGCTTTAGTTTATGAAAGGTTGTTTACAACTTTAAACTCATAAGTCATTTTTCTAGATGCTTTTCTACATCATGAATGTACATACCATGTAATCCATTACCACAAATTGAATTCCCAGAACATCAATGCTTTGGAAATCATTAATCATTTTGGAGAAAAAGAAAAGTAAAAAAAATATATTCACTTGAAATTGTCGTCTGCAACATCTTGAATTTAGACCAATGTAGATAATAACAGCCTCTGTCTTAATTTAACTGTATGAAGTGTAAAGCGTTACAGAAGCGCACCTCTGGTATGCAGGGCACATTAAATTTTGTGCTTTGTTCTGGCTTATCATGATGGGGACTGCTATCCCCCACACCTCCTTCTCTTTTTCCTTGACCCTTTTCGATTCTTCTTACGTGAATTTTGATATTTTTTATCTCAAGCCCTAACCAAAAGCATACAAAATAGGATAAGACTGATTTTGCGCCTGGTAAACCAGAGACTACCCCAGACGACCATATCAAGTGAATGTAATTGGGCAGGTTTAAAAAAAATGTGACCAAAGTGTGACATTTAAATGTTAAGAATAACAGCTAATTTTACAGAATATCATCCAGATTTCTTAATTAGGGTGCCTAAAAGCTATTCTAAATGGTTAAGTAGTGCCCATATTACATTTTAAATTCATGTTCACTACTTTTTAGCTATAATTGTGTGCACAATCTTGCGAAATGACAACAAAAAAGCGTTTCACTCCTGACAGCATATATATTGCACAATATGAGAAAATGTAACCCACGAATCACTAAAAAGTAGAGTGCAGAATGCCCACAGGGTTGATGGCTTCCTAAAAAAAATTGAGTGGTAGATTTCTGGCTGAATAGACAAAAATGAGAACACATTTTGAGAAATAAAAGTGTTTCACTCCTGACATAAAATTCAGAGGGGTATTGTATAAAACAGGCTCCACATCCTAAACCAATGAAGATAAGATAAAAAAAGTAATTTTAAGATGACGATGCGCATGTTGTTTTATGAATTACAAGTGCTTATTGTAGTATCCTGTCACTGTCTTTTATTTACCATAGCTAAGAAACTTGGTAAAAGTGTTAAGTGTCACACAAAAACGTTTCACTCCTGACATTTTTGTATTAATGACATATCTTTTTCATTTGTGAAGCGATTTTCTTTAAACTTGGTACCCAGTATATAGACACAATAACACATCTTTTTAGCTTTGATTGGGTTGAATATGTTTCTCTGTAAAAGCCGTGGCATGTAAAAAGTGAATGGTCACATTTTTTTTTAAACTTGCCCAATTTTACATTTCGGGTCCCTCTGAATAGAAAACACTTTGGAAAATGAACACATGTATTGCTCATTCATTTTCAATTTCCACAGTATTTTCTAGAGCATTGTTAATTTAATACTGTTTGGGTCCAAAAATGCGTCAAAAGGACTTGATAATACGCACAGGACTTCATTATAACAAAATTCATTGTTACGCAAACTTACGCCTCTGAATTTGCAGCGCAATTCGAAATTTTTATAGGAGATAGTTGGATTAATAATTGACATGGTGGCGACATTATTTTCGTACAGTTGACCACATTCCACCTTAGACAGCTTACATAGGGTTTTTTCGTGAATGTGAGGTGTTGCATACATTAAAAGTGCAATCAGATTGTTGGGCTTATTGTTTAAATGGTGTAGACAGCGAGGGTAAGTCTCATTTCATCGCGTTTTTTATGCAAAAGGCGATTTTATACAGGTCACAATCAGTTCCGGATTTTGTTGCTGCTTAAAGCTTCGCATTACTTCGAGCATCAATGGAGTTTGAGAACATGTCAGAAGTTAAGGCCTATTTCCCTAGGAGCGTGAATACTGTCTCCACATCCTCGGCTAGGTGACATGGTATATCAAATCTAAGAAACATACTTACTTTCAGTTTTTGTCCCCAAAATCAACCAAAATTCAATCATTTAGCCGCCATCTTTGTCCACTGCCGATCTTTTTGACCACAAAAACTTGTGTACGTTGAACCCCTTGATTTTACACCGGTTCAAGGCACTAGCAAAACTAACGTGTGAAATATGTCGTGTTTACTAAGACGTAGCATATTTGGCTATTCAGCATTTTGAAATGTTATGTTTGATTTAGCTTTCATACACCTTGAATACAGATTTTAGACAATGAAGTTTAATATGACACGTGTGTTTTGATAACGCCGTGCAAAAAAATGATAACAGAGTTTGGTGATATGCCAGAGAATTTAATCATCTAAAGTTGCTTCCCATGTCAATAGACAAGAGAAAGTTGACAGCTTCACGCCATGTAGAAGTTTGGTGAAGTCAATTGCAGCGGTTACGTAGATATATGAAGTAGAAGTATGCACACTTTCTTTTTTGACTCAGTATACTTTTTACCATTATGTTTTATAGCATGTACCATGTATTGTCATCATCTTTTACCAAATAAAATCTATCAATCTAACCTTCCAAAAACATGTAAATCCGGCTAAGATTAGTCTCGGGGGAAAGCCTTGAAAAATAATGGATTAAAGGAAGAAACTGTTGATGGACATTTTCTTTTATACATATGGCTGCAGCGCATTTAATTTAGTCATCTGAAATAATGTTTAAGGTAGTCCACCGCTAAGGAGACTCACGCGACGTCGGAGTTATTCGATCAACGTCGTAAACATTCGGCGGAGGTAGACCCATAATTAAAAACACCACGGATATGAGCTGATGTAGTAAGCATTTACCGATCGCTAGACACGTCCGCACAGCGGAATGTTGGTCCAGCACATCTCGAGAGATGATATACACGACAAAATGGAAGTTGATAAATAAAATGGTTTGTGTACGATATAGCCTAGAGAAGTGTTGAGGCAAATGGATAGAATGCTAGTTTTCAGTGTTCTCCCTTTGTCCCATTTTTTTTTTTGCAAGTATTTTTTTCGTGTCATCAAAATCAGTTTCTGTCCGTGAACGAGTTCAAAACGGTTACGCAATTTTGATAAAACAACGAATAATGCACGAAGGCTAAAGTGGGTGACGTTTTATTGTCATTTGTTATTTTTGACGTTTCTACAGAAATCTCCAAATCTGAAGCCTTCATAATGTCGCAGTGAAACTAGCAAATCGATACTTTTCAACAAAATAACTTGTATTAAGCTGAAGTTACGACGTTTTTATTGAAAAGCGACGAAATTATGATACAGCAGAGTCGCATACATTTAACCCTTTCCAAGAATTACAGCAAGAATTCAATGGACGAAAGCTGACGTATAAAAACAAAATGGACATTGACGAAAAATATATTTGAGTATGATACCGGGTAAAGTAGAAGATACGCAGAAGAAACACGAGAAAATTCTGGTATACAGTAGTCTCACTGGTGGTGAACTCTGCCAAAGCGAGGGACGTTTTTTCGCGATCAATGTATTCCATCGGTGTTGTTATAAAATATCGTAATCCTTCCTTCATGCACATCTACCAATTGAGGTGATAACATTGACCGAGTTTCAAGAAGATCCAGCCAGAAACTTAGGAGGAGTTGCGTTGACAAGAAAAGTGGACGGACGTACGGACGGACGGATGGACGGACGGATGGACGGACGGACAGACGGAGAAGATGACGCAAATATACGTCCGCCTCCGGCGGCGTATAAAAATATATAAACCCACATTTAAACGCAAAATATCTATACCCTGTTGTAGCAAAAATTGTTTTAGTTCACGACCAGTGATTCTTGTACGTGTATTTTGCATCAAAGTTGTCATTGTCTTTTTTTCTGTTTAAGACGTCGATACCTCCAACAGGGAAATAAGCCGCTAGCATAGCACAGTTGGTAGCGCTTCGGACTCTCATTCGTGAAGTCCTGGATTAGATCCCCGTTCGCGGCAAACATCCTTCCTGACATTAGTCTCCCACTTATGGTTGGACAATCTTAAACCTGATTGGGCGAGCAGATGAAAGAATGAGCACTGTGGTAGTACTTGTGAGAGAAATACCAGGAATCCATGGTTAGGTATTCCATCAGCCGCGGTAACCATAGCAGTTGAAAGAGAGCTAGGCTAAACCCCATTCAATCACCTGGTAAATGTCGTGGTTTCTTTCGGAATGGTCTCATTTTGCAGTAAATGTTGGCAGTGAAGGTAAATTTTTAACTCTTTTTCAGACAACAAAATCCCAAATTAAAATGAAATGCAGATAACAGTTTGAATTTGATTGAAATATTGTAGTGATTTTATATCAATACTTTTTAACAAAAACCTCCTAGCTGCAAATTGTTTTAAGCTGCAGTTACGAGGTTTTCGTTGAAAAGCGACGAAATGATATTTTCCAGCATTCTACCATTTATCAACGTTTTCTATTACTCCAGTGCAGTCGCCGAAACATTGTTTTTGGAAGTGTAAAATATAATGGACATGTGCTACTTGGTAAATCATTCAAACAAATTTTCAAGATATATCAAATGAATTCGACAACTTGAATGGTGCCTAGGTAATTTCTGCCCAACAACTTCTTAATCAAGACTGAATAATTTTCTTTCGTTTACATATCTCTCGCAATTTACATTTCTAGTATTGCATGTGTGAAAATGGACCTCCACAGAAAGGGAAAAATTTTGTTCAAGCGCTGAAATTTCTTTCTTCTAGGCTCTAGATAACTCGATGCACAACACGCGTACGCAAGCTCTGGTTGTCCCATATTTTTTCCGATGCCTGAAATATCTAGGGTGTCTGGCAAGTACAATTTAGCACCCTTTCCCCCGTTGCTCCAAGTAAACTGAATAACCTTTTCACCGAGCCGAAGAGGGAAAAGTATTATATGGAAGGACGTCCAACCTTAGTTTCGTCATAGATTATTATTTCCTTCACAATGAAAACCATACCACACAAGCTTTGAATCCGCTCAGGATGAAACTATCTGGGGTAATTGGGTTCTTTGATACAAGGGAAATAAACCACGAATTTCAATAGGCCAAAAGCGGTTTTCTCCCGTTGTCCAGATTCTCCTTCGACGACTCCGTCTCAGGATTGCTCCAGACCCGCGCATAATTCGTATTCTGCTGGTTGTACTTTTGTGGAAAGTTTAACACTTTCCCAAATGCAATATTTAGGTGAATTTTATTTTGGTGGTAAAATTCAAAAGCTGTCGTGGACAATAAGAATGATGTTGATAAAATAGTTTTAATATTTCATTACAATATAGCACAGAAAAATATTCAGGCAAAAGGAGAAAATGCTGTTAATTTTAGTATTTTCTTCATTTGCCAAAATGCTTTCCTGCATCTCTTCTAGACAATGTATTGTTACAGAAGTGATTGAACAACGAAGTATTAACAACGTGTCCTACAATTATTCCATTTTATTGTGGAAAATGGTTTCCCTCCTCTGCTTTCCTGGTATTTTTCACATGTGAGAACACAGCATCTAGTCATAGTCAAAGGCAGTTCGTCATGAATTGAGTATGTTCATTGGCAGAGACAAAATGACTTCACACCAAATGTTCGCTAAGCTGGGATTCAAACTAATGCCGAATATTTTCCTTGGAATTGTTTGACTTTGCTGTACTTGACTGAAAAAAGCTGGTTAAGGGCAAAGACGTTACAAATAAACCCAATTCATGATTTAAGATTTAATATATTTCAAATTGTTACAAAATGATTCATTTACATGATATGTCAAAGTCTATATAAGAAACATCAACAATGAATGCTTACGAAAATGAAAATGAGCCAGGATCTGGAAAAAGGTCATTTAAGGTTTTTGAGCCCAACATGGTTCTAGATCAGCCTGCGTATACACACAGTCTGATCAAGAACCATGTTGTTCTCTAATAGATTTTCCTTGACTTACAAGTAGCAATTATAAGAGTGTTTCATGGGTCCTGGTCAGCCTGTACTTTGGCATAGGTTGACCTTGAAAAACGAAAGTCTCAAATGCTATAAGGGACGTTTTTCCAGATCCGCGCCCAATAACCACTGACCAACATCTATGCCCAGATCTGGAAAAGGGTCCCTGTAGCATTCGAGACCTCCAGGGTTCAAGACATAGTCTAACCATCCTCCTTAACCCATTGCTACATGATGACGCCTTTTGACTCCCCAATGAGAAAATGCTTGGGAAAACATTGTGGAAAGTGAAGAAATTGCTTGTGATAAGCAATTTCTACATTATCTACGATGTTTTCTAACCCAAAATGCAAATATTTTCAAAATTTTATCTACTAGAAATTATCATTCTGCAACATCTTTGAATTTGGACAAGTCTTATTTTTTGGCATGTGGTAATAGATTTATGCTCTACAAAGTTTCTGCATGTAATAAAGAAGCTATAATTTTAAGAACAACTTGGATCTTGATCAGACTGTCTAAAGGTAAATTTCTGAACAATATAGCACAGAAAAGATTACAGCATTTTTCTTCTTTTGCCTCATTGTACTCAGAATCCAATTCTGTTAGGGACGCCAAAGCCATGTCTTGTCTGATAAAGGGTAAAAGAAGATGTAAACAACAACAGACCTGTAACAATTCCTAACACATTCGCCTCAGAAAGGTGAACACTAAAATCTCATATATATGGTGCATGTATAACAATCAAAGAAAGAATAACAAAAAATCTCATTTACTACTAAAAGGTACTTTATAATACTTAGATGACGAATCATTTGTTACTTGAAAGAAAAATAGTTTTCCATGCTTTATTAATATACATGTTTTGTACACTAAGTAATAAAGACTTGCCAATTACATAATTTTTCTTTTTTGTCTAAAAAGTTATCCGTATTGTTTGACAAAACTATACTTTTTTAAAAAAAAAAACATCTACAAAAACACTGAACATTATGTATAGTTTTATTCTAACGTCAAAAATCAAAATATTATAGTAACAATTGATTAAGGCTGAAACCGGTACAAAATTTCTGCCCGGTACCCATCTAAGAATTACACACAGGTACCTGGGTACCTTAACAAATGGGTTATTCATGAATTAAGATGGTTCAATCTAATTATAACATATGAGCAATCCACCATTAGGCACATGCAGACAAGTTGACTTGGCCAAGTCAACTCGCCTGCATGTTCCTATTGGTGAATTTTATCTTCCAAATGAGCGGAACATGTAAATGTGATCACTGTTAACCCTTTTGACTCCTAACAAGATATCGGCTTTGGAAAACATCATGGTAAATAAAGAAACTGCTTATGATAAGCAATTTCTTAATTTTCCACAATGTTTTCTAGGTAAAAAGACCAAAAAATGCAAAATTTCATTCACTTGAAATTGTTGTCTGCATTATCTTTGAAATTGGACTAGTCTAAAATTTTGTTGTTTGGTAATGGGTTAATAAGGTTATACACTACTGTATTTTCCATAAGTTTTGACAATTTAAATATAAATGAAAATTGAAAGGCTTAAGCCAAAATTAACCATCGGATAACCAGTAATAAATCTGTACCCGAGTACTAACAATTTTGTACCCTACCCGCGGGTACTCGGGTACTCATTTCAGCCCTACAATTGACACTGAAAAAAGAATGTTGATAATGTCAATTACGACAGATTGAATCTTGACTAAATATACGTGCTAAATTGTGGAGAAATTATTTACATAGTAATAGTGCTAGAAAAACATAACGCTAGACATAACAAAGACAAACTCTCAAGAATATAGAGATAAAAAATAACAAACAATTACAAAATTAAAACATTAACAAAATATATTAACCCTTTCCCAAAGAAGACCTGGTTATGACATTTATAGAAGAAATATTTTTTGGGAAAAAATGAGACATTTTTCATAAAAGAAGAGAAAATTGTTGATGACCTGCAATTCTTACTTTTCCCTCAATACTTTTTTTCTCTCACATACCCAATTTTAAATGTACATGTATATCATTTTGTTGTCTGCAAGTTATTTCAAATTTGACTGGTGTGAAATTTTGCTGGTTGGGAAAGGGTTTAGTGTTAATCCCTTACAAGATATTTGAGTATTCATTGTTCTGAATTAATCAAAAACAGTCTAAGACAACAAAATAATTGATTTTAAATTAAAATGAACTCTGTCTTTAAGCATAAGGTTTGTACATTATTGTAAAGAAAATATCGGAGCAACGGTCATAAAAATCATTTTTGTTACAATTGGCGCCACATCGTATGGCCACATGTTTATATTTTGATCAAATGTAACTGAACATTGATCAAAATATAAACATATGCCATACAATGTGGCACCAACTGTAATCCTTTCCCAAATGTTTCCTTTGTAGGGAAATATTAGTGAATAGGTAAAGTAACAACAATCTTTAAGAACTTCTATAATATTAAATTTCTAAAGTATTTTTCTTAAAGAAATGTTTCTATCTGATAAACTCCAAAAAGTCACAACACTTATTAATTATGTGACTGTCATAAAGAACATAAATGTTATAATTAATGGTTATTTTGTTTCATTTCACTTTGATGTCAAAATCAGGAGTTGTTTGAGTATTAGTTGACCCTTTCCCAAACAAAGATATTTGAGAACAGTCCAATTTGAAAGAAGTAGCAGACAAATGTTCTTGGGGTTGAAAACATTGTGGGAAATGAAGAAATTGCTTGTTACAAGCAATATCTTCTTTTTCCACAATGTTTTCTTCAACCTTTTTCTTGAAGAGTGTCAAAAAGTGTCATTGTATGGGTAAGAGTTAGATATCTTGCTGTTTGCTGTTGCTCATCCATGTTTAACCCTTTCCCAAACAAGACCTGGTTTTGACGTCCCTAATAGAATAGGCTTGCGAAAACATTGAGACAAAAGAAGAAAATGCTGATAATCAGCATTTTCTCCTTTTTGCCTCAATATTTTCTATGCTGTATTGTACACATATTCAATATTTATCACGACAACATTCATTTTGTGGCGTGTAACAACTTTCAAATTGAACCACCCTAAAATTTGGTGTTTGGAAAAGCCTGGTTTACCACATAAATGCACTAGAAGAAGAAGACAATGATCCAATACTTCGCTGCTCCAAACTTCCGACAGCCTCTTCGTATGTCGGAGGCGGTTCTTCAAACGGACTGTACGGTGGAGGCATTTCTACCTCGTTAATATCTGTCGATGATTCCTCGTGATCTTCTTCACTAAGGGGAATAAAAAGTTGTTCGAGTGCCAGCCTGGGCCTGGCATGAGTAACATTGAGAGTATTTTGAAAGTCGATCTCGGACTGGCTATATCCACTACTCCAGGTATCAGATCCTGTCGTGCTGTCATCCTGACTCTCGTCAAACGGAACGCTGATATTGTCTCTGTTTTGATCACTGGATTCAGGAAGGCCAAATCGATGGAGATGATTTTCAAGCCAACAGTCTGAGGAAAAATCTTCCAGTCTCTCTCCATACAAGATTTGTGAACAAGGCAATCTTCCAATACATTTTGGCGGAAATCTAGTGATGACAGGTCGTGGAGCAAACAACCCTGGTCTCTCATATGTAGATCTCAAGAGTCTATTTATTCCATTCTGCTCCGTCTGCGCTATTTCTGGTTCAGGTTGAGAATTTTGTGTCCGATGAGATCGCCTTCGTAGTCGTAACCAGTCCCACATTTTTGTTTTTTATAGGTTACCTGAAATATTTAAACAGTTCTGAATCAAACAAGCTAACAATCTTTGAAATACATTTCTTCACTATAAAAAAGTCTATAATTCATATGGTCAGCTAAAATAACACTTTGTCATTAATTCTTAATTCACCAAGGGTGAATACAGACATGTCAATATGTCATAGATTTAACACTTGGTGAAAATGGGGCCTACAGAGAGGATATGGCATTAACACTCTGGACATTCTCCCCAGTGCAGATAAGCACCGAGAGATCCCTGGCTGGAGAGATACCTTAGAGAATTAGCGGGATTCATACTGGCAACAGACAGGTTCAAGGTTACCAAATGACCTTATCATGAGCAAACTTGACCCGAGATCCATACCTAAACCAAGTTACTGTACATGTGTGTAATTAGCCAGAGCTATATCCTATTAACCTCAAAGATAAATCAAACACAGAGACAACAGTGACATGCAAGATGAGGTTCGCGAAAACTTAACAGGGTTCAACATTAACTTTTTTGGCTACAAGACCGTCGGGCTTGCTGCTGCCAGATGCTACTAGCCCGGACTAGATGTGCACTAGCACTGACATGAATTCAAAGTTGAAGTGATATTTTCAAGCATTTCTCAAAAGTTGTCAATGTAAACGTTCATAAAACGTTTTGGTCGTAATTTTAGTGGACTGTGGTGCATGGTTTAATCGGTATATTCCGACAACCTTCGTCGACGATACTAGATCTATCGAGATACGATCTCGAAAAATTGTTTTTTCTCTGAATCTTCAGTAGTTTTTGTAAATGTCAAAATGCATACAAAAAAGCTTTCTAATTTTGTTTCTTTGATAAATGATTGACAGGGCTCGCCCTGACCATCGCCACATCAAGAGCCATATTAGCTCAAAAAAATTGAATGTGGCTCAAAGACGTGACTCCATTTTTTTCACCATAAATCAATCGCCGATTAACATGACTGTCAACACTTACTTATTGTTTAATACGAAAGATAGATTATCCGTCATTAGCTAGGTCCAGTAATATTTTTAATATGTACTAACTGTGACCGAATTCCTTTGTGTAATCACGAGGCGGCCTAACAGAAAGAGACGATGCGTTGGTGTTCCCGCGCTTGCTGGCACGCGTGATTTTTATAAACAAATCATAGTGAAATGTAACCTTATTTGGATTGGGAAAAATCATGTGATTATATTGAGACTGGAATGATTTATGTCATCAAATGGCTGTGTTTGCAGCATTTCCTTTGATCTCCCTGAAATCATCGTGTATGAGTAACGCAGATTTACTCTGTTTACTTGTTAAGTTTCACTTTCGGGATTGTTGGACATATCAAACTCAATTCTACCGTACTTTGAGAAATGAATGTTACTAGCGAGTGTGAATTTTGTACAAAGCAGACAAGTTAATTACAGGGAAAGTGAATTTTCGATTTGAAGTTAGGATGACCAGTCAGGCTAGTCTTGCGGGTCTAGCTAGCCCGGAGCAAGCAACAGGCAGTGAATGTCTGTCGGACATGCCATAGTGTTGAACCCTGCTAAATCTGCAGATCGCGACCAATCTTGATCCGACATTCACAACTAGATTAAAGTTACTGTACAGATTTAAGACACCTTGACATTAGCGAACACATAGTACCGAGAGTCACTAGTGACATAGTCTACGGGTCCCATAGTCTAGACTGTGGATCGAGGACGTAGAGTCCGTGGATCGAGGAAGTAACAGCAAAATTAAGTCTAGATGTTTAAATATGATATGTATATCATTAAAAAGATGTTCCATACTTATAACATGGTCAACAAAACATTGAAGTCTAAACCACAGGGAATTTTAGCGATTTTTATGTAGACTCTTTCTATTAAAGACAAGGGGACCAAGTTTTCATGTATAGAAAATAGTATCCATTCTCGCAAAACACCCATTATGACGCCAATTTTGAAGATAATTACACGAGATCTTCACTAATTAACTCCATATATATTTATTTAGCGAAAAATCCGGTGGTCTGTACGCATAACGATCAGAGTTTTTCGTGACAGAGGCCGGTTTCTCGACGAAAGGTTCGAAAACGCCATGAACGACGTGACCGTGTGACCCCCGCTTGTAGGACTAAATCTGCTAGTTTGTGCATGATCGTGGCCAAAACATGCATTAAAACGATAAAATAAATTAAAATCTTTCACCAACCTTCCTTGTTGAATAATATCACAAAGAATTCAGCTTTAATTTGTTGAATGTTTTGCCGACTCAACGGATTTTAGATTTCGGCAATTTTAGGCGCGTTCGCTTGGGAAGTTGGGATACTCTGGTGAGTGTTTTTATCACAATGTTCCCCTTGACTTTCGAACGAAACAGAACGGTTCAGTTTCAAATTTCAACAAAATTGTCCAAAGCAATGCTTTAATTCGTATCTTTTTACGCTTATTGAACACAAATTTTATTTTTTAACAAGAAAAAGAATTACTCGATTAATAGTGAACGTATGACTTATGGAGGGCGAGTTCATCTCGCTGTTGAGCACACTCACTCAAGTAATTCTTTTTATTATGAAAACTTAAAAAAATCATCGACAGTTATGCTAAATTAAGCTTGAAAAAATGAGAATTAAAGCATTGCTTTGGACAATTATGGTGAAATTGAATAATGAGCCGTTCTGTTTCGTTCGTAAGTCAAATGGAACATTGTGACATAAACACTCACCAGAGTTACAACCGAACGCGCCGACATCACGCTTGTGTCGTACATGGCAATTTCGAACCTTTTGTCGAGAAACGGCCTCTGTCACGAAAAATACTGATCGTTACCTGTACAGACCACCGGATTTTTCGCTAAATAAATATGTAAGGAGCTTATTAAAGAAGATCCCGTGTAATTATCTTCAAAAATGGCGTTGTAACAGGTGTTTTGCGAGAATGGGTACTATTTTCTGTACATGAAAACTTGGTCCCCTTGTCTTTAATAGAAAGAGTCTACATAAAAATCGCTAAAATTCCCTGTGGTCTAAACAATTTGGCCAAACTTTGGGTCTAATGTCAGTGCCAATACAATATTCTGTAAAGTCTAACAACACAAAGAATGTGATGAAAAAGATGCTTTAAAACAAGAGCAAACCTTTGGCAATGATTCATTACAATTGCGTCGTTCAATTATTGAATAAAGGGGAATTTTGTTTGTTGTTTTCTGTTCCTGATTATTTTTGTTGTTGTTGTCGTTGGTTTACAGATAACTCGTACCAAGTCAAACTCGTACCAAATCCAACTCGTACCATTTTAGTCAACTCGTTCCAAATTTTAGTCAACTCGTACCAAGAATGGAAAAATGGAGGAGTCAACTCGTACCTTTTTTATCCTAGTTTTTCATTTCCCGAAACCAAAAAATAATTAATCTTGATATTTCATATTAGTTCAACAATCATTATTTTTCTCTCTTTTTTTCAAGTATGATAATATTTTCTTGTATAAAGAGGGAAGAATACATATAATACAGAGAAGCACGCCGACAGAAAGAAAATATTATCAAAGCGACAAAGTCCAAATTTTAATCCCTAAGTATAAACACGCAAATATTTTCCCTCTTTATACAAGAAAACATCGTCATACCTGGAAAAAAAAAGAGAAAAATAATGATTGTTGAACTGGTTCACAGTGAATTCGGCCTTATTACGAACTCGGCCTGTCGAACTCTGTCTGGTGAACTCGGCCTTATTATAGGATATATAGTAATATAGATGTAGATCTATATAGTGCACGAAAATTATAGTGATGCCTTCTATTTTTTTATATCAATTAATATTTTATATCAATTTATTTGATTAATCACCTTATTGGGAGTAATATCTTGAATTTATATATACATTTATCCATTATTATGATATTAAACATGGAGATTTTAGAATTTGAAGAAGTTGTAGGGGAGACCGGGGCTATTTCGTCCCCCTAATTTCGATTGCTCATTTTTTGAATTATATGAAAGTGATTTGGGCGTGATTTATATATTTAAGTTCGACAAGCGAAAGCCTTTCAAACTGCGTCTGTCCTTTTTATATATTTCTTTTCAATAAAGAGAATTTCAAATTTTAGAGTTTTGATCGTGGTGGCCGAACTTGCCCCATACATGGGGCAAGTTCGGCCCACCCTTGGGGCAAGGTATGCACAGACCTATAAAGCCTTATATTGGATTTTTGGACTGTTTAAATTTAAAGGAATCTGTATACGACTTCCAAATGAAGGTATAAATTGAAAAAGCATTGTTATAACAGCCAAATCATCGTGAGTAAGGGGACATTCGGGATAACAAGTAGAGGCTGGGGCAAGTTCGGCCCGTGATTCTGAATTTGTCCATTTTTTACATTTCTGTTAGAGCTAGGCTTGCGCAATTGATATATTCAGAGTCGTCAAGAAATGGCAATTCTAACAGCGATTATTCTTTTTATTCATGGGCAAGTTTGGGGGTGGCCGAACTTGCCCCAACCCCAAAGGCCGAACTAGCCCCAGACAGACCTGGTGTCAACATCACGTCATATCTTCTTTTAGATAACATGAACGCTTCATCTTTAGTTTTAATATGAAAGAGGACTTAATTGTCTTCATAAATATACAAAAAAGAAATCTGAATCCTGGCGCATATTACTATAAATAAAAACTTACATAAATGTGGAAAAGTTACTGAAAGTGTCTAAAATCAGAATCGTGCTCTAAATTCTATGTTTTTGTATTCAATTCGACCAAAAACCTTCTGCGAAAATCTTTCGTCATGAGTGACATTAAAATTCGGGTCAGAGCTCTCTATCTCTGTCGACAGGCTCAAAAGAGCCACTAGCCGAACTTGCCCCGGGGCCGAAATAGCCCCGGTCTCCCCTACACGACATACAAGATTGAATTCAAATGCAGAAATTTGTACATTGACGCAGAAAAAATATCTAGATAACAGTAGAAATTGTTATTTGTTAACAATTTATTATTTTCTATCTCGATGGATATAAAAGGCAAAATGTTTGGTTGGTTCGATTTCTTAGCTGCTGCAGTCTTCAAAATGGATATTGTCGAAACAAGTAACATTTTACAATTTAGCATTGAATATCTAAAGGCAAAATGAGAAAATGACGACAATCATAATTTCTTCTGATAACAAACCACAGTATAAGTAATTGTCAGAAATCAAACAATATATTATTTTATCGCTGAGGTAAAGGGTAGACAGTGACCACGCGTCATTCACAGTAGCAACGCGTCATAATCAAAGTAGCAATTAAAGTAGCGTGTGATTCACAAACCTTTAATTTCTTGAAGTACAATAACATATTTAACCCTTTCCCAAACAAGACCTGGTTTTGACGTCCCTGATAGAAAAAGGCTTGGGAAAACATTGAAACAAAAGAAGAAACTGCTGATAATCAGCAGTTTCTCATTTTGTCTCAATATTTTCCGTGCCTTATTATTTAGACAAATCCTTTCTTTAGTAACAACCATTTTTTCATTTGTGGCATTTTTCGAAATCGACCAGAAAGGGTTAAATCTTGAAATTTTGAAAATACAATCTGAGTAAGCACTAAACGGAAGACACAGGCTGGTACCATATCTACATAGATAAAGGCTTTAGAAAACATCGTGGAAAACGTAAAATTCATTTCCCACAATGTTTTCTAGCACAAGACCAAAAGATTTTAAATTTCCTTAACCTGAAATTGTCGTCTGTCACATCTTTGATTTTGTCGTCTGGTAATGGGTTAAAGTTTATATTATCAAATATATGAGCCGGGATCTGGAAAAACGTCCCTTTTAGCATTTTTCCAAAATTGAGTTTCAAGATCGGCCTGTTGTCAAATGGAGTCCAATATGCATCAATGTTGCTCTCTTTCAGTTACTATATGTCATGAAGAAACTTTTAGAGAACAACGTGGATCATGATCAGACTGTGCGTATGCACAGGCTGATCTTGATCTATGTTGGGCTCAAAAGCCATAAGGGACGTTTTCTAGATCCTGGCTCATATTTCTTAAATGTTTTATCATTGTTATCTATGCATACATTTAAAAAAAAGTTGAAAATACGATTTCACTAAATATTTGTATGTAGTCAAAATTATGATATAATAAAGGTTTATAGTGATGTTTTCTAACAGTAGAAACGTTAACAAAGTCTTTCAATAACATTGAAATGTTAATTCCGATGCTAGAAAATAAATAAGTACAAAAATATTTAGAGAACATTTGAGGGAAAATGTTAATTAAAAAAGGTACGAGTTGACTCCTGCATTTTTCCCTTTTTGGAACGAGTTGACCAAAATTTGGTACGAGTTGACTAAAATTTGGAACGAGTTGACTAAAATGGTACGAGTTGGATTTGGTACGAGTTTGACTTGGTACGAGTTATCTTGCTACTGTAGCGGGAGCTGTTTTACATTAACTTCAGTCCTTTGATTTGAGTGGTTATTTTTGACTTTACATAGCAGTACATGTACAACAATGTGTATTTGACTATAATCCAGCTATTATAACTATACATGACTTTATTTACCAGAGTTTCTTTTCTAGTGTTAGACTGATTCTGATGCACATCTTTACGTTTTCTGATCTTATAAATCACATAGTTAGTTTATCTGAGCTTTTATAAGTCCCTAGAACACCCAGTCTTAAATTTTAGTCTTATGTAAACATTTGTCATTTTATAGTGAGTGTACTATACACTCAGTCTGCATGCTTTTCATGTTTTCTACCCTAGCTCTGGGCCTATATAAGGCATGATTTTTCTACATTCTGTCCCAGTTGCTTGAAGGCTCTAAAGGTAAATCTTACCTACAGCAAACAAGACTGAGCACTTTTGACTCTTTCTTTCTCTTTCTGTCTTTTCTATAATCATTTTCATATAGCCATTTTCATTTAATTTTTGGGATGTAAAATCTTGGTTTTGTTGAAAAGATCTAAGTATAATAAAAAGTAAACTAAATTCTTTCTTGTGTTCACTGTATCCCAAAAGAACCTGGGAACCTGGCTAGGCCGGTTACATTTTTGGTGCCGTGACCAGGATACAGTGATTACACTTATCACTTTTTGAAATATTTATGGAAAAGGAGTTTTTGGCAATCTTCATTTATCATCTTTTCTCGATCATTTCAATTCAATTGCCTACAAAGCCAACTATGGCTGAAGGCTACTCCTTCAATTTAGATCCCTCAATTTTGCATATTAAGGCAGAAAGTGCACCTACTCATGTATCATATCCAACTAAACATGATAGTAATTTCACTGGACCTAGAAATACTGAACCTTCTTTTAAACAGAGCACTAATCTGTCATTTAATAACCATCAACTGCATGGTGCAAATAACTTGCCTTTCCATTCTCAGTTGCAAGCCAGTATGCCTTCACAAGCGCAAATGCTTACAAATCCCTTGTCTCAGAGGAGAGCAAAAGAGCCTAACACTTTTGACGGCAAATCGTCTGACTGGCGGGACTATTTAATTCATTTTGAGTGTGTAGCAACTTGGAATGGGTGGGACAATTGTGAAAAAGCACAGCAGTTGGTAATGAGCTTAAGGGGGTCTGCACAAAAACTTCTTAGTGAGATTTCTAGAGAACATCTCTTAGATTTCAATCAACTTAAACAACTTCTTGGTAGACGTTTCAATCCTGTCGAACGTGAAACTGCATTTAGGTGTGAATTTAGAAATAGGAAACAACAGAAACAAGAGTCTGCTTCTGATTATGGGTATGCTTTACAAAGACTTTGTCTGCAAGCTTTCCCTCATATTGATCCTGAAGCTAGAGAAATATACTTAGTCGATCAGTTTATTTATGGATTAACTCGTCCAGAACTTAGAAGTCATATACAATATCGTCATCCAAAGACAGTTGATACAGCCATAGCTTTAGCTGTTGAATTTGAAGCGTTTGAAAGTTCTCATGGGATCTTAAGAAAACCTCACTTTGAACATGATAGACAAGTTAGTTCCATTAAGACTGCAGATGATAGCCAGGATAAAGGTCGTCTTAGTAGATCTGATAGCACTACACTGCATGATATTGCTAAAATGTTACAGGAGCTTTCACTCACTATTAAAAGGTCGAGAAGTTCAAGGTCAAGGTCAAATAGTAATGATAGGAAACGCAATCCAGAATGTTACAACTGTCATAAAAGGGGTCATATTGCTGCATCATGTCCTTTAAAGCAGGAAAACTAGAACTGACTGGTCTTAAGCCCGAAGTTCCGGTCAAATCAAGCGTAAATAAAAATGGGCTAAAGAGTAAATTCAAATTAAAGCAAGATAGGACTTGTCATTTCACAAAATTGGTCCTGAATAACTCTATTTGTCAAGCACTTGTAGATTCTGGTTCATCTAGTACTATAATTGCGAAGGATGTTTTGACACGCCTTCAAATAAATGATGAATTGATTAATAGAGACACTATTAACTTAACAGCAGCAAATGGTACTGAAGTTAAAGTTTATGGTAGAATCAAATTAGAGTTTGAAATTGACAGTGAACCTTTTGAGTACGAATTTCTGGTAGCTGATCTTGATAACTTAGACTGCATTTTTGGAAATGATTTTCTCGAGGACTTTGACATTTCAATCAAATTTGGAAAAGGAGTCATGCAAATAGGTAAACACAAAATCAAACTTGAGAGGCAGAGTAAAACAAGAGTTTGCAGGATTAAGATAAATGAATCTGTCACTATACCGCCGAATACTGAAGTTACTACTTCTGGGTCGTTAGGTGGTCACGTGTCAAAAGATAGCATTATGTTTGAACCTTATAAAGCTTTAAACAAGAGAGGACTTATACTTTGTAAGAGTTTAATTAATACAGAAAAAGGGGAAGTTCCCCTGTCACTAATCAATTGTACAGAGGCACCTATTAAGATTAAACAAGGTACTTATGTAGGGTCTTTACAAAAGGCAGAAGTGATCACACAGATAACACCTGAGCAAACTTGTGATGCATCTAGGAAGCTTCCTGAAACTCTTCAACCCTTACTTGATGAAGCATCTGCTTCTCTTAACTATACAGAAATACAAAAGGTTGAGAATTTGTTACTAGAATTTCAAGATATATTCACTGATAACTCAGGTAAAATCACTCAAACTACTTATGCTGAGCATACTATTGATGTAGGAGATGCAAAGCCTATCAAGATACCTCCACGTAGATTACCCTTTGAACAAAGAGACATTGTTTCTGATGAAATCAATAAAATGTTAAAAGATAATATAATTGAACCTAGTGATAGCCCATGGGCATCACCAGTTGTCTTAGTCAAGAAAGCTGACAATTCTATTAGATTTTGCATTGATTACAGGAAATTAAATGCCATTACTAAGAAGGATGCTTATCCACTTCCTAAAATAGGTGAAGCATTAGATACCCTTTCATCTTCCAAATTTTTCTGTACTTTGGACTTAGCCTCTGGGTATTGGCAAATACCCATGGCAAAGGAACACAAACAATTCACTGCTTTTAGTACACATTGTGGGCTACATCAATTCCGGGTCATGCCCTTTGGTCTTTGTAACGCCCCAGCAACTTTCGAACGTCTCATTGAGAAAGTGCTATTTGGATTGCAGTGGGAGAAGTGTTTGTGTTACTTAGATGACATTATTGTCTTTGGAAAATCTTTTGAGGAAACCTTTGAAAACCTTAGGCTTGTTTTTATCAGGTTTAGGGATGCCAATTTGACATTAAAACCGAAAAAGTGTCATTTGTTCAAAACCTCAATTGAATATCTAGGTCATACTGTCTCTAGCGAAGGTATCTCTTGTTCTCAGGCAAAGATAAAGGCTGTGTTAGAATGGCCTGTGCCTACCAACAAGACAGAAATGAGAAGTTTTTTGGGGTTGATAAACTATTATAGACGTTTTATCAAAGATTTAGCTGCAATTGCATATCCTCTTACTAGTCTCACACAGAAATCCAAAAGCTTCATTTGGACTCAGGAATGCCAGGAAAGTTTTGATAAGCTTAAGAACCTGTTGGTTTCTGCTCCAATTCTTGCCTATCCAGAAAGAGAAGGTCAATTTATTCTTGACACAGATGGTAGTAAATTTGGCATAGGTGCTGTTTTGTCTCAGATTCAGGATGGTGAAGAGCGTGTTATTGCATATGCCAGTAAAACCCTCAACAAGGCCCAACAACGTTATTGTACAACGTTTCTAGAATTATTGGCTGTTGTAACTTTTGTCCGACACTTTCGTCAATATCTGTGGGGAAGAAATTTCTTGGTTCGAACTGATCATGCATCTTTGATTTGGTTAAGAAATTTCAAGGATCCAGAAGGGATGATCGCAAGATGGTTGTCAGTTCTTGAGACTTATGATTTCACTATTCAACATCGGAAAGGGGCTTCCCATGGTAATGCTGATGCTTTGTCAAGGATTCCTAGGCGTAAATGCAAAAGGACAGACTGTCCTGAGTGTCAGGCTTTGTGTTGTGAAGCAAGTAATTCTGATCAATTTCCTGCTGATTCTTTGTCGGTGTTCTCACTTAGTCAGAATGATGGAGCATCTGCCGAGTCAAATTGGGTAGACAAATGGTCACTTGATGAGATTAGAGAACTACAAAATGATGATAAAGTTACAAAGTGTGTTTTGCATTTGAAATCTTTGTACCAAAATAAACCTCCTAAACAGGAATTGAAGCAGTACTCTTTCAAAGTTAGACTTCTTTGTGATTTTTGGCAGTCAATTGTGGTCAGAGATGGCGTTCTTTTCCGTCACTATGTATCTACGGATGAATATTCTTCTGATCAACTTAAACTTGTTGTACCTACCAGTATGCAATCGGAGATTTTTGAAATGCTACATTGTAGCAGGTCTGCTGGACATCTTGGAAGGGATCGTACTTTGAAATCCATCAAAAGTAGATTTTATTGGCCTTGTATGTCAAAGGATATAAGAGCATGGTGTCAAATGTGCGAGTTATGTTGCCGTAGGAAACCCGGTCCTGGTTTGGGTAAATCTCCATTGAGGCAAGATTTGTCTTCATATGTTCTTGATAGAATAGCTCTGGATATTCTTGGTCCCCTTCCGCTAACTGTCAACGGGAATGAGTATATCTTGGTAGTAAGTGATTATTTCACTAAATATGCTGAGGCTTATGCTATTCCCAATCACACAGCTTTAACAGTTGCTGATAGATTAGTCACAGATTTCATTTGTAGATTTGGAGTTCCGTCTGTAATCCACTCTGATCAGGGTCGTGAATTCGAATCCCAACTCTTTCGGGAAATGTGTAGACTTCTCGGTATTAATAAGACTAGGACTACGCCATATAATCCAAAATCTGATGGGATGGTTGAACGATTAAACAGGACTTTGCTTCAAATGTTGTCCATTTTCGTGAATGAAAACCATAATGACTGGGACGATCATCTACCCTTTGTTATGATGGCTTATAGGTCTACCTGTCATGATAGTACTTTGTTTTCTCCAAACAAACTTATGTTTGGTAGAGACATACCTCTTCCAGTTGATGTTATCTTTGGTACTTGTCCATCAGGTTCTGACAAAGTATGTCCTTCCCAGTATGTAGAGTGGCTTAAACAATCCATGGAAGTTTCTTATGATGCTGCATTCCAGTTCCTTAAGAAGTCAGCTTCTCGCCAGAAAAAGGCATATGACGTTGGTCTAAAGCCTAGGCGTTTTGCTGAGGGTGATTTTGTATGGCGTTGGTATCCTCCGTTAGCAAATCAAAAGCTTGGATTAGGTTGGGTTGGTCCTTATAAGATCCTTCAAAAGGTGACTGATGTTACCTATAGAATTGAGCATTCCGTGAGTAAAAAGTCTCTTGTGGTTCATGTAGATCATCTTAAGGAATATGTTGGTCGTCAAGACTCTTCTGAAATTCCTGGTGATGGGGACAATGATATTTCTGTTGAAGCTCAAGAAACTTTTTATGATCCTGTTGATGATGTTCATGATGCAAGTTCTGCTAATGTTGAAATTACTGAAACACCATACACAACCAGAACAGGGAGAAGGGTTAAACCCAAGCAAATATTTTCACCCTCATAAGTGAGAATTTATTTGTGAATAATTCAGCTGTAAATAGGGAAGTAAATGCCCTAATTAACGATGTGTCCTGATTTCATCCCTAGAACTTCATTTTTCATCAGTCATTTTCCATTTGTTCGCATCATTAATCTCTTCTGTCTTTCCTTTCCTACTTACTGTTCACCTAAAGTTTTAATGTAATAACTTAATTTTCTATTTTCTTCAGTAATTGATTTCTAAGAGAAGTTTAGAATTTAGACTGAATGTTTTGATTATCAGATTTAGATGTAAATTTCGGATAAGGTCATTACCACATGTTGGCAGAACAAAAAGAGCTAAAAGGCAATGATCAGTCCTTCCTCTTTTTATGTTCTGACCTTCATAGAAGCTTAGGAATGGATTTTCCCACAATAGAGTTCATCTCAGGAACTGTAATGTCCGGGCTGAGATATCTATAATTGTTCATCTATTCCTCTTAGTCTTCTCATTCTTCTATCTCTATTCTTCATAAAACTTCTATTTTCAGATGTCACTCGAGATTTTGGACGGAGTGGAAGAGGAAGTTGCTCAGTTCCATGAGGCGGAAAGGCCAGATTGGCCTAACAAACCAACCAGCTGTCCAGTCCCGACTTGCTCGGAGAGAGGCATATTCAATAGTTTCCGTTCCTTTCAAATTCATTGGCAGCACAAACATGAGTCCACCATAAGAATTACCAGATGTTCATCATGTTCTTACAAATCAGCCAGGGAGGACAACGTCAAACGTCATCTGAGTAAGAGACACCATTTGCAGATAACATCCGCTCTACGCGTTGAGGAAGTGCCCAATGAATGCTACATCAACCCAGGAGATGTCCAGCCCTATAAAATGAACCATCGGTCCCGTCTAGCTATGAAACGACGCGCCCAGGCACCAGTGGGGGATGTTCTCGTTCGGGGAGGTGAAGTCTGTAGAGACCAGGTGGCCCAAGACGACGGAACAGTGAAATTCCGGAGAAAGTGACTTTTATGAGCAATTGTGATATATGCGGAGTTTACATAGGACTGTTTATATTTCAATCTGTTGTGTCATCTTCATATTCTTAAGTTCATAAAACAGTTACTTGATTTTTTTGTATATGTTCTCCCGGTTATAGCATCACTAATGTTGATTTAGTATAGTCGTCATCTTGTCAGAAATTGTAAGTGATGTTGGACGTCATCAGTGTGTTATATCTTTTTGGTATATTTATCATTCTGACTTTCTTTTGACAAATGTTCCAGGAACATTTGATCTTAAGGAAGGGGGAATGTAGCGGGAGCTGTTTTACATTAACTTCAGTCCTTTGATTTGAGTGGTTATTTTTGACTTTACATAGCAGTACATGTACAACAATGTGTATTTGACTATAATCCAGCTATTATAACTATACATGACTTTATTTACCAGAGTTTCTTTTCTAGTGTTAGACTGATTCTGATGCACATCTTTACGTTTTCTGATCTTATAAATCACATAGTTAGTTTATCTGAGCTTTTATAAGTCCCTAGAACACCCAGTCTTAAATTTTAGTCTTATGTAAACATTTGTCATTTTATAGTGAGTGTACTATACACTCAGTCTGCATGCTTTTCATGTTTTCTACCCTAGCTCTGGGCCTATATAAGGCATGATTTTTCTACATTCTGTCCCAGTTGCTTGAAGGCTCTAAAGGTAAATCTTACCTACAGCAAACAAGACTGAGCACTTTTGACTCTTTCTTTCTCTTTCTGTCTTTTCTATAATCATTTTCATATAGCCATTTTCATTTAATTTTTGGGATGTAAAATCTTGGTTTTGTTGAAAAGATCTAAGTATAATAAAAAGTAAACTAAATTCTTTCTTGTGTTCACTGTATCCCAAAAGAACCTGGGAACCTGGCTAGGCCGGTTACACTACCTTGTCGTTTTACTGACGACTAATGGATTGTCGTAAAAAAAGAAAATGCGTCATCCATGCTAGTTTCTATTTCAAATAAAAGATTTTTGTATCAAACGAAAAATTAATTTCAATGTAGATATGGAATTCTCCAAGCACAGCACCCAATATCTCTCTTTACGACATAAACAATGCAGAATGCCCGGCAGGTTCAAACCTGAATTTTCACACAAAATTGAACAAAATAACTGTTAGCGATGCTTATCTGTGTGAAACGAAAATGGTTATAGTTTCAAAAACATTCGTACAAACATCTAAAGTCAATTCAACTTCATTGCACTCGTCAGAATACCTCTGTGAAAGTGCTCGAGATCAGGCCTCCCGTCACAGGTGTCCATATATTCGTCTATAACACAATTTTCGGATACTTCATGATAGAACCCAAATTCAAGACAAGAGTTGCCTAAATCAATATTCATAGAAGACTGAAACATTGTCTCAATGTGTTAGCAGTTATGGCCTACTCTTATACTAACCCAGACACGAAGGAGTTGTGTTTGATTGATTGTGGTGTTACCAGTATCCGTGATGTCCCTCTACAATCTCACCTACAGTCTCTCAACCTGCACAGTAACTACATTACCCGGATAGAAGGGTTACAACAGCTCAAGTACCTGAAGCATCTAGATCTGTCGGCAAACCAGATCCGATATGTTGAAGGTCTAGACGGACTGCTGATGCTGAAGACGCTAAACTTGTCTTGTAATATGATACAGGCGTTGGATGGACTCTCAAATCTTAGGTAATCACAGCCGGGCATTATCTCTATCTATATATACTGCCTAACTCCCATTTCGGGTATTACTGGCAGGTGGGCGTCTGTGCTGGGAAAAAAAAACTGTTAGTCATCAGTGAATAATCTTGCCGTGCGTCCTGCGTCCCTGACGCACAAAAATCGCCGGAGACCCATAAAATTCAAACATGTGCGTCCACCGGGACTCATTGTCGAGTTAGGTAGCAAAAATTGCATGGTGCGAAAAATTCAAACATGTGCGGCTGCCATTTCATTGGCTGTGTGATATTTTATAAACCGATGAAAATCGCTCTCTTTTAACGCATACATAACTAAAGCCCTGTGCGATTTAGGCCGGTAGAGCTCTTCTAGAAGTGGAAGCGCTAGTCTGGTTTCCGCCTCTGATACACTACGTTGTATTTTTTGTACATTGTAGTGTATCAGAGGCGGGAACCAGACTCTTCTTCTAGAAGAGCTCTACCGGCCTAAATCGCACACGGCTATATTTCACACGAGAAAGCGAAAAATAAAACAAACTGAAATGGGCGACGAAGATGACAAGGGCTACAGATGGGAGACTGAATATGAAAAGACATGGTAATAAAAGAAATACCTGGTCATACAATAATTTCTAACCCAATATGCAGCATCAGATGTAATCAATATTGTTCGGCCCCTTGTCATGTCGACCTATTTCAGATTTAGTTGGGTTTAACTACTTTCCTGTACATGTGTTTGATTGTTTATGTTACTGTTAATAAAGACCAGTGTTTTGTTTAAACTTATCAATGTGGGACTCATTGTTTTCTAAGCTGGACTCATTGATTTTGCTCTGGGACTCATTGTTTTCAGAAATGTGAGTCCCGGGACCCAAAATCTAGATTATTCACTGAGTCATTGGTTAGAGTGCCAAATTTAAAAGTATTGTGAGTGTTAGATTAATAATGTGTGTCTACCTACAGGTTGCCAAATTGTTTATTGGTAGTTTAACTCTTTGCCAAATGGAATATTTGTAGACTGCTACAGTGGTCGAAATTCGCACTAGTCCGACGGTCAAAAACTGATAAGTTTTGTTTCAGGCTTGTGAAAAATCAGCAATGACAAGCCCTACATGCTTGTAAAACTCGTGACTTTGTATAGGATAATATAATTGAATTGATTGCATGGGCTTGTAAATCTTCATTTTGGCTTGTAAAAATTATCAATTCCCTAGCCCGACCTGCTTGTAATTTTCAGATACAAATTTCGATGACTGCTGCTATTATAATTTTAAAGTTGTTGCAGACGAAAATATGATTGATATCAAAAGTAGAAAATATGTATAGTATATCCAGGGTTGTCCATGACACACAAATCACATGCCTTTTTCGCAATTTCAAAACAAATGGCCCCTTAGATTTTTGCCTTAGGGTCATTGATGATGCAAGTTTTGAAATTCAGATTTTCATATGACACTTGAGTCCAAAGGCATTTACAAAATTTGACTCACAAAATTGGAGAAATGATCCCTAACTTTGAAGTTAAGGGGGGTCACAATGACCCACCAAGTTCTTATGCCTATGGAAAACCCTGGAATAACATAGAAAATATTGAGACAAAAGAAAAAAATGCTGATGATCAGCATTTTCTTCTTTGTCTCAATATTTTCCCAAACATTTTCTACTGGGGACATGGAAACACAGTAATGTTTGGGACAGGGTTAAATTGTATTATGAAGCAAATCATGATATGTATGCACTTTTTTTCAGATCCCTGGAAAAGTTGAACTTGAGTTACAACCAGATAGAAGACTTGTCCGGCCTGAAGTCGTTCTCTGGATCTTCATACAGATTGTCACAGTTAGACCTTCATGGGAATAAACTGTCTTCAGTTGCTCATATAGCCAAGTGTTTGTTTAGAATAGAGTGTCTACGACATCTGATCTTGAGTCAGGATGGATCTGGTAACCCAGTCTGCCACAAATCAGGTACTATTTTCTTACTTGGTGTCAATATTGGTAATAGAATTAAGTAAAAAAAACCCACATAACTTTTCAATAACTTTGCAATTACTTTTTTAACAACTTCATACAATATCAAGTATAATTTTACTTCAGTTACATCAAGTTCATCAACCCATTCCCACATAATGACACCTTTTGACGCACCTTGATGTCTTGAGCAATCATTATGGAAAACTAAAAACTTGCTTGTAACAAGCAACTTTGCCATTTCCCACAATGTTTTTTACCCAGAATCAACTGAAAATTGTAAAATTTCACTCACTTGAAATTGTCGTCTGCACTATCTTTGAATTTAGACCAGTCTAAAATTTTTGCTGTCTGGTGATGGGTTAACCCTCTCCCACGCATTGATGCTTTTGGACGCCCCAAAAAATAAAGGCTTTGGTAAACATTGTGGAAAATGAAGAAATTGCTTGTGACCAGCAATTTCTTCATTCCCCATATTGTTTTCTACCAAGAAAGACCAAAAAATGTTAAATTTTGTTCAATGGAAATTGTCGTCTGCAACACCTATGGGTTTGGACTAGGCTAAAATTTTGTTGTTTGGTAATGGGTTAAGTGGATTACATTAAAGAAAATTAAAACATTTTATCCACAAAGTTATAGCAGCTGACAAATAATGACTGGAAGCATACACTCTTGTAGGTTAATTTCAATGTTTCGTTCTTTGTTCTCCAAATAATTTTAAGATCAAGCTAGTATGGTTTGATTTAGTTTTACAATATTGAGCTACAGCCGATCGGAAAAGTTTAAATTTCATTCTGTTTGATTTCAGGATATGCAAGTGAATTATTTACTAGTCTTCCCCAACTGCAGTATATAGATGACCATGACAGAATGGGTAATACAATGCAAGAAAAGGAATCAAATATACCAGGTAAATCTTCAACCCTTTCCAAACAAAAAAAAAAATCTTGGATGGTTCAATTGAAAAAGTGATGCAGACAATAAAGTTACAATATACAATATGGAAGATTTAGCACTGGAGATATTGGTAGAAATGGAGAAATTGCTGGTATACCAATATTTTCTTTAACACCAAACTAAAGTATAGCAGGTGATACAGAGTGATACATTTATTGTGTTTAGACTTGTGCTAGAAATCCAAGTTCACATTCGGCACATCTCAATTGTTTATGGGCTCTCATCATACCTCAACCGTATAACGGACACCGCCATATCGATGTCATTCACACATGTCTGCTTTTATGGTTGCTACAAAATAAATGGCACATGATACACATAGGTGTATGTGCAAAAGAAAAATTCAAGTAATAACAAAGAATGCAAAAAGAGAAAAGAAGAAAATTCATTCAGCATTTACTTCTGTTCTCTCAATGTTTTCCAAGGTCTTCTCCAATGGTAATGTAAAAAATCCAGATATTGTTTAGTACATGGCTAATCCTCTATGTTTGTACTTGTTGTTGTAGGTATAGATGACTATCTGGAATATTTGTTGTCAAATGGTGATGAAACAGAGACCTTGAAGGTAATAATCCCGTATGTTATCCCCTTCCCTTTATGTAAAAAACCAAGACTGCTCTAAACAAGACTTGCTTTTGGCATTATTTTTTCTAAAAAACAATCTCAGAAAACATTGAGAAAATAAAGCTGATCATCTTTTGGATCAATTGATGGATATAGAATGATCAGAATTCATTATTCTCTTAAACACTTTCCTACATGGCAAATTATTGGACTATTTCAAGTGGAAATATGTTACAGATAACAAAATTTAAGTTTATGCTAATGTTAACAGTGCTTCTGAAATATTTTGAAAATGTACTTGTCCACGGACAAGTGTTGATCCAAAATTGACTTGTCCGTATCAAAATTCAACTTGACCTTACAAAACCCATATACTTTTCAATTGCTTCATTTGTTTATTGCATATCTATTATTTCTGTCTAACTATTATCTACAACAAAATTCGTACATTTAACCATCAGTTATTACATCGTATGAAAAAAATGTGAGAAAAAGGGAAAAAAAAACCTTTTTATTACAACTGGATTTTTCACTTGTACACGGACAACCTAGCTTTCAAAATCTACTTGTCCGTACAGGTAAACGGACAAATTGGACAACTCGGGCAACTTATTTCAGAAGCACATGTGTATGTTATAGCTCTACAAGAAAACATTTAGGCAAAGGGAGATTAGGCTGGTCACCAGCATTTTCTTCTTTTGTGTCAATGTTTTCTCAAGAAAATTCTACTATGGATGTCAAAACCAGGTCTTGTTTGAGAAAGGGTTAAAAGAATAAATGCAGAATCTAAAAGAGAACAGAAAAGATCCTGATCAGACTTGTAAAAGTAAAGTATAGCTTGGTTTAACCCTTTCACAAAACAAGACCTGGTTTTGACGTCCCTACTAGAAAAGGCTTTGGAAAACATTGAGTCAAAAGAAGAAAATGCTGATAACCAGCATTTTCTCCTTTTGCCTCAATATTTTCTGGGCCATATTTTACACTCATTTTACCTTTAACAACCTCCATTTTGTCGTATTCTTCTGAATTAGACCACCCTAAAATTTTGCTGTTTGGGAAAGGGTTAAAGCCTGAAATCCACAAACTCATGGTCATATTAAACCCTTTCCCAAACAGCAAAATTTTAGGGTGATCCACTTCAAAAACTGTCATTAATGACAAAATGGGCGTTATTAAAGATGTGATTTGTGTAATATATGACGTAGAAAATATTGAGACAAAAGGAGAAACTGCTGGTTGTCAGCAGTTTCTTCTTTTGTTTCAATGTTTTCCCAAGCCATTTCTATTAAGGACGTCAAAATCAGGTCTTGTTTGGGAAAGAGTTAACCAACTTTCCACTTTACCCTATGGTCATTGAGTTTCAAGCAGGTTTTTTTACAGCCGGCGCCACTGGCACCTGCAGCTCTTTGGCTTTCGATTCTCCTGTGTACCCATTTATACAGAGTGTCCCCAAAAAAACGGAACCCATTTTTGAAAGTGCATTTCTCATGTATCAATCAATATTTCTTCACCAAATTTACATATGCAATAGCAACGACAGATTTCTATTAGCAGTGAAAGTTTGGTAAAAAAATAATGATTAGTTTGGAAAATATTGGCATTCAAATGAATATACCTGTAAAACCATTTTAAAACGATATCGATATTTTCGTTTTGCAGCGAGCGTCTACACTCATTTAATAAATTGACGCTTTATAATTGGTTAATATATTCAATACAATACAAAAGTGATTTTGAAACAGTGTATTCATAAATAGTGCATTTTCATTTCATCTTTTATGGTAATAAATAAACTATTAAAGAAGAGCTGCGATGTAACTAAAATGAATACAAACAAAATATCCATGTGCACCACAGTCTTATGAATAATGATCATAGGTACTTATTTTATTTCTGACCAACATGCCGGTTACCACTCAACTGAAAAGTATTACGGGTTTCAATTGACCTGACACTGACCTTTATGCAAAACATTTTCATATATGACAAATAACACAAAATTCGCCAAAATAGAATTAAATCATAGTCCACTGAAATGTGTACTATGCAAGAAAATTATGACTGGACTAATTTTAGGAAACATCTCAAGAACATAAAAGTTAAAACTGCGCCATGTGAAATGAATCACATAATAATTTGAAATTAATTCAAACGACCATCCTATGGACTCAATTTGAACGTTCAGCACGTGTACATATCAAATTTTGAGAAAATCGGTACATACATGTACAACGTTACAGTATTCAACAACTGACCGTTAGTGCGCTTTCACGAACAAACAAAACGCAAAAATCAATATCATGTCAGATTGGTTATTTAGTGCCATTATTAATCTGCTTATAACTTTTGAACCGATGCATATTTTTATGTGAAATTTGGAACACAAATGCAAAAATAATGTATCTTAAGTACTGCAAATTCAAAAATAAGATTCTCTGCTTACGCTTTAAAATATTTGGCTTTGAATTAGGGTTCCGTTTTTTTTGGGACACTCTGTACATCTGGGTAAAGAGACTTGTGCATGGTATGCACAGGCTGATCTTGATCTGTGTTGGTCTCAAATTGAAATGCCATAAAGTCTGTTTTTCAGATCCTAACTTAATGACATACTAAGGTAATTTCATAAAGATACATTTATTCCCGATGCCAAAGTCATTGTTGTATGTCAAGGTGAAATTTCCTGCTTTCTCAAATCCAGAATATAATGGACATGAATGAGGGCTTCTCCATTATGTATCTAAACATTGTTGGTAAATTACAGTCATCATCTTCATCCAAGCACCCTGTCACTAAAATAATGCCTGTTTTTGAGACAATATAGACTTGGTGTAAAACTTTTCATTCATTGGTATTTTGAATGATCAGTACATTACAGCCTAGGTAACCTTTTCCCAGAATGGTAAAATTGCAGACCAGTCCAGATTGAAAATGAAAAATTTAAACAGAAGTTTAATTTTCATTTAAAGCAAAATGAAAATGTTGAAGAGAAAAGAGAATATGCTGGTCATCGATATGTTTTTCCTTTCCCTCTATGTTTTCCAAAGCTTTTTATTCAGAAATTGTTAACACCAGCAGCACAAGAATGGTTGGGAAAGGATCAAATATGCTCTATTTTCACAAACCATAACACTCATCATTATTTCTCTATGGTAATTTTAGGATACATCATCTTCTGATATAATTACGCCAAAAATTGATCAAGCGATGGAAATGTTCCGGAAACGACAGAGTGGTTACGAGCAAAATTACCCACAATCATGGACGGAGGACAGCGTCATACAGTCTGTCACAGATACGGAGACAAGCCAGGCCTCGAGAAGAAGTAAATCAAGGACAAAGGTAATCAATTAGGGTAAAAAACTTTGGGCTTGGTCAGAGCTGCAGATAAGAGGGGGAGAAGACATTCTAGTCTCGGGTGCAAAAAAGCTATTAAAACATGTTTCTTAGACCCTATGTTGAAGGTACTCATCAGCATCATCTCATTGAGATGATTCTGATTCTGATGGGTACCCACAGCATGAGGTTTTCGGAATTATAATTCCTTTAATCAGAACTACAGGGAGTAATGTTTTCCAAAAAAAAAAAAACATACTGCATTTATCATCATGTATCAAATCCAGTGTTGTGGGTACTCAATGAGTACCCACCATGTAGGATTTAAAGTTGGCATGAAAAAATTACAATCCTCTTATCTTAACCCATTACCACACCTTGACTCTTTTTGACTCCCCTGAAGAAAAAGGCTTTGGAAAACTTTGTGGAAAATGAAGAAATTGCTTGTGACAAGCAATTTCTCCATTTCCCACAATGTTTTCTTCATAAAAAGACCAGAAAATGTAAAATTTCATTCATTTGAAATTGTTGTCTGCAACATCTTTGAATTTGGAGGAGTCTAAAAGTTTGCGGTTTGGTAATGGGTTAAATCTTAATGCTTTGACTGAAATATTTGTACTTTTGTTCTCATTTCAGTCAATCAATGAGCCTACTATTGAACAGGACCTTAGATTAGAAAACTTAGAGAAACAAATAGCGGAGCTAATTAGTCGCACAAAGGTTTGTAATTAAGTCAAGTCTAGACAACACAAATTGCTGTAAGTCGACAAATTACTTGTGTACAGTACATAAACCCATTACCAGATGACTGGTCTAAATTCAAACATGTTGCAGACGACAATTTTAAGTGAATGGAATTCTATGTATTTTGGTCTTCACGGCCAGAAAACATTGTGGGAAATGAAGAAATTGCTTGTCACAAGCAATTTCTTCATTTTCCACAATGTGTTCCAAAGCTTTTATCTTATGAGGAGTCAAAAGGCGTCAGTATTTGGTAATGGATTAACTGAAACAGAATTCTAGACTTGAAGATGGAAATATCAATTTTCAGTAGTGACATTCAGATTTAGCAGGCAGTGTTGAATCTAGAGGGGGCCATTGCCAAATTGACTCCCTAAAATCCGAAATGGCTCCCTTCAGAAGGGAGTCTGGGCCCAAATGGCTAAGTATTTGTGTTGGATGACCCCCTCCACCAAGAGCTGTGGGCCCATCGGGCCCCCTTGAAGGGCAAGCTAGATTCAACATTGAGCACGACATAAATATTGAGAGTAAAGCTGACAATACTGTTGACTACTATCCTTTGCCTCTCCCTTAGATTGATATAAGGTATTTTTCAGGTTGTCAAAATCAGTAAGCAATAGGTTGATTTCGCTCACAAGTTGAAAGGTCAACATCCATAATTCGAGGGACTAATTTTCAACATGTGCGCAGACAAGAAGGATGAAAAATTCTACTTGTCCATACTCCGCAGCCAAAAAAGCTGATACATGTAGGACATGTTATTTATGTTTAACCCTTTCCCAAACAACAAAATTTTAAGGTTGTCCTGTTTGATTGCTGCTGCAGACAACAAATGGATGTTAACAAAGATAGGATTTGTGTAAAATAAAGCGCAAAAAGTATTTAGATAAAAGGAGAAAATGCTGATCATTAGTGGTTGTTTGACCCAATGTTTTCACAAGCCTTATCATTAGGGATGTCAAACCAAGTTTTATTATACCCCCCACAACAAAGTTATGGGGGTATACTGGAATCAGGTTGTCTGTTCGTCCGTCTGTCCGTCCATCCTTCCGTTGACATAATTTTGTGTCCCCTTCTCCCCCCACAGCTTTTGATCAATTTGCTGAAATTGTATCAGGTTGTTTCCTATCATATGAAGTTGTGCTCCTGCAATTTTCAATTTGATCCAGTCATTACTTTCAGAGTAATGCCACAGGATCATGAAACTTTACACAGTTGTTGCCCATGACCCAAGAAGGTGCCCTAGTTTTTAGGCCACCAAGGTCAAAGGTCAAGGTCACAGTTGGACTTTGTTTAAAATCCGTTTCCGTGCTTTAAGTCAAGAACCGGTTGACCTTGGATCATGAAACTTTACACAGTTGTTGCCCATGACCCAAGGAGATGCCCTATTGTTTCTGGGTCACCAAGGTCAAAGGTCAAGGTCACAATTGGACTTTGTTTAAAATCCGTTTCCGTGCTTTAAGTCAAGAACCTTTTGACCTATAGCACTATTTCAGTGACAAGGCCCTAGTGGGGGGTATTCGTCCGCTTTGCGACAGTTCTAGTTTGAGAAAGGATTCATTGAAATATTATAAATATCGATGTCCATATTTTGTATCCACCAGGCACCGCCCGCTAGCTCTGGTAGTGACACAGTAGAGAAGAGTTCTGGAACAAGTCATCAGGATCTTGTGAGGCAGACACCAGAGAGGGGTGAGTCATATATTTGTTATTGTCAACAAAAGCTATGTAACTGCAGCTTGTATTAAGCTGCAGTTACGAGGTTATTGTTAAAAAGTAGGAATATGGTCTTATTACATGTATCTAGTGATGTATTTGAGTAGCCTTATCATATATTATATACAAGGCCTGTTTTTAAACCATTTTCCAATGACTAGAATTTAATATCTAGTGATGTGTTTGTGTATGGGTAGAAAATTTTAAGTGTGACGTGGAATAATCAATACTCGCGAGCAACGATACTCTGTCTAGCAGAGTGGATAGTTTCTGTAAGAATTATGACAGTGCTACATGATGAGACCTCAAGTGTTGATATCACGGTACACCTGTTGTGGTAAATTGTCACAACAGAATTACGCAATAATTATTATTTCTCAGGAATTCAGTTGCACAATCAAAACAAGGGCAGGGGGGCAATTAGTTTACCATCTTTGCTCTATCTAACTGAGTAGCGTGGTGAGGTATCAAGTGCTGCTCTCACTGTACACCTGTTGTTGTCAATTTTCACAACAGTATTGCGCAATAATAGTTATGAATATGTCTCAGAAATGATATGATAAAAACAAGATCAAAAACAAATTCTCATCTGCCTTTTTAATCATAGATTAATAGTGCTTGTCTTGTCCATTTAATCCTTTCCCAAACAATTTCTGATTTAGTCATTCAGTTGGAAAGGATTTGGAAACCATTGAGAGAAAATCAGAAAATGACAAACATCAGCATGTTCTCTTTTCTCTCATTGTTCCTATAGTTTTTAGCTCCACTGGCCTTCAGGCCAGCGGGCTATTGTTATGGCGGTGTGTCCAGCGTGCGTCCGTGCGTGCATGCGCCGTAAATTTTTTCTTTAAAAATCTCCTCCTCAGAAACTACTGGATGGTTTTCAATCAAACTTCACAGGAATGATCCTTAAGTGACCCTCTCTCAAATTCTTTTAAAGAATTCTGATTGAAGAAGACAGTCTGGAGTTATCTGCCCTTGAATGTCAAAAATAGCTGTTTTGACTTTGTTTTCACTCTAGCAACTACAAATATTGGGAAAGGGCTAAATGTACCTTTGGGCATCCATGAATACCTTCATTAGCTTGTTTACATAACATGTTCTGGTCAACAGAATGGACATAATCAGAAATAATGTTATGTCTGTCAAACTTTCACAATTTGTATGTAGATTAACAAATAAGAGAAGCTAATGACTGAATAAAATAAGAAGGAATAACAACTTCTTATGCAGAATATCATTTGTTGCTGTTCAAGCCCTATATTTATGGATACAACAGAAATCTCTCAAGAAGTTTAACCCTTTCCCAAACGACAAAATTTTAGGGTGATCCACTTCAAAAACTGCCACAAATGACAAAATGGATGTTATTGAAAATAGGATTAGTGTAAATTATGGCATTGAAAATTTTGAGACAAAAGGAGAAACTGCTGATTATCAGCAGTTTCTTCTTTTGTCTCAATGTTTTCACAGGCATTTTATATTAGGGGCATCAAAACCAGGACTGAGGTCATGTTTGGGAGAGGGTTAAAGAAGAGCAAAATGATGAGAAATGGCCAATCACCAGGCATGACCTGACAGCTTTGCAATTATGAATAATACTTTGGTAAAAAAATCAAATTAGAATGATTGCACAGGAGGCAGTTTTAATGTAAATTCTATACATGCACTCTTTCCTTATGACCTTATGAGTTTTGTTTGAAAACATTTGCAACTGAATGCAGAAATCTTAATTTCATCTGTGTTTGAGATGTAGGAGATACATGTGATTGAATGAGTCCATTGATTAATGATTACGAAAGTAAAATTTTTATAAAGAGCGTTGATCCATCAATCTGAAAATGAAATTACCACTTCGAAATATGATAACCTTCTAAAATGTTTGCATCTATATTAATCCTTTCACAATCAATTTGAAAATGAAATTACCACTTCGAAATATGATAACCTTCTAAAATGTTTGCATCTATATTAATCCTTTCACAATCAATTTGAAAATGAAATTACCACTTCGAAATATGATAACCTTCTAAAATGTTTGCATCTATATTAATCCTTTCACAATCAATTTGAAAATGAAATTACCACTTCGAAATATGATAACCTTCTAAAATGTTTGCATCTATATTAATCCTTTCACAATCAATTTGAAAATGAAATTACCACTTCGAAATATGATAACCTTCTAAAATGTTTGCATCTATATTAATCCTTTCACAATCAATTTGAAAATGAAATTACCACTTCGAAATATGATAACCTTCTAAAATGTTTGCATCTATATTAATCCTTTCACAATCAATTTGAAAATGAAATTACCACTTCGAAATATGATAACCTTCTAAAATGTTTGCATCTATATTAATCCTTTCACAATCAATTTGAAAATGAAATTACCACTTCGAAATATGATAACCTTCTAAAATGTTTGCATCTATATTAATCCTTTCACAATCAATTTGAAAATGAAATTACCACTTCGAAATATGATAACCTTCTAAAATGTTTGCATCTATATTAATCCTTTCACAATCAATTTGAAAATGAAATTACCACTTCGAAATATGATAACCTTCTAAAATGTTTGCATCTATATTAATCCTTTCACAATCAATTTGAAAATGAAATTACCACTTCGAAATATGATAACCTTCTAAAATGTTTGCATCTATATTAATCCTTTCACAATCAATTTGAAAATGAAATTACCACTTCGAAATATGATAACCTTCTAAAATGTTTGCATCTATATTAATCCTTTCACAATCAATTTGAAAATGAAATTACCACTTCGAAATATGATAACCTTCTAAAATGTTTGCATCTATATTAATCCTTTCACAATCAATTTGAAAATGAAATTACCACTTCGAAATATGATAACCTTCTAAAATGTTTGCATCTATATTAATCCTTTCACAATCAATTTGAAAATGAAATTACCACTTCGAAATATGATAACCTTCTAAAATGTTTGCATCTATATTAATCCTTTCACAATCAATTTGAAAATGAAATTACCACCTCGAAATATGATAACCTTCTAAAATGTTTGCATCTATATTAATCCTTTCACAACCAAGCCTTGTTGTTAACATCCCTGAAAGGAAAGGAAAGCTTTGGAAATAATTGAGATTAAAGAAGAAAATGCTGCAGAGTTTTACCCCTTTTGTCTAATAATTTTCTATGCAATGCAGATACAGACATTATTCCATGGCAGGAGTTCGAGATCCATTTTTCCTAAGGTTTGGGCATGACCGAGCTTGGCCCATGAAAAATTCATACACCACTATTTTGATAACCCCCTTTTTTGACTAATTCTAAGTTAGGGAGGGTTCAGTACAACCCCCCCCCCCCTCTCCCCTTGGTCCACTTAAGCTTTGTTGTACAGAAATTCTATCTCTATCAACACCAATTTTGTTGTCTGTAGCAGCTTTCATATTAGAACAGTCCATAAATTTGTCATAGAAAAAAGTTTCACTGAAGGTTATGTACAGAACAAAATTTTTAAGGATTGTCTGAAAATTGATATCCATTATCCAGTTGTAAGCAAAATAAAAGGGACTAAAATGAATGTACTTTTTGACAATCATGAATACCATTCATTAGCTTTCTTAACTCTTTCCTAAATGGCAATTATTAAGATTTCTCCAATTTGGGAGTTGTTGTAGACCACAAAATGGATCTTAATAAAGAGTTTATGTACAACATAGCACAGAAAATAATGAATTAAAAGAAGAAAATACTGGTTATCAGCATTCTCTTCTTTTGCCTTTCTAAGGCATTTTCTATTAGATACATCAAAACAGGTCTTATTTGGGAGAGGATTAATTAACCCTTTCCCAAATGACAAAATTTTGGGGTGGTCCAATTTAAAAGCTGCTGCAGATGGCAATATTGTTGTTGTTAAAGATAGAATTTATGAAGAAAATAGCTAAGAAAACATTGAGACAAAAGGAGAAACTGCTGGTTATCAGCAGTTTCTTCTTTTGTCTCAATGTTTTCCCTAGCATTTTCTAATAGGAACGTCAAAGCCAGGTCTTGTTTGGGAAAGGGTTAATTAAGATCTACTGTCCAAAAGAATGGACAATCCTACATTTTTATGCTCCCCGAAGGGAGAGCATATAGTCGCCGCTTTGTCTGTCCGTCCGTCCGTCCGTCCTGTCCGTCCGTCATTCCGTCCGTCCGTCCGTCCGTCCGTCCGTCCGAAGCGATTTCTCCATAACCCTTGGGCCAAATCAAATGAAACTTACCATGTGAACTCCCTATGACAAAATGCCGATGTACTTTTCCCGGTTTTTGGATTTGAGGCCTCGTCATGGGAAAAGGGGACTTAAGGTTAAATACAGTTTTTCTCTAATTTCTCCTAGTCTAATGGTCAGAATTTGATGAAATTTCATATTTGAGTAGCAAATCAGATGCCCTTGACAATAAACTATTTGAAATTTGCGTATACAAAATATGTCATGCAAAAAGGGGGCTTAACATTTTGTTAGCTTTATATTAGCTCTGCATGGCATATATTTATTGTGACAATGCCTTAATCGGGGAGCATTGTCCGTCTCTGACGGCTCTTGTTTTTATCTCCTTTAGTGATACTCGTAGATATAAATACATTTTATGACATCTTATAAATTTTTAGTTTGATAGGGAGGAAAATATTGAGTGACAAGGAAAAAATGCTGGTCGTCAGCATTTCCATATTTTGTCTCAATATTTGAAAGAACCTTTTCTGTAAAAGAACCTCAAGCAGACATTATTTGGGATAGATTTTAGTTCCAAGAACTTTGTAGTTCTATAAGAGAAGAAACAGGCAATTTTCCGGAATTAAACCTTTCCCAAATAGGATCAGGTTTCGATGTCCCCAATTAAAACGGCTTTTGGAAAACATTTAGGAAAATGAAGAAAATGCTTTAATTTCTTCCTTTCTTCCTTTGCCTCAATATTTCCTGGCCTATATCATACACTTTGTGTACCTTAATCAACACTCATTCTGTAGTTTGCAGCAATTTTCAAATGGGATCACACTGAAATTTTGCTGTTTGGGAAAGAATTAAATGAAAGTTTCCCTATCAATAGGCCAATAACTCATCTTTTTAAATGAACTTTATAACAATAGACTTTATTCAAACAATTATCTCCCTTGCGAATTTCGTAGTTAAAAAATCGATAAATTGTCTCCCTTTGTCGGCGAGGGGGCATAGGTAAATGATCGCTCTTACTTGTTTGTAAAAAGCGCATTTCAAAATCCTGATTATTTACCCATTGAAAAAGGATTTCCTGTACAATTTTTTGCGAAATGAAACTTTAATATCTGAATATGCCAAAACCAATTGAGTTTGCGAATTTTCATGCGAAGAATTAGTAAAAAAGAAACATTTCTATACAGTGGAGCACATCTTTACGGGACACAATTGCACTTAGTGGAAATAAACAAATATCGCTCTCGTTTCTTTGCTAAAGGTGCCTTACAAAATCAGGTTTATTTATCGATAGATGTTTGATTATTTTATTTTAATTATTTTGAAATTAAAATTTAAGACGCGTAGTCTCAAAAGTAACATGTTTCGGGTATTTTTCATGCGAATGGTTAGAGAAAAAAGACGCCTGACGGGACACGGTTTGAAGCATTCGACATATTAAATCGAAATAAAGTATTTAAATTTTCCACCGGTTTCTTTTTATTTGATTAATATTATCATATTCACAGAGTTGTCACATAGTTTGTTGATCTGTCTTCCAACGCATTTATAACTTATTAGTCAATTTTGATAGTCTTCAAAAGATTTTTTCATCATTACATTCCGAATGTAATGTTGAAAAAAAAGACCATCTAAATGTCTAGGCATTAAACGTTTCATTGTGAGGAAAAGGAATAACTTTTCTGTCAAGATATTTTTATCCATTCAAGTGTTATATATAGTGATATATTCGAGTATAACAGACTTAACCCTTTCCCAAACAGCAAAATTTTAGGGCACTCCTGTTGAAAGTTGCTGCAGACGACAATATTGATGTTAATAAAGATCAGATTTTTGTATGATATAGCTCAGAAAATACAGAAAACAGAATGCAGAAAAGACATTTCTATCAAGGACGTGAAAACCAGGTCTTTTTTCGGAAAGGGTTAAACTCTTCTGTTTGGAGAAGGATTAAGCGTATATCACATAATTAAGCTCCCATTTATATCTCACAAGTACCAATATGCATAACAGGTGTCTATAGATGACACTTAGTCAATCTACTACTGACACTGACTCCTACTGACTCCTTATACGTTACATGATTTTACCACTATGATTGAAAAAAAAAAAAATAATAATAATATGATGCACGCGAGTCTGACCTCACCAGATATTTTCTAAACTATAGATTTTTACATGAGTGAATATGTATTTTTGATCGTTTTATAACATTTACAAAAAAGTTGTTCTATTACAAACTCAATAAATGAGATGCGCTTTCTGTGAATTTCAGATATATATTGCATGATACTTTTTTCTTAGTAGTTACATTTTAAAGTGAAACATTGGTGTATAATGTATTCAGCTTAGGAATGCTAGAAAAAAATGATTAAGAAAATAGTAATCATGCCGAATTAGGTATTTTCCATATTTGATATAAAATGACTAGTCTATCTTTACAACAATCTTTGTCAATTCCCCAAACATTGACAGAGTGTATTTTAGACCTAACTCTTTCCCGAACTCTTTTCATACTTGAAAACTGCTGCAGACGACATAACAGATTTTGGTAAAGAAGGGATTTTTGTGCAAATTGACAAAAGAAGTATTGAGACAAAATGACGATCTACTCATCATTTTCTTCTTTTGTACATAACAAAAATCAAGTTTTGCTTTTGCAGACGTAAAAAGCAGTCTTTTACGGTAGATGTTTAAGTCCGATACATAAAACCCAATCATGAATAGCCTACGTCCACCTTTTATCACCGAATATTTAGGAAAAATGAAAAAAAAAAACAATATGTGTTTGACAGCTTTCCCTTCTGAGTATACATCCATTGGAGAAATAACAATATCCGCGCATTTGAAGAAATTGATTAATCAAAGCAGCTTATTAACCCGTCACGGCTACCAATTCCTATCTAGGATTAAGTTGATTGCCCCCTCGTGTGTAAAGCCTCGTTTTCACACGGCTGCCGCGCATGCGCAGCGTTATGTGAAAAACCTCTATTAGGCTAAAACACTTAAACCTTTTCTAAGGGCGGATCTACTGGGGGGGGGGGGGGTCTGAATTCCCCTGGCATTGGCTGAAAAATTTAATTTTGACCATATAACATATCGCTGCTTTTCAACAAAAACCTCGTAACTGCAGTTACGAGGTTTTCGTTGAAAAGCAACTATATTTATTGCATTCTAAGCCATCATTTGGGCTTGGACCTCAACCCATCCCCCTGGTAAAAAATGCTGAATCCACCCTTGCCTTTCCCCAAAAGACATGGTTTTAATGTTGCTGAAGGAAAGGGTTTTAAAACATTGAAGGAAATAAGGAAATGTAGATAATCAGCATTTTTTCTGGTTATCTTCTGTGCTATTATGTACAAACTGTATATCTCCTTATGCTGCTCGGTACTTTCCCAAATGGCAAAAAATTGGATTGTTCCAATTTATTAGATTTTAAAGGAGACAAATTTTTATTTATTCTTAAAGTGTCCGATGATTGGCAAAATTAAAGTCTTGTGCCGAAAGAACACCTTACTATTAACCAAATATCAAAGTTTCTACAATTTTCCAACATTAGAAGTGTTTTTATTTCGTCTTTTAAATTGGATATTTTGGTCTTTTCCGATCTTTGCCGAAGAAAATACACTAAACTTCCGACTTGAAACTATGACGTCATACTGGCCACTGAATGACGTCATGGCGGGAAAAACGGGCAGTCATGGGTCATTTCCCGGAAAGTCTGAAATTTCTGAAAAAGTTAAATGTCCGACTTTTCTGTCATAAAGCGACTTCCCCAATCGATACTCAAAACACGGAATTTGTCCTCAGTAAATGTTAGAAAAAAAATGTTAAAACAGTCAAAGAATAGGTCGTAAGTGAATCAAGGAATGTGCCAAAGAACGATTTAAGTTTGTCTGTATTACTCTTACGATCGAGAAATGGATAAAAACTGAGACTTCGCTATATGACAGAAAAGTCGAACACATTATCTTTGTCAGACACCTCATGCTCTAGATTTGGGGCGGAGTCAAGCCATTGATGACGTCAATCCGTGGCAATTTTACGGAAATTGCCGATCTTTATTTTCTCGAAAATCAGTTTTTCAACGATGTAAAGAAAAGCAAATAAAACTTTTAAAACAACCGAGTTTGGCGGATCTTTTATAAAACACGTTAATTTAATGAGTTTCTTCCAATATATGGTGCAATAAACTGCGAAGCTTGGTAGCCTTTAAGCTTCCCCGCCTCTATTCTTTCAGAGAATTAAATATTAGAAAATGTAAAGCAGTCTGAAAATAATTCCCAGATTACTACAGAGGAAATGTGAACTTGTAGTTGAAAAAAAATTAATAGAAAGAAGAGAAAAGGAAGCTAAAAACCTTAAGCGCTTGCAGCATTTGCACCTGGTGTCCTTTCCTGATATTTTGATATTAGAACATCACCATCATTAACCCTTTCCCAGATGACAAAATTCTAGATTTGTCCAAATATGGTAATTACACTGACAACAAATATATGTTTCTTGGAACATGAAGTGAGTACAGGAACAAAAAGAGTAAATTCTGATGATCCACTTATTTCTTCTTTTTGCTCAATGTTTACTAAAATGTTCATCACTAAAGAGACTTTAAAACCATGTCTTTTAATGGGAAGAGTTGGCCATTTACCAAACGGCATAAATTAAGCCTATTAAATGCTGCTGCATTCAGTAAAATAGATGTTGATAAAAACATGATTTGTGTACAATGTAGCTAGAAAAACTTTGAGACAAATGAAGAAAATGCTGAGACATCAGCATTTTCTTCTTTTGCCTCTATGTTTTTAGCTCACCTGAGCACGAAGTGCTCAAGGTGAGCTATTGTGGTCGCTTTTTGTCCGTCGGCGTCTGTCCGTCTGTCCATCTGTCCGTCTGTCCGTCCGTCTGTCCACAATTTGTTGTTACCACTCTAGCACCCACAAATATTGACCAATCTTATTCAAACTTGGTCAAAACATGTATGACCATAAGTTCTCGGATGAGTTCGATTTTGAGTCAGATCGGACCAGGAAGTCCAGAGTTATGTGCCCTTGAACGTCAAAAATGACTAGTTTTGACTTTGTTACCACTCTAGCATCTACAAATATTGACCAATCTTAACCAAACTTTGTCAAAACATGTATGACCATAAGTTCTTGGATGAGTTCGATTTTGGGTCAGATCGGATCAGGAAGTCCGGAGTTATGCGCCCTTGAATATAAAAAAACGCTAGTTTTGACTTTGTTACCACTCTAGCATCTACAAATATTGACCAATCTTAACCAAACTTTGTCAAAACATGTATGACCATACGTTCTTGAATGAGTTCGATTTTGGGTCAGATCGGATCAGGAAGTCCGGAGTTATGCGCCCTTGAATATCAAAAATCGCTAGTTTTTGACTTTGTTACCACCCTAGCATCTTCAAATATTGACCAATCTTGACCAAACTTGGTCAAAACATGTATGACAATAAGCTCTTGGACGAGTTTGATTTTAGATCAGATCAGGAAGTCCGGAGTAATGCGCCCTTGAATATCAAAAATAGCTTAGTTTCAACTTTGTTACCACTCTAGCATCTACAAATATTGACCAATCAAGACAAAACTTGGCTAGAATGTTGGTAACCATACAATAATGAATGAGTTCGATTTTCAGTGTCATTGAAGTAGGAAATCTGGAGTTATGTGCCCTTGAATTTGACAAATTTGCCATTTTCGACTTTGTTTACACTTTAGCATCTACATTTATTGACCGATAAAGACAAAACTTGGCAACAATGATGGTAACCATAAGATGCTGAATGAGTTAAATTTTCAGCTTGATCGGACCAAAAAAAACAGAGTTATTGGCCCTTGAATTTCACAAAATTGCTTTTTTCCACTTTATTTTCACTAAAAAAAACAACACAAATATTGACCAATCAAGACACAACTTTGTCACAATTTAGATGACCATGAGATCTTATATGTTTTCATTTTTCATATTGATCAGACTAGAAAAAACAGAGTTTTGTGCTCTTGATGGTGACAAAATTACTGATTTCGTTGTTAATTTCACTCAAACTGTAATTAATAAATATTGACCAATCAAAAAACAACTTGGACATAAGGTTGATGAGAATATCTTTATCAGAACAGAGTTATGTGCCCTGGATTATGACAAAATAGATGTTTTTTATCGACTTGGTTTTTACTTTAACAGCCACAAATATTGATTATTAAAGATTAAGAATGCTGTTTTCAGCTGGATCATAATCTGGCATCTTAAATTTCGTGTTCTTGTCTTAGAGATACCTAGGTCATGTAAAAGGTGGGTCTTGTACTGCATGGAGAAAGTTTCAAACTTCTATCAGGTGAGCGATCCAGGGCCATCTTGGCCCTCTTGTTTGAATCACTTTCTTTTAGGGGTTTCTATGGAAAGGGTTAAGCCTGTCTGCAATAATGTCTTAATGCTGCAAGCTGTGCATTAACACTGGGATTGTTATAGTTTTTGTGTCTGAAAGCCTCTATATTAATATCATTGAATTTGATTTCCTTTTCCTTGTCAATGACCTAGTGCAATTTAATATATTTCAACAAGAATCTTGTATCTGCAGCTTGTTTTAAGATGCAGTTACGAGACTTTCATTGAAAAGCATTGATATATATCAGGGGTTTCATTAAGAGGCGTGGATGGGACGGGGATTTCCCCCTCCTATTTGACTGAATTTGAGTACATTCCCCCTGCTTCTTTTGAGAATTTTGTATGTGGATAATAGGGAATACATAGAAAATCCCCCACCTACTTTTGCTTCTGGCCCAGGTGGCCAAAAAGTTATTGAAACCCCTGTATATCTTTTGTGGCTAATTGAGACCAGTGATCTTAAAAGCTGATAGTATAAGATGTTTGTTAAAACCAATAGTGGCTTATTGGATTAAATGTGAACAATTGGTTGCTAAAGAAATGTTACCATCTATCTATGTCTAAGCCATAGCTTCATGTCCAGGGAGATTGTTTCACAGTCCAAGTGGCGTTGAGGCCTCTGATTTGAGAGAACTCGAGTTCGATACCCGGCTGCGGCAAATACCCTTACTGACAAAAATGTCACCCATCAATGGTTTGATATCGTGGACCTATGTGGGGGAGCAGCTGGAGGCTCGATAAGGGTGTTGTGGTAGTACTGGTATGAGAAACAATGGGAATCCATGGTTAGGTGCTCCAGCTGCCGCTTTATGACCTTAGTAGTTGAAAAAAGGCGTAAAACCCCAATAAACCAAACCAAGTGGCGTTGAAGTTTTCCCAAACCTTTCCTACAGGGAACTTCAAAACCAAGTCTTGATAAAGAGGAGAAGAATTCTTCCATCCATTACGATCTTGTATAGAATATCACCCTGATCAAAGAAATCTGCTGCCATTCTGTCTCGATATGAAAATGGCAAGATAATTATACTAATGTCTCTGTTACGTAATTTGTGTCAGTTGGTGACAAACATGGTTAACACTCTCCCAAACAGCATAGATTTAGACTCGTCCAATTTGTAATCTGCTGCAGAAATATTGATGTAGATGGGATTTGTATACAATATAACATAGAAAATATTATGGTAAAAGGAGAAAATACTGGTTCTTTTGCCTCAATGTTATTCTCAAGAATTTCTATTAGGGATGTCAAAACCAGGTGTTGTTTGGGACCATAGTTGAGATTAATTAAGGTTTACGAACTGAGAATGAAATGCACAGCCAGATGTGAAATTTGAAAAGTGCCAGTAATTCCTAAACTGAGTTACATTTCCATTCCAAATACAAACATAAGCATTTTGAATGGTTTAGAATTTTGAATTAATGCATAGAGTAAGTTCACCGTTTATCGACACCTTAAGCTTTCACATTTATTATTATGACTCGTAGGTATCATTCATTTGATTTCTTGCAAGATTCATGTAACGGCACTTTTCATTGGTCATTTCTTTGTATTGTATACGTATTTTGCACTTTTCAGCCAATAAAATTCGCGATTACAATGTAGGCGGTGAAACAGTAAAATTTTAAACATTTCCCTTTTATCGACACCCTCTCTCCCTATTATCGACACCCAATTTTTTTCTTTAGAAAATAAGGACTTAACTTGTTTTATGTAACCATTTTCAAGGCATGACCCAGCTTTGACATCGCTGCTTAAATTTGCTGTGGAAAACATTGAGAGAAAAGAGAGAATTGTTGATAATCGTTAATTTTTCCTTTCCTTTTCCCTTGATAATTTTAATGTTATGATATTAACTTCTTTCACTTTTGACACCAATTAAAAATATTTTCTCGTCTGCAACTCCATTCAAAAAGTGTAAGTATCTAAATCTGCGATGTCTTGGGTGGGATTTATTTGATTTGTAAATAAAAATGATTCATGCGAAGTGTGGAGAAAACTTCGCTTGTTAACACATTTGTGAAAAAGACGCCAGTAGCATGAGGACACTTATGAAATCGCTGTGGAAAAAGGATAAACCATTCAACATCATAAGAATATCCGGTTAAATGGTTTGTTTTTTAAACCACGCATCCATACAAAATGCGACTATCCACCATGATGGGCAGACACACACACAAAAAAAATGAAAGTGTTGGCTCTGTAAATGTGATAGGCATACCTTGTCACTTAATTATTCCAATTAATGATTTAATTTATCCACAACCCTATTCAATTAAAACTTAATATGCACACCATGAACATTAAACAAGTGTGCCTCTGAAAAGCGTGTATTTTGTGAACAATGTGTAAAGTATTGAATAGCAGGTGTTGGCGGCTTTGTTTGATGTTCACAAAGTTTCCAAAACAGTCTGTGGTGTGACGAATATATGACGTCATTTTGTTCCGACAAAGGAATGTGAAACAGCGTGCGGACTTGCCTGTCAATCAATCATATTAATCATGGATGGGTGGAGACTGACAAACTGTTTAAGCCAATCAATTCAGCGGTTGTACGGCATAGATAACTCTGTATGTAAGACCATCGTAAATTAGGGGATGCTTTTCCCGAGTGTTTTGGTGACTAACCAATGAGTTTTTACTCTTTCAAACTAAGTAACAGGGCGGTACCCTTTGCAGGGGTCAAATTATTCCCCATCTCATGATCTGCATTAAGTTTTAGGCTATAGCATAAGTTTAAACTAGTGTGACCTTTGTGATGGATTAAAGGATGTTTGTTACAAAGTAAGACTCGTCATTTTTATTCATGTATGTTAATCTTGAGTTGGGAATTTGAGCGAAGATGAAATACGATTTTCAGATGACAATTTTAAATACATATTTGTCCTATTTTACATTGAAATGGTAGGTAAACTACAGGCATTAACATCACTTCTACTTTTCAACATTAGGGTACGGCTAGATGCGATGTCTTAGCCACAAACTTGATGATTGGTAATGGTTGGTATTGGAAACCCAGATGATGACTAAAGATTTTGGTTGCATTATAATTTATTGCAACTTATATAGGGTAGCGACCAGATCGTAGCCTATATAATCTGGTGACCAAATACATCCCAATTGAAATAATTACTAATACAATTAGCTACCGTTTACAACGTGTACAAATTATCAGATGTTCCTGTAGTCTAAGTAAACTGAAGCCTCAGAATTTCAATTTTAAAAGCACTTTTTCAGTGGGTGTCGATATTAGGGAAACCATGACTAATCTTTCCTAATTATCGACACCCATAGATTTTACAGAAATTGAAAGGCAATACACATTTAACAGTTTAAAATGTAAAGGATAACATATTTTAAGCTAAATAAATGGTATACGCAGGGAAAATATGCCAGATAAAAGTTAAGAATTTTGAAGAAAAAAATTCAACCAGCCTTATCTCGGAAGTTAAGACTGACCCAAATTTATGATGATCCTGAAAAACATGGACAAGAATGTGGCCTATAAACTCCAAAATTGCATCTTTAAGAGATGACATCGCAAATATTGATATTTTCATATCAGGAGCGAGGCTGGAATCGTATTTATGATAAAATCGTGGGGGTGTCGATAAATGGACAGTGTCGACATTAGGTGAACTTACTCTACTTATTGAAATATTTGACAAAAATGTTCAAAATTACCTCCATTGCATATGAATATAGAGTGAAATAATATTAGTAAATTATATTCTTCTTGAAGCATAATCTTGAAATCCGGCACGGTGAATCAACTTATGTGAAGTGTATTTACAGGTGTGTGTAATTTGATGCATTTCGTATGGCTAGAAAGTAGTGTTTTCATTCTCAGTTCGTAAACCTTAACCACAAGTAAAACAGGCCTCTTGAAACTGTTACCCGTAAGATCTTCCTTATCATATGCCACCAAAGGTGGTCATATATTCATGTTGGGTGATTATGTGACACAACAATTTCAGAAAAGGTGGTCATATATTCATGTTTGGTGATCATGTGACACAACAATTTCGGAAAATTGTTGATAATTTAGTAAATTCTTGACGCCTATACATAGCCATGCCCCGTCTCCAATGAACAGTTAGCGAACACTATAGTTGTCGCCACATCGTATGGCACGTGTTTATGTTTTCTTTAACGTTCAATTACATTTGAACAAAACATAAACATTGTGCCATACGATGTGGCGACAACCATAAGTCAGATAGAGTCTGTATAGTAGATTCTATGCGATATAAACATTCAATGCCATGCATGCATTTGAATGTTTATTTTGAGTAGAATCTACTATATAGCCTCTATCTAATACTCGGTTTGTTATATTTTGTTTATGTCAAACCAATACAAGGAACGTTTGGGTAAGGATTATAACAACTGCATAAAAGACCATGAGGACATCTTAGTAGCCAATTTACAAGATATTTCTTTTCCTCGAATACAATTCAATGGAGACAATTTATCAAGAATTCGTTTTAACTCATACGATTTGCCAATTTACATGATAATTGTATCATTGAGACACATACCAGAGACAATTTTATCATGTGTTCTGTGCTTAACTATTGTAAGTGAGTGTATTTTCATATGCTGATACAATAGTTTTGCACTAATCCTATGATAAAAAGATTCTGTGTAATGGGTTATACAACTTGACGCCAAATTCAACCATCATTCAAATGTGGTTAACCCATTCCCATAATAGTGATGCCTTTTAGTAATCCAATTGAAAAGGCTTGTGAAAACATTTAGACAAAAGAAGAAAATGCTGATGATCAGCATTTTCTCCTTTTGCCTAAATATTTTTTGGGGTTATGTAATTCATAAATCCTCCTTTGCTCCACATCTATTTTGTCTGCAGCAGCTTTCAAATTGGAACAATCCAATTTTGGGGTGTTTGGGAAAGGGCTTACTCTTTCTTCAAAGACAAACAAGCTATCAACATTAGATGGAATAATCCTGTCTGGAAAGATTCCTTCCATTCAAAGAAAGTGCATGATGTAAAATTAAAGATACCATACTTTCATCTTAATGATTTCCTAATTAAGACCTGGTTTTGGCTTCCCATTCTAGGAAAGGTTGAAAAACATTGAGGCAAGAGACATAAATGCTTTTAACGATCATTTTCTCCTTTGTCTTCAATTTTTTCTGAGCTTTGTTTTCATATCTTCATCAACTGCTATTTTGTCCTCTGCAGTCAAAATCAAATTGGATCAGTCTGAAAGGTGGTCTTTAGGGAAAGAGTTAAACTGCACAAGAATTCTTTGTGAGCTATTAACATTTTATTTTTGCATTTTATTGAACATAAGGGTATTGTAAGTTATCAGCTCTCTATTTTCCAAACAAAAAACATGAAGTCCATTTCAAAGGTAGCACAGGGGACAAAATAAGTTAAAAGTTCCATTCCACAAGGTTGAAAACATTAAATGGTAAAGAAGGAAATGCTGATGCTGATAATTTCATTTTTTTCATTATAAATTCATCCGTGCAATTAATACGAGGGCCCATCAATAATTTCGAGAACTAAATCTACTATTCAAATACCTGTTGACATATTATCACGAAAATGGGTATGCTGAAAGCTCATTCCTTTTCCAATCGACTCATCTTATTTAAAAACGATGACGTCAAAACAATATGACGTCATGACAGAATTATGACGTCACATCAATAGCGTTTGTAAAAAATGACGTCAATGTGCATTTTTGAACAATCCATTATGATAAAGTTTTATGTATTTCTCAATAGTTCCTGTACGGACATTTGTAAAATTTTACATGTATTGTAAAGAGACATATGTTTATGGAATGACGTTATTTGAAAGCGGGTGCTACGCTTCAGAGAGGGTAGATAGATTAGAGAAAATGAACGATTTTACTAGCTGACCGGAGACAATAAAGCTAAAAGAAGGCTTCTAAAATCCTAGAATTCGTTCTTGAAAATTGAAAATAATGTGTTGAAATAGTAGTGACACACTTGGATAATTTGTATGATAAAGTAAAAGACAGTGTGAAAATTAATCTCGGAATGAGACGTGCATCAGCAGGACTGGTACTGCGCTAGCCGCTTCCTGGCGGAATGGAGCAGTGGGTCACAAGGAGTCATAAATGATACCAAAGTTATCAAGAAGACCGCCATAACTTTGCAAATCAAATAGATACATGTGACGCGACATCTAAGCATCGTTTTGAGTCGAAAAGTAATGAACAAATCCCAATTTGGAAGCGTTATTCTTCGTTCTCACCCACAAGAACGTTGATTTCCATATGTGCCAGTGAGACAAATGTCATAATTTTCATCGATATTCGAGGAATATAACTAAAATATTTTATGTCTATAGACCAGTAAGACCAAAGACCAGTAAGTACTTATAGTCCAGTCATTCTAGGGTTTGACCTTCAACTAATTGCAACAGAAATCATTCTTGGATTTTTAAGTAGCCTTTGGTGATATGAATAACATATAAAAAGTCTCCAACAATCTGAGGGTGGGAAATCACTAAAATTTAGCAAAAACATTCGGATAGATGTACTATCCGGATACTCTTCCCTTCAATTTTGTATTTTAATGTTTCAGTGATCAAAATGACAACGTATGCGCTAATTCATGCAATAATCTCGAGAAATTCATTTATTTGGTATTTGGAAGTAATAAAGTGGTTAAATTTGTCTCAAATAGAACATTATTTTCATTATCACTTTCAAATCTTTAACCAAGAAGACTCCTTTTACCTCCTCCCCACTCCCCCTTTCTCCGTCATTTTCGGAAATAATTATTCGACTGAAAAGAATATTATTGCAATTAATATAGAATATCATATCAGTAACACTAATTCCCATAATTCAGCAAGGGCAGATCTAGAGGGGGTCGAGGGGGTGGGGGTTCCGGACCCCCTCCCACTGGCATTGGTCGAAAATTGAAATCTTTTTTTGACTATATAACATTAGTAGGCTAAAGCATTACATATTTAAAATACTTAAAGCAATCATTTTAGCTTGGACCCCTCCCTCCCCCGGAAAAATCCTGGATCCGCCCTTGTTCAATGCAGACATTTTCAAGAACGCTTTTTAGGCTATCTTAGTAAAAATCTGACATGCAGCCTGTAGCCTATATAATGTTCTACGTACATGTAATTGTTCTTTTGAATATTGAATGGCCTACCAACCAGTAGATCTGCTTGTTTCTACGGAATAGGAGAAAGATATTGGCTATTAATAGTTTCCTTTACCAGCATTTTCTTGGTTTTCACATCCCTGATAGAGAAACCAATAGAAAACACATATTAGAACACATTCTGATCATCATCATTTCTTCTTTTCACTCAACGTTTTCTGTCCTTGTGAGGTTATTGAACCTAATTTGGAAGAACAAGAGTACCACATCCACTTTTTGTATACCGAAGGTTGTCACACACATACGTATCATCTCTAGGCATAAGCCGTAGGCGTAGGAAGGTTTATAATATTGGGGGGGGGGGGGGGACTAATGTTTAAGGGAATGGAACCCGACCGAGCGTACCGTTGCTAGGGGGTCTGGGGGCATGCCCCCACTCAGAAAATTTTGAATTCTAAGAAGTCATTTCCTGTAATCTGAGCATGGGGGGCACAGGATATGCTGCCCCCTCTAAATTATTGGGGGGGGGGGGGATGGCCCCACTCTTCTTACGCCAGTTTATGTCTGTCCGTCATGTCTGTTCATGTTACATCAAGGGTCCAACCACCGCTCAGATCAACTGGATCAAGCTCGATCAAACGACCGAGAACAAATTAATCTAAGCCGGCATGGATGATCGGGAGTGGTTATGAGCGGAGATCGAGTTTGATCTAGACCTATTTTGGGCTTCTTGCTCGAACATGTTTACATGTCAAAATTACTTGTGTGTGATCGAGTACAAAATTGATTTGCAAGCCAGGGATTGAGTATTTATCGTGTAGAAGATCGACTTGGTTCAGAATCAATCTTGTCTCAAGATCGAGTGTGCTCGGGTTGCTATCGTTTAGAAGACCTGCACGCGATCACTTCGCCTTTAAGTCGAGTGAGTCCCAACCTAATCCCGAACCTAATGGACCTGTGCTCAATCTGTTCTCCCAATCAAATGGACTGTTGAAGTCGAAATGACTAAATCGACTAGAGATCGAGAATAAGTCATTTGATCGATGTTGATTTGGGACGGGACGGAGATCGTGAGGGGTGACTTTAAGAGATAGAGTTGATCTAGTAGGCAGAGGGAACCTAGCATAATGGGCGAATTTGGATTAAATGCTTACATTTTAGTTTTTCTTATCACCTGCCCGTATGAATTTTGTCGAGGTTTGTCATATAAAGACGCCGTACCATATACGACCATACCATGTACGACCACTGCTGATATAGCCTACATGATAAAGTTTGAACAGACATGAAAAAGACGCAGTATTTAGCAGTTTTCCACCTGTGATTAAAACATTTAGGGACGCAGATGCAAATGACAAAGTTTTTTATCATTGCCAATGCACGACCTCTGACACCTTCGCAAGCCAATGGTTCTACCTCCACTTTGTTTCTTACGAGCAAGGTGGAGTCGAAATCCGAATCAAATTTGAGGCACTGGCTTTTGCAAAAGTTAAATTTTAGAGAAGGCAATCGCTCAGAATACATTTTTTATTTGACATGTGAGCAGCGTAAAAAACGTTGTTGATTAGAATGGCACAATTTACTATTTAAAGCAAGGCGTAGAATAGAAGTCCACACACACACACATACACAAAAGATGCGTACGCGGTTACTATTTGCCAGAGTGTAATACATGTGTCATGATGCGTCATGATGCCTAATAATCGCAAGGTATTGGAAGGTTTTGAACAGTTTGCATAAAATAATTTCTATCAGGTTTTGAAATGGGCTTAATTTAGATATGCCATACTTTGTGAATGGAAAGTTATGACTTGTTTCCGCGTGTGTTTGAATCCAATATTAGCCACTTAATTTTGATATCTCGGTAAGAAATCTTGGGGTCCATCAATCCAGGGATGTTAACTATTTAGCTCGAGTTTGATTCCCAGATCGACCATTATCCCTCCCAATACGCAAATATGGTAGACTTGTAGAAGTATAAGATGAGCAACAGATTAACGTATTGGATATTTTGCGCGCTGATCTTTGTCGATGGTATTTTCAAAAGCCACCGGGGACCCATTCAAGATCAAATTCCTTTTCACTTTGAAATGAGAAGATATTGCGTTGTGGAACCGGACACCCCCTTAATTTTGTAAAACATTCTTATCTTGAAAACCCTTGTTCCCTTTAGGAAAATGCCTGTGTCCGCGCTTGGTCAGCATGGACTTTCACTGTCTGATTTAGATCCGTGCTATTATCCAATATCTGTTTCATTACATTTAATTGAGCAGCATGGATCTTAGCTGTGATATCGTAGCCACAAACTTGATGGTGGGTATTGGTTTGTGGCTACGAGTCCGCCCTCTTCCTTCTATGGAGCAAGACGAACAAGTGGAAAATACATTTTTCTGCAAAAATATTTGAATAGCAACACATGTAATCAAAAGTAGATCCCATAAACACATAGGCCTATTTCATGTCACAAATGTGGTAAAAAAGTATTAACAAGATTTTTTATCAATTTTTCTTTCAACTCAAAATTTTAGTGTAGGTATAAAAATGGGTAGGTAGGATCTAGTCCGCTTCAAAATTTAATTGAACTTTATTTGAAAGTGATTTCAACATAAAACCATGCTGAATAGACAGGAAAATGGTTAACCTGTCGATAGGTAACGTTCTTACTACATTCCATAGCTTTATTTAGAAGTTTGACGAATTCTCAGTTTGACTATGCTAAACTTGCTGGAATGAATCACTCCAGCACCTGCTCCATTGCAACATATATGAAGCAGTTGTAACCAAAACCCAGATCAGAATTCAAAAGGTTTCGGTTACATTATTGCAACTACATGGCTCTTTAATAAGGCTTCATTTTTTATCTTGTTCCACGGATGTCTCAAATGCCGTCACTATGCCTATATAGGCCTAGGCCTGTATGCCATTAGTCTGAACTTTTCTATTGTCCAGGCTCAATTTAAAAGTGTTGAAACAAAAGAAAAAGACTCTGTTGACAAGTTCTAACACTCAAAATTCATTATAAATTGGTTTTCATGTCTACACACATTGGTTAATACCGAAATCACTCCTATATACACAAAACTGAAAGTACAAAAGAAAGAGTATCCGGACAGTACATGGATATCCGACTTTCAACCTTAAAAAAACCTATCAAGCATAAGAATATTAGGGTAGTATTCAGTATATAAAATATGCTGATTCATATAATTATGTTGCTAAAAGTTTCATTATAATTGTTGGATTATGATTAAAAATGCCGGATAGGTATGGATAATGTTATTTGAAAAGGAAAATTTTGTTGGTGACGAAAATTAAAGAAAATAATTTCTTTTTCGTAAAAAATCTACCTTTATAGACTCTAATGTAGGCATTTGGATAAATCCAATAAAATCAATGTGTGAAATCCCTTCAAATGATATATTTTCTTATAAAAAGATACATTTTAAAGTATACGTGGAATAGTATTCGGATAGTACATCTATTCGAAAATTTTTACTTAATTCCTCATTTTTTGTGATTTCCCACCCTAGGATTACAGGAGACTTTTAATATGTTGTGTGCAATACCGAAGGCTACTTAAAAAGCCAAGAATGATTTCTGTTGCAATTAGTTGAAGGTTAGTCCCTATTTTCGGCTAGAATGACTGGACTATTATAATTTTGCAGCAGTAATCAAATCTGGTCTGCCACCCGCTTTTATGAGACAGCGCGCAAATATTACAAGGTCCGGAATTCTGCCACGCTATGACAGCGCGTCGCGCCATAGCCGACACGTTAAAAAGGCTGGTATTGTGAAACTAGTAATAAAAAATATTACCAAACCCTCCGCACCACACAGATTATGCAATTTGCGACTTCTAGTTATTTCCAAATCTTATAAATAAACCACGGGATGTAGATAATGAGTAAAAAGAAGAATTGGGGTGTGTCATTTACAAATGAACCAGGATCTGGAAAAACGTCCCTTATAGCATTTGAGAACAACATGGTTCCAGATCAGCCTGTGTATACACGCAGTCTGACCAGGAACCATGATGTTCTCCAATAGCTAGCACTTGGCCAGTAGCAACCATTTGAGAGTAGCAAAGATGCTGGCTAGACTGCATCTAGGCACAGTCTGACCTTGAAATCTGGCTGTCTTAAATGCTATAAGGGACGTTTTCCCAGATCCTGGCTCAAATGTTAGCGTGACAGGTCACGTGACGGGCTGTAGCACGTGCCACACGCGTAGGTCAAGCGGTGAAACGAATGCAAATTGTTCAAGGGATGTTAATGTTATAAGAAATGTGTAATATTTCAAAGGTTATCAACATATTTTTAGCTCCACTGGCCGACAGGCCAGCGGGCTATTGTCATGGCGGTGTGTCCGTCGTGCGTCCGTGCGTCCGTCCGTCCGTCCGTCCGTAAACTTTTTCTTTAAAAATCTTCTCCTCAGAAACTACCAGATGGATTTCAATCAAACTTCACAAGAATGATCCTTGGGTGACCCTCTCTCAGATTCCTTCAAAGAATTTGGATTGAATCAGAATAACCTGAATTATCTGCCCTTGAATGTCAAAAATAGCTGGTTTTGACTTTAATTTTACTCTAAAATCCACAAATGTTAACCAATCAATACAAAACTATAACAGAATGTTGGTGACTATAAGATCTTGCATTGGTATAATTTTCAGCTTGATCTGAATTTTACATCATGAGTTATGTGCCCTTGAAATTGACAAAATTGCCATTTTCGGCTCTATTTTGACATTGCTTTCACTCTAGCAACTACAAATATCAACCAATTAAGACAAAACAGAGACAGAATGTTGGTGACCATAAGATCTTACCTTGGTATAATTTTCAGCTTGATCTGAATTTTACATCATGAGTTATGTGCCCTTGGAATTGACAGAATTGCCATTTTCGGCTCTATTTTGACTTTGTTTTCACTCTAGCAACTACAAATATTGACAAATCAAGACAAAACTTGTACAGAATGTTGGTGACCATAAGATCTTGCCTTGGCATAATTTTCAGCTTGATCTGAATTTTACATCATGAGTTATGTGCCCTTTAAATTGACAAAATTGCCATTTTCGACTCTATTTTGACTTTGTTTTCATTCTAGCTACTACAAAATTTTGACCAATCAAGACAAAATTTGTACATAATGTTGGTGACTATAAGATCTTGCCTTGGTGTAATTTTCAGCTTGATCTGAATTTCATATGAGTTATGTGCCCTTGAAATTGACAAAAATTGCCATTTTCGGCTTTATTTTCACTTTTGCAACCATTAGTATTAACTAATCAATACAGAACTTTCACAGAAGTCTTACTGACCATACGATCTTACTTGCTTGTTATTTTCAGCTTGGTCATGCATTTGCTTGTTTGCGCAGCCTGAACCTTTGAAATTGCATTCAACAAGACAAACAATCAGGCCTGTGGAGCGCTTCCAGGCCGCCAGGACTGTCTAGTTCTGATATAAGATTAGTTCTCGAAATTATTGATGGGCCCTCGTATGTAGAAAATTCTACAAAATATTCCTTATTCACATTCATTTTGTTTTCTGCTACGCGATGGAATCATGTTCTGTCCAAAATTGCGCTGTATAGTCCTGAGACCTTAACTCTTTCGCTGCCGATGTCGCCGAAAAGCGACTTGTAAGGAGACTGCCAATGTCGCCTTTTGGCGACTTCAAAACAATAGCTTAATTAGGTCATTCAAGGTCAAGGTCAGGGTCATCTGATCAAACTGCCTGATGCTGAGTATGCTATTCAACAAAATATTTTATGTGCAATCACTCCTGAGGGTTTCAGCTTCACATTCATCAAATAACGATCTTTACAATATTATAAACTGATAAGCCCTGTTATGAAGTTTAAATAAAATTGGCACTAGAAATAGCACAATTCCAGGAAATTTGGCAGCGAAAGAGTTAAACTTTACAAGAGAAAGTACATGTATCATACCTTTTAACCCATTTGCATAAAAAACTGAGAATGACCATTTGACACCTTTCAAGAAACATGTTTGGGAAAAATTGTGGAAAATGAAGAATTTGCTTTACAAGCAATTTTTCATTTCCTCCATTGTTTTACCTAGAAAGACTGAAAAATGTTAAATTCCATTCACTTGAATATCTTTGAATTTGGAAAAGTCCAAATCTTTGCTTTGTTGGAAAGGGTTGAGAAGTCTACAACAAGGGTTGAATGGAAAAAAGAAAGAATAAAGACTAGAACCAATTTCCTGTTTCAGTAGGAAAATTGTGAAGGTAATTACTTCCATATAATTTCAGACAGAGACAATATTGAGAGTGATTCAAAAACCAAGGGGGACGACCAAAAGAAAACATGAGCATCTAAATTACCCATATAGATTGTACTTAGGAAAGAATTGAAAGAAAAGAAGAAAATGCTTATCAGCATTTTCTTCTTTTCTCTCAACGCTTTCCTATTATCAGACAACACAAATTTAGACTTGACCAAATTCAAAGATGATGTAGATGACAATTTTAAGTGAATGAAATTTGAAAGATATTTTTCTCTTTTAGGGTAGAAAACATTGTGAGAAAGGATGAAATTGCTTGTCACAAGAAATTTCTTTATTTTCCACAATATATTTCCCAAGCATTTTCTTGTAAGGAGTCAAAAGGTGTCACTGTGCAGTAATGGGTTGATAGGGACCTCAACATGCAAAGGTTTAGGATATTTACTATTCATAAGAAAGGTTCACATTTTATTTTTAGCTCGACTTTTCGAAGAAAATGAGAGCTTATACTGTCACCCGAGCGTCGGCGTTGGCGTCGGCGTTGGCGTTGCAACAAAGGTTAAAGTTTTTTCAAACATCAATAACTTCCATACTATCGAAGGGATTCAACCCAAACTTGGAATACTTATTCACCATCACACCCTCTACCTTACTACCAGGGCCCATGACCCCCTTTATACTAAGCACTTAGAAAGTCGAGCGCGCTGTCTTCGGACAGCTCTTGTTAACAAAAATTACAGACTGCAAATAGACAATAATACTTAAAGATGAGTAAAAAAAAAACCCTGAAAGCTAATTTCCTGTTTCAGTAGGAAAATTTTATAGAAGATTACTTCCGTCTAATTTCAGACAGAGACAATAACGAAAGTGATTCTGAGCCTCAGAGGGATGACAGAAAGAAAACGCGAGCGTCTAAATTACCGAGTTACAGAAAAAGTACAGCCTCGTCGCGGGCTCGAAGAGATGCAAAATCCAGGTAAGAACAACTAGATCCTTGATAGACAATCAGCTCTTAACAGCAAAAAATGCACTATTCAAATTTGTAACATGTTGCAGACAATAATTTTATGTAGATGAAATTTTAAGAGATCTTTCCATTTCGAGTTTGAAAACATTGTGCAAAATAAAGAAATTGCTTTTGACAAGCAATGTTGTTATTTTCCACAATGATTTTCCAAGCCATCTCTTGTGAGGGAGTCAAAAGGCGTCAATGTGTGAGAATTGGCTAATTCATTACCAGTATTTGTCTTCTTTTCCCTCCATATTTTCTCTCCTAATGATAAGCTAGAAATTTATAATTTCATTTTCTTTCATCTTAGCACTTTGAACTTTTTTTCAATATATTTGAAAAAGTTTCAGAACTTTGATATTTTGAGTTTTTGATAATCTTATCACCTGTAAATAGCTGATTGATTAGACATGCGCACTCGATAGTTAACTCTTTCCCAAACAACAATTTTTAGGGTAGTCTATTTGAAAGCTGTTGCAGACAACAAAATAAATGTTACAAAAGATTAGATTTGTGCACAATATAGCACAGAAAATATTGAGGAAAATGGAGAAAAGTTGTTTTTTACCAGCATTTTCTTCTTCTGTTTCAATTTTCAATGTCAAAACCTAGTTTTGTTTGAGAACAGGTTAACCCTTTCCCACACAGCAAATTTTCAAAATTTCTTTTTCAAAAGCTGCTGCAGACGACAAATGGACCTTGTTTAGGATAGAATTTGCCTACAATATAGCATAGAAAATATTGAGACAAAAGGAGAAACTGCTGGTTATCAGCAGTTTCTTCTTTTGCCTCAATGTTTTCCCAAGCCTTTTCTATAAGGGACGTCAAAACCAGGTCTTGTTTGAGAACAGGTTAACTGTTCGTACATAACTGTGCTTTTTGTCACCCCCAACAAGGCTTTGAATGACACTGTGGAAAAAGCATTGAGGAAAAAGCAAAAAATTGCTTGTTACTTGTAATTACGAAAATGTATTTCATTCATCTCCCACATTGCTTTCTTCTCAGAAAAAGCTGAGAAGGTAAAGTGTTGTTGTCTCGTGACAGATCATTTTTGCAAAGTCCTTCTTTTTTGGTTAACCCTTTCCGAAACGGCAAAATTTTAGGGTGATCCACTTCAAAAACTGTCACACATGTCAAAATGGATGTTATTAAGGATAGGATTTGTGTAAAATATGACACAGAAAATTTTGAGACAAAAGGAGAAACTGCTGGTTATCAGCAGTTTCTTCTTTCGTTTCAATGTTTTCCCAAGCCTTTTCTATTAGGGACGTCAAAACCAGGTCTTGTTTGGGAAAGGGTTAAAGACGCTGTAAAAGCCTATTTTGACTGGTTACAAATGATCATTATTTATTACCAAATTGTCTGAACTTTGGCAATAACGGCTGTTACCAGGGAAAAATAATTAGGACATCATGTCCTTAACAAGTAATATTAATGGGTTATAGTTCATTAACATTATGAGTTATGTCATTTTATGAATAACCGCATCCGCAGAACCATGATAATAGTTTATGGCGTCTGAGGTTTTTTGTACTTTTGTATAGAAAATGTCTGTGATGGTGCCAATGTTATTAAAACTGGAGAAAGATTTTTCTCTGTGTAGATTAAGAAAGTTGATCTTTAGTGTGGAAAATGATATCTTGACTCTTTCCCAAACAATTGCATTTTTTGATGTTTCTGAAACAATCAGAAAAAAATGGAAAGAAAAGAGGAAAATGCTGATTATAAGAAATTTTCTCCTTTTCCTTCAATATTTTCTGTGCTTTGATCTAAACAAATATCATATTAATGTTATTTAAACCCATTTTGTCATCTGCAGCAAATTTTGAATTGGTGCGGTCCAAATTTTTGCTGTTTTAGAAAGCGTTAAGGTATTTGAAGGTCGGATCCAGATCAATCTGCGCATAATGTGCACAGCCTGGTTAAGATCCAAATTGTTCATTCATAACTTCATTACCTCTCGCAACTAAATGAGAACAACAAGGTGCATGCTGATCTTGAATCTTGGTGCATGCTGATCAGTATCCATTATAGGCATAGACACAGGTGCAGCAGGTGCCTCATTCGCAGGAACAATTATTGCTGGAGATTCGGCATGTCTCTACAATGGAATTAAAATGACTCAAAAATTGTGTTCACGAATAGTATAAAATGCACCAAATCACACCATTTTTATACGCCGCCGGAGGCGGACGTATATTTGCGTCATCTTCTCCGTCTGTCCGTCCGTCCATCCGTCCGTACGTCCGTACGTCCATCCACTTTTCTTGTCAACGCAACTCCTCCTAAGTTTCTGGCTGGATCTTCTTGAAACTTGGTCAATGTTATCACCTCAATTGGTAGATGTGCATGAAGGAAGGATTTTATGGTTCATTGATTTTTGCCTGAGTTATGCCCCTCTGGCTGGATCTTCTTGAAACTTGGTCTATGTTATCACCTCAATTGGTAGATGTGCATGAAGGAAGGATTTTATGGTTCATTGATTTTTGCCTGAGTTATGCCCCCTTAAAACTTAGTCCCTGGGGCAGCGTATATTGTGACCATGGCACTCTTGTTAAAAAGAAATATTAGGGGGGGGATGTCCCAGGCCCTCTAGAAGAGATTCTCAACTTAGGCACTCGCCCTCACTACTTTGAAGCTAATTTTTCCGCATGAATACAAATAACATGGCTACTCTGTTTTCCTAGTCTTTGTTGGTCCCAAGAATTAATCAAGTATGACAAAGGTGAAAAAAGGTCAACTTAATAAATGCAAGACTGCATGCAGAGTAAGAAATAAAACCGAATTTCATTTTCTAAACAACTGTGCTATGAATTTTGTATTCAATGAATGATGCCAAGACAGTACTTAACCCTTTTGGGAACAAGATACATCTCTTAGAAAAGGCTTTGGAAAACATGAGACAAAAGAAGAAAATGCTGATAACCAGTATTTTATCCTTTTGTCTCAATATTTTTTTGCTAAATTGTACACAAATACTTTACCAACAACCTTTTTGTTGTCTATATCAGCTTTCATACTGTAAAATTAAGTCTTAATTTTTGCCATTTGGGCACACATTTAAAAGTTGATGGTGTTTCAATAATGAATGAAGATCAGTATCTTTAGCATTTGTGAACCAAATAAAGCAAAGTAATTGACTTTTGTGGTGTGGCAAAATTACATTCGCCTAACACTATTTTTCTCTATTTCACACGGGTACAATGCAGTTATGGGCACAATACGATTCAGTTTGACAATATCTCTGTTTTTCTTGTAAAACCTCATAGCTACAGCTTTAACTGGACTAGAAGATTTGTGAAGAAAAGTGATGATATCCAACTTATCAAACCATGCAACTTATATGGGGTCTTGTGTCAAGTTGTCTTTAATTGGATTGTAGACTTGTATACAATTACCTTTGCACAATTATTCAAGTTATTACACAAAACAACTTTTCTGTGAAATCTCACGAAATAAAATTATATCCTTTGAAATCCATGTGTAGGGAAGGATTTTATCCAGTTTACTGTGACGTAATTTCGGAAAAACAAATAGTATATTGTTGGTGTTGTTGTAACATCTCGTAACTACAGCTTGATTCAAGCCGTAGTTAATAGATTTTATAACAACACAGACGATTTATCAAAACATAACTGTAAATCAAGTCTATTTTTAGCACGAAATTTATTGCTATTGGCTCTGACCAATAAATCATTTGGGATATTTGGTATAGACAGGTCATCTTATTATACAGATTCTAACCTTTATTAATGCAGGATGACATTTTCTTCTGATGTATTTAAGACTCGAGATGTTTTGGATGATTTCTCGAGAGAAATATATAGACGGCCATCTAAACTGTAATCTTCCTGACAAATTATACACTTCTTTCAGAGTGGCGGTACTTATATTGGTCTTTATATTTTGTCTGCATTTGTGCACTTTATATTATGTTTGAACAATTGATACTGAATTGGTCCTTCTGTACTTTAAAATCAAAACCAGGAGCCCGTATTATCAACGATATTTCGACCAGGTTTTTATGTAAACTGTGTAACAAAGCATCAGTTCTGATTGCACAAGATATCAGATTTGGCCAATCGAGTTTGTTGTTACAAGTAATTAGGCAAAAATAAGTGTACGATCATTGATAATATGGGGCCCAGGTCTTGTTTGGGAGAGAATAAGATGATTTATTCATTGAAGAGGGAAAATAATCATAAAATGCCCATTTTAGAATTTCCAATTCAAATAAGAAGCTTAGGGCAAACCCATTGATGTGCACTTTTAGATGTCTAAGAGCCTTGCAGTTGTGGAGTTTAATTTCTCTTTCAAACGGTACCAAAATGGCAATAAGAAGGCACAAACTCTCTAACTAATGAAACCCTTGTCACTCATGAAACTTCACTTTGAAATGTTTGAAGCATTTGATAATCTTCAAAGAGATTAGTCTAGAGTGTAATAACCTGATGGAAACACAGGAAAAACAACATTGAGGATAATTTACAACACATGACATATAGAAGGATTTGTTAACAAACTGCTTACTCTCTACAGTGAACATTTTACTACAGAATGATCACACTCTGTTATTACCAATCAATTCTAATCTCCGGGGCCATTAACAGGACTACGTTATCCAATAGTTGAACGTAAACAACATAACAATTAAAAAATCTGATACAAATTTTTTTTGGCTGAAACATCAAACTACCATCATTAGACAAAAATTAAAGACATTTACTAGATTCTTTTTGCCGAATTTAATTTTTCTCATTTTTACATATTTTTTCCTTTAGCGTATGCCTAGTTCAAATATGCAAAGAAAAAGTGGGGTCACCATATTAGTTTTCCTTGTATTTGCATTCTTACAACACACCTGTAAACCTTTTTTGCATGATTTTTTGATTTTTTTAAAGAATACACACTATCTTAACAAATACATGAATTTTCATACCTTTTTCACATATCTAACATATTTCTTTGGTCATTCAATTCAGTTTGTATTACAAACAAGATGTGGAATTCATGAAATGAGTAGAAAAGTAAAAATACCAAAGGAATGTGGTTTTACAAATTACTACTTTTTCCGTCAAAGGCACATTTTCCCACAAATTTCGTTCAAGTAATGCACAAAAATCGAAATAAAAAAAGTTTTACGAATTCAATTTTTTTTAAATTCACAGATTTTGTACATTAAAGTATGCTGAAAATAACTGTAAAAAGAAATAAAGGGGTAACCATATTAATTTTGTTGGAATTTTGCACTAAAACAGACTGGGTTTACGGTTATGTTTTGATAAACAGTCGGTGTTGATATGAAATCTCATATTTACGGCTTATACCAAGCCGTAGTTACGAGATTTTATAACAAAACCCACGAAATTCATTAGTATGTCCGAAATTACGTCACAATTTACTTGAAAAAATCGTTCCCTTTTAAATGTCTTGCCAAAAGACACACCCCAGTGGGGTTTGAACCCGGATCCTCCGGGTTTCAAGTCGAGTGCGCTATCCTCTGCACCACGGAGGCTGTCAAGAGTAAAGAATTTCAATGCGCACGAACTTGCGCACTAACAAACTCCCGAAAACTTCTTTAAATAGGCATAATCTTAGACGACCTAATGTATAAACTGTGAATAAGTTATGATCACAGCGTCTGTGCTCTATCTGTCTGCTAAGAAGATTTACCGATCTTGAGGTTATCATTATTCATACGAATAATCACACATGTGATAATAAGCAGGAACAACTAGATAATTCAAATTATGTGCTATAATTAGATTATGATGACCACATAGTTTGTAAGTGTATCAAAAAAGTTAGATGTTGAATTTGATGGTTAATCAACAACTTCTGCTTGGAGAGTATGAACTGCTGTGTTGTTTATCATTTTTATGAGGAAGCCAGTAATTTTGACTTGTTTGGAAGAAATTTTTCTTGTTGTTTGGTAAAGAACTAATCTGTCTTCCATGTCTAGTATTTGACAGATGACAAAGTTGTTTACAATGAACTTTTGACTGGTCACTTGAGAAGAAGAAGAAGCCAATTTGATTCCGTCATTACTACGGTTTCTGTATTCAAAGAGCAAGATAGAATAATAAAAGGATATAGGCATAATCTCACTTTTGTAATCCTTGGTCTTTCATACAATTTTTATGCCCCCTATTGTGAAAGATGGGGGGCATATTGTTTTACTTGTGTTTGTTTGTCCCTCTGTCCAAAAACTTACCATTGGCCATTTCGGTAATCCGAGTCTTCTCTGATGTAAATACGCCTTTTGATATTTTGATTTTTCGCTATTTACATCAGAGAGCGTTGCTCTTTGAAAATATCAAGAAGTTCGCAACTCGATGTTGCGCATTGTTCACCGTCCGATCTTAAACGATATCCTTAAAACGCCTGATGGTATCAATAAATGAACCATTTATTGTTATGGCTGCTGAAAAAATTACGACCAAAAAGTATTTCCAAAAGGTTTATAGGCATTGTTTTGCAACAAGCCTCACCTGAGCAGCCTTTGTTTACCTTGACCTTCCATTCAAAACCAAAGGTTATACTCTTCCAGCAGGCCGATTTGAAATGAAATTTTTGGTCAGGTATGACAAAAAATGATTAATTGATCTATACCCTACAGTGTTTTACCGAGTGATTCGATATGATACACAAAAACAAAGCTTCACTACTTGTAACGTTACCGAACTTTCCACTATTTTCAAAGAGCAACGATCTCTGATGTAAATAGCGAAAAATCAAAATATCAAAGAGCGTATTTACATCAGAGAAGACTCGGATTAGCCATTTCGGATGCATTCATGTTACATAAACTTGTTTGTTTTGACAAATATGGTGCTAGACAATTTGGAAAGCAGTGAGAGAAAACAAGGAATTATTCATATTCAATGTCACTTCAATTCCAAATGCCTTTGATGCAAAAACAAATAAAAAAATCTTTTCTAAAAGCTTTTGCTTTGGTGTTTAAGAATTTCATGCTGGGGAGAAAATTTATGACTGTGTAAGATTATGTTTAAGATTATCTCAGTTTTGACCAATCATAAATTTCCTCCCCTGCAAAACCATAAGAAACTCCTAGGAATTACCTGATTATAAGATGTGAGATCTATCAAGTTGATGAACATAGCTTGATCTGTCAATAACATGTTTAAGCCATCAACTACTCAAGATTAGATCACTTGATGACTGATGATATCAAACATGTCAACTTGTAGATGTAATCAACTTCTTCTTTCATATCTAGATGCTGTCACTGTGTGTCATTGCTGTTACATTGAACGCAAAACTTCAATCAATCTTAGTTATTGTATTACCAAAATGTTTATTCATCAGTTGTACAATTATTGATAATTTTTAAATATCTGAGCCTATTTGAAATGTAAAGTGCCACTATTTTGGTCATGTGACACATTTTCAACAAGAAATTCCTTGTGCAATTAAACATTCGGGAAATAAGATAAGATTGGCAAGCTTTAGTAATGGAGTCAATGTCTTGAATAAGGGCCCTTTCAGCATTTAAAGCTACAATAACAAAAGATCAGCCTGTCTCTACAGGGTGTCCAAAAACCTCCAAATGTGTTTTTTTTACCCCCAAAATGAATCTTGTACCCCCAGTTTTTGCAAGCAGCCTTCTTTGTCTCTAATAGAGGGGGTACAAGCATGCTGTAAAAGTATGGTTTATACCCCCAGATTTGAAAGTCGGTGGAAACCCTGCTCTATGAGCATTCTGATCAAGGTCCAAGGTGGTATCAAGGACTTGCTTAAATGATGAAGAAACGTTGAGAGAATATGGATCTTGATCATACTGCATTATTAATGCAATAACCTATAATACACAGGCTGATCTGGATCCATATTGGTCTTTAATGCGACAAGGACCCTTTTGTCAGATACTGGCTCATTGAATGCACTTTTGCTTATATTACAAACTCTTTCCAAAAGAAGATATGGTTTTGATGTCCCTACCAGAATACATTTGAGATTACTGCCGATAGAAAAGAAGAAATTACTTATAATCAGCAATACCTCATTTTCGCTCAATATACTGTATTCTATGCTAATCATACACATTTTCCTATTTCTAACCTCAGTTGTTTTGTTTGCAATTTATTTCCTCTTCGAACAATCCAACATTTTGCTGTTTTTGAAAGGATTAAAGCTTGCTAGACGTCTTCTATTAAAGTTTGTTAGCATCTTTATAAAGGTGATCTTCGTGTCAATTAGCGAGGAGGTCTCATCTGTCCGTCTATAAATATCGTACAAGACTTGTTATTATCTAATTGACTTGGCCGGCTAATTAGACAAAAACAGCTTTTAACCCTCTCCCAAACAAGACCTTGTTTTGATGTCACATGTAGAAAAGGCTTGGGAAAATATTGAGGCAAAAGAAGAAATTGCTGATCATCAGCAATTTCTTCTTTTGCCTCAATATTTTCCTGACTTTAATTTATACAAAACATTAGAATTGTCATCTACAGAAGCTGTCAAATTGAACCACCCTAAAGTATCGCCATTTGGGAAAGGGTTAAATTGATGTTCAAGGCTGCGGACAGCTAGGATTATGTTGATGATTGTTGACTTTGATTCATTTTATATTGATTCATTTTATATTTGTTAATCCAGTACCATACAGTGACATCTTTTGACACCCTACAAGATAAAAACTTTGGAAAATATTGTGGGAAACAAAGAAATTGCTTGTAACAAGCAATTTCTTCATTTTCCACATTTTTTTCTACAAATATAGAATAAAAACTGTAAAATTCACTTCACTTGAAACTGTCATCAAATATAGCCATGCAACTATTCCGCCAATATAATAATGAAATAACTTACAAAGGCTGTAGGACAAATCACGTGGTCCCATCCTAAATGGATTATGTTATTATGATAATCTTATTCAAGTTCCCATCTTAATTGGATTATGTTAATTATGATAATCTTATTCAAGTTTCCACCTCAATTGGATTATGTTAATTATGATAATCTTATACATGTCTCATGTTGTACAACAATGTACCAAGAGTCAATAAAGAGTTTTGTACTTGTTCTTGTACTAAAACCTTTGAATTTGATCAGGTCTAAGATTTTGCTGTCTGGTAATGGATTAAATTGCTGTTCAAGGCTGTAGAGAGCTAAGATCATTGACTTTCTTTCATTTTATGTTTGTTAAGCTTGTCATGCAGTAAGCCAGACATTGCCATCACTGTTTCGCTTCAGTGTTAGTGCATGCGTACCTGTGTGCATCCATCGGGTTTTTAGCCATATTAGGCCATGGGCCGAACCCAAAAAAAGGCTTCTAAAAAAAAGTTTGCTTCAGGCTAAAGGGTGAATACATAAACTATATATCAAAATAATCCCCATCATCTCCTGATTACAAAACAACATTGTTTACCCTAAAGTATGTGGTCACTATAAAGTAATTTGACTTTGAAATACTAGGTAAAGTGTACCTATATCCGGATACAACATAAATTCGGATAAATGGCTTTATGTGTCAAACTGCTGATATTTTTCACGAATTTGTTAGTCCAAAAGGTGTTCCAGCTACTGTTTGACTGTAATGCCAGGATTTGACATCCCAGTATGGTTAGTAAAACGTGATAACGAAACTATTTTCTGTAATATGCATTTTCTCCTTTGCCAAGAAGGTTTTACACATTATAGCACACAAATCTTCTGCTCTGTGGTGCACTTATTTTGTTACTTTGTAACATTTATATTTTTGACCAGTCTGATATTCATGAATGTCAATCAAAGTGGCAACAAAAGATGGGTTGTGGTGAAATATAGGCCCTATCTGTTATCGACAGGTCTTAAGTTGAGACCCATACAACCTAAGTTTCTAGTTACACATACCTTTAACCTTTTCCCAGACAAGACCGGGTTTTAACGACCTTATAAGAAAAGGCTTGGGAAAACATTGAGGCAAAAGAAGAAAATGCTGATCATCAGCATTTTCTCCTTTTGCCTCTAAATTTTCTAGGTTATATATTTCACAAACCAACTCTTTATCAACCCATATTTTTCACTGCAGCAGCTTTTGAATCATAGCAACGAGACTGGCTACCGTCCCACTAACTTGTTGTTTGGGAAGGGGTAAAAGCAGTTTAACCCATTTCCAAAAGGCATGCATTTGACATTTTTCATTAAAAAGCCTTGGGAAAACATTGAGACATAAGAAAAAAATGCTGATAATCGGCATTTTCTCCTCAATAGTTTCTGTGCTTTAACACAACAAAGTGCCATCTTTATCAAAATCCATTTTGTCGTTTGATGCATCTTTCAGATTGTGCAACCCTACAATTTTTTTAGCTCCACTGGCCGAAGGCCAGCGGGGCTTATGTCATGGCCCTGTGTCCGTCGTGCGTGCGTCCGTCCGTGCGTCCGTCCGTCCGTCCGTCCGTGCGTCAACTTTTTCTTTAAACATCTTCTTCTCCAAAACTACTGGACCAATTTCAACCAAACTTCACAGGAATCTTCCTTGCATGAACCTTTTCCAAATTCCTTTAAAAAATTAAATTCCGTGTAGAACTTGAATTTTAATTAAATTAATTAATTTAAATTTTCGAAAAATCTTTTAAAAATCTTCTTCTCCAAAACTACTGGACCAAATTCAACCAAACTTCACAGGAATCTTCCTTGCATGAACCTTTTCCAAATTCCTTCAAAAAAATTCCATTCAGAACTTGAATTTTGATTAAATTAATTGATTTAAATTTTCGAAGAATCTTTAAAAATTTTCTTCTCCAAAACTACTGGACCAATTTCAACCAAACTTCACAGAAATCTTCCTTGCATAAATCTCTACCAAATTCCTTCAAAAGAATAAAATATGTGCAGAACTTGAATTTCAATTCATTTAATTGATTTAAATTTTCGAAAAATCTTTAAAAATTCTTCTTCTCCAAAACTACTGGACCAATTTCAACCAAACTTCACAGAAATCTTCCTTGCATGAATCTCTCCTAAATTCCTTCAAAATAATAAAATCCGCTTAGAACTTGAATTTTAAATAATTTAATTGGTTTAAATTTTCGAAAAATCTTTAAAAAAAATTTCTTCTCCAAAAGAACTGGACCAATTTCAACCAAACTTTACAGAAATGTTCCTTGCATTAATCTCTTCTTAATTCCTTCAAAATAATAAATTCTATGCAGAACTTAAATTTTGATTAATTAAATTAAATTAAATTTTCGAAAAATCTTCTTTTCCAAAACTACTGGACCAATTTTAACTAAACTTCACACGAATCTTCCTTGCACTTTTCTCCTCTAAATTCCTTAAAAAAAAATAATTTCTGTGTTGAACTTAAATTTTAATGAATTTAATTAAATTTAATTTTCGAAAAATTATTAAACAATCTTCTTCTCCAAAACTACAGGACCAATTTCAACCAAACTTCACAGGAATCTTCCTTGCATGAATCTCTTCCAAATTTCTTCACTATCGGATGAAAAGCTTGGCCGTTGTGGGCTAGGTTTTTTTTCGCTATATGAAACAGTGTAATTTTAAGAAAATTGTAAAAACATTTCTGCTCCTTAATCACTTATTGGATTTCATTCTGGTGTAGCATGAATCTTCTTGGAATCGACCTCTATTGTATTCCTTGAAGAAGTTCGTAGTCTAACTGTCTAAAAGCCAGTGGAGCGATACAGGGCCATCTTGGCCCTCTTGTTTTATTTTGGAAAGGATTAAGCATCTCTTGCAGGAGTGCGAACGCAAACATGCAAACATGAAATCCAAGCCAACAGCTGTTCATCCAACATAGGTGGAGAAAATGATTAAGGCAAAAAAGAAGATGCTCGTTAGCTTACTTATAATCTGCCGCGGATCCAGGATTTCTGTGAGGGGGGTTCGAATCTACAAATAGGGGGGTTCGTTTTCCTAGAATAACACAAAATTTACTGAATTTCTGCATGAATATAAAATAATTTGGCTACAGAGGGGGGTTCGTTTGAACCCCCCGAACCCCCTCTGGATCCGCCACTGATAATCTTATAAGATAACAAAAGTATGCCTATTTTAGATCCTCAAAATTAAACAAAATAAACTATAGTTGTTCATTATATTTCAACACACCAGAAAGACAGGAAAATAATGGTGACTTGGACATAATTGTCTCGTCCAAGTATAACCACGGTGTATAATCACGTGATGCAATAATTACTAAATATCTCCAATAACTTTGTTAATATGGGACCGATTTGAATTCGGTTTAAAGCAAAGAATGTGGACAGATCTCACGCATACAATGGACATGGTTGATTTTTTAAAAATCAAATGATAAAAAAGTTATTGAAGATAAACCAAAATTTTGATTTATCTTCAATAACTTTTTTGTCAGTTGATTTTTAAAAAATCTACAACATCCATGTTATTCCTGACATTTTTTCCACCTTCTCTGCTTTAAACCGAATTCAAATTGGTCAAGTATTGACAAAGTTATTGAAGATTATCGGAAATTCTAAATCATGTGATAATACACCGTGATAACTGCAGTTCACATTATTTTAGTGAAACATTAAATCATCAAATACTTGTTTTTAACCCTTTCCTGAAAAGCAAAATTAAGGGTTTTCCAATTTGAAAGCTGCTGCAGACGACAAAACAAATTATATCAAAGGTAAAAAATGTGTATTGTACAGCATGAAAAATATCGAGACAAAAGGAGAAAATGCTGATTACCAGTGTTTTCTTCTTTTGTCTCAATGTTTTTCCTAGTGTTACCTAATAGAAACGTCATATACCGGTCTTGTTTGGGAAATGGTTGAATTGGTCTAAGGTTCAGAAACTTTGATGGTAATTAACAGTCATATTTTAACTATAATGTTACAGTTGTTTTAACATTTAACCCATTACCAAACGACATAATTTTAGACTTGCCCAAATTCAAAAATGTTGCAGACGACAATTTGAAGTGAATGAAATTGAATACATTTTGGTGTTTCTGTGTAAAAAAAACACTCTGAGAAATGAAGAAATTGCCTTTTAACAAGCAAGTTCTTTATTTTCCACAATATTTTCCAAAGCCTTTATCTTGAGGGGTGTCAAAAAGTGTCATCGTGTGGGAATGCAGGCCCGTAGGAAGCAATTTCATATTGGGGGACTAAAGCCCTTGTCCTGAATATTGAGGGGGCTAATTTGGATTTTCCCAAAATTTTCAGTGTAAAATTAAGAAAATTCGACATTTTTGCCAACATCCGAGTAATATTCATGGTCAACATTTGAGTGATTTGAGTAGTTTTCACAACGACACATTGTTGTGCACGGTAGTCCAGCTTTTTTGCACAAACACTTGCTTGATTCACAGGTCATTTTGATGCACCCACATTGAATGCTGTGAAGAACTGCCTTAGGAGCTACATGTATACTTGACCATTTGAAAGAGAGCTGTGATTCTAACATTGTCCACCCATGTCCATCCGGAGAGGGCCGCACCGTTTGGAGCATGCATGTTCTGTATATATGGGCCTGAAAAGTTGCTCTTTGCATATGTAAAGCAAGGGCATCAATTCTTGGAGGCATGCTTGAATCACCAGTACACCCAAACCTGAAGCAATTGTACCGGACATCATTGACCCTGACACATCCTGGCCATCCATACAGTTCACAGACAAACTTTTCCAGATCTTCCTTCAGGTCTTGAGATAATGACAGATGACATGTGTTTTTTCCAATTTGGAGAAGGCATGCTGATATGACACATCTTTCTTCAGCAACTTGAGAGCTTTTACTTTCCCTTTCCCTTTGAATCAGAAGCCTGAAAGACATTAAAATATTTATGATTCAATGTTTTATTCATTTATTAAACCGAATAAACCGATTAAAGGCTTGGGAAAACATTGAGACAAAGAAGAAAATGCTCATTATTAGCATTTTCTCCTTTTGCTTCAATATATTCTATGCTATATTACTCATAAAAACTATCTTTATAAGCATTCATTTTGTCATCTGTAGCATTTTTTCAAAATGTGATCAGTCCAAATTTTTGCTGTCTGGGAAAGGGTTAATTTACCAAATTTATTCAACTTGAAAAATTTAAGAAAAAAATTGGGCATAGCTTCTGCATGCCCGGCTGCCTGCCAGGTCTAGGGACTTCAAACTGCCAGAAAATAGTAGGATAAAGGCCTTATAATTGTAAAGGAAATGAAAGAAGAATTGTTTACATGTATGTATATTTTGTAGCTTTAAATTTGTTTTAAATGGTTTGCCATTTCTCATTTTCATAGTCATGTTACGGTATCCTAATGTAAATAGCCGTGTTTTCTAATGAAGGTTACTTTACAGTACAAAAAACAAATTATGTCCTACTAATCGAAAACTGGAAATCACTGTATATTTGAACATTCAGACACTGCAAACGTTCCATAGAAATACCGAAACGCACAGTGATTACCAGAATGCACATGGTTTAACCATACATATTTAACCCAGTAGACTAGCAGACAGCAAAATTTTACTTATCCAAATACAAAGATGATGTAGACGACAATTTCAAGTGAATGAAAAGTTATATTTTTTTGTCTGTGTAGTAATACCAGTGTGGGCAATGAAAAATTGCTTATGACAATTTCTTCATTTCCATAATGTTTTCTTAATCTGTTATCTTGTAGGGCGTCAAAAGGAGTCATTATGATCTTCATCATCCATTGGTATAAACTGAAAAGCATAGAACCCTTCCCCAAATAGATCTGCTACCTTAGTAATGTTCCGGTAATTATTGTGTGTTCCGGTATTTCTATGGACCCCTGCTAAACACAATTCTTTAAAAACAATACTCACCTGACATTCACCTTGTTGGTCCTCAGATGACCTTAGACGTCCAGTGTCCATCCGCTTCGCCCCACATTCAATTCGCTTACTGTTTGTGTACTTCTGGTAGAACTGACGATTGAACCCAATGTCAGGTAAAACTTCGTTACTATAACTCAAAATACTCAGGCAATTTCTTTTTCTTTACCATCCACAGTTGCCCAAACATTTGAGCAGCTGTACAGCTTCGTCCATGTAACGTCTGTGCATGGAATAAGTCCACCTACATCAAAATCTGAGGTTTGACAGATGCATTCCTATATGGGGGCGGCCATTTTTCAGGACCGGGCTGAAGCCTTTTAGGCTAAATACTCTCATCTGATTGGTCAATTATGGACATCTTCAAAGACACTAAAATCGCGTTTTTCTAATTAGTGACCACATAATTTAAGGTAAACAATCCTGATTATGACTTTATACATTAATATCTTAATTACTAAATCAAGTTTTCCCCTTCACCCTTCAGCCTGAAGCACTTTGTCACAATTTGCCGGCTCGGCCCATGGCCTATATTCTCTAAATCATACATGCTACTAACATCAAACTTCATTCACTTACAGATCACAATGTTTAATATGTAAGTCTGTCTCTCACGTTGCAAGCACATAATCTGTGTCTCTGTCACATTTCTAATCAAATTGGCAGTACTTGCACTGCTGAGAAAACAAATTATATTGTGAACAATTGTTACTAGAACCTATGTTCTGATGTCAGCTTGTTTTACACAGCCTGTTAGAGCGTGGCATGTCTTGGGCGGAACCTAAATGGCAGTACTTTACTCTCAGTTTAGCAATGGCACTTTGACTCGCACCAAAATGTTAAGCCACCTCCATGACCATTACGCACCAGCCAGCATGCCAAAAGCCTTTTTTTGTTGGTCTAAGGTTAGTCTTGGGTGAAGTCCCATTTGAACCTTCTTACAGTTTTTTGCATTTTTTTCTTCTTTATTATACCCCCCAAATTCAATTTGGGGGGGGGGGGGGGTAATATAGGAGTCAGCTTGTCTGTTGGTCTGTCTGTCTGTTGGTCCGTCTGTTGGTTTTTTGTCCGCTCTATTTCTCCTAAACCACAGGTCCAATTTTCAAACTTCACAGGTGAGCTCAATACCAAGTGGAGATGTGCATATTATATTTTGGTCACGGTCCAATGATTTCTCACAGAGTTATGGCCCTTGAGTGAAATTTCTTGTCCGCTCAATATCTCGATAACGAATGGATGGATTTCATAAAAACTTTACAGGTATGCTTATTAGCTCTCAAATATGTGCATATCAAATTTTGGTTATGGTTCAGTGATTTTTCTTTGAGTTATGGCCCTTTGTTGAAAATTGGCATTTTGCGCAACATTACCATGTGTAGATTGGTTTGTTGATTTTTTTGGCCACCCTATTTCTCCTAATATACAGGATTGAATTTGTTCAAACTTCACATATGAACTTATTACAAAGTGGAGATATGCATAATAAATATTGGTCACGGTTCAATGATTTTTCATGGAGTTATGGCCCTTGAGTGAATTTTCTTGTCCGCTCTATATCTCGATAATGAATGGATGGATTTCATAAAAACTTTACAGGTATGCTTATTAGCTCTCAAATAACCGTTGGTCTGTCTGTCTGTCTGTTGGTCCGTCTGTTGGTTTTTTGTCCGCTCTATTTCTCCTAAACCACAGGTCTAATTTTATTCAAACTTCACAGGTGAGCTCAATACCAAGTGGAGATGGGCATATTATATTTTGGTCACGGTCCAATGATTTCTCACAGAGTTATGGCCCTTGAGTGAAATTTCTTGTCCGCTCTATATCTCGATAATGAATGGATGGATTTCATAAAAACTTTACAGGTATGCTTATTAGCTCTCAAATATGTGCATGTCAAATTTTGGTCATGGTTCAGTGATTTTTCTTTGAGTTATGGCCCTTTGTTGAAAATTGGCATTTTGCGCAACATTACCATGTGTTGATTGGTTTGTTGATTTTTTGGCCACCCTATTTCTCCTTAACTACAGGATGGATTTTGTTCAAACTTCACATGTAAACTCATTACAAAGAGGAGATATGCATATTGGTCACAGTTCAATGATTTTTCATGAAGTTATGGCCCTTGAGTGAATTGTCTTGTCTGCTCAATTTCTCAGTAACTTAAGGATGGATTTCATAAAAACTTTACAGGTATGCTTACTAGCTCTCAAATATGTCGTCAGTATAAATGCAAAACCTCGTATGTCGTTTCTTGCGATTTTCAAGGTACCAACTTGCGTGCCCAGATACAGACAGTTCTTGCAGGTTTTGAGATATTTCACTGATCAGTATTGATGACACACCATTTGTGAACAATATGTCCAAATTTCAAGTAAAACATTTCAGTTTGGGAAAAGTTATTACACTTTGTTCCCTCCCCTTTGAAATTTTCCAAAAACGAGATACGAGGTTTTGCATTTACAATGACGATGTGCATATCAAATTTTGTTATGGTTCAGTGATTTTTGTCTGAGTTATGGTCCTTTGTTGAAAATTTGCTTTTTTTGCAACATTATCATGTGTTGATCAGTTTGTTGATTTTTTGTCCACTCTATTTCTCAAAAAATAGTGGTTCAATTATATTCAAACTTCACATGTGAACTTATTACAAAGTGGAAATATGCATGTAATATTTTGGTTATGGTCCAATGATTTTTCATGGAGCTATGACCATTGGGTGAATTTTCTTGTCTGCTCAATTTCTCGGTAACTAATGGATTGATTTCATGAAAACTTTAAAGATGTGCTTACTAGCTCTCAAATATGTGCATATCAAATTCTGGTTGTGGTTCATTGATTTTTTATGGAATTATGGTCCTCGAAAATAAGCAATGTTGGCAACATTACCATGTGTTGGTAAGTCTGTTTTTAGCTCACCTGAGCACGAAGTGCTCAAGGTGAGCTATTGTGATCGCTTTTTGTCCGTCGTCCGTATGTCCGTCCGTCCGTCCGTCTGTCCGTCCGTCCGTCCGTCTGTCAACAATTTGGTGTTTACACTCTAGCATCTACAAATATAAGCCAATCTTAACCAAACTTGGTCAAAACATGTATGACCATGAGATCTCGGATGAGTTTGAATTTGGGTTAGATCGGACCAGAAAGTCAGGAGTTATCTGCCCTTGAATGTAAAAAATAGCTACTTTTGACAAAGTTTACACTCTAGTATCTACAAATATTGACCAATCAATACAAAAGTTGCACACAATGTTGATGACCATAAGATCTCGGATGAGTTTGATTTTGGGTCAGATCGGACCAGAAAGTCTTGAGTTATCTGCCCTTGAATTTGACAAAATTGTCGTTTTTGACCGTTTTCGACTTTGTTTACACTATAGCATATACAATTATTGACCAATCAAGACAAATGTTTAACACAGTGTTAGTGGCCATAAGATCTTGGATGAGTTTGATTTTGGGTGAGATCGGACCAGAAAGTCAGGAGTTATCTGCCCTTGAATGTAAAAAATAGCTACTTTAGACAAAGTTTACACTCTAGCATCTCCAAATATTGACCAATCAATACAAAAGTTGGACAAAATGTTGGTGAATATAAAATCTCGGATGAGTTTGATTTTTGGTTAGATCAGATTAGAAAGTCCTGAGTTATCTGCCCTTGAATTTGACAAAATTGCCATTTTTCACTGTTTTTGACTTTGTTTACACTATAGCATCTACAATTATTGACCGATCAAGACTAAATTTGGACACAATGTTAGTGATCATAAGATCTTGGATGAGTTTGATTTTTAGGTCACCTGACCGAAGGTCATGGTGACCTATTGCGACCGTGTTTTGTCTGTCGTCGTGCGTCGTGCGTCGTCCGTCATCCGTCGTCCGTCGTCCGTTAACTTTTAACATTTTCGACTTCTTCTTGAGAACCACTGGACGGATTACAACCAAATTTGGCAGGGAGCATCCCCATGGGAAGCCGCTTCAGATTTGTACAAATCGTGGAGTTATCTCCCTTTGGGGCCCCATAAGGGGCCTAAAAGGGGTTAAATAGGGTACATCTTAAAAAATCTTCTTCTCATGAACCGGCTGTTGGATTGGATTCACATTTGGAATTTAGAGTCTTTAGGGCAAGGACAACAAAGTTTGTACAAGAGAAAAAAATCCGTCTAGAAATGGCCGTGCTGGGGATGGGGGATGTGAGGGGGGGTCGCGTTATTAGTTAACTTAACATTTTTGACTTCTTCTTGAGAACCATTGGACGGATTACAACCAAACTTGGCAGGGAGCATCCCCATGGGAAGCCGCTTCAGATTTGTACAAATTGTGGAGTTATCTCCCTTTGGGGCCCCATAAGGGGCCTAAAAGAGGTTAAATAGGGTACATCTTAAAAAATCTTCTTCTCATGAACCGGCTGTTGGATTGGATTCACATTTGGTATTTAGAGTCTTTAGGGTAAGGACAACAAAGTTTGTACAAGAGAAAAAAATCCGTACAGAAATGGCCGTGCTGGGGATGGGGGATGTGAGGGGGGTCGCGTTATTAGTTAACTTAACATTTTCGACTTCTTATTAAGAACCATTGGACGGATTTCAACCAAACTTGGCAGGAAGCATCCTAAAATAGAAAGCCGCTTCAGATTTTGTACAAATCATGGAGTTATCTCCCTTTGAGGTCCCATAAAGGGCCAAAAAGGGGGTTAATAGGGTACATCTTAAAAAATCTTCTTCTCATGAACCGGCTGTTGCATTGAATACACATTTGGAAGTTAAAGTCTTTAGGGCAAGGACTACAAAGTTTGTACAAGAGAAAAAATCTGTCAATAAATGGTCGTGCTGGGGATCGGGGATGGGAGGGGTTCGCATTATTACTAAACTTTGAACATTTTCTACATTTTTTTGACACATATTTCTACCAAACTTGGCAGGAAGCATCCCATTGGGAAGCCGCTTCAGATTTATACAAATCATGGAGTTATCTCCCTTTGAGGCCCCAAAAGGGGCCAAAAGGGGGTAAATAGGGTACATATTAAGAAATGTTCTATTGTTGGATTGAATTCACATTTGGTATTTGAGTCTTTAAATAAGTTTGTACAAGAGAAAAAAAAACTGTCAAGAAATGGTGGTGCTGGGGGGTGCGCTATTAGTTAACTTTTAACATTTTCCTTAACTGTGTCTGCTCATTTGATTCAGGTGACCGATAAGGCCCTCTGGGCCTCTTGTTGGTCTGATCTGGCCAGAAAGACAAGAGTTATGTGCCCTTGAATTTTACAAAATTGCCTTTTTCGTCTGTTTTCGACTTTGTTTACACTCTAGAATGACCAATCAAGACAAAACTTGAACACAATGTTGGAGACTGTTAGAACTCGTATTAGTTTGATTTTTGGCCTGATGGGATCAGAAAGTTTAGAGTTATCGACTTTGTTTACACTCTAGAATCTACAGTTTTTTTATCAATCAAGACAAAACTTGGACACAATGTTTGAGACCATAAGATCTCATATGATCTGCCCTTCAAATTTTACCCGGACAACCACAAATAGTGACTAATCAGAACAAAACTTGACACAATGTTATTGACCATAAGTTTGTTTTCAGTCTTAAAGTCATTAATATTAATTGAATTGAACAAAACTGTGCCTAATATCATTTTAGTTCAGGTGAGCGATGTAGGACCATCATGGTCCTCTTGTTTTTTGTTTGTCTTTTTTCTCACTTAATCGTTTCACAGTTCACAGGAAATGTACATCTCAAAATGTACAAACACAGCGCTTTTGGGGGGTATGATCACTTTCAGTGATATTCTAGTTGCTGTTTACCATTATACAGGGATAGGTATTGTCAATATAAACTGCATGTGCATTATGTATGCTTGCGCAAGACATCAGTTTAGCAAAATTACATCATTCTTGTGTTTATTATGTTGTATTACGTTGTCTATGGACAACTCTGAAATATTTCTTCATCATTTTTGTCAATCTAATATTACAATAAGCTTTTTGAGATTTCTGTACAAATTGTTCAGTCAAATCTGTTGAAGGTAGAAAGAGAATACAGAAAAGATAGAGGTCAATGAAACTGATATATTTGTTTTTGGCTGCTTTTTTTCACAAAAAAAGTGTATTATTTCACTTTAAAGTGGTTGTGCTAGGGATAGGCTAATAAACGAAAGTTCTCTAGGCCTATGAAATTTTATTTTTATTGTTCAATCAAATATTACTGTAATATTCATCTCAAATATTCCTGTTGAAATTTTTTATTAAGTCTCTGTAAGACATATAGAATTTCAATATCAGAAAAAAATATTGGAATGTGATGATTTTCAGAGTAACAATTTTAGATTGTCTTCTTAAATTGTCTTTTCTGGAGCCTTGTTGATTGTTAGACATCAAAACTAGTCGATAGTTATTTGTATTTATCCTAGCCTTAATATGATTTTGATATGCCACTAAGGCTGGACCTATATTTGTATCATCTTCTCGGTCTGTCTGTCACTACATACATACAAATGTACATACTTCAATGTCTGACCCACACACTGTTTCATACATTTATTTGATTCATTTTGAGAGAATGTTCCTAGTCGCATAACCTTGAACATATTCTTTAGGGTTGTGCCGTATTAGTAAATCATAATAATTCTAATAAACGCCCATATTCTAATAAACGCCCATATTCTAATAAACGCCCATCCCCAAATCTCGGCTGAAAATCTGCTTGTTTCAAGCACAATTTAAGCGAAAAGGTGGGATTCTAATAAACGCCCATCCCCTGATTCCAGATTTTAATTATGTAAGTCATAGCTAAAGAACATTTCTTAAAGGATGTCCAGCCCTCAATCTGTTGGTAATGAAGGAATTTTATTGAAAAATCGTAATTTGCAGTCCTTATAACAAAACTTTGCGAAATTCGACATGCTGACCTTTGAGTCCAATGAATTGACACTTGATTTGCAAATTCTGACATACAAAATAACAATACCTCTTATAAACACCCACCCCTTACATTTCTGTCGACAATGTTTTCAATAAATGCCTGAGTATTTATTAGAATAATTACGGTATGTCACAGAAAAGAGGGCTCAATGCATTAATTAAGTAGTTAGTCCTTGGGCTAGATATGGTTGGAGTTACCACTAAAATGGACAAAGGGACACCTATATATCTTGAAAGACCTATCCAAAGGAAGAACAAAAATGCAATGATATCCACTCTGCAGAGTAGCTATACCTCAGAATGTGCATTTGAAATTTGATAGGGTTTGGATAGTTGAAAATCAGTGCAAGGTTTTGAAATGTTTAAAATAATGTGGCTTTACTGCTTTCTATACTAAGCATACACTGCATATATAAACTCGATGCATAGAAATACAATTCATGTTGAATAATTTGTCCTACACAGCATGTATATGGAAAAAATCAAAACAGGTATATCCATAAAGGGAGGTAATAAGCCGAGCAAATTACATGCTTTTCAATATGGAGTATGGCATTATTATGTCATAAGCCAAAAATGAAAACCCTCTGTACTTTCTTGAACCTATTAATGAATTCTGACTGTTGTTCCATTTCAAAGTGCCGGATAAGCAAAATTTAACAACCTTCTTGTTTCCATGGCAGCTGTCTTCTTATAGAAGTTTCAGCATTAGCTTCAACTAATCGCAAAAAAACATTTTAAAACTATTATAGTAATAAAACATACATTTTAGTTTTGAAATGTTATTTTGTTAAGACATCTCTTACACAAAACTAATTAGTATGCTTTTGAATATTAATAAGAACTTTAATAACAAGATCGTGAAACACAAATGCCCAAGGAACGGCAATGTTAAGTTTTTATGCTAAGTTTTCGAGGTAAGGATTGATAAGGGTTAATGAATGACCTTGATGAAGGTCATATTGATATTGCACGAACAGATAAATATCATTGTTCAAAAGAAGGTTACATACAAAATTATAGCTTTGTATGTCAAATATTTTTGGAGAAAAGGCCAGTTTTAAGTTTTCATACAGACAGATGGACGGACAGACAGACAGACAAGAGTAAAACAATATGCTCCTGCGTGTTTAGATTGCTGAAATGAGACATTTCTAGTTGCAATGTAAATGTGATGTGTGTTTTATACCGTAATTCAAAAGGTAAAATAACACAAATAAATTAATTATTACTTCGTTGGCAAATAATGGACAATTATGGGTAAACTGCATGTAGATCTAAAAGGAGACAAGAAAGAGACGGGGGACTCAGTAAACAGTGTTTTTGACAGCATTTGCGGTTAAGGATAAATTCCTGTTGTAAGCCCTTTAAAGTTTAAGTTTTTTAAAAGTAGGTCAAACTCAAAGGTCGGATAACTAGGTCAAAGGTTATGGTCCCAAATAAATGGGCGTGGTGGGAGTCCTCATCCGGAAGGTTTCAAACCAAGGCCAAAGAAGTTCAAGACTTAACCATCTGCATGCAAAGTCGCATAACTATCACCTTTCCACTTCTGTTTGTTTCTTGCCCCTCTCAATACCATGCTGAATGACACTGGACATGGATATGACATCCAAGGCAAGAAGATCAACCATCTTTTCTACATGGATGACCTAAAGACCTTTGCCAAGAACGATCACCAGCAAAAACAACTACTCGAGACAGTAAAGGTCTTTAGTGATGACATATGTATGCAATTTGAACTGGACAAGTGTCTAAAAGCCACCTTCAAAAAAGGAAAACTAACATCAACATCTGACATACAGCTAGAAAGAGACAACATCAAGAAACTATACCAAGACTCTAAATACAAATACCTTGTGTTAAAGAAGGTGACGGAATTCAACATGCAGCAATGAGGGAAAAGATCAGAAAAGAGTATTACAGAAGAGTTAAGGCTTGCCATCAAGAGTGAGCTAAAAGCTGCAGATAAGAATGAAGCCATAAACACCCTGTCAGTCCCAGTTGTCACATACAATTTCAATATCATAAACTGGCAAATGCAAGAAAATTTGGAAAACTTGACACAAAGACCAGACAGTTACTAACAACAGAAGGAATGCACCACCCAAAGGTTGACGTTGAAAGATTGTACCTACCACGAAAGATCGGTGGTAGGGGCCTCTCATAGATTGAGATGGCATAAACACGTATTTGGAGACAACACAAGACAATCTGCTACATCTGATCCGGGAACATGAACGTAACAAGAAACTTTACTCAATCTCAGAGCAAGCCAGAAAATTCATTCAAGAACTGAACATTGCACAAACGACAAGAAATGGAGAAGAATTCGTCACAGAGTATGCCAAAAGAACAAGACGGACAAAGGCAAATGCCCAAAAGGGGATGACACAAACATGGAAAGCCAAACCAATGCATGGGCAATACCCGTAAGGTTTGACAAACCAGATGTTGACCAAGATCAGACACATAAGTGGCTCTCTAGTGCAAGTCTCAATGCAGAAACAGAGGGAATGGTGATAGCAGCACAAGATCAGAGTTTGGCTACAAGAGCATATCACAACAAGATCATCAAAGATGGTACAGATCCAAAGTGTAGACTATGCAACCAATATGATGAAATTGTCTCGGGCTGTCCAACATTAGTGCCAACATAGTACATTCAAGACATGACAAGGCAGCAGGGTATATTCATTGGAAAACCTGCAAGCAATTTGGACTCCCAGCAAACAAAAAATTGTATGAACATCAACCAAAAACTGTCGTAGAGGGACATGTCAGTGAATAATGGTACAGAGATCAAGGCTAACAGACCAGACATCATCATCAAGAACAAAACGGACAAGACGTTCATCATGATTGACATGACGGTTCCTTCTGAAAGAAATGTCTCCGTCCAGGCACTTGAGAAACTATCAAAATACAAAGACCTTGAGATAGAAGTAACCAGAATGTGGGGTATGGAGACGACAACTGTATAAGTCGTTGTAGGAGCACTTGGTCTCATTAAGAAGGGACTTGACAAAATATTCAAACAAATCCCTAGTGCACCAGTTATCGATGAACTGCATAAGATCATACTCCTCGGAAGCGCACATATCATCCAAAGAACGCTGTATAATAATAATGAAAACACTATAATTGCAAAATTTATACCTTCTGTCATAGATCTAGCTATCCCCTAAAGAATCTGCTATACATGCATACGACCTACAACCTTAATTTTAAACGATGCCAATAAACTGTCAATATACATGTATTGCAGTTGCCCTTTTTGTTAATCCATGTGTTTTGATTCTACTTTGAATTCTAAAAGTATCAAACGAGATCATTTGAACCATCTAATCAGTTCTGTTCATCATCATAATCATTCAATCATTAGTTTAAATTGTGCAAAGTGTTAAAATATTTGACAATCATTTATAATAATGTATACAGTTTACTGTATCAGTGTTGTCCTAAACTTTAGGGACATTAATTTCTATTTGATGTTGGATTTAGGGTGTATTATTTTACGTCCAAAAGGGTTGTTTAGCCCTTATATTTAAGCCGATTTACAGTAAGATGCAAAATTACGGATGCTAAAAATGATTGAATCTTGCATGAAAATGAGTGAATATGCCAAACGAATGAACATTAACTGTTACTAGATAACATAACAAATGCTGATCTTAGAAGCAAGAGCAAATGCCAAGTTTGAAAGCAATAGTTATGACAGAAACAAACTTATTTGTGGCAGATGTTTGAAAGATGCTCATTAAAGTTTGATGAAGAATTTCTAGGCAACAAAAAGGTAAACATTGCTCGTCATTAAATGCTAGAGCAATAGATATCTGTCTTGAGGTTGGTACCATGGTCATAGAGGTATGTGCAAAGTTTTAGAGTAATGGCGTTAGTAAAATAGAATTATGACACTTTTACCAAACAAAAACCTAATTCGCAAAAAGGGTCACAGTTTTAAGTAGTGTCATTAATATTCGCAAATATGCAAATAAGGTAATTTCCATAGAATTTATGGTAAATTATTTAGCAAGTCATTAACTATCATTTGATATCATTCTTACATCTGTAGGTCAATATTCAACCAAGACATGGCCAAAAACATTTTGAAACGACTGAACAATTTTATAGGGTTAAGGGTTTAGATAAGGTTTATGACCCAAAGCCCCTACGGCCAAATTAAGTGCAAACATCGCTCAAAATGTTTGATATATTAATTTTCTTTAAGATTTAATATGTTTACGTAATTCCCCTGCACAAAATGCATCGTTTTGGAAAGTATTTACCAAATTTCCGTAGAAAATCGCAATTTTAGGGAAATTCATGAATATGCAAATGAGCTAATTTGCATAACATAACTAAAGTGAAAGAATAAGTCATAAGCTTTCATTTGATATCATTTTGGCAACTGTGTGCAAATATTCAATGAAGATATGGCCGAATTCATTTTCAAAATTTACATAAGTAATTTGATGGGGCTAAGGGTTTAGATAAGGGTTATGGCAAAAAGCCCCAACCACCAGAGTGTAAACAAGGCTCAAAATGTTTCTAATAAAATGTTCTTTAAGAAAAATTATGTTTTCAAAATTCCCCCTGAAAAGAAACGCCTTGTTTTGGAAAGTATTTATCAAAATTTTCGCCAAAAAAGGGAATTTTTAAGGGAAATCATTAATATTAATGAATATGCAAATGAGATAATTTAAATAAGATAACTACAAACAAAAGAGCGAGTCATAAGCTTTCATTTGATACCATTTTGACACCTGTAGGTCAATATTCAATGGAAATATGACCAAATAAGTGTTATAAATTTGAATGCAAAAATGATAGGGTTAAGGGTTTAAGATAAGGGTTACAGCCAAAATCCCCGACGGCCAGAGTGCAAACAACGCTCAAAATGTTTCTAAGATAATGAACTTTATGAAAAACCATGTCTTCTTGCATTAGAAATAAATGATAATTATAGAAAAATACTTTTTCGAATATTTCGGCCAGTTCTTATACTTGATTGCACATAAAGCATATTTTGAAGAGGAGTAATGACGTCATAATAATTACATAATTTAAAAAATCATGATTCATAAGTAGTGAAATACATGCTCATACATATGGATTCAAATAAATAGATTTAAACATTCATTTGATATTTTTTATTAATTTTTCCCTTTCCCTTACCCCAAACCAGATTTTCATTCACGTCGTGAAGGGTACCTATATAAAGGTAAGGGTAAAACATATTTAGCTACTCTTCAGGTTGGATATCATCACTGAAAAACATCCGTCAGATGTATATCTACCAATATATATAGGTGTCCTTTTGTCCTTTTTTCTGGTAATACTTACCCCATTTTCCTGGTCCTGGCCCAAGGACTGTATATTGTGACTGTAGCACTCTTGTCTATCAGTAATTTAGCCCAATCAAGACCTGGTTTTGAAGGCCCTGATATAGAAATCTAAGGCAAATATTGGTGCAATAGAAGAAAATTCTGATACTCAAACTTTTCACCTTTTGCCGCAATACTTTCCGTTCTATAATGTACAATTTTTTTTTTATGTCCATTTTTATGCCCTGCATCAAAAGATCAGGAACATAGTTGTTTTACTGGTATCTGTCAGTCTGTCCATCCGTCTTAACAGAAAACTTAACAGTGGCCATTTCAGGGGCATTTGTGTTTCACAAACACATCTTGTATCTTCTACAGAACTACAGAATCTCTTAAACTTGGTGTTTGGGAGAGGGTTAACTATATTTTGAATTTTTTTTTGGACAAAGTCTGCTATGCTTTCTGCCAATTGGAATATTTAATCTTTTTCTATGCAACACTATTTTGTTCTTGTCCAAATTCACGGCCGCTTATCTACTAAATCACAACATTTTGTTGTGTATGAAAAAAAGTTTAGAGGATATCCGGTTGGCAGTAAGAGGAGCCGACAAATCGGCGGGTGAAAGGTGAGTCTCGTCTTTTAATCGAAATATTCTTGTTTCTAGCTCGAAAATCAAAAATCGGAGAATGTCATACAACCCTTTATTCATTTTCACATATTTGTGAGCCCCATCCAAACCCCGATTCCCTGAGAGATTGAACGGAAATTTATTTTCTCCCGTTGCAAGGGTAGCCCCAATATTGACATTTCGTCAATCCTGATGAGCGTTTGTCCACTTTCTGAGGATGAATGGCCCAAAACCTGTGTGTATTATGAAATAGTTGTATGTAAATTACATCGTGCAAACAATATTTTAATAACTTACTGTCAATCTTTGAAGAAAATCAGTTCTTCCGGTCAGTTTGTGCATTAGAGGATAGGTTGTGAGTAAGAGGATAGGTTGTGATTTAGAAGACAGAATGCATTCATCGCATTTAATACCATTTGTCATTGTTTATATGCGAATTAAGCCAAACCGAAATTCTCTATGTGATATGTCTATTTTCAAAGGGTGAGTGAAATGGCATAACGTATTTTTACGCCCAGTAAATTGATACATCAGGGACACAGACCTTTAACTTTGTATGCTTGTCTGCCAATCTCCATGTGATAATTTAAAATGAAAATGTAAGTTAAGAGGGCGTTTGCGCGTTCTCTTTTTAAAATTTCATATACCTGATATTCTTGTCTGCTATGCCTACATCTTTTGCTTCGGAAAAGTCAAATATTTAGCCATTTTGGTAATGGGTGAAGTGTTTTCAAAAGTGTTTTCAAAATGATACAATTTTGAACTGCTTTATTTATAAAGAGTTACAGATGTGAGAAGTATATGTTTGAGGGCGTAAATATTGAGGGAAGGGCTTATAATCAACAATTTCAACTTTCTCTCGATGTTTTCCGAAACTATTTTACAAGGGAGTTATAAAATATATCTTGTATGGGACAGGATTTTTGGAGAAATCTTTATGAAGGAAATCGAATTCTCTTGTTCCGTTGCTTTTACATGATGTGTAAATGGGATTCTTTAACCCTTTCTCATACAAGGCATGGTATAACGTACTTATTAGAAAGGGATTGTAAAGTATTGACACAAAAGAAGAGATTACTGTAAATCGGCAATTTCTCCCGTTGTCTCAGTATTCTCTGTACTACTTCTCTTTATATAAATCATCTTGGTATTAGTATCCATTTGTCGTCTGCAGCATTTTTCAAATTGGACCAACCTAAAATGTAGCTGTTTCGGAAAGATTTTTAAACCGTTGGTGGTGTGAAGATATGCCTGTAATCAAACTTTGTAAGTTGCATTAATTTTGCAATGGTTAAAATATTTACAATAGATTTGTTGTTCCAATGCAGGTATCAGATTTCAACACCTTTCCTCATGTTCCTGGTGTGTCCAGATTAGGTGACAAACTCACTGTTTTGAAAACTCACTGTTTGAACTGGATACAAGTCGTGTCCCTAGATATATAAAGTAAGTACTGAAAAGTGTTCCAGACTAGTAGACAAACTTAGATCTGTCATCCAAGTATTTTAGTGGCCCTTTATTTTGGAGTATTGAATGATGTTAAGAATCCTACACGCAAAATTGTAGATTCGACAGATTTTGTCTATATTTGTATGAACTTTAAATGTTCATAAATCTTTTTAATTAAGAGAGGTAAAGTGATAATCTTTGTGTCATTGATTTTCTCATGGAATGATCTCAAAAACGATATATTACAACATTGGAATCATTTCTAAAAGGGTTATTTACCGTTGTTAGTTTCTGCTTGATATGAAGCTGCATGCTAGCGGTGAATTTCTTACGTCCAAGGTTAATAGTTTGCTTTTGTTGATTTTCAGGATGTGTTGACCCAATTCCTCGCCACAAATGAGATCAGACTAATCTGATACGGGATGTATGGAGTGGAGAAACTTTAGGCTATTTTTATCGCTTATTCAATAAGCTGCAAGAACTTTACAATATTTTGGAAGTGAGGCATGCGTGGATATTTTTAACAATGACGTGGTTTGTACCTAGACAAACCATCGTTGAAGTTGACAAAAATGATAAAGTACGGATTTCACAAAGTTCATCTTTAATGTATGTTACAACTTGCAAAATTTATTAATGTATCAATTTGTAGGCCTATATGATTGGTGACTTAATATCAAACATATTGAATCAATAAACAAGATGATTTATGGATAAACAAGATTTACAGATCTGTATTTTTGACACATCTTTATTGTCTCCGGTTTTTCCACTTCTTACGCATTATATTTTAAAGAGGCTACTTTAGAGCATACAAAAATGGCTGGAATATTGCACAGTATTTACTTTGAATTGTATAAAAGTTCACATGAAGACGCACAGAGTACAGACAGACAGAAAGAAACACAAAGGATAGTGAATGTTTATATCAAACATTGTTATAAATCTATTATGCATAAGAACCTTACATTCATTTAGATGAGATAATGTAATATGATATATATATAACTGGTGTGTAAAAAGGGTTTTTCTATATCATATCACAATGAACTCGTACTCTGTCAAATAAAACTAATGACAAAGTGATTCTTAAGTGAAATAAGGGTTTAATCTTTGGACAAGACTAGTCTAGTCACGGTACGGAAACTACAGAGACAGAGCCATTGGCTCTGCCGCTTAAATCCTCTGGGGGGCTTCCGGCCATGTGTGGCTCTGTCTCTGGGGTCGTGATTTTTTGACAAAAACAGGTGAGTGTTCAACTTTGTTGTTCATTTATTTTCTTCTGGTGCTTAAAATCGAAAAACCGGGAATGTCATGCTCCCCTAAGACCATTTATCTGCCTGTTCTTATTCTGTGGGCTTCAAAGTCGGCAGGGTTTTCACAGGATCATTGTCGTCGTGGGTCGACCCTATGTGATTTTTTCTTGTTTACATCATGTATTCATGTACATTTCGACGGTAAATAGCCAATTGCTGCAGCCAAAACATGTGATGTACTAATTGAGGGATAATCTCGATCAGACATTGCTTTCCCATGTAACAAAACCTTAGAAATGATTGGCAAACGTAAAGTTTGAGCAATTTCTATCGGTGGCTCTGTCTCTGGCGGCTGGCTCTGTCTCTGGCGGCTGGCTCTGTCTCTGCGTGCTTGGTGAAAAAAATTAATCTATCGCAAAATTCGTGTCGAAGTAATTTACTCACACACTGAATAGATCATATTGTGTATGGCGAATGGTTCAGTCACCGATTAATTCCTTTGCAAAACATCGAACATTCAGCGTTGTTCAATTTCAAAGCTACAATTAAACAATGTCCTTTGAATGATCAAAGATCAGCGTGTCTAAATTGACGGGGGAAGAGGGATTTCTATTTAAGTAAATATATGACTCGGAACCGAACATCCTGTGATAAAGACATCGTACTATCTGGAGACAGCTACTGAACTCTCACGGCCACCGCGCAAAATGTGCCATTATTCGCTTTTATTCAGTGGAAAACATGCTTCTCTTCCAATTTACATGTATTGGAATATACACTAACCTTTCGTCAAGGCTCATGATTCTATGTAGTACTGTACTTAAGTCGACAAACTGGGTGTTGACAAAGAAACAATTACATGATTGGTAATCCACGTGATTTGGGGAAAGGTCCACACCGAAAAATTGTCTGTTTCAAGTATATTTTGTTCTATATCTCAGTTTAAACTCTACGTATTTTGACGAGCAATTGCACCATACGCGCCTTTGAGAGGGTAATTCCTGAACCTCTTTATGCAAAGTATTCCATAGTTTTATTAAAATGCAACCAAAAACATTCATTTTGAATGTTTCGAGAAACCATGGGATTTGATGCGGAGTGAGTTAGAACCGGGGAATCTCCCTCTCAATGACGCGCGTGCGGTGCACTTTATCTCGTCAAAATCCGTCGAGTATTAGCTGAGAAAATACACAAAACAGACTTGAAGCAGACGATTTTTCGGTGTGAACGCCAGGGGCCTGTTTCATCAAAACATTTTTAAAAGAAGTAATTTTGACTTAACGATGTCTTAAATATCGGTTAAAACAACAATCGCATAATCCAGGGGCTCGTATTTTCAACGATCTTACGACAAAGTTTTTGTATAAAATGTGTAACTAAACATCTGAGTGCACGAGAAATCAGATTGGACCAATAAGGTTTGTTGTTACAAGTAACTACGCAAAAATTAATCGTACGAGCGTTGATAATACGGACCCCAGGTCTTGATAAATTGGTGATACGCGTTTCTTGTCCAAAACTTGTCGTAAGTCATCGGTAAGACAAAGACAAAAAATACGTCTTAAAAATGAAACTGGCCCTTGTTTTTTTTTTTTTTTTTTTTTTTTTTTTTTTTTTTTTTTTTTTTTTTATTTGCACCAATATATCCGACATCTTTCCATTTAATCCTTCCCAAGCAAGACATTTTTCTGGTGCATTGCGAGAAAAGAAAATTGCTCATAACCAGCATTTTCATATTTTTTCTCACAGATTTCAATGATAACTATTACATATTTGATACTTCGGAGCTATGCGCAGATACATACATGTCTCTCTCATGAGAGGGGGGCCCATCTGCATCCTTGCATGTCTAGACATCATTTTGAATTGGAGCAGTCCTGAATAAGAATTCTATGTATCACCTAATGTGATATAATACCCCGCCATTACATTTGTCCGGATAAGTGTTTTTGTCGAAAACAAAGGACAGTGACTCACAAAATAAGAAAGGAATATTTATGCTCCTTTGATACAGAACTTGTCTTTATTGAGATATATCCACCCATGAACTTTCATGATCATAGCTTCGATACTTTCAGAGATATGCTTTGGACAAGTATTTTGTAAACAGACTAAAATTAACCGACAGTTCAAAGCGGAGCCAGCCGCCAGAGACAGAGCCAGCCGCCAGAGACAGAGCCACCGATAGAAATTGCTCAAACTTTACGTTTGCCAATCATTTCTAAGGTTTTGTTACATGGGAAAGCAATGTCTGATCGAGATTATCCCTCAATTAGTATATCACATGTTTTGGCTGCAGCAATTGGCTATTTACCGTTGAAATGTACACGAATACATGATGTAAACAAGAAAAAATCACATAGGGTCGACCCACGACGACAATGATCCTGTGAAAACCCTGCCGACTTTGAAGCCCACAGAATTAGAACAGGCAGATAAATGGTCTTAGGGGAGCATGACATTCCCGGTTTTTCGATTTTAAGCACCAGAAGAAAATAAATGAACAATAAGTTGAACACTCACCTGTTTTTGTCAAAAAATCACGACCCCAGAGACAGAGCCACACATGGCCGGAAGCCCCCCAGAGGATTTAAGCGGCAGAGCCAATGGCTCTGTCTCTGTAGTTTCCGTACCGTGTAGTAATGAGAGTATTTCGGTTTGGCTTAATTCGCATATAAACAATGACAAATGGTATTAAATGCGATGAATGCATTCTGTCTTCTAAATCACAACCTATCCTCTTACAACCTATCCACTAATGCACAAACTGACCCGAAGAACTGATTTTCTCCAAAGATTGACAGTAAGTTATTAAAATATTGTTTGCACGATGTAATGTACATACAACTATTTTATAATACACACAGGTTTTGGGCCATTCATCCTCAGAAAGTGGACAAACGCTCATCAGGATTGACGAAATGTCAATATTGGGGCTACCCTTGCAACGGGAGAAAATGAGTTTCCGTTCAATCTCTGGGAATCGGGGTTTGGATGGGGCTCACAAATATGTGAAAATGAATAAAGGGTTGTATGACATTCTCCGATTTTTGATTTTCGAGCTAGAAACAAGAACATTTCGATTAAAAGATGAGACTCACCTTTCACCCGCCGATTTGTCGGCTCCTCTAACTGCCAACCGGATATCCTCTAAACTTTTTTTCATACACAACAAAATGTTGTGATTTAGTAGATAAGCGGCCGTGAAATTGAAGGAACTAGTTTACAAAAATATATATAACTTTTTTGTGTTCTAATTAACATAGAAAATATTAAGTGAAAAGAAGAAAATTATGAGATTGCTCTCTTTGGGAGTTGAAAATGATAAAATAATGAAGTCATTAAATTTAAAACATTGAGGGCAAAAGAGAAATTGCCACTGATAAGCAATTTCTTCCCTTCTGTTGATGTGTTCCAAAGCTTTCTTAGATAAGCCAGTCATAGCGTAAAAAACAAAACTGAAACAAATTGGTTTCTGTGACAACAGCGCTGTTTTATTTACAATTTTTGAGCAGATATCAACATATATTAATTTTGTACAAATCATTCAACAATTTCAACCTTATATCTATAAGCTATACTTAACAAAATAGATTATAGAATATCATGAAATTTAATACATGTATTATGTAAGTCATCATTAGATTTTGGACTATCAACATTTTTAAAGCGACATAATGATGCAGGAACATTCTGTGTTATCCTTGCCTGTTTAGATAGAAAACCAACAAGTATTTCTGTTATCAGAAAAAATTTCAATGTCATATGAATCTAAAAATGGCCACATTACAGGCATAATGTACCTTAACCCTTTCATTTACAATCAGTTTTTAATGCCAGGGAAAGAGTCCAAAAAATTGGTTTTCTGCAGTCAGCCAACATTGCTACTTCAAATTGCAAAATGTCTTCAATAAAAATGTTGCCATGGTGTTACAGGATTTGATTCATTGATACTTTAAGATTTTTTAATGGCATACTTAAAATTCTATGCATGTTATGCCTCAATTTTAAATCCATCTTATAAATAATTGATCAGTAAAATGTACTTTATGTTCTGAATGATAAAGGTGTGCTGTGTTCTCCCCAGCCCAATAAACTGTATCGGCCCCACTACAGCTTCATCTAAATCAGAGCATTGCCCCTACAGCTTCAAAACTACCCCTACAGCTTACATTCTTCAAAAAGGTCACCTAATAGAGGAAGTTTTAGGTATTTTCTGCCAAAGACGGATAAATAATTGCATCTTTATAACTGCAAATGTAGTAATTGTGTATAAAAACATGATGATAAAAGAAGAAATTGCTCATTATACCCCCGCAAAACGAATGTTTTATTATACCCCCGCAAAACGAATGTTTTATTATACCCCCGCAAAATGAATGTTTTAGGGGGTATACTGGAATCAACCTGTCTGTCTGTCTGTCTGTCTGTCTGTATGTCTGTCTGTATGTCTGTATGTATGTATGTCTGTCTGTCCGTGGACAAAATACTTCTCAATAGCATATCTTCTAAACCATATGTGCTAGCAACTTAAAACTTTCTACACTTATAGATCTCATTGTGGGCAAGTGTCCTGTGTAAGGATCGTTACTCTGCCAGGCCCACTTTTAGAGTTATTGCCCTTTGTTGTTTGTAACCTTGCATTTTTGTCTGGACCATATCTTCTAAACCATAAGTGCTAGCAATTTCAAACTTGGTACACTTATACATCTCATTGTGGGGAAGTGTCGTGTACAATAACTGTTACTCAGCCATGCCCACTTTTTGAGTTATTGCCCTTTGTTATCTGTACCCTTACATTTTGTTTGGACCATATCTTCTAAACTACAAGTGCTAGCAACTTCAAACTTGGTACACTTATACATCTCATTGTGGGGAAGTGTCATGTACAATAACTGTTACTCAGCCCAAAACGAATGTTTTAGGGGGTATACTGGAATCAACCTGTCTGTCTGTCTGTCTGTATGTCTGTCTGTCTGTCTGTATGTATGTATGTCTGTCTGTCCGTGGACAAAATACTTCTCAAGAGCATATCTTCTAAAACATATGTGCTAGCAACTTAAAACTTTCTACACTTATAGATCTCATTGTTGGCAAGTGTCCTGTGTAGGGATCGTTACTCTGCCAGGCCCACTTTTAGAGTTATTGCCCTTTGTTGTTTGTAACCTTGCATTTTTGTCTGGACCATATCTTCTAAACCATAAGTGCTAGCAGTTTCAAACTTGGTACACTTATACATCTCATTGTGGGGAAGTGTTGTGTACAATAACTGTTACTCAGCCACGCCCACTTTTTGAGTTATTGCCCTTTGTTATCTGTACCCTTACATTTTGTTTGGACCATATCTTCTAAACTACAAGTGCTAGCAACTTCAAACTTGGTACACTTATACATCTCATTTTGGGGAAGTGTCTTGTACAATAACTGTTACTCAGCCAGGCCCACTTTTTGAGTTATTGCCCTTTGTTGTTTGTACCCTTACATTTTGTTTGGACCATATCTTCTAAACCACAAGTGCTAGCAACTTCAAACTTGGTACACTTATACATCTCATTTTGGGGAAGTGTCATGTACAATAACTGTTACTCAGCCACGCCCACTTTTTGAGTTACTACCCTTTGTTGTTTGTACCCTTACATTTTGTTTGGACCATATCTTCTAAACCACAAGTGCTAGCAACTTCAAACTTGGTACACTTATACATCTCATTGTGGGGAAGTGTCGTGTACAATAACTGTTACTCAGCCAGGCCCACTTTTTGAGTTATTGCCCTTTGTTGTTTGTACCCTTACATTTTGTTTGGACAATATCTTCTAAACCACAAGTCTTAGCAACTTCAAACTTGGTACACTTATACATCTCATTTTTGGGAAGTGTCTTGTACAATAACTGTTACTCAGCCAGGCCCACTTTTTGAGTTATTGCCCTTTGTTGTTTGTACCCTTACATTTTGTTTGGACCATATCTTCTAAACCACAAGTGCTAGCAACTTCAAACTTGGTACACTTATACATCTCATTTTGGGGAAGTGTCATGTACAATAACTGTTACTCAGCCACGCCCACTTTTTGAGTTATTGCCCTTTGTTGTTTGTACCCTTACATTTTGTTTGGACCATATCTTCTAAACCACAAGTGCTAGCAACTTCAAACTTGGTACACTTATACATCTTATTGTGGGGAAGTGTCTTGTACAAGAATCGTTACTCTGGCATGCCTACCATTAGAATGATTGTGCAGCCAGGCCCACTTTTTATGCTCCCCGAAAAAATTTCGGGGGAGCATAAAGTCGCCACGCTGTCCGTCCGTGTGTCCGTCCGTCCACAGCCAGATCTCAGCAACCCTTAGGCCAAATTCAATGAAACTTCACATGTGGACTCCCTGGGATAATGCCTAGGGACCTTTTTCTCCGTTTCTCAATTCGAGGCTGTGTCATGGAAAAAGGGGCCTTAATGTAAAAATTAGTTTTTCTCTAATTTCCCTTCATCTAATGGGCAGAATTTAATGAAATTTTGTAATTTTGTATTTTGTGAGATGTTCTAGTCCATATTCTATAAATGATGTGTGTACAAAAAATCTGTCGTGGGAAAAGGGGGCTTAATGTATGATAGTTTTTATTTTGTGACAAACACTTATTCGGGGAGCATAATCCGTCTATGACGGCTCTTGTTGAGTTATTGCCCTTTGTTGTTTGTACCCTTACATTTTGTTTGGACCATATCTTCTAAACCACAAGTGCTAGCAACTTCAAACTTGGTACACTTATACATCTTATTGTGGGGAAGTGTCTCGTACAAGAATTGTTACTCTGGCATGCCTACCATTAGAGTGATTGTCCTTTGTTGTTTTTACCCATGGATTCTTGTCCGGAACATATCTTCTAAACCATTAGTGCTAGCAACTTCAAAATTGGTACACTTATACATCTCATTGTCAGGAAGTGTCATGTAAAAGAATTGTTACTCTGTCATGCCAACTTTAAGAATTATTGCCCTTTGTTGTTTGTACCCTTGCATTTTTGTCTAGACCTTATCTTCTAAACCATAAGTGCTAGCAACTTTAAGCTTGATACACTTATTGCCCTTTTTGTAATGAAAGCTTGTGTGGGGGTATCAAGTCACCTGTGACAGTTCTAGTTTTGAGCAATTTCTTCTTTTCCCATCATGATTTTATTGATAATCATTTACATATCCACTGCATTTCACGGTTTAAATTTGCCACTACAGCTTCAAATTATTCTGGGGAGAACCCTGGTGTGGTTTGGATGCAGAAAATCAGGTTAGTTTCTCATAACCCTTTCCCAATTCACCAAATTCTAGACTGGTCCAAATTGAAAAGAGTTACCGTAATTATTCTAATAAACGCCCGGGCGTTTATCTAAAAAGTGTTGATAGGAAAGATGGGGGTGGGCATTTATTAGAGGTATTCTAATTTTGTCCGTCAAAACATGTGAATCAAATGTCAATTCATGGGCTCGAAATTAATCAAGTAAAAGTTTGTTTCTAGGACTGTAAAATACGATTTTTGGAAGAAACTCCTTCATTGTAAACAGATTGGGGGACAGGAAATACTTTCTTTTGTTGCTTTTTGAAATGATTTTTTGTTTTGACTAACACGATTTTAATCCGCAATCGGGGGATGAGCGTTTATCAGAATCACCCTTTCCCGCTGAAATTGCGCTTTAGATATGCATATTTTCAGCCGAGATTTCGGGGATGGGCGTTTATTAGAATAATTACGGTACTTTCAATTGAAACATGGCATAGGTGAAAAATTAATGTCATGGAAATCTATCAGTATTTATGTATCTAAAACTCGACAAAAATGTGGAATATGTTGATGACCTTTTCCTGCAATGTTTTAAAACCTACAAAAATATTACAACCTGTATAATTGTCTGACTTGTTAAGAGTTATTTACTGCACAGTGACGCCTTATGACTCCCTCACAAGAAAAGGCTTTGGAAATCATTGTGGAAAATGAAGAAATTGCTTGTGACAAGCAATTTCTGCATTTTTCACAATGATTTCTAACCCAAAATGCTGAGATTTTTTAAATTTCATCAACTTGAAATTGTCGTCTGCAACACCTTTCAAATTGGAACAGCCTAAAATTTTGCCGTCTGGTAATGGGTTAAGCTTAAGCATCAAAGTGATTCTAAATAAGGTGCTAAGTAATGGTTTCTGACTTCATCTATAATTCATGTGGCACATTTGATGCTTGATGCTTTTATCTTCATGATTCTTACTTATTAGGTTCTTAACCTATTACTACACAGTGATGACTTTTGACGCCAAACAAAGTAACAGTTTTGGAAAAAATTGTGGAAAATGAAGAAATTGCTTGTTACAAGCAATTTCTTCATTTCCCACAATGTTTTTTACTGATAAAGGCAAACAAGAGGGCCATTGGCCCTGAAGCGCTCACCTGAGATAATAGCTTTGTGCATACATGAGTAACAATTGTTTAAAAGGACCATTGAAATGTGGTATAGGATTAACATTAGTTTAGGATATAATAGGTATTAGTCATTGACCTTATTCATTTTTGTGTATAGCTTTGTGAGCTACATGTATTGCTGTTATAAGGTAATATATCAATATAGATATTTCTCATCAATCAATGAACTAATAGTTAATAAAATGTGACTTACCTTGCGTTTGACATATCCACAAACACCAGCAAACTTGACCTTTGTATGTCAAATACTTTTGGAGAAAAGGCCAATGTTAAGTTTTCATACTAAGTTTTCGGACAGACAGACAGATGGACGGATGGACACGACTAAAACAATATGCCCCCGATCTCTCAATACGGGGGCATAAAAATCTGACGCAAAATATTGCATTTTTTATTACAAAAATGTAATGGATCATATTTTTTTTATCTTTCTGTGTAAACATTTATGCCATTGTCTTATTAATGATGGCATGCACATTTTCACATTGGACCACCTTAAGAACAATGTACATCAACTAAATGATTCAGCTTGATTTATTGCATAGATAAATATGTAACATGTTTACCAATAATTTGCTAATTGTACATTTTAAGGGTATAGATGTATATGGGACTATTTCCACTGTTTCTAGCATCAGTGTTACGAGTAGCAATTAGTTATGAAAATAGATTACTTTGTGGTCTGACCAGTATGCTTCAGCTGTGCCTGCTTCTCCATTAATATTTGAAAGTACAAGATCTAATGTGGAACTATTGTCGGTTGTTGGTGCCCTACTCTTTAATTCACATCCAAAATCTTTGCATATTTTCTGCACTGCTCTGCTGTGTTTGTTAAAGATATCAAGATTGAAGTCCCCCATTAGAACCAATGGTTTATTTGTATCTAATTTTGGAGCAAGCTCATTAACCATCATTTGTGTGAATTGGTTTACAGGCATTTGTGGTGATTTGTACAACACGACAAACTGAATCTCATTATCCAAAAGTTGCAATTTCAAGTTTAGATATTCAAACATTTTAGAGGTAAATGAAGTTTTGGATACAATTTTGCAACAGTCTTTAACATAAACTGCCAAGCCATGAGGTGGACGAGTGGATCTGTCACTGATAGACTGATCATTTCTTATCAATGTGTGTCCCTCAATAATGTAGTTTGTATCTCTGTCAAGCTTTGCAAGTCGAGTTTCAGATAACCCGAAAACATGTGAAGACAAAAGACCTCTGTCATGCTTGATGTCCTCTATGTGAAGATGAAGTGATCTGCAGTTATTGAAGGCTAATTTCATGTGAACAGCAGAGTCAATGGTATCTAAAGGAGTAAAGCTTAACTTTAATTTAGCATTATCTTGTAACCTCTGCATTTCTTTGTTTACTTGATCATCAACTTTCAGAGCATCTGCATTCAAATTTAGGATCTGAAGACTTTTCATTGACTTAACTCTGCTCAGAGCAACATAATGGAGATGAGGAACTTTTCTTATTTTCTTCTGAGAAAGATCTATGACAACTTCATCTAGAGTTCTTCCCTGAGCTCTGTGAACAGAACGTCCTGCTGATGGTTGCAAGGGAAACTGTATTCTCTGGAATGTTTTCTTATTGTACAAAAATGTTCTTTCGATGTCAAACATGGGTGTCCAATTTGCATTTATTTTTGAGTGATAAAATTGTCTATTTCTGAATTTCTCCCTAGTCTCAAAGCCTGCCTTTTTATCATGGAATTGAACCCATATAATACTTGGACGATCTGTTTCTGTTTGCTTATACTCTATGTGCTTGACAACACATGAAGCTCCATTAGCAAGTCCATCCTCTGTATTAATGTTTACTGTAAGGTCATAGATCATGTTCACTACAACAGTCAATGAACAATGAAGATTTGCAGTTCTGTTTGGATCAGTAGGCAGTTTTTTGACAGCTTCACTCTGTTTCTCCTTTGACAATTTTGGGGAAATAACTGTGTCATGACACGGAATGGTAGTTTTCTCTGTTTCCATATCATTTATGATTGAATCATTGAATGAATGCATGAAAACATTTTCTGCAAACAAATGAGGGGCATGACTCCTGTAGTCTTTTGAACTTTTATCAATGTTGCATTTTTGTAACTTAGCCCTATCTTCGTGTGTTAAGGCATCAATTCTGAGTCTATTCAACAAATGAGCGAATTCGAGGTCATCTTTTTGTCTCATTATTTGGATCAATTCATATAGCTTGAAATGATCTGTCCATAGATTGTAAGCTAATGCTGAGGCATCTTTTTTCAAGTCATTAAATATCCAGTCACCATTCACAGGTTTCAACTGATATAGGTCACCAACTGCAATGACACTCACTCCACCAAATGGAAGTCTTGTTCCTTTAAGTTCCTGCAATCTTTGGTCAATGAAACTTAGCATTGAGTTTGATACCATGGAAATCTCATCTATGATAACAACAGCCAAATTCCTGAATTTTGATCTAAATGAATTCAGGTTATCACATGTCAATGTCTGGTTTGATTGTTTGAACTTTTGTTTAAAGGCTGATGAGATGGTTGATCCACCAATATTAAATGCTGCTTTACCAGTGTATGCACAAAGAAGAACTCTGATGTCATCTGCATTTTCTCCTTCTTTAAGGTTCATAAATCTGTACAGAGTTTGATACAGTGCTCTTACAACAACACTTTTTCCTACACCTGCACCTCCTGAGAGAAAAGTATACAACGGGGATTCTTTTGTTTTGATCCAATGGACAACATGGTCATGAAAATGTCTTTGTTCAGCATTCAAGTTTCTTAATAATGTCCTATACTCTTGATCTGATAAAATATTTTCATTTATATTGATTTGTGATGCAGAACTTGAACATCCAATTTCTATCCCTATGTCATAATTTCTGTGCTCTGAAATTCTGTCAGGATTGAAATATATGAAAGCCTCAGATTCTTCTATACTTTGTTCAGCTGTTTCAGCCTCAGTTTGCTGAACTCCTGGTACAATGTCATCATAAATTTCAAGATCTGCCTCAGCCATGTTTCTTGCTATTTCCAATTCTTCAACATGATGTTCGTACTCAGAACACTTTAAATCAATAGTATGTTTCCTCAATTCATAAGAGTCTTTGTATGTATCAGAATTACCCAACAAATCAGTCATTTCATTTCTCCAAGGATAAAATAGTAGCAACTTTTCTCTAAAATGGTTTTCTTCATTGGATTTACGGTTGAATCTTACATAACGTATTACTTTGGATTCAGAACGGCGTTTTATCTTAATTCCACTTTTCAGTTGTAAAATTGTGGTACTTTCTGGGAAATTTTCTTCAGTTTCATCTGTATCATCATTGATGTCAATTTCATTTTCCTGATCATTTTTTTCAGGATACACAATATCCAATTGTGAAACATAATCTGCAAGACAGTATTTTTCCAACATTTTTGGACGTTGAGAATACCTTTTTATCACATTACTTGCCACAATGTCTGTGGACTCTGCTGGTAATTCATCAAGAGCAGACTTTGACTTCAATAATTGCACTCTTTCCTCAGGTGAAGATGTGTTGATAAAGACAACATCTCTAGTGCCTTTTGTTAATGGCATTTGTAATACTAAGTACACTGCTTCTTGCGCACTTACTTCAACACTGTTTGAAAATACATTTCCAATATGTCTCACTTGCCTTTTGATATCTAAATTTCCTTGCCTTGCTTCTTTTGCAGCAGCATACAACAGGTTACTCATTCCTCTCTGTGACTTGCTGATGTAGGAGACAATGTACATAGCACATGCATATGGGTCTAAAACAAATTGAATGTCAATGTTGGCCTTCCAAGCCTTCAGCACAGATTTGTTGTACAAGTTAACTCGAATTTCATTGGGCTTTCGTTTCAGAAATACTTTTGATGAAGAAAGTGAACTTCTGATGCATTTGATATAATCTTCTTCATCCATTTGTATAACATCTTTCAGAAATAGGTCAAAAGGAATATCATATCCTTCTTTTTCAGCATTCAATTTCTTCTGTATTTGTTGATACATCTTGTCATACTTTTCTTTGTCATTGTCAAGAGGTTCTAGTACCATTGTATTTCGCAGAGGTGGTAAAGGATATCCAAACCGACATAATCTGTCCTCCTTCTTCCGACATGTTCTAGAATGTTTATGAATTTGCAAATCCACAAGATTACCAACATCCTCATCATCAATTGTACATTGCAGAAACTTGTCAACAAAACTTGTTATTTCTTCATTTGAGTTGACATTGTACTTTGGAGCGTTTTCCACCCAAACAATCATGTGTATGTGAGGTGAACCTCTCTGCTGAAATTCGACTCGATAAAAGCTATCTGTGACATTGCCAAGTGGTGTGTGGGTACTTTTAAGGACAATGTTTATGAACTCCTGTACTCTATTATCAAAATATCTAGAGCAAGTGACTGGATCAGATTGGACAAGTTTTATTTTCTGTTCCCATGGCAGCTCATTAATTTCTTCTGGACTGTAGTTTACATTTTTATTCAGGGAAGCTAAAATGCTTAAAAGATCTGTCCATCTTGTGTCAGCAGAAGACAAAGATAAAAACCATGTTGGTAGACCTAACTGTCTTATCATTGCAAATACATCCTTTTTCTTCGTTTCTAAATACGCTGGAGAGTTTCTCAACTGTTTGAATAAGTAATATCCTTCATCTTTTTTCACTATACTATCCATGGAAGCAGAATTTCTGACATCTGCTGCTGTCAATGTGCTTCTCCCAGTTTGGCATCTTCTAACAGCTAAATTCACTTTATCATTCAGTTGTTTCATCTGTATTTTTTTCAATTTAAAGAAAATATTTGGGACACTATTTGCAGAACGTCTGTCTTTGCATCTCAATTCCCATTTTGCAATGTCACTATAATGCACATTTACATGCCTTTCATTGTTTTCCATTCTTTTTTGTCCACAAAAAATTGATGGAAAGCACAGATATTCTGAATCTGTATCTTGGTATAAGCTAAGAGGTTGTTGTCCCTCTCCAGGAGCAAATGTGAAAGTAGTATTTCTATTTTCAGGATTGGCATCTTCTAAAAGTGTATCTATATTACCAACATTTTCTTTATTCACTTCTTCTGCATCACTGTCATACAAATCATCTGAACCAGGATGATCTATTTCTGAAGTTTGTAAATCTTCAACTTTCTCACTGGTTATCAATTCACTTCCTAGATCCTTTTCATTGTCATTAATCATATTTTCATCAGAGATAATGGATTCTTGTGACACAAACTCATGTACATTCTCAACTCTTGTCTCTGATACTTTTTTTACCCAATCTTCATCTATTTGAATATTTGCATTTTGGTACAATTCACTATTTTTCATAAGCCAATGCAAAGCTAAAATCACTCGAACAGGTCGAACATTCTCAGAAAAAGCACAAGATTTAAATGACAGCTTTTTTTTCAGTTTCACAGCCACAGTAACATTTTCATCAAATGGTCTAGGAAGCGCATTCACGACTGGCTGTATATTGACGGGTACATTTACTACATTTCCTTTTATTGACAGTTGACGACCTCTTGGTAGTTCTCTTATTTGCATGAATGGAATCCTCAATGCGATCAATCTTTCTTCAAGTGGGAAAAGGTCCAACTCTTTAGGTATTGCGGGCCATTTCATCCCATTCATTACAGACAATTTTGGAATTTTTCCATTTAATATGTTAACTTTGCATGTAGTGCATACCCATTCTTTGTCATCAAATGACAACAGATTTGTACAATATTTTGTTTTTTGGCTTTCAGATAAGGACGTTGCCAATGAAACACTGTGTCTGAACCAAGTTTGATGGCAGCAGGTACAAATAAACACAGGCCCTACAGATACATTTCTGTGGAAAATATCAATGCATGATGCAATATCAGAGCCATACTTTCTGCGTTTACCTGATAACCTTTCATGTGTGATAAAGTCTGGATCCTTACGTTTGGTTGATTTATGTTCTCTGGCAGAACTTGCTTCAACACATCTGTTTCTTTTATTTGTTCTCCACACTTGTTTAGCGATTCTTTCCTTCTCTAGCACATATGGATCAGATCTTGCTTTTCTTTTGGAACTTCTTTGAGATTGTAATTCCTTCACTTTAAAATCATGTTTCTCTCTGGAAAGAGATTTCTTTTTCAACTCTCTCTCCCTGAATTCTGCAGATTTTCTCGCTTTTGTCTTGGACTTCACGGTTATTACTCTTTCCTTTACTTTTTGGTCTTCCTTCTGTCTCAAGGTAGCTTTTGAATCTCTTTCTTTCTTTTTAAATTCTTCAGATGTCCTGGCTTTTCTCTTGCACTTCAAGGTATTTACTCTTTCCTTTACTTTTTGGTCTTCCTTCTGTCTTAAGATAGCTTTTGAATCTCTTTCTTTCTTTTTAAATTCTCCAGATGTCCTGGCGTTTCTCTTGCACTTCAAGGTAATTACTCTTTCCTTTACTTTTTGGACTTCCTTCAGTCTCAAGGTAGCTTTGGAATCTCTTTCTTTCTTTTTAAATTCTTCAGATGTCCTGGCTATTCTCTTGCACTTCAAGGTTCTAACTCTCTCCTTTACTTTTTGGTCTTCTTTCTGTCTCATAGTAGCTTTGGAATCTCTTTCTTTCTTTTTAAATTCTTCAGATGTCCTGGCTTTTCTCTTGCACTTCAAGGTTCTAACTCTCTCTTTTACTTTTTGGTCTTCTTTCTGTCTCATAGTAGCTTTTAAAGCTCTTTCTTTCTTTCTTCTTAAATTCTTCAGATGTCCTGGCTTTTGTCATGCATTTCAAGGTTTTAACTCTCTCTTTTACTTTTTGGTCTTCTTTCTGTCTCAAAGAAGCTTTTAAAGTTCTTTCTTTCTCTTTAAATTCTTCAGATGTCCTAGCTTTTCTCATGCACTTCAAGGTTTTCATTCTTTCTTTTACTTTTTGGTGTTCACTCCGTCTTTGTTTCTGTTTATACATTCTGTTATAGACTTTTCTATCAAACGGTTTATTTTGAATATCCTTGGTATGTTGTTTTTTTTTTTGATCTTCAAAGTAGTTCTTCATCAAAATCTCTTGTTTATCGTTCTCTGTCAAAATTGCCTGATTGATTTGTTTGAAGCTGGTTTGAAAATCATCACAATCTTTCTCTTTTATAAATAAAGGTAATAACTCAAACTGAGAAGACAAGTCAATCATTATACTATCATACATCCTATACAGAAACAATACCAGATCTTCCAAAATAGTGAAAGAAATCAAAATTGATCTGCCATCTTCATTGAACAAACCATCTTGTCCATGTGAATGTGAATCAAAAATAAAATATCTATTGTCTGTTTTAAATACTGCAGAACATATTGCACCAACCATAAGTAGAATATATGAGGATTTTTGAAATCTGTTTGACAGTGCTTCGTTTAGTTCGGGAAAATCTTCTGTGATACTTTGTTTTGTACATACGCCAGAAATGATATCTCCTTTAACAACACTCATGTCTTTGTTTTGTATTCTTACTTTCCTTGGAATTTCATCGAAACTTAAAAGCTTATTTCTGTATGTACCATTTTCTTTCAAGGATGTAATAATTTTGTTATACAAACAATCTCCATCATAAAGCACTTGGTCAAGATCATCTACACTATTCAGCTGTGCAAAATCTGCATAAATCAAAGCACACAAGGCATTGGCAGTACACTGACTTCCACGAGACTCTGTATGAAATCTGACATCATCTTGGTTGAATGATCCAAGAATGGAAGTATCAAGTTCATTTTCACTGCAGCTTTCAGCCAATATGTATCCTATGCATACATTTGTATTTGAATTAGGAGCATTCATAGCAATGAATAAGGGATTATCCTCTTTGGTATTTGAGTCAAGTTTTTCTGCTACCTCCTCAGCATATTTTGAAAAGTCATTTTTCTGGTCTGCTGGACAGACTTTTGTGAATGAATTCATTTTGTGATTTTCTGAAGTATAATAAGTGAGCAATGGTTTTATATCTATGTTTCTTTCTAATTGTTCTGTATGTGCCTGTGCGATGACAGGACTTTCATTTGCCTGTGCGATAACAGGACTTCGTTGTGCCTGTGCGATGACAGGACTTCGTTGTGCCTGTGCGATAACAGGACTTCGTTGTGCCTGTGCGATAACAGGACTTCGTTGTGCCTGTGCGATAACAGGACTTCGTTGTGCCTGTGCGATAACAGGACTTCGTTGTGCCTGTGCGATAACAGGACTTCGTTGTGCCTGCGCAATGACAGGACTTTGTTGTGCAGCCTGAGTTTGAAGTCTTCTCTCTCTCATACGAGCCCGATTGGTGGCACTGTACTGAGCTGATGATTTCTTTCTTAATTTTGGCATGTTTACCTGAAAAGATAATCACAAAAAGTAAGAATATATTTTACTTTGTCATTCTTCAATACATTGACCCTTTCCCAAACCAAAAGTATTAGACTGGTCTAATTTAAAAACAAGATGTGTTTGTGAAACATGAATGCCCCTGAAATGGCAATGTTGTAAAATGTTAAGTTTTCGTAGAGTATAGGGTTGATAAGGGTTAACGAATGACCTTGAGGAAGATCAAATTGCATGGAACAGATAGATTTCATTGAAAGGATGTTAAATACCAAATTCGAGCTTTCTATATCAAATACTTTTGGAGAAAAGGCTAATGTTAAGTTTTCGGACAGACAGACGGACAGACAGATTGAGTAAAACAATATGCCCCTGATCTCTTGATACAGGGGCATAAAAATACTGCAGTAATTACAAAGAGGACAATATGTTTAATAAAGCAAAGAAAATAACATTGGAAAACAAGCGAAAATGTTGCTTATGATCAGCATTTTCTTCTTTTGGTTCAACATTTTCTAAAATAATCAATACTAAGGATGTCAAAAGAAGTTCTTGTTTGGAAAGGGCTAGCCCTTTGCAACCTAATGATTGTGTTTTATGTATTGTATTAAGAAGGCTAAGGGAAATATTGAAGCAAAACAAAAAATACAGAAACACAATGTGTTTTCATTTCATCTCCATATTCTCATTTTGTCTCCATATTAATTTTGATAAAATATCATGTTGGTATTGATTTCAAATTTATTCTTAACCATTTTGTCATCTGAAACAACTTGTTACTGTATTTAGCTGTATTTTGCTGTTTAGAAATGGGTTTATATAGTTTCCCATCTCAGACAATCATCAGAATATGCATACATTTAACACCTGCCCAAAGCATAATAGTAGATCATAATAATAAAATGAAGTCAAATATGTGAACCAAAGACTCCATGCTAAGGATGCTTTAAGATTTTTCAAGATATTTATAAGTTTTCATGAACAAAAAATATTGACATTATAAGAAAGTAATAAAAAGCCTAAACATAATAATATTGTAATCATATGATGGTGTTTAGTACCATTATTTTTTTCACTCATATTACACTGCTATAGCACCTAGTTATGAATTCCTGGAATGATGCTTACAAGTACTTCCATAACATCCTTTCCAATAGTCTTTATTCTAATTTGACTTCTAAGGTAAGAGTCAATGCACCTATTTGTCAGAAAAAATGTAAGATGCTGGTGAAATACATGTATTGAAACGAAAGAAATATATGTTTGTTAAACTTCATAGCTTCTACATTACTTAATTATATTATTACATTAAGTTTTTGGACAGACAGATGGTGAACAGTATAACAATATGCTGCATAACTAAATGCAGCTTATAACTAAGAAAATAGTTCATATCAATCCAATTAAAATCTGGTGTTAACATACAGTAATATCTGACAGGCACCAGTAAAATTCAATCTTTAATGACCTTTTCTTCTGCCCAATCAAGTAAACGTTTCAAGATTCTGAAGGTGATTTAAACTGTAAACAAGGTCACAAAGCCAGCACATTTCAGTGAAGAACCTAGTGTTCACACATAATTGTCATGAAAAACTGTATATAATAAAAGATTTGATTGGTTAGAGTAAAAAATGATTTTTGGTTTTCCCAGGATCACAGAAGATGACACCTAACTTGTATTGTGACGGCCAGATTTTGCTGTAAGTTAACAACAGATTTCAATCAGATTGTAGTTCATATTTATACAAAAGATTATGTTCTTTATACTTACAGCTTTAAATCAGGTCCAAGAGTCTGTACTGACTTCACTAACACTAGTATTTTTCACTGCACATTAATTAATAAATAACAGTATTTAAAATCACTAGCAACAATCTTCTCAATACTTGAGTCACGATGCTTTTCAGCAATACTAGTAATCCAAATATCCAAATATGAACACAGATTTAGTCAGCATATAACTAAGAGTCACTGCCTCTTGATTATTCAATCCCAAAACAGTCACTGTTTCAGGCACTGTTGTTATTAACAACCAAATATCACAAGTTTCTTAACAAAACTTTACACTACTATCTCTTTCACTGTTTCTACATTGTTTGAATCACAGAGGAATAAATCAAATAATAACATCTGATAACAAGTTCAATGTTCATGAAGGAACAATATGTGTACAGTTTTTTCTTCTTTTTTTTCTTTCACCTAGAAAATAAAGAAAAAATCTCTTTGTATAGAGAAAATACAAAATAAGCCCATTACCAGAAGACAAATTTCAGACTTGTCCAATTTCAAAGATGTTGCAGACCACAATTTAAAGTGAATGAAATTTTTAATTTTTCGGTCTTTCTGGGTAGAAAACATTGTGGGAAATAGAAAAATTGCTTGTCACAATTTCTTCATTTTCCATAATGTCTACCAATGCCCTTTTGTTGTTGGGCGTCAAAAGGCATTACTGTGTGGTAATGGGTTAATAAGAAATGACAGGTCATGAAAAATATCTCAAATTTCAATCATTTCTTATTACTATTCATTTATTTGTTTTTTTCATTTTTTTAAAACAGTTTTGTTTTCCTGGTATATATTCAAACCAGTACTCGCATACTGAATCAAAATTACTTATTACCTTTTCTTAAACAAAACAATTGACATGAAAAATACCATTGGCTTTATTAATTTTGATTCAAACTACAATATTTTTCAAAGTTGATGATGTTATAAAATAATTTCAAAGTGATAAATTTAAAAATAAATAATAGATCTAAAAGTTTTCTAAGAACATAAACGCTTTTGATAAACAGATTGGAAAATAGAAATTAACAGTAAAAGCATGAAGAAATCATAATCAGCAAGGTGGTTCTTTTCCATAGAAAGAGGCCCGTTTACAACAATGGTGAATACAATGTTAAATATATCACACAAATTATAAGGAGAATTTCAGTACACAATGAAATAAGGAAATAGAAATTATTTTGAAAATTCTAAAAAACCTTTTAAAATGAAAGAGCTGATTAAATAAATTTTCAATTTGAAGAATGACAAATCTTAATTCACCATTGGCACTTACCCGGTACAGTTGACATCTGCAATAACCTCAATACTACATGATGTGTGCATTTTTAACCCAAAAATTAAATGATACATATTACGAATTTCAACACCAAATGTAGTTATTACAGGAAACTCAGGGGGTACTTTTAAAATTTGCATGTGTTTATCATGATGCCATCTAGAGTTCTTGTCTGGCATCTATGATTAATTTCTGAACATCATCTTTTTACAGAAAATACTGTAGTGGTTCAGATACGTCAATGCTTCTTTTCTTTACATGTTATCCTGAAAAATAAAAAGAAATAGGCCATGAATACTGACAAGCTTGCAAAATCATTGTATTAAAGTTTGGTAAATTCCCAGGACCAGTTTCGTCAAAACATATAGGACCCTTTTTTTGTCTAACAAATGTCTAATCAAACATTAAGGACAAAATTGAGATGTTGCATTTCTAAAGACTTTAGAAATAGAGAATAAATGATTTATATTTCTTAGACATTGGGAAGACAAAAATTTCCATAAATGCTTTGATGGGAACTATCCCCTGGTGTGTAATAAATTGTTTTCAAAAACTAGATCCCATTTTAAATGTGTCATGGAATTGATAAAAAAAATCATTCTGACCCTATTTCAGGTTAATTGGGCAAAATCTATGGCTCCTAGACTGCACACAAGGTTTTTCTAAGATTTGACACCGTGACCTAGCTTATGACCCAAGATGACCCAATTTCAAACTTGTCCGAGATTTTATCAAGACAATCAATCTGAGCAAATTTCAGGTTGATTGGACAAAAAATGTGACCTCTAGGGTGCACACAAGGTTTAACTAAGATTTGACCTTGTGACCTAGTTTATGACACAAGATGACCCAATTTCTAACTTGTCTAAGATTTCATCAAGACAATCATTTTGAGCAAAGTTAAGATTTATTGGGCAAAAAATGTGGCCTCTAGAGTGCACACAAGCCAAAGGTTGACGCACGACACCTGACGGACGACGGACACAGCGGTATCACAATACCTCACCATGAGCACTATCATGCTCAGGTGAGCTAAAAATGTGGCCTCTAGAGAGCACACAAGGTTTTACAAATATTTGACCTCATGACCTAGTCTATGGCCCCAGATAACCCATTTCGAACTTGTTCGAGAATTGATCAAGACAATCATTCTAATCAATTTTCAGGTTGATTGGGCAAAAATTGTGGCCTCTAGAGTGCACACACGTTTTTTCTAAGATTTGACCCCATGACCTAGTTTTTGACCCCAGATGACCCAATTTCAAACTTGTCCAAAATTTCATCAAGACAATCATTCTGAGAAAATTTCAGGTTGATTGGGCAAAAAATGTGGCCTCTAGAGTGCACACAAGGTTTTTCTAACATTTGACCCCGTGACCTAGTTTTTGACCCCAGATGACCCAATTTCGAACTTGTCTGAGATTTCATCAAGACAATCATTCTGAGCAAATTTCAGGTTGATAGGGCAAAAAATGTGGCCTCTAGAGTTCACACAAGGTTTTTCTAACATTTGACTCTGTGACCTAGTTTTTGACCCCAGATGACCCAATTTCGAACTTGTCTGAGATTTCATCAAGACAATCATTCTGATCAAATTTCAGGTTGATTGGGCTAAAAATGTGGCCTCTAGAGCGCACACAAGGTTTTTCTAACATTTGACCCCGTGACCTAGTTTTTGACCCCAGATGACCCAATTTCGAACTTGTCCGAGATTTCATCAAGACAATCATTCTGAGCAAATTTCAGGTTGATTGGGCAAAAAATGTGGCCTCTAGAGTGCACACAATGTTTTTCTAAGATTTGACCCCGTGACCTAGTTTTTGACCCCAGATGACCCAATTTCTAACTTGTCCGAGATTTCATCAAGACAATCATTCTGAGAAAATTTCAGGTTGATTGGGCAAAAAAATGTGGCCTTTAGAGTGCACACAAGGTTTTTCTAAGACTTGACCCGTGACCTAGTTTTTGACCCCAGATGACCCAATTTCGAACTTGTCCGAGATTTCATCAAGACAATCATTCTGAGAAAATTTCAGGTTGATTGGGCAAAAAATGTGGCCTCTAGAGTGCACACAAGGTTTTTCTAAGATTTGACCCCGTGACCTAGTTTTTGACCCCAGATGACCCAATTTCAAACTTGTCTGAGATTTCATCAAGACAATCATTCTGATCAATTTTCAGGTTGATTGGGCAAAAAAGTGGCCTCTAGAGTGCACACAAGGTTTTTCTAAGATTTGACCCCGTGACCTAGTTTTTGACCCCAGATGACCCAATTTCGAACTTGTCTGAGATTTCATCAAGACAATCATTCTGAGCAAATTTCAGGTTGATTGGGCAAAAAATGTGGCCTCTAGAGTGCACACAAGGTTTTTCTAAGATTTGACCCCGTGACCTAGTTTTTGACCCCAGATGACCCAATTTCGAACTTGTACGAGATTTTATCAAGACAATCATTCTGAGCAAATTTAAGGTTGATTGGGCAAAAAATGTGGCCTCTAGAGTGCACACAAGCCAAAGGTTGACGCACGACGCACGACGGACGACGGACGACTGACGACGGACGACGGACGACGGACGACGGACACAGCGGTATCACAATACCTCACCATGAGCACTATCGTGCTCAGGTGAGCTAAAAATGTAAACATTCTTTCACCTAATATTGTCATCTGCATCTTTTTTGAATTTGGAACTGTCCACAATATTGCCGTTTGGGAAAAGGTTAAGACATCTAGTATCACTTACAATCTTGTTTTGAGTTCTGAGATATTTTCAAATGAGCATATTTAGTAAACAGAGACTAGATATCTGGGTAGCTAATGTCACTACCTATTGATCTGCATACTACTAGAGTTACTGCCTGCCTTGATAGTTCACACATATCCACCTTCTAAGACCTTTCAATTGTGACAATAATCTTTGACTTTGTGACCTTGATGTTTGACCATTTCTTCCATTCAGGCTAGCTACAGACAAGTCTTGTTTCTGTAGCCTTAGAAATAGTTATATTGTGTAAGAAAACAATTTATAGTTTCATTGAATAGAATGGACGATTTGTATTTTAAAGCATACGACTATATAAAACATTTAGGAAAACCAAATATATGTTTCTTGTATGTTTTTCTCTCTCTCAAAAGCCTATCAGATTCAGCAAAAGTGTCGTAAAGAATTTGAATTTTCTCTGTATTAATAGAACCAAAAAACAGATGGCACATAAGTAATATGATCAAGATGAATTGATAGTCTTGGCTCTTGCACAACAGGAAAATATGACACATTTGAAGAAGATTTTAAACAGAGAAGGCGGGAAAGTGTCAGGAATAAGCTGAATGTGGACGAGATCAGCTGATAAAAAAGTCATTGATGACCAACCAAAATTTTGGTTGGTCATCAATAACTTTTTTATCAGCTGATTTCAAAAGATCTACCATATTCAGCTTTTTCCTTATGTTTTTCAACCCTTTTTAGCTCACCTGAGCAACATGCTCAAGGTGAGCTTTTGTGATCACCCTGTGTCCGGCGTGCGTCGTGCGTCGGTCGTCGGAAGTCGTCAACAATAATTGCTTTAAACATCTTCTCCTTAACCAATGGGCCAATCCTGACCAAACTTGGCAGAAATGTTCCTTGGGTAGCCCCTTTCAAAACTTGTTCGTGAATTTTTGATTCGTCAAAAAATGTGGGCGTGGCAGGGCGGGGCTTATCAGACTTAAAGAAATTATTAGGTAATTCTTCAAAAATCTTTTACTCCTCAACCATTGGGCTAATTCTTTCCAAACTTGGCAGAAATGTTCCTAGGGTGACCCTTTTCAAAACTTGTTCGTTAATTTTTGATTTGTCAAAAATTGTGGACGTGGCAGGTCGGGGCTTATTAGAGGTGCGCGGTATTACCGGTATACCGGTTACCACGGTGCCCGATCCTCGCGGTATGATACCGCGGTATCATCGGGAAATACCGGTATTTAATGAACAATTGAACATGGTCCATACTTCAATGCCTTGTCGCTTTTTCGTTGTGATTAAACCTACAGCGAACCGAATCATGTGTGTATAAATTTTCTGGGAATCCCAAAACGTTATCTGTTACTATCTTCCAAAAATAACTACACAATAGAACACAAAGGTCAATGCGTGATCAGTAACGAATACCAAACGAGCACGAACCATTACATGTGACACAAACAAAATGGTTTTATTTTTTGTTGTTTAGTTCAGTTCTCTTACTCTTCTAGTCAGTCAGAAACTAGTCTGTTGTACCAGTCTTAAATGACAATAAAAATAAACTCTTCCTGGGTAAAAAATCTCTAGTTAAATGACCATAACTATAAATTAACAGCATATGGTAAAATGGCGGTATACGGCGGTATATACCGCGGTATTTAGTAAAATACCGTGGTATACCGCGGTATTGTTTCATTGGCGGTACCCAGCCCTAGGGCTTATCAGACTTAAAGAAATCTTTAGGTAATTCTTCAAAAATCTTCTTCTCCTCAACCACTGGGCCAATTCTTTACAAACTTAACAGAAATGTTTCTAGGGTGACCCTTTTCAAAACTTGTTCGTGAATTTTTTATTTGTCAAAAATTGTGGGCGTGGCAGTGCGGGGCTTATTGGACTTAGAGAAATCCTAAGAAAATTCTTTAAAAATCAAACATTGGGCCAATTTGATCCAAACTTGGCAGAATTATTCCTTGAGTGACTGTTTTCAACACATGCTCATGAATATTTGATTGGGTGAAAATTGTGGGCGGGGCTTATCAGACTTCAAGAAATCGTAAGATAGTTATTCAAAAATCTTCTTCTCCTTTACCATTGGGCTAATTCTTACCAAACTTGAAAGGAATGTTCCTTGGGTGACCCTTTTCAAAACTTGTTCGTGAATTTTTGATTTGTCAAAAATTGTGGGCGTGGCACAGCAGGGCTTATCGGACTAGGAGAAATCATGTGAAAAATCTTAAAAATCAATTATTCGGCTAATTTGAACCAAACTTAGCAGGAATGTCCCTTGAGAGACTGTATTCAACACATGTTCATGAATTTTTGATCGGGTGAAAAACATCGGCTTTGCAGGGCGGGGCTTACCAGACTTCAAGAAATGGTTAGATAATTCTTCAAAAATCTTCTTCTCCTTAAACATCAGGCTATTTGTTACCAAACTTGGCAGGAATGATCATTGGGTTACTCGTTACAATATCTGTTTGAGAATTTTTTATTCGTCAAAAAATATGGTCTTGGCAGGGCAGGGCTTATCGGACTTAACAAATTCATGAGAAAATTCTTTGAAAAAGTAATTATAAGGCAAAGTTGAACCAAACCTTACAGGAATGTACCTTGAGTGACTGTCTTCAATACATGGTTTAGAATTTTTTATTTATTGAAAAAATGTGGGCATTGCAGGGTGGGGCTTGTTAATTTTTAAATGAGTTATGTCCTTTTGTTGAAAACTGGTATTTTTCGCAACATTTACATGTGTTGTTTGGTCTGTTGATTTTTTTGTTTGCTCTTTTTCCCAATTGATCAGATCACAGTTCAAATGAAATGTACTTCTCAAAATGCACAAAAACAGTGCTGTTGGGAGGTATGATCACTGTCAGTGATATTCTAGTTTACAATAATTTAATGTGACATAATACTGACATATATATTTGTTTACAACAAAATTTATATTGTACACAATCAAATACACAAAGAACTCAGGTGAGCGATATCAGTGCCTTTCAGGCACTCTTGTTTTTTAGCTCCACTGGCCTTCAGGCCAGCGGGCTATTGTCATGGCGCTGTGTCCGTCGTGCGTGCGTGCGTCTGTCCATCCGGTCGTCAATTTTTTCTTTAAAAATCTTCTCCTCAGAAACCACTTGATGGATTTCGATCAAACTTCACAGGAATAATCCCTAGGTGGTCCTCTATCAGATTCCTAAAATTAATTCTGATTGAACTAGAAAGTCTGGAGTTATCTGCCCTTGAATTAAAAAAATGGCTGTTTTGACTTTGTTTTCACTCTAGCTACTACAACTATATATCAATCAAGACAAAACTTGGTCAGAATGTTGGTGCTGATAAGTTCTTGCCTGAGTGCAATTTTCAGATTGATCTGAATATTATGTCTTGAGTTATGTGCCCTTGAAATTGGCAAAATTACCATTTTTGACCTTATTTTTACTCAAACAACCATAAATATCCACCAATCAACACGAAACTTTCACGTAATCTTACTGACCATAAGATCTTGCATGTGTGTAATTTTTCATAGGAATCTTAAATCATGATTTTTCTGCCCTTGAATTTGACAATTTGGCTGTTGGAGTGAAAACGAAGTCACAATTAGCAATTTTGCCAAATTGAAAGGCATATAACTGATGATTTTGCATTCCTATCTGGCTAAGAATCACACTAAAGCAAGATTTTAACTTCAACTATATCTTGTTTAAGTTTTGACCTGATTGTTCAATATTTGTAGATGAAAAGAGTGTAAAATCAAAGTCGAAAACAGCAATTTTGTCAAATTCAAGGGCAGATATATCATGATTTAAGATTCCTATGAAGCTGAAAATTATACACATGCAAGATCTTATGGCCAGTAAGATAACATGAAAGTTTTGTGTTGATTGGTGGATATTTATGGTTGTTTGAGTAAAAATAAGGTAAAAAATGGTAATTTTGCCAATTTCAAGGGCACACAACTCAAGATGTAATAATCAGATCAAGCTGAAAGTTGCACCCAGGCAAGATCTTATCAGCAACAACATTCTTACGAAGTTTTGTCTTGATTGATAAATATTTGTAGTGGCTAGAGTGAAAATAAAGTCAAAACAGCCATTTTTTAATTCAAGGGCAGATAACTCCAGACTTTCTGGTTCAATCAAAATCAATTGAAGGAATCTGATAGAGGACCACCTAAGGATCATTCCTGTGAAGTTTGATTGAAATCCATCAAGTAGTTTCTGAGGAGAAGATTTTTTAAGAAAAAGTTGACGACCGGACGGACGGACGGACGCACGCACGCACGGACGCACGCACGACGGACACAGCGCCATGACAATAGCCCGCTGGCCTGAAGGCCAGTGGAGCTAATAAAAACTGAATGAAAATTTACATTTGTTGGCCTTTTTGTTTAGAAAATATTGTGGGAAATGAAGAAATTGCTTGTCACAAGCAATTTTTTCATTTTCCATAATGTTTTCCCAAGCCTTTTCTTGTGAGGGAGTCAAAAGGCGTCACTGCAGTAATGGGTATTAAATAATGTCTGCTTAGGTGATAATTATTGTAATTTAAGATGGAATTAAGAATTTTTTTATTCTAAGAGGGAAAAATTGTGATTATTTTAAAGACCCAATTATAATATTTTTTGATCAAGATTTTAAAGTGCCAGACTAAAGTCATATTCTGATTAAAAAAATCTTACAACTGATATCTGTTTTTTGTCATCTGTAACAGCTTTTCAAAATTATCAACCAATTTTGAAGATTGCCTAGCAATCTGATGAAAAAATATTTTGTTGGGAAATTTGATTCCAATTAGTTTTTAGAATACACAAGCTATTAATTGCAGCACCGCAATTCATAGGATTGCACCTCAGCAAAGCTCTTGTAGCGTCTTAACCATTTCCCAAACAAGAATGGCTTTTGATGTTTCTGATATAAAATGTTCGGGAAAATATTGAGGAAAAAGAAGAAAATGCTGACAAGCAGCATTTTCTCCATTTGTCTTAATACTTTCTGTGATATATTGTACACGAATAATATCTTTATGAACGCTAATATTGACATAATTATGCAGCAGCTTCCAAATTGGATCACCCTGATATTTTGCTGTTTTGAAAAGGATTAACTAAACAAAATGAAATCATGATTTTTGAAGAAGTTGAATTTGAGTTCATTTGTTCACAACAACGACGACGTCACATCATAGACCCTGGTCCCATAGTTATTTAGCCGGTTTGGATGTATGTGTCGGTTGTTTACTGAACTTTGGTACACAGTATACTTGAACCGTGGCTTCGTTTTCTTCAGACGAAATATTTTCAGAAAAACTCTGCGGAATCGTTTACTCAGTATACAATACAACATAAAATTGATGGCGGAGTTTATCACCACTAGTAGGTTACTGATTGTTGTTAGTCTCACCCACTCTACACTGCACTGTAGATTCTCTATACCAAATATGGCCACGATGATGTTATCTACGAGCGCTGGAAACTGACATCCCAGAAAAACATTGATCACAACTATCAACATGACGGTCAAGTTTGTGTCCTTCATGCTGGACGAGGAGATTGAATGTCTGGTCGCCCGTGCGGTATTCACCGCTCGTATTAACAAAATGTTTAACACAGTTAGTGAACTGAAGGGCAACAAAAACATGATCACCAGATATGCGTAAATGAAATATATCTCCCGAAATAACTTGTTACTTCCAATATCTGTGGAATCAATGTAAGCAATTGTTTTATTTTCACCGTTCTCCTCCATGTTTGTGAAAGACGTTTTATACTCGAAGAATCTCGGTATGTTATACAACACAGAAGCTATGAATATAAACAAGATTACACGTTTAGTTCTGGCCATCGTACATGTGTTGGCAGCGTGTAATGGTTTACACACCGCGATGTAACGTTCTACAGTGAACGCGAGTGTCGTGTACACGGTCCCTGTTTGAGCAATCAGCGCAGTAGGGTACACATATGGATGCATGTACGGATATGCGTAATAGTAATCCTCCAATACATTCTTCTCCAGATAAATCGTAGGCACGGCCAAAAATAGTGACATCAATAACAACACGAGAATATCATAAACTGCCAGAGATATGAGATAATATGATGTAGAGTTCCTCATTTGTCGATGACACAGTACAATGATGGCGAGAATGTTGCCGATAATTCCGTACGCGGAGATGATGTTGGCCGCTATACCCCATGTGTAGAACTGGAACGTGCTGCTAGAACCGCAGTGTTGTGTCTCGGTAATGTTTGTAGTGTTCCCCTCCATCGTGTGGCAAACTGAAATTATATACAGGAGAAATAGTTATACTATTATTATCAGATTGCATAACTCTTTCACAAACCGCAACATTCAGACAAGTACTGTTTGAAATCTGCTCCAGACGACAAAATGGATGTAACGCTGAAGATAACTTTTGTGTATAATGTAGCATGTAAAATATTGTGGCCAAAGGAGAAGATACTGATTATCAACACTTTCTTTTTTTGGTTTTATGCTTTCTTAAACTTTTTCTAGTAGGGAAGTCAAAATCATGTCTTAATCTAGATGTGGTTGATCAGAGTCACCAAATGTGACCATATCTCTTTAAAATCTGTGTAACAAATCATCCCTTTTCAATGAAAATGTCTTAACTGCAGCTTGTTTTAAGCTGCAGTTATGAGGATATCCTTGAAAAGCTACATAATGCATGTTTATTGTGACAATTATTACCACACAAAATCCTACCATATAGGCTTAAAGGCAATATTTCACCCTGTGAATAATTATTACCAGGATTCCATGGCCTTAAAGTGACAAGATACATGGCATTAAACCTTTCCTGAACAAACAAAGTTAGACTTGGAATTGAAAGCTGCTGCTGATGACAAATTGAATACCGGTAAAGATACTGTTATTATTGTTTATATAGTAGCATGGAAAATATTAAGGCAAAAGGAGAAAATGCTGGTTGTCAGCATTTTCTTCTTTTGCATCAATGTTTTCCCAAGCCTTATTCTATTAGGAGCGTCAAAACCCTGCCTTATTTGGAGAAGTGTTGAATTGACAAGATCCATATCTCGTAAATGGCTAATTACAATTAGAGATGTTGAAAAGGCTGTAAGAGGATTATGGCCTGCGGAGTAAAAGAATACACAGATTAAGTTCATTCCTCAATGCTGATTATGACCTTTTTCATAAACAAGTCCTGGTGTTCATGGCCCCAGCAAAAATGGCTCTAGAAAAATTTGATAGAAAAGAAGAAACTGCTGACAACACAACACTACCCAGCTTATTATATTACACACAAATTTTCTTTTCTTTTGTTTGTAACATTTGTTTTGTGGACTATATAACACTTCTGAGATTGGGCTAGCATAATATTTTGTCAAAAGAGAAGAAGTTGATTATACCTTTACTAAAGAGTTTCCTGTATTGATCATAAGTTTTGCAATTTAAAAATAAGAAAGAAAGAAGTATTGTAGAAAAAGAAGCAATTTCTCTAACCTTATTTATCATTTATATTTGATTTTCATTGGTAAGCCTTTTGTGTAATTTTCATTTTCTACTTTACTAAGAAATAATGTTTACTTTATTGTCTAGAAAATCTGTTTTGTTAGAAAATTGAATATTTGCTGTCTGGCTTAAGGTCGGGACCTTGGATTGCTCTGCAAATGAAAAAGAAAATCACGCATGATTGAATAAATGTCATGTAAGACATTTTGTTAGCAAGCAAATTGCATTAGATCAGTAATGCATTAATATTACAGTTTCCGTGCAAGGTTATTGATCATTAATGTTGCAGAAAATGTTGCATTTTGAATATATTGAACCCTTTCTACCACAGTTTCATCTTTGAAAGAAAATATTTAAGAAAACAATGAGAGAAAAGAAGAAAATAAATTCCGATGAAATTCACATATATATTCCCTTGTGAACTTGTAATCCTCTAAATAGGAACACAATTTCGTTTTTTGTGTGTTTCCGTGTTATAATCAACTGAGAAAAGAGTATACCTGAATTGGAGAAAATGATTTTGATTTTACAATTTGATATCTTGTTATCTTTGAAGAAATTATAAGAACAACAAGGAAAAACAATTATTTATAGATACTATCATCTGTCAAAAATGTGTCATTTTCTTGGAAAATCATAAGAATTGCTGCAATTTCCTTGTATAAGTCTGCAATTAAACCGTCATTTTCTTGATTGCCTGTAGATTTATCCACAGACCGCTGTAATTCCTATTCTACTATTTCCTTAAACCTGCTGCAGACAATAAAATGTTTTCGATTAAGGTATAATTTAGTACAAAATATCACAATACATATTGAGGCAAAAGGAGAAAATGCTGGTTATCAGCATTTCTCCTTTTGTCTCAATGAAATTATGTTTTCTCATGAGCCTTTTCTATCAGGAACATTGAAACCAGATTTTAGTAGGGAATGTGTTTACAGGAGATTTCAGAATTTCAAGTTGAAAATGAGAAATTGTGTAACTAGCTGTCCATATTCATTAGGGGGCACAATTTCATTTATCCTTTCTTCAAAAAAAATTGAACTCTTTTCAAAAACCAAAATAGATTAACCACTGGTGGGGAACTCGGCCAAAGGGAGGGACGTTTTTTCGCGAACAATATATACCGTCGGTGTTGTTATAAAATATTGTAAATACGGCTTTATCGAAGCCGTAGTTACGAGATTTTATAACAACACCGACAGTTTGTCAAAACAAAACAGTAAACCCGGTCTGTTTTTAGAACAAGTTCATTGTCATTAGAAAAAAAATCTATAAACTCACATTTAAACGAAAAATATCTATACCTTGTTGTGGCAAAAATTATTTTAGTTCACCACCAGTGTTAACTGCCTCAATATTGTCTGAGCTATATTGTGCATAAAGTCTATTGTAATGACAATGTGTAACCGTGTCTTAGTGCTGAAGAACCGTAGCTGAAAAATGGCTAAAACGCCATACCCTTATTTCATGAATGTAGGTCACAACAATACGCTGCTTTTCTTCAAAAACCACATAACTACAGATTCATACAAGCTGTAGTTACGATGTTTCTGAAGAAAGTGGTCACAACATTTCGTTGCTTTTCAAAAAAAAAACCCTGGTAACTGCAGCTTGTTTTAAGATGCAGTTACGAGGTTTTCGTTGAAAAGCAGGGATTTGTTCCATTTCTACAGCAGTACATTCTAAGATGAAAAAGTACATCAAGCCAAACTTGCCCACAGCAATCTTCCCTTCCCAAACAAGACCTGGTTTTGACGTCTCTATTAGAGATTGTTTGGGAAAACATTGAGACAAAAGAAGAAACTGCTGATAACCAGCAGTTTCTCCTTTTGTCTCAATATTTTCTAAGCCATATTTTACACAAGTCCTATCTTTAATAACATCCATTTTTTTCATTTTTTACAGTTGATCACCCTAATATTTTGTCGTTTGGGAAAGGGTTAATCATAGAATTCCATTAGCTACAAACAGTTTGTTTGTTCCCTCTTCATTTTTTCCCCCAAATAAGCCCAATTAACCCTTTCCAAAAGAGCGAAAGAGTTTCTTGCAGATCCTAGATATTTAAGTCAGTAATGTTGGAGTCTATCAATCCAACATGTGAACTACCAGATTTCAAATTTTGAAAAAAAAAAACAAAACAAATTGATTGATCATGTGAAATGTAGTATTTAGAAGCATCAAATGTAAACTTTCCTCTCTTATCTTGTGCAAGTTGTTTCATAGGTGATGTAAATTTTGTCATGTGATCTTGGAGAATGTTTACTTTGCATTTCCGGGTCCTATGTCCCTGAGAATTCACAAGATTTTCATACAATATTGAATGTAAATCATCTTATTGAGACTGAGCAGATGTAGTCTCGGATTGTATATTGTGGCAGTACTGCCGAGTAAATTGCCAGGAATGCATCCAAGATGCTACAGCAGTTTAAAGTGGGATTATACCCCATTTTAATTAAACTATCGAAAGGCCTCTCATTAAAAGATGTCTAAACTCAGCCTTATTTCTGAAAGCCAAACATTTGACATTTTGGGAATGGTTAATTATAAACAAGAAAACCTTGAGGGAATGTTTTGTCCAGGAATAAGGTTTGTCCAATTGTTTGCCTCCCACAAAATGTCATCATGGTAAACATTCTACAAACCTAATTAATTTACATTCATGATGAACATCACAATCATGCTCTATCATAGCTGACAATTAGCTTTATGACAGCTGTTTGACTTTCGGTACATGCTGGACATTTCATCACCGTAGCATCTGCGTTGGCATTATGCTTTTGTAAAGATTTTTGGTACAAGTGTCGTATCTCTGTTCTTATTGATGCTATTTCTCTGAAACTTTACACATGTGACCAAAATATCATCTTCTGTGCAAAGATTTGTTATGTTTATTTAATAATTATTATACGCCCAAAGGGTCGTATTATGTTATGGCCCTGGTCGTCCGCCAGTCTGTCCGTCTGGAAACAAGAGGTCCTCCTGTTTTGCCTTCTCTTCATACAATCTAGAAAGCATTTTCACAAAAATTGTTTAGAATATTTCCTGGAAATCTGAGTACACTTTATTATTTCCATTGTTACGAAAACAGGCGATATTGCATCTAACGGTACTTTAAAAATGCTCGGACTTGCAGATGTCACGGAATAAGTCGAAATATAACCATTGTACTGGAAGTGCATTACCCAGGTGTTGCATTAAAGGGCGACGGTAACAGATGGTCTAATTGCAAAAAATGAAATTTTTTGAAAAAATATGCAAAACTTTTGTGTTGACCACCTCGGGATGGTTAATAATATGCGATTCAGACAGAGAATGAGCCGAAATTACATGACAGATAGCTGAATTTAGGGAGAATTCAAACCTAAATTCAACCCCGTCTCAGATGGAGTTAGAATTATTTTTAAATTGTTGCGCATGCGCATTTCAGCGCGGACCATGATTCAAACGAGATTCATACTTGAATTTCAATATGACATCATCATGTATGTTGTGACGTCATTTAAGAAAGTCGCATATCCTACTGTTTTGACCTACTTTCGATATCGCTTCATGAATTTGATATCAAATTGCGAAAAAATGAGTCGTTGCTTCAATAGTTTGTCGTAATCATTTAATCAGGTCATATAAAGCTTAAAAAGTGTACATTTCGTTTGTATTTGACAATTTTTGGGTCCAAATCTGGGAAATAGTAGCTTTAAAGGCTAGGTTTTCTTTAGATTTTTTAGAATTCAATTTAAAATGCTGTTTATGAATTCTAAGTCCAAGTATAATGATTCCTAATTGATTGTCCCATGCAGTGGTTTTGAAAAATTCTGTATGTGGGCAGTTGGGAATTAGACAGGGTCTCCTAGCATAAATATTCATAGACAAAATTAATAACTTAATTCAGGGCTTCAGACATTATACCTTTGTCCTTGCAAGATTACTGCACAGTGACACCTTCTGACTCCCTTACAAGAAAATGCTTGGGAAAACATTGTGAATAATGAAGAAATTGCTTGTGACAAGCAATTCCTCCATTTTCCACAATGTTTTCAACCAAAAATGGGAATAGTTTTAAAATTTCCATTAACTTGAAAATGTCTTCAGCAACAGTGTTCAAATTGGAACAATCCAAAATTTTGTCATCTGGTAACGGGTTAACACTTTCCCATACAACCCTGATTTTGATGTCCCTGCAAGAGAATTCTTTGGAAAATATTGAAAGAAAAAAATGCTGATAACCATTTTCTTCTTTTCCTTCAATATTTTCTCTGCTTTGACTTGTATCTTTCGCATTTTGTATCATTTGTATCATTTTGTTGTTTGCATCTGCAAAACCCTTGATTTGACCTAGTCTATATAATTTATCTTTAAGTCTGTTTCAAATTGAAACAAATATTGCAGATGATAAAATGAAAATTCATTTGTGCATAAGCTAGGTGTATAATCACATGACTCAGAATTTCCGATAATCTTCAATAACTTTGTCAATACTTGACCAATTTGAATTCAGTTTGAAGCAGAGAATGTGGAAAAATGTCAGGAATAACATTGTCGTGGTAGATTTTTCAAAAATCAACTGATAAAGAAGTTATTGAACATAAACCAAAATTTTGGTTTATCTTCAATAACTTTTTATCAGTTGATTTTTCAAAAATAAACCATGTCCATCTAATGCGTGGCATCTGTCCACCTTCTCTGCTTCAAACCGAATTCAAATTGGTCCCCGCATCAACAAAGTTATTGAAGATATTCAGTAATTATTGCATCACATGACTATCCACCGTGATAAGGTAGACAATGCAAATGTTGCAGCATGAAAAGAGTGAGAGAACTGAAGAAAATGCCATCTCAAATCAAAAGTTTTCTCTGCAAAAGATGATTGATTCTTGAATGTGTTAAGAATTCTCAAAAACAATCTCAGATTTTAATGTTCCATAGACAAGTTTTGAAAATGCTGATAACCAGTTTTTCATCATCTTCTCATCATGTTTTATACCCTATTGAATCGAGCATTGAACTTGAAAATCATATCTTTTTAGATAAGGTTCTGTAAAGAATATTTAAATGCAGATGTTTAATGGTAAATTTGTGTGAAAATCTAAAAATGAGATCCATAATTGTGGATTAGTTTTCCATAACTTCAGATTATTTCCAGAATGTTTGTCAGTGTTTTATGAGTTATATTATTTATTACTTTCAATCAGCAGTATTATAATTCAAAATTTAATGGTGTGGCTCAGCGGTTATGGTATAGGACTAATTAATGACCTTCACATTGGCCAGGAGTCTCATGACACAACTTAACAACTGCAGAAAACATTTAATAATTCTGTAATTGGGAGACTGATTTTACAACAGTTTGAAGTGGAGAAGGTAGAAAACGGCACATGATACCCCACATTGTAAAAGAGAAATGTCTAGGTTAATGCCTTGAATCCTTCATACACAACAGAGTCTGGTTGACTAGTACTATTTATGCTCTGAGAAAAACACAAATACAATGAGATTTGTTGTGAATTGACAGAAAAATGTTGATATCAATAATGTGTTTTCAAAACTAGAAAACAGCGAGAGAGTCTATCATATATTAAAGAAAGAAATGTTTGCAGAGTAGTTATGTACTGTAATATATCATGATCTTTCAGAAATTGACAGACCTACAGTAGTTTCAGGTTCATTGCCAATGTTTTAACTTTTTCTGATTCAATTTAAAACTCATCAAATCAAGAATTCTAACAGGGAAAATGTTATTACCCATTACAAAGGAAGAAAGATTAAAAGTTATTAGTTTTTCCCAATATTTCACACATGATTATCTGGTATACCTTCAAGCTATGTGTAGACTTCAGCAAAATGTTGGCCTTTCCTCTGTCATGTTCAAACATGCCGTAACCAAAGCTTATTTAACCCTTTCCCAAACAAGACCTGGTTTTGACATCCCTATTAGAAATGACTTGAGAAAATATTGAAACAAAAGAAGAAACTGCTGATAACCAGCAGTTTCTCCTTTTGTCTCAATATTTTCTATCCCATATTTTACACAAATCCTATCTTTAGCAACATCAATTTTGTCATTTGTAGCAGTTTTTGCAGTGGATCACCCTAAATTTTTGCCGTTTGGGAAAGAGTTAAGTTGAAGTTACATTGATAGATAGATTTAGATTGAAAAATTTATTTTGGCAAATGTAGGCAATATACATGGCAGGCCTGTAGGAACAGGGGGGGCTAGGGGGCTAAGCCCCCAATGTTGGCCAAAAATGCCAAATTTTCTTAAATTTACACTGAAATTTTTTGGAAAATCCAATTTAGCCCCCCAATATTCATGACAATGGCTTTAGCCCCCCCCCCCCCCCCCCCCATATGAAATTGCTTCCTACGGGCCTGCATGGATTCTAAAGACTTCCAGCTTTAACCCATGATCACAGAGTTTTATTCTTTTAGTTGGCTGTTGATAGTCAGCGCCTATTGCAGCCACAGCGTTTTTGCTTTGGACTCTCATGTGTACCTATTTATATACTTGGGTGATGAGGAGCAACATAGATGTTATATAAGAGTTGGTTCGAGAAACATGAGGAATACTTCTCTACAGGCAAACTTCATGCTTTTTTCTAGTAGGAAAAATAATGTTCATGATCCTTAACGATCTGGAACCATAATAGAAACTTTTGAAAATGCAAAAAGTATTGTTATATATTATTTCTATGATACAAGACGAAGGTAAAATGAAACTATAAACATTTTTTACCGATATATCTGAGTTTTGTATCTATTTTAGTTACTGACCCCATTTTACAAAAAAGGCGGGAAAATGGGAAGCACCAACTCTGTAAATCTCACATTTTTTTGCAGAATATGATAATATATGATATTTTTCAGCTTGTATGCTACAACAGATATGTATGTAACACAAATAAGCTAACACAAAACTATAAAAAAACAAAATTGAGGAAAAACACCTGATTATACATCAGGGCCCCGTTTTACTAAGATTTGCGTAAGTTTTTGCGTAACTTTACGTTTGAAAAAATCTTACGCAAATTCTTAAGTGCGTTTTACTAAACGATCGTAAGAAAATTTTGAACGTAAGAAAAAAATTGTCGTAACTCTAAAAATAGAACAACAGAGGCTAAAAATAAATCAACAATGTGCTCTCACCTCGGTCTAGTTTCTAGTAAATATTAATATATAATAATTGTGATTTCTGCATACTGTGTTTTTATGCAATAATAAGCGTAAATCTCCTTATAAAGATGACAGAAATTCGGAATTTTAGGCGGTTTGCTGAAATATAATTGTGCTGAACACTCAACGTATTTCATACGTTCGAAGTTGTCCATTAGAATCGGGAAAACGTGAGAAATACTAGCTGTCATGTTGTTGTTTTCCTATTCTATAAATAGTAACACAAAACAAAGTGAGAAAAATCAACGAAATAAACATACATTTTCCGTGGATTTTTGAATTTCAACCTTTCTTTTGATATATATTTTGATTTTTTTCGGTAATTCTTTAGTTTACAAGGCTTTATAAGGTAAATTGAGGCACTGGAATTAGTTACGCAAAAACTTACGCAAATCTTAGCTGCGAACATTTTTAGTAAAACGCACTTAGGCAAATAATTTGAACGTACGTTCAAATCTACGAAAAATTCTTGCGTAAGTTCGTTAGTAAAACGGGCCCCAGCTTTATAATTTTGCGACTGTATTTTTTCGACGTTGATGAAAAATGAACTTTTTTCTTTGATCTATAATTTTTGTAATTTTGACTGGCAGGGTATGATACCTACATCAAAAATATCTCTAATCCATACTTGTGCAAATAAAACAAGAATGGGAAAAGGTTACCGTTAAAATTTGTTTTTTTATGCATTCAAACTTAGTAGGGGTGCACAAAACAAGGACAAAATGTTCAAAATATGTCATTCAATTTCAGCAAATATTGTAAGGTCAAATGGAACAACACCTTATTTCATAGTTACTGACATAAAGAAACTATCTAATCAAATATTCATTGTCACATTTCCCTGTAGTTCCTACATAAACTATTGTGAACAAAACAATAGCACCATATACATGGGGGGTGGGGAGTCATGTGACACTACACTTTCAGAAAATTGTCAATAATTTTGTAAATACTTGACAAATTTGAAATCGGTTTGAAGCAGAAAAGTGTAAAGCCTCGAGATCAGAAGTGTATGGTACCTCTTTTACAAATCAGCTGATAAAAACGTTATTTACAACCAAATTAAGTTTTGGTTGGTCGTCAATAACTTTCATATCAGCTGATTTTTCAAAGATCACCCTTCGCATCCAGCAAAGTCATGGAGTGTTCCCGCTTTCATTGCTTAAATTCTTCTTTTTTTCAAATCGGTCATCTATTGACAGAATTGTTGGAAAATATCTAAACTATTATGTCAGGTGATTCCCCGCCGTGGGGTGAAAGAGGGTTGAAATTGGTCTCATGTACTACTGTATAAGAACGCCTTTGTCAATCAAATCCAGCTAATCTTACATGAACACTTATGTTATTATATTATGTCACATGTTTACAAAAATATGTATGAAAGGAAATGTTGAAATTGAACAAACCACGGAAAATTAATGTGAATGGCAATGGATTTTGTTTTAACAATAGATTGGGTTTAAAGTTGTGCTTTGATAAACCGTCAGTGTTGTCATAAAATATCGTAACTACGGCCTGATTTTAGGCGTAGTTACGAGACTTTATAACAGCTCCAACGAATTACTATTGTATGTCCGAAATTACGTCACGATTAACTGGGTAAAATCGTTCCCTATTTCGCTGTACTTTCACTTTCTTTTTTGTTACTATTTATAGAATACAACATGAAGAAGTATTTTTCATGTATTTTCGATTCTAATGGATGCATGTACGTTTAATATACGTTTAACCGCCAGAGTGTTCAGAACGATAATATTTAAGCATTTTTCATGCTACTAACAATGAGAAATACGAGAATTATCTCTATCTATGCAGAAAAACACACTCTAAATAGCTTACACGGCCGATATCTATTAATGTTTACGAGAAAGTAAACCGAGGTGAGAACAAAAGCGAATCTTTCCGAAGTGCGTTTCAGGGAAATAACCGAGTGCCGTAAGTACCCGATCATCGGCGATAATAACCGAAATCCATTATGGTTCCAGATCGTTAATCAAATATCAGAACCAAAATTGTTACAAATTGTTTTAATGAAGTTAGGCAAGTACTATATTGCTGCTTTTCAATGAAAACCTCTTAACTGCAGCATAAATCAAGCTGCAGTTATGAGGTCTTGGTTGAAAAGCATTGATACATCACATATTGACAATTTGATTGATCTAAGCCACTGGTGGCTTTAATTACTAATCTCATTTGTTATGGTGTTTATTGAAATTAAGAGAAGACATGGTGTGCTTAACAAGGTATCATAATATCTGTATGAAATTCAAACACTGGACAATTATCAGATTCTCATAAGATATCTTTGTAGCAATTCACTGTGTTCTTTGTAAATAGAAAACCAAACAACTAAATGTCTTGATTTTCAATTTCTGTACTCTTTTGTTCAATCTATCATATCTAAAAGAACAACTATGCAGACTTTGACGTAAAAAGGCCAGATATCTAACAATCTTTTGTTACTTTGGTATGGCTGAGTATCTCATATGGATATTATACAATCTCTGTTATCATGGTGTAGTTAGATATCTCATAGGGATATCATACAATCTCTGTTATCATGGTGTAGTTAGATATCTCATATGGATATCATACAATCTCTATAATTATGCTGTAGTTTGATATCTCATATGGATATCATACAATCTCTGTTATCATGGTGTAGTTAGATATCTCATAGGGATATCATATAATCTCTGTTATCATGGCATAGTTAGATATCTCATATGGATATTATACAATATCTGTTATCATGGCATAGTTAGATATCTCATATGGATATTATACAATATCTGTTATCATGGCATAGTTAGATATCTCATATGTATATCATACAATCTCTGTTATCATGGCATATACTGAACAAAAATGAAAACTTTACACTTCAAGATTTCTTGTTTCTGGAAAAGTATCGAATTAAAAGCCTGAAAAATATTTTGACGTTATTCCCCTGGCTTTCAGCAATGGTTTTGTTGAAATTTCATTGCCCTGTCTCCTTTAATGTCAGAGTTACGGCCCTTAATGCGTTTAGAGCTAGTTACATCTAACATCACATGTGCGCATGCGCAGGAAACAATTCACTATTTTTTCGGAATTTGCCATGTCTGGATTGCCAAAAAAACACAAAAAATCTTTCCTATCACTTGTAGCAAGCTCTAAAATAAAGGTCTAATTAGTCAATTTTGTGAATTATCTCCCTTTTACATAAACAAATAGGGAATTTAAAATGTTTGATATTCACAAATTTATCACGCTTTTCGATTGCTTTTGTGTAAACATCATGCAGGCCTTACAGGGGATTATTAGACCCCTTTTTCGACTAGGATTGTTTCCAGATGTCCATGCAATAGCGATTTCAGTTTCCTATTGAGATTGCATTATAAAATTTTCAAGCTTTGCAACATAATGAAAATTCTGCTTTTCAAACGTCATTTTTTAAAAAGCTTAAACAGTGTTATGCAAGCTTCTTTACATTTTCTGACTGGTAAGTTGTCAGACTACAACTCCGTGCTGTCTGGCAAGGTTTGCATTCTTCTGCTCGGATTTCTGAGGGTTTAAATTGTAAAATTTCTGTTAAAATTGTACACCTGAAAAAACGGACCACTGTCACACTTAAAGGGTCCGTTTTTCATCCCTGTAATTAAGATCAACAAAACGTTTAGTGTTTGGCACAACCAAGTCCATGAACAATGCGAAGCATATTCATTTGATTTCTTTACTTGTTGTATTTAGAAGAAATATGACAAGCAATGTAAGTGTAAAGTTTTCATTTTTGCTCAGTATAGTTAGATATCTCATATGGATATTACACAATCTCTGTTATCATGGCATAGTTTGATATCTCATATGGATATCATACAATCTCTGTTATCATGATGTAGTTAGATATCTCATATGTATATCATACAATCTCTGTTATCATGGCATAGTTAGATATCTCATATGGATATTATACAATCTCTGTTATCATGGCATAGTTAGATATCTCATATGTATATCATACACTCTCTGTTATCATGGTGTAGTTAGATATCTCATAGGGATATCATACAATCTCTGTTATCATGGCATAGTTAGATATCTCATATGGATATTATACAATCTCTGTTATCATGATGTAGTTAGATATCTCATATGTATATCATACAATCTCTGTTATCATGGCATAGTTAGATATCTCATATGGATATTATACAATCTCTGTTATCATGGCATAGTTAGATATCTCATATGGATATCATACAATCTCTGTTATCATGGCATAGTTAGATATCTCATATGGATATTATACAATCTCTATAATCATGGTGTAGTTAGATATCTCATATGGATATTATACAATCTCTGTTATCATGGTGTAGTTAGATATCTCATATGGATATCATACAATATCAGTGGTTAAAAAATCCACTCGCCCGCTCGCATTGGCGAGTAGAAAATGCCGTAGGACGAGTAGATTTGGGGACGAACTAGTCCGACGGGGCGAGTGCGAATTTAGGACTTGAATCACGCTGATTGGGGAAAAAATAAAGGATCGAAAAGAAAGTATTTATTTCAAACAACTTCATATCGGAAACAATAATTTTTGCTGTAAATAAGACCGTTCCCTGTTTATGTCGATCAATTTTCATAGACGCTTCTAGAGTTAATATGTGTTACTCATATGCGATTATTTGTGTGAGATCAAAAACGCGGCAAACACAGTCAATTGATGACGTAGTCATTCCAGTTTCAATATAATCACGTGGTTTTTCCGCACCCAAATAAGGTCACGTTTTACTATGATTTGTTTACAAAAGTCGCGCGTGTCAGAAAGCTCGGGAAAATGGGATGAAGCAATGAAAACAAAACGCTATTTTAAGGTAGTAAATACACTGACGTTAGATGGTTTTAACAGCGACGTGTTGTCTCCTTCCTTCATGCCGCCTCGCGATTACACAAGAAATTCTTTCACATATACCGGGTAGTTGTATATTAAACTGGTGTGCTTACTCGACCATTTTTGACAGCTAATCTATTTTTCGAATTCAATAAAAAGTAAGTGTTTACAGTAATATTAATCGGCGATTGATTTATGGTAAAAGATGGAGTCAAGTCTGAGCCACATTCGATTTATTGACCATCTTTTTAAATAAAATTGTTGCCTTATTCGCCTATGACTTTTGAAGTGGCGATCGCCAGCGCGAGCCCTGTCTGTCATTTATACCGAAGAAACTTTATTTGTACCTAAACATTAACAGAGTCAAAGAGTTATTTGCATAATAATGCAACCGTAAGAGCCAACAGTCTGAAAATTTTCTTCATCTTTAAGGGCGAGTTGGGTTGCCTTAAGGGCGAGTAGAAATTCAGAGCTACTAGTCCTACAGGACTAGTAGGTTTGAAGAAATTGTTCAACCCCTGAATATGAAATAATGGTGTAGTTAGATATCTCATATGGATATCATACAATATCTGTTATCATGGTGAAGTTTGATATCTCATATGGATATCATACAATCTCTGTTATCATGGTGTAGTTAGATATCTCGTATGTATATCATACAATATCTGTTATCATGGTGAAGTTTGATATCTCATATGGATATCATACAATCTCTGTTATCATGGCATAGTTAGATATCTCATATGGATATTATACAATCTCTGTTATCATGGTATAATTAGATATCTCATATGGATATTATACTATCTCTGTTATCATGGTGTAGTTAGATATCTCGTATGTATATCATACAATATCTGTTATCATGGTGAAGTTTGATATCTCATATGGATATCATACAATCTCTGTTATCATGGTGTAGTTAGATATCTCATATGGATATTATACAATCTCTGTTATCATGGTATAATTAGATATCTCATATGGATATTATACTATCTCTGTTATCATGGTGTAGTTAGATATCTCGTATGTATATCATACAATCTCTGTTATCATGGTGAAGTTTTATATCTCATATGGATATCATACAATATCTGTTATCATGGCATAGTTAGATATCTCATATGGATATCATACAATCTCTGTTATCATGGTGTAGTTAGATATCTCATATGGATATTATACAATCTCTGTTATCATGGTATAATTAGATATCTCATATGTATATCATACTATCTCTGTTATCATGATGTATTTAGATATCTCGTATGTATATCATACAATCTCTGTTATCATGATGTAGTTAGATATCTCGTATGTATATCATACAATCTCTGTTATCATGATGTAGTTAGATATCTCGTATGTATATCATACAATCTCTGTTATCATGGTGTAGTTAGATATCTCATATGGATATTATACAATCTCTGTTATCATGGCATAGTTAGATATCTCATATGGATATCATACAATCTCTGTTATCATGGTGTAGTTTGATGTCTCATATGTATATCATACAATCTCTGTTATCATGGCATAGTTATATATCTCATATGGATATCATACAATATCTGTTATATCATACAATATCTGTTATCATGGTGTAGTTAGATTTCTCATATGGATATCATACAATCTCTGTTATCATGGCATAGTTAGATATCTCATATGGATATTATACAATCTCTGTTATCATGGCATAGTTAGATATCTCATATGGATATCATACAATCTGTTATCATGGTGTAGTTTGATATCTCATATGGATATCATACAATCTCTGTTATCATGGTGTAGTTAGATATCTCATATGTATATCATACAATCTCTGTTATCATGGTGTAGTTAGATATCTCATATGTATATCATACAATATCTGTTGTCATGATGTAGGTAGATATCTCATATGGATATCATACAACCTCTGTTATGGTGTAGTTAGATATCTCATAGGGATATCAGACAATCTGTAATCATGGTGTAGTTAGATATCTTATAGGGATATCATACAATCTCTGTATTTATGGTATAGTTAGATATCTCAGAGGGATATCATACAATCTCTGTTATCATGGTGTAGTTAGATATCTCAGAGGGATATCATACACTCTCTGTTGTCATGGTGTAGCTAGATATCATGTAATGATATTGTTAGATATCTCATAGGGATATCAGACAACTCCTGTTATCATGGTGTTGTTGGATATCTCATTGGATGCTTTCCATTCCATGATAAAAATTTAACACGTCCCATGATATTTTTTTCTGTTTTTTGGGGTGTGTGGGTTTGGGTGGTGGGATGGGGGGAGGTCTGCAACATTTTCAAATTGGACTTATTCAAAATTATGCTGTTTCTGAAAGGTTTAAAACCCATTTAAATGTGATGAAAGCAATGGAATTTATTGGACTTCAAATAATTTATCATTTAGAAGGTGATGAGACCATTTAATGCAAAATTAAACTTGTGTTTCGAACATCAAAATGTAATTTTTCTCAGATATCTTCTTTGAAAATGTCAATTTTAGAGACCCAATTATTCTTGTCTTTTTGCGTCTGACAAATATTCTACTCAAATAAAGACAACTAAGAGTCTCAAGGCGTTTCCAGTAATTTTCAGAATTTGATTTGAAACCCCAGGTGAATTTTTTAGATAAAAGGATCTCAAAAAGTTAATTGACAAAAAAATTGACTTTGGCAAGAATTTTTTTTCTCCCTTGCACATTTTTTTAAGCTGTTCTAAACCCTTACCCAATCAGGACCTACAGGTTTTGACTTCCATATTGTGAAAATGTTTTGGAAAAATATTGTTAGAGAAGAAGGAATCTCTGATAGACATTTTCTATTTCTGACATCAATTGTCATCCACGGTGGATAATCACGTGATAAAATATTTTCAGAGAATCTTCAATAATTTTGTTAATATTGGACCGAATTGAATTCGGTTTGAAGCAGAGAATGTGGACAGTCGTCACGCATTAGATGGATGTGATTGATTTTTGAAAAATTAACTGATAAAAAAGTTATTGAAGATAAACCAAAAATTTGGTTTATCTGCAATAACTTTTTTATCAGTTGATTTTTCAAAAATCCAACACTTCCAGCTTATTCTTGGCATTTTCCCACATTCTCTGCTTCAAACCAAATTCAAATTGGTCAAGTATTAAAAAAGATATTGAAGATTATCGGAAATTCTGAGTCGCGTGATTATACACCGTGTCAACTGCAACTCTTTAAGTTGGATAAGTCTAAAATTACACCATTTCAGAGAAGGTTCAAACAATTTACTAATCTATAAATTTTATGCTCCCCGAAGGGAGAGCATATAGTCGCCGCTTTGTCTGTCTGTCCGTCCGTCCGTCCGTCTGTCCTGTCCGTCCGTCATTCCGTCCGTCCGTCCGTCCGAAGTGATTTCTCAATAACCCTTGGGCAAAATCAAATGAAACTTACCATGTGATCTCCCTATAACATAATGCCGATGTACTTTTCCCGTTTTTATACGCCGCCGGAGGCGGACGTATATTGGCGTCATCTTCTCCGTCTGTCCGTCCGTCCGTCCATCCGTCCATCCGTCCATCCGTCCGTCCGTCCGTACGTACGTCCACTTTTCTTGTCAACGCAACTCCTCCTAAGTTTCTGGCTGGATCTTCTTGAAACTTGGTCAATGTTATCACCTCAATTGGTAGATGTGCATGAAGGAAGGATTTTATGGTTCGTTGATTTTTGCCTGAGTTATGCCCCTTAAAAACTTAGTCTCTGGGGCTTATTGAAATTGCAGCCTTGTCAACGCAACTCCTCCTAAGTTTCTGGCTGGATCTTCTTGAAACTTGGTCAATGTTATCACCTCAATTGGTAGATGTGCATGAAGGAAGGATTTTATGGTTCGTCGATTTTTGCCTGAGTTACGCCCCTTAAAAACTTAGTCTCTGGGGCTTATTGAAATTGCAGGCTTGTCAACGCAACTCCTCCTAAGTTTCTGGCTGGATCTTCTTGAAACTTGGTCAATGTTATCACCTCAATTGGTAGATGTGCATGAAGGAAGGATTTTATGGTTCGTCGATTTTTGCCTGAGTTACGCCCCTTAAAAACTTAGTCTCTGGGGCTTATTGAAATTGCAGGCTTGTCAACACAACTCCTCCTAAGTTTCTGACTGGATCTTAATGAAACTTGGTCAATGTTATCACCTCAATTGGTAGATGTGCATGAAGGAAGGATTTTATGGTTCGTTGATTTTTGCCTGAGTTATGCCCCTTAAAAACTTAGTCTCTGGGGCTTAATGATATTTCAGCCTCGTGAATGCAATTCCTTCCAGGTTTTTCACTGGATATTTATAAAAACCTTTTTGTGAACACAATTTTTTAAAGGTTTTTCAGTGAATATTTATAAATCCTTGTCAATGTCATTTTTTTGTCTCAAGTTTTATAAGTGGCGGCGTATATTGTGACGATGGCACTCTTGTTTGGATTTGAGGCCTCGTCATGGAAAAAGGGGGCTTAAGGTTAAATTTAGTTTTTCTCTAATTTCTCCTAGTCTAATGGTAAGAATTTGATGAAATTACATATTTGAGTAGCCGTATATTGGCGTCATCTTCTCCGTCTGTCCGTCCATCCGTCCATCCGTCCGTCCGTCCGTCCGTCCGTCCGTCCGTACGTACGTCCACTTTTCTTGTCAACGCAACTCCTCCTAAGTTTCTGGCTGGATCTTCTTGAAACTTGGTCAATGTTATCACCTCAATTGGTAGATGTGCATGAAGGAAGGATTTTATGGTTCGTTGATTTTTGCCTGAGTTATGCCCCTTAAAAACTTAGTCTCTGGGGCTTATTGAAATTGCAGCCTTGTCAACGCAACTCCTCCTAAGTTTCTGGCTGGATCTTCTTGAAACTTGGTCAATGTTATCACCTCAATTGGTAGATGTGCATGAAGGAAGGATTTTATGGTTCGTCGATTTTTGCCTGAGTTACGCCCCTTAAAAACTTAGTCTCTGGGGCTTATTGAAATTGCAGGCTTGTCAACGCAACTCCTCCTAAGTTTCTGGCTGGATCTTCTTGAAACTTGGTCAATGTTATCACCTCAATTGGTAGATGTGCATGAAGGAAGGATTTTATGGTTCGTCGATTTTTGCCTGAGTTACGCCCCTTAAAAACTTAGTCTCTGGGGCTTATTGAAATTGCAGGCTTGTCAACACAACTCCTCCTAAGTTTCTGACTGGATCTTAATGAAACTTGGTCAATGTTATCACCTCAATTGGTAGATGTGCATGAAGGAAGGATTTTATGGTTCGTTGATTTTTGCCTGAGTTATGCCCCTTAAAAACTTAGTCTCTGGGGCTTAATGATATTTCAGCCTCGTGAATGCAATTCCTTCCAGGTTTTTCACTGGATATTTATAAAAACCTTTTTGTGAACACAATTTTTTAAAGGTTTTTCAGTGAATATTTATAAATCCTTGTCAATGTCATTTTTTTGTCTCAAGTTTTATAAGTGGCGGCGTATATTGTGACAATGGCACTCTTGTTTGGATTTGAGGCCTCGTCATGGAAAAAGGGGGCTTAAGGTTAAATTTAGTTTTTCTCTAATTTCTCCTAGTCTAATGGTCAGAATTTGATGAAATTTCATATTTGAGTAGCCGTATATTGGCGTCATCTTCTCCGTCTGTCCGTCCATCCGTCCATCCGTCCATCCGTCCGTCCGTCCGTCCGTCCGTACGTACGTCCACTTTTCTTGTCAACGCAACTCCTCCTAAGTTTCTGGCTGGATCTTCTTGAAACTTGGTCAATGTTATCACCTCAATTGGTAGATGTGCATGAAGGAAGGATTTTATGGTTCGTTGATTTTTGCCTGAGTTATGCCCCTTAAAAACTTAGTCTCTGGGGCTTATTGAAATTGCAGCCTTGTCAACGCAACTCCTCCTAAGTTTCTGGCTGGATCTTCTTGAAACTTGGTCAATGTTATCACCTCAATTGGTAGATGTGCATGAAGGAAGGATTTTATGGTTCGTCGATTTTTGCCTGAGTTACGCCCCTTAAAAACTTAGTCTCTGGGGCTTATTGAAATTGCAGGCTTGTCAACGCAACTCCTCCTAAGTTTCTGGCTGGATCTTCTTGAAACTTGGTCAATGTTATCACCTCAATTGGTAGATGTGCATGAAGGAAGGATTTTATGGTTCGTCGATTTTTGCCTGAGTTACGCCCCTTAAAAACTTAGTCTCTGGGGCTTATTGAAATTGCAGGCTTGTCAACACAACTCCTCCTAAGTTTCTGACTGGATCTTAATGAAACTTGGTCAATGTTATCACCTCAATTGGTAGATGTGCATGAAGGAAGGATTTTATGGTTCGTTGATTTTTGCCTGAGTTATGCCCCTTAAAAACTTAGTCTCTGGGGCTTAATGATATTTCAGCCTCGTGAATGCAATTCCTTCCAGGTTTTTCACTGGATATTTATAAAAACCTTTTTGTGAACACAATTTTTTAAAGGTTTTTCAGTGAATATTTATAAATCCTTGTCAATGTCATTTTTTTGTCTCAAGTTTTATAAGTGGCGGCGTATATTGTGACGATGGCACTCTTGTTTGGATTTGAGGCCTCGTCATGGAAAAAGGGGGCTTAAGGTTAAATTTAGTTTTTCTCTAATTTCTCCTAGTCTAATGGTCAGAATTTGATGAAATTTCATATTTGAGTAGCAAATCAGATGCCCTTGACAATAAACTATTTAAAATTTGCGTATACAAAATATGTCATGGAAAAAGGGGGCTTAACATTTGTTAGCTTTATATTAGCTCTGCATGGCATATATTTATTGTGACAATGCCTTATTCGGGGAGCATTTTCCGTCTCTGACGGCTCTTATCTTAATATATATGCAATAGGTCAATGGCTAAATAGCTCGCCTGACAACAATAGATCTTTTGGAATCCAAATTTGTTCATTAGATGTTTCCCCTGCTAGAACAAAATAGACAAAGATCTGGTAAATGTGATCTCTACATATTCAACAGTATGAAAATTGTGTATTATCAGCAATTTCTCTTTTTCTGTCCATGTTTTTCGAAGTTTTTGCTATAGGTAATATCAGAATATCATTGCCACCTTGTTTACTATAGCTCTTATAGCTCTCAGACAATCACATATATCAATGTAACTATCGCAAAGTGGAATACACGAAGTGACTCTCGTTGAGTTTAAAATGCGACTGATTTATTTACGTTATTTACAAAAACAATTGACAATATGACGTAACGTCTCGTTCGTCGCCCCGTCAACGTTATGTACGTCGTCCCGCCAGCGCGCGTCCGCCGTCCCGCCAAAGTCGCCAACGTCGTCTTTACGACATCCTCCCGGCCGCACAAAGGTGGTCGTCTCTCGTGATCGTAAATTTGTAGGTTTGGATTCGTCACCGCTCGCAACAGTGGTTTTGACTTCTTTCCTCTTATTCCTCGAATGGATCATATTGATGTAACCGTTATCGTGTACACAACATTCTCCCGGCTGCAAACATTGGATCGTGTGAGTGTCTCTTTTGTATGAGCTTGCATTTAACGAATGTTTATTTACCACATGGGAAACTTCAACAGGTTTGGTCTCTCTGACTTCACATCTGGTTTCGGTTGTAACAACTGTCACTACTCTGCTAGTTTGTCTGTCTGTAACTGACGATGTGACAGGCCCCGAAAGTAAATAGCCGATTTTAGATTGGACGGCTGTAGGTCCATCGCCCCGTATAACTCCATCCCCAACGATCCTCCAATAATTATCTGCCCCGATCAGTAGCTCAACGTTGAAAGTGTTATTATCAGATACGGAATGTGCCAAGTTCAAACCTCGTAAGTGCGGTAGATTCGCAGCAGCTCGGATATGGTTACGTATGGGTGTGGCGATTGTCGGAACAATTAAAACGTCGATAGCAATTTTCCCTGATTGGTCGGTATGAAGGTGAATCGTAGCTCTGTCGAAATGATGAAGTGTGTCTGACTCTGCCCCAAATGCCGCAAGGTGAACTGTTTCCGATCCAATTCTCTCTAACTGTAACTTCTCTGCCAGATCGTTTGTGATAAATGACTGCTGAGCTCCTTCGTCAAATAGGATGTTCGATTCTACATAGGTTTTGTCAGAGCTTACGGTAGCGACCGCAGTTTTCAACAACACGTCGTTTTTACCTCGAGTCACAGAATGGAAGGTGGTAGTAGTTTCGACGTGTGGAATAATTCTCGCTTGAATAGAACTCGATTCGGTAGTAACTGGGTCTGCAATATTTTGCAATTTGCTTTCATTTCTCTGTTGGCATATGCTCGTATGATGTTTCCTTTGGCAATTTTTACACCTGTTTGTCGAACTACAGGAACTGGCTACATGTTTTCCCAAGCAGTTAAAGCATAACTTCTTTTGACGAACAATGTTTTTTCTCTCAATGGGATTCGAAATGTTCTCACAATTAACGGCAGTATGGTTGCCACTGCAGAAATAGCACCTTTTCTGTTTTGTAATGTCTGGATCTGCCATCCGCGGTGGACGACGTTTACTCTGCGTCGATCTCGCCCCGACAACGAAAGATGCAGTGGTCACATGTTCACGAGTGTTTTCAACTGGCTCACTGGATTCTAGAATGTTCAATTCTGCCTTCAATGCTCGCCTCATATCGGAAAGTTGCCAATCGCTGCCACCATGATCTCGGGTCATGTTTCTCTTGATATCTGGGGGTAATTTCTGTAGAATGACTGGGATGAGTAGGTTCCCGAACGACTCTTGTCCTTGGCCGAGGGACTGTAAACCACGGATATACGTCTCTAATTTCTCCTGGAAAATCCGTAGGCTGGACATATTGGATGTGGGTTTGGGCAAATCTAACAGGGCTTGCATATAAGCATTAACAATCTTGTGTGTCTGGCCGTAACGCTCCTTCAATAATTCAACGGCTTCGGCGTAGCTTGCGTTGGTGATGGGCAGACCTTCAATAACTCCAACAGCCTCGTCACTCAGAAGGGATTTCAAATAACAAAATTTCTGTACGTCAGAAAGAGATCCATTGCTGTGGATGCTTGATTCATAACAATCCCAAAATGTCTGCCATTCAAGAATTGAGCCACTAAATGTAGGTAGCGTTAATTTTGGTAGCTTGTGAAATGCTGGCGTGGAAAAAGAAGCGTTACTCACGATTGCCGTGCTGTTGTTCCTGTTTTCCGGCACTTCTTCCTGTTGTTGAACTGGATCCTTCTTGTTTACAATATTCTGATGACTCGAATCCAAATCCCCGATTTGAAGCCTAACGTCTAATAGATGCTCCTCTGCCTCTATCATTGCATCTTCCATCTCCTCCTCGTCGACTACAGAAATGACTTCTTCGTTGATTTCCTCCATTAACGCAATCTTCTTCTCCAAAGTTCCTCGAACGGTATTGAAATGTGAAACATCCCCAAGTGATTCCTCTAATTTGACAAGCTGTCGTTGAATCAACGTCTTGAGTGATTGTCTCCGCCTCTTGAGTCGCCCATCCATATCTATTCTCCAAGTTTCGGTCACGGCACCAAAAATATCGCAAAGTGGAATACACGAAGTGACTCTCGTTGAGTTTAAAATGCGACTGATTTATTTACGTTATTTACAAAAACAATTGACAATATGACGTAACGTCTCGTTCGTCGCCCCGTCAACGTTATGTACGTCGTCCCGCCAGCGCGCGTCCGCCGTCCCGCCAAAGTTGCCAACGTCGTCTTTACGACAGTAACCTTCCACCTTTGATTATTGAAGCTTAAAGAATTGACCATGGTTTCCATTGATGTTTGCTGGAATCATCATGCTGTTCTCAATTATCTTTGGCTTAACCCTCTCCCAAACAAGACCTGGTTTTGACGGCCCTAATCGAAAAGGCTTGGGAAAACATTGAAACAAATCAGCAGTTTCTACTTTTGTCTCAATATTTTCTATGCCATATTTTACACAAATTGTATCTTCAATAACACCCATTTTGTCATTTGTAGCAGTTTTTGAAGTGGATCACCCTAAAATTTTGCCGTTTGGGAAAGGGTTAATACTTGTGTTACAGTGCACCGGGCAATAACAATGTATATATGAGGTATACTTTGCCAAGAAAAAAATAAGTAGTTCCCAATTAATATTGGTGCACTATGCAAAGAGATCTGCTGTGTTCATGTTATTTTTTTGCCCATGACACTTTTTCTGTGTATATATCCAGAGTATGTTGTTTTCTGCCATAATGTATCACATATCACATCTATACCAAGACTTGTATTAACCCTTTCCCATACAAGACCTGCTTTTGACATTCCTAATAGAAAAGGCTTGGGAAAACATTGTGGCAAAAGAAGAAACTGCTGATTATCAGCAGTTTCTCCTTTTGCCTAAATATTTTCTATGCTATTGTGTAAATAAATTGTATCTTTATCAATAACAATATCGTCATCTGCAGCAGCTTTCAAATTGGATGACCCTAAAATTTTGTTGTTTTGGAAAGGGTTAACCAGTGATTGGTGTAGGCTGGATCTGTTATGGATACCCATTGATGGATCACAGGGCAGGAATTGTCATGCTGTCTTCAATTATCTCTTGCCACTAATAGTGTTTGACCTTTAAGGTATTGAAAATGACCAATCTTGTACTTTCAAAGACTTTTAGTATAATATATTTTCCATTTAGTGTACAAACATGTGCATAAATCTTTTACAGGTAGAAATTGTTCATGACTGTATAATGAAGTCCTATTATTCCTGATGGCCAAATAATGAAACACTATAATTCCTTGGAAAAATAAAGAAACTCCATATTCCATGGCCATTAAGTTATGAAATCCCATAATCACATGGACAAGTATGTAAACCCCATAATTACATGGACAATTGTGTAAACCCCATTATTCCATGGACAAGTATATAAACCTCATAATTGTATGGACAAGTATATAAACCCCATTATTCCATGGACAAGTATATAAACCCCATTATTCCATGAACAAGTATATAAACCCCATTATTCCATGGACAAGTATATAAACCTCATTATTCCATGGACAAGTATATAAACCTCATAATTGTATGGACAAGTATATAAACCCCATTATTCCATGGACAAGTATATACACCTCATAATTGTATGGACAAGTATATAAACCCCATAATTCCATGGACAATTGTGTAAACCCCATTGTTCAATGGACAAGTATATAAACCCCATAATTCAATGGACAAGTGTGTAAACCCCACAATTCCATGGACAAGTATATAAACCCCATAATTCAATGGACAAGTGTGTAAACCCCATTATTCAATGGACAAGTATATAAACCCCATAATTCCATGATCTAGTATATAAACCCCATTATTCCATGGACAATTGTGTAAACCCCATAATTCCATGGACAAGTGTGTAAACCCCATAATTCTATGGACAAGCGTGTAAACCCCATTATTCAATGGACAAGTATATAAACCCCTTATTTCAATGGACAAGTGTGTAAACCCCATAATTCCATGGACAAGTATATAAACCCCATAATTCAATGGACAAGTGTGTAAACCCCATAATTCCATGGACAAGTATATAAACCCCATAATTCAATGGACAAGTGTGTAAACCCCTTAATTCCATAATTCAATGGACAAGTGTGTAAACCCCATAATTCCATGGACAAGTATATAAACCCCATAATTCCATGGACAATTGTGTACACCGCATAATTCCATGGACAAGTGTGTAAACCCCATAATTCCATGGACAAGTCTGTAAACCCCATAATTCAATGGACAAGTAATGAAACTCCATAATCCCATTGACAAGTATTGAATCCCCAGAATTCCATGATCTAGTATATAAACCCCATAATTCAATGGACAAGTGTGTAAACCCCATAATTCCATGGACAAGTATATAAACCCCATAATTCAATGGACAAGTGTGTAAACCCCATTATTCAATGGACAAGTATATAAACCCCATAATTCCATGATCTAGTATATAAACCCCATAATTCCATGGACAATTGTGTAAACCCCATAATTCCATGGACAAGTGTGTAAACCCCATAATTCAATGGACAAGTAATGAAACTTCATAATCCCATTGACAAGTATTGAAACCCCATAATTCCATGATCTAGTATATAATCCCCATTATTTAGTGGACAAGTGACAAAACCCCATAGTCCAATGGACAGGTATATAAACCCCATAATTCCATGGACAATTGTATAAACCCATAGTTTCAGGGACAAGTTATGAAACCCCACAATCCCATTGACAAATATAAAAAGTCAATAATTACATGGACAGGTATATAAACCCCATAAATCCATGGACAATTGTATAAACCCCATAATTCAATGGACAAGTAATGAAACCCCATAATTCCATGAACAAGTATATAAACCCCATAATTTCATAGACAAGTATATAAACCCCATACTTCCTTATGCATGTATATAAACCCCATAATCCCATGGACAATTGTATAACCCCCATAATTCAATGGACAAGTAATGAAACTCCATAATTCCATCGACAAGTATTGAAACCTCATAATTCCATGTTCAAGTATACAAACCCCATAATTTAGTGGACAAGTGACAAAACCCCATAATTCTATGCTGCTCTTGTCTATTTTGTTATGGCTAACAATCCATCAATTTGTCATTTACTGATCAATATTTGGATTTATTTCTTTTCTCCTCACTGATGATTATAGGCTTTTGAAATAAGACTGATCATTAACCCATTTCTACGTGAGCTATGGTCTTGATGTCTCTGATTGAAATGACTTTGGAAAACATTGAGTTAAAGGCTGAAAGTGTCTATAAGTCTTGCTCATACAAAAATGTCACTGACACAGAGACAAAGTGTGCAATGGTAGCAAAATACAAATTTGTGCTTTGTATCATCTGCTGAAAATGTTTTACAAAGCCTTTTGTTTGAAGGAGATAAAATGTAAGTATTGTTTGGGAAAGGATTAATTGACAGTCATCAATTCTTCTGAGAGATTTGTATAGCTTATATTAAGCTCTGGTTACAAGGGCATGGGATAAGATACCAATATGGAATTGTCTTAAACCTTTGACCTATGTGCCCTGGTTTTGATGAACCTAATATAACAGAGACTAAAATATAAAGAGCTAGGATCTGGAAAAATGTCCTTTATGGCATTTGATAACAACCTGGATCCAGACCAGCCTGTGCATACGCACAGTCTGATCAGGATACATGTTATTCTCTAATAGCTTCTCTGTGACCTGTAGCAACCATAGAAGAGCAGCATTGATGTATGCCAGTCTTCGCTTAGGCACAGGCTGGTCTTGAAATGTGTCTGTCTCAAATGCTATAAGGGACGTTTTTCCAGATCCCGGTTCAATATATTTTTCTTTTCTCTAAATGCTTTAAATGCTATATCACTCATAAATGCTGCACATGAGGCAAGAGGTTATATGTTTTGAAGCTGTAAATAGGAGCCTGTATACTTCACGAGAATCGACCTGGCAGAGCAGCCCATGCTAATCGAATGGAGTGCTCTGCCAGGTCAATTCTCGTCCGCTATAGCTCTACAAAACTTTGTGATCTCCATACATACCACTGTGAACATGTTCACTCGAACAAGATTTCATTTGTGTGTCTTCTTACATTAATGATTCTTAACCCATTACCAAACAACAAAATTTTATGGTGATGTACTTCAAAAACTGCCACAAAAGACAAAATGGAAGTCATAAAAGATCAAATATGTGTAAAAAATGGCATAGAAAATATTGGGACAAAAGGAGAAACTGCTGGTTATCAGCAGTTTCTTCTTTTGTTTCAATGTTTTCCCTAGCCTATTCAATTAGGGACGTCAAAACCAGGTCTTGTTTGGGAAAGGGTTAAAATAGAGAAGTTATGCAGAGTTTTCCATGACATTCAAGTTGTACATCATTGTTGCAAAATAAATTACCCCTAAAAAATTTACTTGTAGGTTATGTATGAGATTTATTGTAATCAATCATATAATTGTGTAGCAATGATAGAGACATACAGTTGGCGCCACATCATATGGCACAATGTTTATATTTTGTTCAAATGTAATTGAATGTTAAACAGAGCTCCAGATAATTTTTTGAGGCAAGGGGTATTTACCCCTCAGAATTTTTTCCAATGCGTATTTCCAGATAATTTTTTGAGGCAGGGGGTATTTACGTTCTTGTTCGGGAAAGGACTAAAATAAACAGGAACACCCGACCGGAGCGACCCACTTTCATGTTCGGGTTCGAGGCCGTCGCTCGGCTGGTCACAGTGGTGACGTAATTGGTATTCCCCAATTATTCAAGACTGTGATTGGCTGATTAAAGTCGTAATAGGTATCGGATAGCTGACTGCCGTAACCGATTTTTTACAGACAAAAAGTTTGTGTTAATTGTTGGAATTTCCTAGTGTATGTTTTTTCTCGACATTTTCCGATCTTGATACGCTAACTGGCAATTATCAAATGCGTTTTCATTATTTTGAATGCGTATTTGTACGCATTTTTATAGAAGTTAATGCGTATTCAGACCAAATCAATATTGTTTAAACAGAGCTCCAGATAGGATGCGTATTTGCGTAAAATACGCATCCTATCTGGAGCTCTGGTTAAACAAAACATAAACACGTGCCATACGATGTGGCGACAACTGTAGTTTTATATCAATACTTTATCAAACTTTCCTATATTGATGAAACAAGAATAGCCTGTAAATGATCCTATATCTGATCATTGATTATCTATCACACAAAATGTGGACAGACAAGCCCACTGAACAGATGTAACAGGAATGGTATTCAAATAATTTTAACCCTTTCCCAAACTACAAAATTTTAGTGTGATCCACTTCAAAAACTGCCACAAATTACAAAATGAATGTTATCAAAGATAGGATATGTGTAAAATTTGGCCCAGAAAATATTGAGACAAAAGGAGAAACTGCTGGTTATCAGCAGTTTCTTCTTTTGTTTCAATGTTTTCCCAAGCCTATTCTATTAAGCACGTCAAAACTAGCTCTTGTTTGGGAGAGGGTTAAGATAGCATCTCTCTCTTACATGGATGATTCACATGTCACTGCTTTTCTACAAAAACCTCATAACTGCAGCTTAAAAACAAGCTGCAGTTACATGTTTTTTTGTAGAAAAACATTGATGTGTTGTTCAGTTGAAGTATGTTTAGGTATGTAAGAACCTGTTGATTTGTCCTTTATGCTCATTACTGTATTATAATCATGTTTGAAGGTTTTGTACACCTGGGGCAACTTCTTTGAAGTGTGAGAGAAAATGATATGTCTCAAAACATGTTATTAATTTATTTACCACCAATTATGGTTTGTTATTGGATATTTTTACGCTATGCAAAAATGCTGACAGTTTTTCTCTTTTTTTTACCTAAATATTTTCAACTTTATTGATTGAAAATTCTGAGATTAATGACATTATTATTCATCTGAATCATGACTATTCAGGGTTCTCCCCAGAAGAATTTGAAGCCGTAGTGGCAAAGTATGAGTATTGGTAAACCTTGAAATGCATTGTGTTCATGCAAATAATTCTGAATAAAACCATAATGGGAAAAGAAGAAATTGCTCAATATGAGCAATTTCTTCTTTTCCTATTATATGTTTTTATACAGAATTATTACATTTTATATTATAAGTATACATTGATTATCACTTTTTGACATGAAATCCCTAGAAATCCCCCTATTTGGTGACCTTTTGAAGGAATAAAGCTGTATGGGTACTTTTGAAGCTGTAGTGGCATTACACTAATTTACATGAAGCTGTAGTGGGGCCGATACAGCTTATTGGCCTGGGGAGAACCCTGCTATTATATGCTTCTAAGTCTTTCCTAAATGGCAAAAATTCACAGATGTATGCATCTAAAGCTGCTGCAGATGACAAAATAGATATGATGAACATAATTATGATTTGCATACATTTTTGCAAAGAAAATCTTAAAGAAAAAGTTAATCAGCATTATTTTCCGTAAAGCCTTCGGCTTTCACATGTATACAACAGCATATCGTTCCGAACATTATTCTATTACCCGCGCATTTAAAGGAATCGAATACACCCCCCGATACGTCACTTCCGGTGTTTTGACACATGTGGTTCATATTCGTTTCGGCGTTCAACCCGCAAGGTTGGTAAGTTTGAAATAGCCGTTTTTCGTGGACGCTGTCCCGAATTGAATTTATAACGAGTTAATTCATAACTCTAAGACAATATGGCTTCACCACAAGACGATGTCTTGTCTGTTTCAGAGCATTCTAGCGGAGAATTTTCCGGTTTTAGTGCCTCGGAAGTCGCCGACTCTGGCCGAAAAAAGAAAAAGACGAACAAAAAGGCTTCGTCGAAGCCTTCTAAACAGAAGTCTACAGCTTCTACGAGTAAAAAGGATGACTCGACCGCTGTTCGAGCGAACACAGAGAAACAAATGAACTTTGACATTATGTCTTTGGGTGCTTCAGACATTGCTAAATTGAGAGACTTGCTCGGAATTCAAAACCCGAATGTTGAAACACAGCAGAACGTCGATTCCGCTGACGATGAAGATCTCCATTCCTGTCATGGATACCAATTTGATAAATTACCACGTGTTCACATTGAGTTTGATCCAAATGACCTCTCAGGGGGCGAATCACCATCAAGATTGAGAAAGGACAAAAATATATCTGTTGATTTGTCAAGTGCCCTCTTCTCTACTGATAAGGAGAATGAAGAAGAAAATGATGGATGGGAGTTACCCAAGTTGAAGGTACCTGAAAAAGGGAAACCCATAGCTAAGACATTAGCCAAACTCATTAATACTGCCTGTACTACACAGTGTGAAACGGACAATTTGATGGGAAAGTACAAAGTTCCCCAGAACTGTGACATGGCATGTCCTCCTACAGTCAATAGTGAAATATGGAAAATTATGGAAAGAAGGGCTCAAACCCAAGACAGAGGTATAGCAGAGACGCAAAATTTACTGGCTGCTTCAATGGTGCCTATTATTCAATTAGCAGAGACTTTTCAGTCACAGTTCGCCTCTAATTCGGCAGCTAAAACTCTATTATCCGATGCATTAACTTTAATTGGACAAGCTCAATTCAACCTGTCAATTAGACGTCGTTACATGATTCGTCCTGTTCTAAAGAAGAAATACCATTCTTTGTGTAATATTGGAATGCCTATAACTACCCAGCTGTTTGGGGATGACGTATCAAAGGACATCAAGTCTTGCGACTCCTTGATTTCACTCGGAAAAGAACAATACCAAAGTTCGAAGCCGTTTTATCCGACCCGTGGTAGAGGTCGGGGACAATCTCAGTCACAGTATGGATACCAGTCTAATTCCGGCAATAGGTATCAACCTTACCAGAGAGGTCAACGAAGACCATGGGGTAATAGCTACAGGATCCCAAAAAAGGGCTCTACCTCGGCCACAGTGACGGCCCCAAACGATCAGAAATAAATCAGGTGAGTTCGGTTTGCAAAATTAGACAACATTTCTCTGTTTGGGAAAGTATTACAACAGACCAATGGGTTTTAGATGCTGTTCTTGGTTACAAGATAGTATTTGATCAATTACCTTTTCAAAATAGGGTACCAAATGAGATCCCTTTCAATTTGGAACAATGGAACATTGTAAACAAAGAAGTTGAGACATTGTTGGAAAAAGGGGCTATAATTAGGTCAGATCATGAAGAAGGAGAATTCATCTCCACAATTTTTATTGTTCCAAAGCCTAATGGAAAATTTAGACCAGTAATTAATTTGAAATACCTGAATGAATTTGTTCATTATGACCATTTCAAACAAGAAACGTTTAAGGTTGTTTTAGATCTTATTCAAAGGGGTGATTTCTTCACATCGGTCGATCTGTGTGATGCATATTTCTCTATACCTATCCACAGAGATTTTCAAAAATATTTAAAGTTCTCTTGGAACAATTCACTCTTTTCTTTTGTCTGCTTACCATTTGGTTTAAAATCGGCTCCTTTTGTTTTCACAAAGGTATTAAAACCTGTTTTTTCATGGTTCAGACACCAAGGTATCCGATGTAGCTATTACATTGACGATTCTTTAAATATGAATCAAAGCTTTTCGGTGTGTGATAAGAATACAGCTGTAATTGTGCAGACTTTACAGAAATTAGGATTTGTTGTCAATGAGAAGAAATCATCCCTTATTCCTATGCAAAGGATTGTCTTTTTTGGCTTTATAGTGGACTCAGTTTTATTTATGGTCTTTTTGACTGATGAGAAAGTTGATAAAATCTTGCTTAAAGCAGAAACATTGTTGAAATGTGAAAAGGTTGTTGTACGATCTTTAGCATCCTTTATTGGGCTTATCATCAATGCATTTTTTGCAGTCAAAGAAGCGCCTTTGTTTTACAGAAATATGGAGAGAAATAAGATTTTGGGATTAGGCACAAACATGTCTTTTGATAATGAAACTGTTTTGACAACTAAGTCTAAGATGGAAATTCAGTGGTGGTATGATAATGTAAAGTTAAAGAATGGAAAGCCCATTAGGGAAATGAAGGTTACAAAGCACTGCATAACAGATGCTAGCTTAGATGGATGGGGTGCTATTGAGATAGGGTCAGATAAGTTCAGTCAAGGAAGATGGTCTCTAACAGAACAGTCTAACAATATTAATTATTTAGAGTTGTTAGCTATCTTTTTTGCATTACGTGCCTTTTATAGAGATCATTGTAATGTGCATATTGAGTTTCAGTGTGACAATACATCTGCTATGGCTTATATCAATGATATGGGAGGTATGACCTCTTATAAGATGGATCAATTAGCCAAAGAAATTTGGCTATGGTGTATTGATCGGGGTATACACATTTCTGCATCCTATGTAGCTAGTGCTGATAATACAGCAGATTTTTATTCAAGAAACTTTTCTGACTCAACAGAGTGGATGCTCAAAAAGGAAATTTTTGATCGTCTGTGCAAACAGTTTTTTACCCCGAATATTGACCTCTTTGCATCACGACTGAATAAAAGAGTAGATACTTATGTTTCATGGTTTCCAGACTCTGATGCTTTTCGTTATGATGCATTTACATTCAGTTGGACTGGTCTGAAACCATACATTTTCCCACCTTTCAATTTGGTGGGAAAAGTTGTCAACAAGGTATTACAAGACAATGTCGAAAAGGCAATCATTGTGATTCCTTTTTGGAGTAGTCAAACATGGTTTCCGTTGTTATTAGAAAATGTTTGTTCTATTCCTGTCAGATTACCTCGACACAAGGACCTATTGACGATGGCTCACAATGGACGTCTTCATCCCCTGGGGAAAAGTCTAAGGATCTTCGCTGTAACAGTCTCCGGACAGCCCTCAGTCGTAAAGGAATTCAGAGAGAGATTGCAGACATCATCTCGTGGTCGTGGAAGGATGGTACAAGGAAGCAGTACTCCTTCGCTTGGAAGAAATGGGTGTTTTGGAACCATATCAGGTTTGGTGATCCCCTTCATACAACTGAAGAAGTAGTTCTACAATTCTTGTATTTTCTCTACAAATCTGGTAAGTCATACAGTGTTTTAAATACCAACAAAGCCATGTTGCTTCAGACTTTACCATTTTTTGGGAATACCTGGTGTTCTAATTCTGTGCTTATTGGCAGATTTATGAAAGGTGTGTGCAATAAAATACCACCCAAACCTAGATACTTATTCACGTGGGATGTTTGTTCTGTGCTCAGTTTTTTGAAAGGTTTGTTTCCATTGGAGAAAATTACTATGAAACTTTTGACTTTAAAGACTTTAGCTTTAGTAGCTTTGGCTACAGCTCCGAGAGCTCAAACACTTCAATCTATGTCACTAGACTTTATGATTAAGAGTAAAAATGATGTTAGTTTTACATTTCCTCATGGGTTAAAGACTTCTAGGGCAGGTCATCGGTATGTGATGAAGGTAGAACATTTCAATGATGAAAGACTGTGTGCCATGCATACCCTTCTTTTTTATATTGAGAAAACTAAGTCTGAGCGACTTGATAATAATGTTTTTGTATCATATGTTACTAACAAAGCAGTAACCACCAGCACTATAGCCCGATGGTTGAAGTGTGTTTTGGATCTGTCTGGTATCAATACAGACGAGTTCAAAGCCCATTCCTTCCGTGGTGCTTCAGTTTCAGCAGCGTTCAATAGGGGATGTTCACTTGAACGTATTTTGTCTACTGCAGACTGGTCGTCTGATAAGAATTTCAGGAAATTTTACCTGAGACATGCAATTAGGAATACTAACACTTTCACTCAGAGTGTTTTTTCAGGGAAATAATTGTGTTTATGTCATATCCAATGTACTTTGTTTGAAGTGGGTTTATTAATAATGGTTGGTCCCACATAAATGTTTTGTTTTCTTTAAAGATGCTGTTGTATACATGTGAAAGCCGAAGGCTTTACGGAAAATAATGTCCCCTCATCCAAGCTTTAGTGCAGGATGAAGGGCATTATTGAAGTAAAGCCGGAGGCTGAGCATGTATACACCCACCCATTGCTGCTGTCAGGGTGTGTAATGTTCTTCCCTACCCATACATGCTCAAATAAAACAAAACATTTACTGTCTTTTAATTATGAACCACATGTGTCAAAACACCGGAAGTGACGTATCGGGGGGTGTATTCGATTCCTTTAAATGCGCGGGTAATAGAATAATGTTCGGAACGATATGCTGTTGTATACATGCTCAGCCTCCGGCTTTACTTCAATAATGCCCTTCATCCTGCACTAAAGCTTGGATGAGGGGACATTTTCTTCTTTTGCCTCAGGATTTTCCTCAAGCATTTTCTGTAATTTTTTTCAAAAGGAGTGACTGTTTGTTAAAAGGTTAGAATTTGATATTTTGGGAATAAAAAACATTTACTTGGAAAGGCTTTGGCCATGGGCCATAGTCAAATTAAAATCCAAAATGTCACGTTTAGCAATTGAGTGGGCTGTTGTCCCATTCAAATTACTAGACAAATTGTCCAGATTTTTTTTATTGGAAACTGCATAGAAATGCAATAAAAAATATAGGCTGATTCTGGGAGATTTTGATTGCAGGTTTCTCTCTTTTTGTATAAAAACAGAAGCAACTTAATATGAAACTGTAAATTTGTTTCCTAATATTTAATTTCAGTATGAATCTATTTTTATACACCCATCAAACAAAGTTTTGGGGTATATATAATTGCCCTGTTAGTCCGTCTGTCTGCCTGTCTGTCCACATTTTCTTGTAAGTGCAACTCCTTTCAAATGGAGGTACAGATGAAAATTTATTTTAACAGTAAACATGACGAGGAGATTTGCATGAAGAAATTTCTTTTCTCTCTGAAGTCATCTAAGGTAGATGTTTTTTGTCACGCCCCTTATGTTGGGAGCTCAGCATAGATGGTTCTATTTCGCTAGAGTGTCATTGCATTAGTGTGTGTATGTGTTCTCAGAGTTCCCCAAAACCCCAAAATGTTTTTTTTTTAACGCCCAAATTGAATCTTGTACCCCCAATTTTTGCAAGCAGCCTTCTATGTATATTTAAAGGGGGTACAAGTATGGTGTAAAATGACTATTTCCACCCCCAGATATATAAGTCAGTGGGAACCCTGGTTCTGATAATTTTTTCCACACAATTATATCCTTTACCACTATCACTGGTAGTGAACTCGGCCAAAGCGTGGGACGTTTTTTGCAATCATAGTATTTCGTCGGTGTTGTTATAGAATATCGTAAGTACGGCTCCGTAGTTACGAGATTTTATAACAACACAGACGGTTTGTCAATACATATTGGTAAACCCGGTCTATTTTTAGAACAAATTCATTGTTATTAGCGAAATTATTGTTGTAGCGAAAAACGCCCCTCGCTTTGGCCGAGTTCACCACCAGTGACTATGATACTACCAACTTCAAAACTCAAACTCTTATTAATCACATTGAGGGGAAAAACCATTTGTAAGAATTATAGCTCTGGAAACCTTTATGCCTGAGTTATTGCCCTTTGTTTTTTTTTTTTTTAACTTTCAAATTTGGTTGAAGCAATATCTCCTGAACTATATTTTGTTAGCAACTTCAAACCTCATACACATATGATATAGATCATATTAACCCATTACTGCACAGTGACGCCTTTTCACTCCCTCACAAGAAAACGCTAGGGAAAACATTGTGGAAAACGAAGAAATTGTGACAAGCAATTTCTTCATTTTCCACAATGTTTTCTAACCCAAATTGGAAAGATTTTTAAGTTTTCATCTGATTAGATTTTGTCGTCTGCAACATCTTTAAAATTGGAATAGTCCAAAAATTTGTCATCTGGTAATGGATTAATGAAAAGTGCCATTTTGCAAGAACTGTAACACTGGCACCCTATCTTTATTTTGCAGCTTGGACCAGATGACTTTAAGGTAGTCCCCTTAATGAGATTCATGTGACGTCAGAATTATTTTGGTGATGTCATATACCACCACTTTTGTGCCACTGCCGAATGTTAACAATGTCATTTGAATTGGTTTCGATACGAATTTTAGCGATGTCATATGAAAAAATACAATGTTAGGCTTAAATCTTATTAGGGGCAGACCACCTTAACCCTTTCTGAAACAAGACCTGGTTTTGACGTCCCAAATAGAAAAGGCTTTGGAAAACATTGGGGCAAAAGAAGAAACTGCTGATAACCAGCAGTTTCTTCTTCTGGCTCAATGTTTTCTGTGCTGTTTTATACACAAATCACATCTTCATCAACATCCATTTTTCGTCTGCAGCATATTTCAAACTAAACCAGTCATAATTCTGGCTATTTGGGAATTTTTTTTTTACAATGGGTACAGGTCAAGGTCCAGGAAAGACATTTGCTTTACTGGTGATAGTCCAATGGCAATGGATTTTGTGCTAAAAATAGACTTTGTTTCCCATTATGTTTTGATAAACCGTCAGTGTTGTTATGAAATCTTTTAACTACGGCTTGAATAAAGCCGTTGTTAAGAGATTTGATAACAACACCCATGATATACTATTTGTTTGTCCGAAATAACGGCACAGTTTACGAGGTAAAATCGTTCCCTATTATCTGAAAGTGTGTCTATTGTCGTAAGTGGCTGATGGGGAGGATTTGTCCGCTTTGTAATAGGTGCAGTTAGGCCTGGTTCACATTCGGTTCATATTCATGTTAGATTAATATATTTGTTTTAGTCACACACATTTAGTATATAAAAAGAAGTCAGCTACATTTTCAATATTTTACCGTGAAGCATATGTTACCAGCTTTCTGTTCTTGTAAAAGTAATTCTACAAAAATGGGCAGTTGTAATAGGCCATGGGCCGAACCCAAAAAAAGGCTTCTAAAAAAAAGTTTGCTTCAGGCTAAAGGGTGAATACATAAACTCTATATCAAAATAATCCCCATCATATCCTGATTACAAAACAACATTGTTTACCCTAAAGTATGTGGTCACTATAAAGTAATTTGACTTTGAAATACTAGGTAAAGTGTACCTATATCCGGATACAACATAAATTCGGATAAATGGCTTTATGTGTCAAACTGCTGATATTTTTCACGAATTTGTTAGTCCAAAAGGTGTTCCAGCTACTGTTTGACTGTAATGCCAGGTTTTGACATCCCAGTATGGTTAGTAAAACGTGATAACGAAACTATTTTCTGTAATATGCATTTTCTCCTTTGCCAAGAAGGTTTTACACATTATAGCACACAAATCTTCTGCTCTGTGGTGCACTTATTTTGTTACTTTGTAACATTTATATTTTGGACCAGTCTGATATTCATGAATGTCAATCAAAGTGGCAACAAAAGATGGGTTGTGGTGAAATATAGGCCCTATCTGTTATCAACAGGTCTTAGGTTGAGACCCATACAACCTAAGTTTCTAGTTGTAACACATTCCTTTAACCTTTTCCCAGACAAGACCGGGTTTTAACGACCTTACAAGAAAAGGCTTGGGAAAACATTGAGGCAAAAGAAGAAAATGCTGATCATCAGCATTTTCTCCTTTTGCCTCAAAATTTTCTAGGTTTTATATAAATTTCACAAACGAACTCTTTATCAACCCATATTTTTCACTGCAGCAGCTTTTGAATCATAGCAACGAGACTGGCTACCGTCCCACTAACTTGTTGTTTGGGAAGGGGTAAAAGCAGTTTAACCCATTTCCAAAAGGCATGCATTTGACACTTTTCATTAATAAGCCTTGGGAAAACATTGAGACATAAGAAAAAAATGCTGATGATCGGCATTTTCTCCTCAATATTTTCTGTGCTTTAACACAACAAAGTGCCATCTTTATCAAAATCCATTTTGTCGTTTGATACATCTTTCAGATTGTGCAACCCTACATTTTTTTGTATTTTGGAAAGGATTAAGCATCTCTTGCAGGAGTGCAAATGCAAACATGAAATCCAAGCCAACAGCTGTTCATCCAACATAGGTGGAGAAAATGATAAGGCAAAAAAGAAGATGCTCGTTAGCTTAGATCTACTTATAATCTTATAAGATAACAAAAGTAGGCCTATTTTAGATCCTCAAAATTAAATAAATAAAATATATAGTTGTTAATTATATTTCAACACACCAGAAAGACAGGAAAATGATGGTGACTGGGACATAATTGTCTCGTCCATGTATAACCACGGTGTATAATCACGTGATGTAATAATTACTGAATATCTCCAATTAAACTTTGTTAATATGGGACTGATTTGAATTCGGTTTAAAGCAGAGAATGTGGACAGATCTCACGCATACAATGGACATGGTTGATTTTTGAAAAATCAAATGATAAAAAAGTTATTGAAGATAAACCAAAATTTTGGTTTATTTTCAATAACTTTTTGTCAGTTGATTTTTAAAAAATCTACGACATCCATGTTATTCCTGACATTTTTCCACCTTCTCTGCTTCAAACCGAATTCAAATTGGTCAAGTATTGACAAAGTTATTGAAGATTATCGGAAATTCTAAATCATGTGATAATACACCGTGATGACTGCAGTTCCTGGGGTTGAAAAATCCACTCGCCCGCTCGCATTGGCGAGTAGAAAATGTCGTAGGACGAGTAGATTTGGGGACGAACTAGTCCGACGGGGCGAGTGCAAATTTAGGACTTGAATCACGCTGATTGAGGGGAAAAAATAAAAATTCGAAAAGAAAGTATTTATTTCAAACTTCATATCGGAAACAATAATATTTGCTGTAAAATAAGACCTTTCCCTGTTTATGTCGATCAATCCCGAAAGTGAAACTCAACAAGGAAACTAGAATGAATCTGTGTTACTCATATGCGATGAATTGAGCGAGATCAAAGACGCCGCAAACACAGTCAATTGATAACGTAGTCATTCCAGTTTCAATATAATCACGTGATTTTTCCGCATCCAAATAATGTTACGTTTTACTATGATTTGTTTACAAAAGTCGCGCGTGCGCCAGAAAGCGCCGGAAAATGGGATGAAGCAATGAAAACAAAACGCTATCTACGTAGTAAATACACCGACGTTAAATGGTTTTAACACATACGCGTTGTCTCTTTCTGTTATGCCGCCTCGCGATTACACAAAGAAATTCTTTCACATTTACCAGGTAGTTGTACATATTAAACTGACCATGTGTGCTTACTCGACCATTTCGACAGCTAATCTATCTTTCGAATTAAATAAAAAGTAAGTGTTTACAGTAATGTTGAATCGGCGATTGATTTATGGTAAAAGATGGAGTCAAGTCTTCAGGAGCCACATTCGATTTATTGACCATCTTTTTAAATAAAATTGTTGCCTTATTCGCCTATGACTTTTGAAGTGGCGATCGCCAGCGCGAGCCCTGTCTGTCATTTATACCGAAGAAACTTTATTTGTAGAGTCAAAGAGTTATGTTATTTGCATAATAATGCATCCGTAAGAGCCAACAGTCTAAATTTTCTTCATCTTTAAGGGCGAGTTGGGTTGCCTTAAGGGCGAGTAGAAATTCAGAGCTACTAGTCCTACAGGACTAGTAGGTTTGAAGAAATTTTTCAACCCCTGAGTTCACATTATTTTAGTGAAACATTAAATCATCAAATACTTGTTTTTAACCCTTTCCCAAACAGCAAAATTAAGGGTTGTCCAATCTGAAAGCTGCTGCAGACGACAAAACAAATTATATCAAAGGTAAAAAATGTGTATTGTACAGCATGAAAAATATTGAGACAAAAGGAGAAAATGCTGATTACCAGTGTTTTCTTCTTTTGTCTTAATGCTTTTCCTAGTGTTACCTAATAGAAACATCATATACCGTTCTTTTTTGGGAAATGGTTAAATTGGTCTAAGGTTCAGAAACTTTGATGGTAATTAACAGTCATAAACTATAATGTTACAGTTGTTTTAACATTTAACCCATTACCAAACGACAGGATTTTAGACTTGCCCAAATTCAAAAATGTTGCAGACGACAATTTGAAGTGAATGAAATTGAATACATTTTGGTGTTTCTGTGTAAAAAAACACTGTGAGAAATGAAGAAATTGCCTTTTAACAAGCAAGTTCTTTATTTTCCACAATATTTTCCAAAGCCTTTATCTTGAGGGGTGTCAAAAAGCGTCATCGTGTGGGAATGCAGGCCCGTAGGAAGCAATTTCATATTGGGGGACTAAAGCCCTTGTCCTGAATATTGAGGGGGCTAATTTGGATTTTCCCAAAATTTTCAGTGTAAAATTAAGAAAATTCGACATTTTTGCCAACATCCGAGTAATATTCATGGTCAACATTTGAGCAGTTTTCACAACGACACATTGTTGTGCACGGTAGTCCAGCTTTTTTGCACAAACACTTGCTTGATTCACAGGTCATTTTGATGCACCCACATTGAATGCTGTGAAGAACTGACTTAGGAGCTACAGCTATACTTGACCATTTGATAGAGAGCTGTGATTCTAACATTGTCCACCCATGTCCATCCGGAGAGGGCCGCGCCGTTTGGATGTTCTGTATATATGGGCCTGAAAGTTTGCTCTTTGCATATGTAAAGCAAGGGCATCACTGTTTGGAGGCATGCTTGAATCACCAGTACACCCAAACCTGAAGCAATTGTACCGGACATCATTGACCCTGACACATCCTGGCCATCCATACAGTTCACAGACAAACTTCTCCAGTTCTTCCGTCAGGTCTTGAGATAATAACAGATGTTTTTTTCCAATTTGGAGAAGGCATGCTGATATGACACATCTTTCTTCAGCAACTTGAGAGCTTTTACTTTCCCTTTCCCTTTGAATCAGAAGCCTGAAAGACATTAAAATATTTATGATTCAATGTTTTATTTATTTATTAACCCTTTCCCAAACGACAAGATTTTAAGGCAGTCCAATTTGAAAGCTGCTGAAGACAACAAAATGATTGATCACAAAAGGCCAACTCGTCTGTGTTATAGCCCAGAAAATATTGAGGCAAAAGGAGAAACTGCTGGTTATCAGCAGTTTCTTCTTTTGTCTCAATGTTTTCCAAAGCCTGTTTTCTTCTTTTGTCTCAATGTTTTCCAAAGCCTTTTCTATTATGGACGTCAAAACAAGGTCTTGTTTGGGAAAGGGTTAAACCAATTCCCAAGAAAGACCTGGTTTTGATGTCCCAAATACGGAAGGCTTGGGAAAACATTGAGACAAAGAAGAAAATGCTCATTATTAGCATTTTCTCCTTTTGCTTCAATATATTCTATGCTATATTACTCATAAAAACTATCTTTATAAGCATTCATTTTGTCATCTGTAGCATTTTTTGAAAATGTGATCAGTCCAAATTTTTGCTGTCTGGGAAAGGGTTAATTTACCAAATTTATTCAACTTGAAAAATTTAAGAAAAAAAATTTGGCATAGCTTCTGCATGCCCGGCTACCTGCCAGGTCTAGGGGCTTCAAACTGCCAGAAAATAGTAGGATATAGGCCTTATAATTGGAAAGAAAATGAAAGAAGAATTGTTTACATTTATGTATATTTTGTAGCTTTAAATTTGTTTTAAATGGTTTGCCATTTCTCATTTTCATAGTCATGTTACTGTATCCTAATGTAAATAGCAGTGTTTTCTAATGAAGGTTACTTTACAGTACAAAAAACAATGTATATATGTCCTACTGATCGAAAACTGGAAATCACTGTATATTTGAACATTCAGACACTGCAGTGCAAACGCTCCATAGAAATACCGAAACGCACAGTGATTACCAGAATGCACAGGATTGACCATACACATTTAACCCAGTAGACTAGCAGACAGCAAAATTTTACTTATCCAAATACAAAGACGATGTAGACGACAATTTCAAGTGAATGAAAAGTTATATTTTTTTTTGTCTGTGTAGTAATAGTAATAAATACCAGTGTGGGCAATGAAAAATTGCTTATCACAATTTCTTCATTTCCACAATGTTTTCTTAATCTGTTATCTTGTAGGGCGTCAAAAGGAGTCATTATGTGGGAATGGATTAAAATTGATCTTCATCATCCATTGGTATAAACTGAAAAGCATAGAACCCTTCCCCAAATAGATCTACTACATTAGTAATGTTCCGGTAATTACTGTGCGTTCTGGTATTTCTATGGACCCCTACTAAACACAATTCTTTAAAAACAATACTCACCTGACATTCACCTTGTTGGTCCTCAGATGATCTTAGACGTCCAGCGTCCCTCCGCTTCGCCCCACATTCGCTTACTGTTTGTGTACTTCTGACAGAACTGACGATTGAACCCAATGTCAGGTAAAACTTCGTTACTATAAGTCAAAATACTCAGGGCAATTTCTTTTTCTTTACCATTCACAGTTGCCCAAACATTTTAGCTACTGTACAGCTTCGTCCATATAACGTCTGTGCATGAAATAAGTGCACCTATATCAAAATTTGAGGTTTGACAGATGCATTCCTATATGGGGGCGGCCATTTTTCAGGACCGGGCTGAAGCCTTTTAGGCTAAATACTCTCATCTGATTGGTCAATTATGGGCATCTTCAAAGACACTAAAATCGCGTTTTTCTAATTAGTGACCACATAATTTAAGGTAAACAATCCTGATTATGACTTTATACATTAATATCTTAATTACTAAATCAAGTTTTCCCCTTCACCCTCCAGCCTGAAGCACTTTGTCACAATTTGCCGGCTCGGCCCACGGCCTATAAGCACACATTACCCAGCGGACATGTTCCCCTGGGACAAATCTGGTCGCAGTAAATATCCTTTCAGACAAAATTGTCTACCACTATCTGGTGGGGAACTCGGCCAAAGATAGGGACGTTTTTTCGCGATTGATGCATTCCGACGGTGTTGTTATAAAATATCGTGACTACGGCTTTATTGAAGCCGTAGTTATGGAATTCTATAACAACACTGACAGTTTGTCAATACAAAATGGTAAACCCGGTCTGTTTTTAGAACAAGTTCATTGTCATTAGAAAAAAATCTATATACTCGCATTTAAACGCAAAATATCTAAACCTTGTTGTAGCGAAAATTGTTTTACTTCACCACCAGTGCCACTAATGGTTTGATAATCGTTAACCTATGTGGGAGAGCAGCTGGAGGCATGGTAAGGATGTTGTGGTAGTACTGGTATGAGAAATGACAAGAATCCATGGTTAGGTGCTCCAGCCACCTCAATATGACCATAGCAGTTGTAAATGGCATTAAACCCCAATCAATCAATAGGAATGAGAGTCTGATGTGCTACAAATTAGCAATGGCAGCAGCCAAATATTATATAAATAATATGTACTTACTCTTTTAATAATGATCCAAAGTTTTTGTATTTATTAGTCCACCATAATACATAAATCACTTTTAACAACCTCTTGTCACTTGCTGTAGATTAGGCTGCTTGTCTTTTATCTCCAGTCTTTGTTTCTGTGAATGAGAGAATACAAGTTTTAAACAAAACAAAAATCTTAAAGCATTTTTGGTGTTGTTTTCCATTGAAATTGGCTTCGAAATACAGTGACATCTTCGGTAATGTGACAACATTCAAGGCATGTTAATCCTTTCCCAAACAAGTTCAGCATTTGATGTCCTGAAGAAAGTAAGTGTCAGAAGATATCAACTATTCTTTAACCCATTCCCAGATGGCAAAATTTTATACTGTTTCAATTCAAAGATGTTGCAGATGACAATTTTAATTTATTTATATTTTAATTTTATTGGTCTTTCTAGGTAGAAAACAATTTCTTCATTTTCCACGATGTTTTTGAACGCCTTTATCTGGTATGGCTTCAAAAAGTGTCAATGTTTTGGGAATGCATTGATATTATCTTGAAAAAATTTGATCTGAAAAAGAAATTGAATTCTCAATATCCTATCATAGGCATAAAAAATGTTATTATCAAATGTTAAAACTTTGAGATTTCCACGGGGGAAAAAGAGAAAAAAATGCAAACAGATATTGATGCCAGAGATTATAATTATCTTAATTAGTAGAACAAAATTGAAAAGTATTTCTGAAAATTAATATGATATTTATTTGCTAAAATATTATTTAGATAGAAAGAAACAATTTCAACCTTTTATTTTATGTAATTTCAATCTTTTATTACAATTGTTTTCATATACATTTACCAGATAAATCCTTTTGTAAATAAACTTTGCAATACTTTGATACTGAAAATGTTTTTAAGATTTTTTTCATATTTATAATGTTTATAACAGAGAATTAAACAAGTATATTACGAAATAGAGACACTTTGTGGATTCTTTTTTTCTTTTTACAAAATTTGAATTAAATTAATAACTAATGAACATACATTTCCCATATTAAACCTGTCACATTTCTGCAGTATGAGATATGCTGATGAAGATGTTATTTTTCACTGACAGCTGGTCTGTAAGATACTGTTTCAATACATGCAGACAACCTGTCACAGCACTAACCTCCCCAATACAAATCCAATATACATCACCAACTCTGCTATTTTACAGGCAAGCTAGAACTGTTTGATAGAAAATTGGAACAAGAAACATTTGAAAAAATCACGGTGGGGATTTTGCATGATGGGATGGATAACGAATTTTGATTATACGGACAAATTTTGCCTCTCTTCAGGTAAGAAATTGTGCAATAATTTTCTTATTTCTGCTCCAATTTTCAAGCGGTTTGTTGCATGTACCCCGCATTAGTGAGCTCTTTCCGCAGATATATGACTTGTTTGTAGAATCTTTATACTTTGTCCAAAAATTGATCCCAACCGACCAGAAAAACGACAAAAAATTCCTCCCCCTTTTTCTAGTCGGTTGGGATCGGTTTTTGAGAAAAGTACAGGAAAATTCCAGATAAATAATGCATCTGAGAAAAGGGCTCAGTAAGACGGAGTACATGCATCAAACCGCATGAAAATTGACGCAGAAATAAGAAAGTTATTGCACAAATTCTTACCTGAAGCGTGGTTAATTTGGCCGTAGTCGTTACCATTTCGCTTTCTGGTCGGTTGGGACAATATTTTGAAAAAGGTATCATGAGTTATCTAATATGTCATACATCCGATGAAAGAGCTCGATAAGGCGGGGTACATGCAGCAAACCGCTTGAAAATTGATACAGAAATAACAGAGTTATTGCAAAATGTCTTACCTGAAGCGAGGCGAGTTGGCATCAAATTTTGTGCAAAAAATAGACTGAGTTTACTGTTATGTTTTGATAAACCGTCGGTGTTGTTATAACATCTGGTAACTACGGTTTGATTCAAGCCGTAGTTACGAAATTTTATAACAACACCAACGAAATACTATTTATTTGTCCGAAATTACGTCACGGTTTACTTGATAAAATCGTTCCCTATTGTCGGTAGTCGTTATCCATCCCATCATGCACAATCCCCACCGTGAAAATACCAAGTCAATAAAGAGCATGGGTGGTATTCAACAACCAGTTTAATTCACAGAATTATTTTTAGAAGACTACAGAATAAATGTTGAAGAACGAGGTATTCATGATGTAACACAGAAATTATTGGCACAAAAAAAGAAAAGTTAAATGCTCTTGACAAGTTTTTTCTTCTTGATGTTTTCCCTAACTTTTCTTATAACATGCATCAAAAACAGGTAACGTTAAAAACTTTGTGAGTTATGTTAGAAATTGCCAGTGTATGTCCATGATATCCACTTGTACACCTTGGGCCCTTTTTATCAACAATCGTACAATAATTTTTTGCGTAATTACTTGTGACAACAAACCTGATTGTCCAAATCTGATTTCTCCTGCGATCAGTTGTTTTGTTGCAGTTTTCATAAAAAGGCGTTCGTAAGGTCATTGATTATATAGACCCCAGTTCCATGGTTTACTAACAAACTTTTTGTGGAAATTGTGTAACAACACATTTAAATGAATAGAACAAGATATATGCCTGGGGCCATTTAGTCAGCCAATCAGAATGCTTGCACTGAAAATTACAGAAAAAAAATGATAAGACAGGACCCAATTATTTATATTTTGTATCATTCGATCTTAGAATTATCTGCCCTTGAATCCTTGCTTCTTTTCAATGACAAACATTTTTTGGATGTATAAGTTTCCCTCTGCAGATTTGTGTCAGAATAACTTGCCGTTAAAATATTTTTGGTTGTAACAGTCAATATTATTGTTAGCTCACCTGAGCACGAAGTGCTCAAGGTGAGCTATTGTGATAGCTTTTTGTCCGTCTGTCCGTATGTACGTCCGTCCGTCCGTCCGTCTGTCCGTCCGTCCGTCCGTCCGTCCGTCCGTCTGTCAACAACTTGATGTTTACACTCTAGCATCTACAAATATAAGTCAATCTTGACCAAACCTGGTCAAAACATGTATGACTAAGTTCTCGGATGAGTTCGATTTTGGGTCAGATCAGACCTGAAAGTCCGGAGTTATCTGCCCTTGAATGTAAAAAATAGCTACTTTTGACATTGTTTACACTCTAGCATCTACAAATATTGACCAATCAATACAAAAGTTGGACAAAATGTTGGTGACCATAAGATCTTGGATGAGTTTAATTTTTGGTTTGATCGGATAAGAAAGTTCTGAGTTATCTGCCCTTGAATTTGACAAAATTGCCGTTTTTCACTGTTTTCGACTTTGTTTACACTATAGCATATACTATTATTGACCAATCAAGACAAAACTTGGACACTATGTTATTGACCATAAGATCTTAGATTAGTTTAATTTTGGGTCAGATCAGACCTGAAAGTCCGGAGTTATCTGCCCTTGAATGTAAAAAATAGCTACTTTTGCCATTGTTGACACTCTAGCATCTACAAAATTTGACCATTCAATACAAAAGTTGGTCAAAATGTTGGTGACCATAAGATCTGGGATGAGTTTAATTTTTGATTTGATAGGATTAGAAAGTTCTGAGTTATCTGCCCTTGAATTTGACAAAATTGAAGTTTTTCACTGTTTTCGACTTTGTTTACACTATAGCATGTACAATTATTGACCAATCAAAACAAAACATGGACACAATGTTAGTGATGATAAGATCTTAGTTGAGTTTGATTTTGGGTCAGATTGGACTGGAAAGTCTGTAGTTATCTGCCCTTGAATGTAAAAATTAGCTACTTTTGACATTGTTTACACTCTAGCACATCTCCAAATATTGAGCAATCAATACAAAAGTTGGACACAATGTTGGTGGCCATAAGATCTTGGATGAGTATGATTTTTGGTCTGATCAGGCCAGAAAGTCCTAAGTTATCTGCCCTTGAATCTAACAAAATTGCTGTTTTTTACTGTTTTCGACATTGTTTACACCCTAGAATCTACAATTATTGGCCAATCAAGACAAAATTTGGACACAGTGTTGGGGACCATAAGATCTTGGATGAGTTAATTTTTCAGTCTGATCTGGCAGGAAAGACGAGAGTTATGTGCCCGTGAATTTTACAAAATTGCCATTTTCTGCTGTTTCTGACTTTGTTTACACGCTCTAAAATCTACAATTGTTGACCAATCAAGACAAAACTTGAACACAATGTTGGAGACTATTAGAATTCTTATTAGTTTGATATTTGGCCTGATGGGACCAGAAAGTTGAGAGTTATGTCCCCTTTAATTTTACAAAATTGCTGTTTCCAACACTGTTTTTGACCTTGTTTACAATCTAGAATCTACAATTTTTTTATCAATCAAGACAAAACTTGGATACAATGTTGGAGACCATAAGATCTCGGATGATCTGCTCTTCAAATTTTACCCGAACAACCACAAATAGTGACTAATCAGAACAAAACTTGACGCAATGTTATTGACCATAAGTTTGTTTTCAGTTTTCATGTCATATTAATTGAATTGAACAAAACTGTGCCTAATATCATTTTGGTTCAGGTGAGCGATATAGGACCATCATGGTCCTCTTGTTCATGACATTGTGTCTTATCTAATTAAACCCCTCTATTCTAGTGGGGATAAGAAAAAGTGGAATATAAATAATTTTCGTTATCAGAGAGGACAAAGATATTATTAGTTTGTCAAACCCAAATGATTTGCAATCAAATATTACAGATGTCACCAATAGTTTGAATTTCAGTAGCTTTATTAGCTGCATTTGGATAAGAAGCTGTTGCCGTAACCCTTTCTCAAACAAGACCTGGTTTTGATGTCCCTAATAGAAAAGGCTTGGGAAAACATTTAGGCTAAAGAAGAAACTGCTGATGACCTTCATTTTCTCCTTTTCCCACAAGGATGTCCATGCTTTACATGTAAACTTTATTTTGGCATTCATTCTCTTCCCCAACAATTCTCGAGCTGTATCTAAAATCTAGTCTATGGTGAAAGAGCACTTAAAACATCATAAAAAAGGATTCTCTTTCAATGAAATCCAAAGCTCTTCAGCAAGGTTTATTGGTGGGGGATTATCACCAGGTCCAACCCAATAAATCTTTGTTATATTGCTGCAGCTGATGCTGCTTCTGTTGTATTTATCACTTCTTTTATTAACACAAGTGAAACATTTAACCCTTTCCAAAACAAGGCCGGGTTTTGACATCCTTAATAGAAAAGTCTGAGGAAAACATTGAAACAAAAGAAGAAACTGCTGATAACCAGCAGTTTCTCCTTTTGTCTCAATATTTTCTATGCCATATTTACATAAATTCTATCTTTGATAACTTCTATTTTGTCACTTATGGCAGTTTTTGAAGTGGGTCATCATAAAATTTTGCTGTTTGGGAAAGGGTAAACTGTAGAAACTCAATATCCAAGCAAGTCATCCATTTGTGTGAAACCCAAATGACACTTTTCTCAATGAATGCTTTCTAACCATCAAAATTGACAGTTTTGAAGCCCTGATTTAAACATGACATCTGCTGGCTGCTTGTTATTATTATACGCCCGAAGGGTCGTATTATGTTATGGCCCCGCTCGTCTGTCTGTCCGTCCATCCGTCTGTCCGTCCGTCTGTCCGTCCGTCTGTCCGTCCGTCTGTCCGTCCGTCTGTCCGTCCGTCCGTCCGTTAGCAATTTCTTGTGTGCGCAACTCCTCCTAGAGTTGTGATCGGAATTTGATCAAACTTGCCACAATGAATCTCCATGGTGTCTAGTTGTGCATCCCGCTTACGGAATTTAATTAACTCTTTTCGTTCTTGAATTATCTGCCCTTGAATAAAAAAAATGCCCATTTTCTTGTGTGCGCAACTCCTCCTACAGTTTTGATCAGAATTTGATCAAACTTGCCACAATGAATCTCCATAGTGTCTAGTTGTGCACACCGCTTACAGAATTAAGATAACTGTTTTCGTTCTTGAATTATCTGCCCTTGAATTTAAGAAAAAATGCCCATTTTCTCAAAAATGTCCATTTTCTCCTGTGTGCATTTCTTGTGTTCGCAACTCCTCCTACAGTTTTGATCAGAATTTGATCAAACTTGCCACAATGAATCTCCATAGTGTCTAGTTGTGCACACCGCTTACAGAATTAAGATAACTGTTTTCGTTCTTGAATTATCTGCCCTTGAATTTAAGAAAAAATGCCCATTTTCTCAAAAATGTCCATTTTCTCCTGTGTGCAACTCCTATAGTTTCAACCATAATTTAATCAAACTAGCCACAATGAATCTCTATGGTGTCTTGTTGTGCAAAAAAAATTTTGACAACTTTTCATGTTTGAATTAACTGCCCTTGATTCGAAAAAATGGCCAATTTTGCAGCTTTGCGAAGCTCTTGTCTCCATTGCTATCGATTTCGCTTGTGTAGCTGGGGGTCGGCTCGGAGGCCGTGGGGTTTCGCTGTTAATTTTGACATTCAGAGAAACCTTAATGCCCTTGGTTTGAGTCTTGCGGGAGAGAAGTCACATTGTCTAATCTAGACTGAAGAATCAAGGCCTTGTTTCAAAAATTGGATTATGTTAGCGCTGGGCTAATTGTCTTTGGCCAATGTCTGTTCAATATTGACCTTGATCAAATTGTTGTTCATTAGGTACATGCGTACTCAAGTGCGCCGCCTTTGAATACAATATGAAATATGTCAGACTCCAATAAATATGTGACACTCAATTGATGGGTAATTATTTGCCTCATAAAATCCTATTTTTCTGAAGACAGGGATCCTTCTCGGTATAATTTAGTTATTTTTAACCCATAACTGCAGTGACGCCTTTTGACTCCTTCACAAAAAAGGCTTGGGAAAATATTGTGGAAAAAGAAGAAATTGCTTGTGACAAGCAATTTTTTTATTTTCCTTAATGTTTTCTAACCCAAAATCAAAATATTTTCAAAGTTTCACCAACTTGAAATTGTCGGCTGTAAAACCTTTCAAATTGGAACAGTCCAATATTTCGCTGTCTGGTAATTTGTTAAAGCACTGTCTCACTTGATTAGAGTGCTCAGTCAGAAAAGCTTTTTACAGCATTTGGAAGTGCTAAGAAAAATGAAGATATAAATGCTAATTACCAGCTTTTTCTCCTTTTCAATCAAAATAATGATTTATCAGAGGAAACATGTTTTTCTGGACCTGGTCTTGGAGTTAAAGCTTGTCTATTAAAAAACTGCTGTCTAAGAAAGGTTTATTGTACACCGAAGGGTCGTATTATGCTATGGCCTTGGTCGGCGGTCTGTCTGTTCGTCCGTCTGTTAGCAATTTCTTGTGCGAGCAACTCCTATAGTTTTGATCGGAATATGATCAAACTTGCCACAATGAATCTCCATGGTGTCTAGTTGTGCACACCGCTTATGGAATTTAGATAACTCTTTTTAATTCTTGAATTATCTGCCCTTGAATTTAAAAAGAAATGTCCATCTTCATGTGTAGGCAATTCCCACAGTTTCAACCAGAATTCGATTTAATTAGCCACAATGAATCTCTGGTGTCTCTGGTTGTGCAAACCACTTACAAAATTTAGATAACTCTTTTCATATTTGAATTATCTGCCCTTGAATTGATAAAAAAATGGCCAATTTTACTGACAACAGGGAAGCCCCTCTTGGGCGTATATGCGCTGCTTGGCGAAGCTCTTTTCTTTGATAAAATGGAATACCTTCATTACACCATATATATTTTTTCAAGTAAATTCTTGTTAGAATTTCCTTATTTTGCCTAAATAATTTTACAAACTTGCCACTATTGAGAACATAACAAGTGGTTTATATAATTACTGGATGGATAAAATAGTTCTATATTGGAGACTTGGCTTCTTTACAATATGACATAAGCGGGCATGACTGGAATCTTAGGTCATCAAATTGGAATCTTGGTTCATCAATTTAAACCATTACCAAACAACAAAATTTTAGCCTGGTCCAAACTCAAAGGTGTTGCGGACGACAATTTCCATTGAACAAAATTCAACATTTTTTGGTCTTAATCTTAGTAGAAAACATTGTGGGAAATGAAGAAATTGCTTGTCACAAGCAATTTCTTCATTTTCCACAATGTTTTCCAAAGCCTTTATTTTGTGGGGCGTCCAAAAGCGTCAATGTGTGGGAAAGGGATAATTTTTATTGCTGACTTTTAAGCACTGATTATAGGAATAATTACACATTGTAATTTGTATGGCTTACAGGCTATTTAGAATAGAACTGGACTGTCGCCTAGACCAGTTCAATGGCCGCTATAATTGTCATTTTGTACCATTATGTAACAGGAACTTTCCTACAAAATTAATGATTGTCATTCAGTGCAGTTATTGAGACATGCAGTTTATTTATCTTTCCAGTAAATCGCAGAAGGATGGTGAAACAAGACCGAAGTCTCCAGTTGTCCATGATCAGGATGCTGCGCCAAGTGCCAGAGCTGAAACTGATGATCAAATTAGGAATGATATACATACTAGTTATACTGTAAGTAATAACCACTTCTCAAACAAGACCAGAGAGGCATTCTTCAGAGCAAGATTTCTTAAGACATCTTGAGATTTCTTAAGATGTTTTAGGATAAATTGTTCTTTAGAGCAAGATTTTAATAGGCTCAATGGGAGACGCCATTACCCTATTCCTCTTGCAGAACCCCCCGGTCAACTCTGTCCGAACAATATAAGAGAATTGAGTTGTCCGGAATGCTCCATGATTCATTAACTTCGGTGTTCCAAAAGCTCCATACTTCATACAAATGATGTCACAATGACACCATTTGTATGAATTATAGAACTTTCGGAACACCTCAGTCAGAATCTGTCTTAAAAATGCTCTTTCTAAAACATCTAAAAAAAACTTTAAATGCCCCAAACCAACTAAAAATCAGTCACATGTGCATTGTTTACAAATATGCAGGCATTTTCACGAAAAACCTGTATAGTGCTTTAAAAAAAACCTCCATATATTATACTGACTTACCCCTAATGACATTATTTGAGTTTTTACTTCTCAATATAATGGTATTCCTACCCTTGTGTATAATTAGAACAGAATGAAAGTGTTGTTGAAATTTCCAAAAGCAATTTCATGGGAATTTAGTGTAAGTGCATTTAGAGATTACCATGTTTTAACCCTTTTCTAAACAAAATTTTGTAAGATCTAATTCAAAAGCAGCCAGCTGCTGCAGACATATACGCTCGTATATGCATGTTGATAAAGCTTAGATTTGCATGCAATATAGCATGAAAATTACTGAGGCAAAAGGAGAAAGTGCTGATTATCAGCACTTTCTTCTTTTGCCTCAATGCTTTGCCAAGCCTCTCCTATTAAGGACCTCAGAACCAGATCTTGTTTGGAAAAGGGTTAAGCTCTCGTTGACTGTCTATTCCAATAGCAGGTTCTATATGTATGTCTCCAGGCAATCTCTTATATAATCTTTTAATACATGTGAGTATTTTATCCCTATTCTGTTTATAAATTCAGCAATTTAGTACCATCTTTGCAATGACCCATCTTCGCAATGTGACATCTACAACGTAATGTCGTTTCTGTACTCACCCTTGACCTATTTAGTCCGATTTTCTTGGTGTCCTGGAAAGCATTTTCATTGGTTCCAGCGAGGTCTCGATGGAACCAATCAGTTTGTCGACTGATGCATTTGTTATGAGTAACCAACCCATGACAACGGGCGGGAAAAAGCATTGCATTTGCAATGCAAAAACGCGAAGATGGGTGATTTTTCCTAAGAATTTCACTGCAAAAGACAGGAATTCCTTATCTGTAATCGACAAATTATTAAACTTTCGACAACTGAACTAAAGAAGCAGCTAACTTTTACCTAATCCGCATGACATATGACACGAAAGACAATGCGCCTTAATGACTTCATCAATAATGGACAAAATAATGTAAACAATGTAAACAACCAGGAAGACAACTGCTAGTCACGGGCTTCGCGATTTCAAGAAAATCAGACTTAATCCGCCAAGGGTGAATACAAACGTAGGTGGGTTCAACCTTGGCTAGCGAAGATGGCAATGACCATGCATTGCCCATTTTGGACTACCAAAAAGTGTCTCCTTGAGCTTTCGGTAACATTATCTCTGATCTAAGAAGAATTATGATGTGCATATATAAAGTAGTTCAAAAACTTTTTCCCGCATCTAAGTTGCAATACTTGGAAGCTTCTTCCAACATGGATGAATAAACTATAAAAATTGACCTCTGTATAAAATGCATTGTCTGGTTAACAAGTGCTTAATTACTGTGTAACCAGGCCTTTACAACTTTTTGATCACCTTCGGACAATGTTATTCCAGTAAAAGTTACAAGTACCATGTTGTTGTTTTTCACCCAAAACCTCACAACTACAGCTTTAAACAAGCTGTGGTTACAAGGTTTTTGAATAAAATGGAAGCATTATACCTATTTGACGGGCAAATGATCATTAAGATGGAGGAAAGTATTCGCAATGACCCATATTTGGATTGGTGTCATATTGAACTGTTACTAATTTAATCTTTCTATAATCTACAAGAGTTAGATGCTTCCAAATAGAGTTATCATATTATGCAAATGAGTAATATATATGTTAACCTAATTGCTGACCTTATTCCACAATGTGTGTTGGTCTTTCCAGCGACATTTCTCCATTTGTGATCCATTTTAGAAAAGGGACAATTTGGAAATGTGAAAGGTATCAACCCTAGTATGATAGAACAGACTGGGGAAGCTAACTAGAATCAAAACATTTATCCATGAAGATTTTCTGTTGCTTAAATGTTTTATCTAACTTACTCATACCTTATCCTCATAATTTGTTTAGGCTTTAAGACTTTCTTGGGTGGCGCTTAGAATGGTTGGAAAGTATTGAAGCAAAAGAAGAAAATTCTGTTGTCCAATTATCCATACATTGTGCAAAATTCATAACCTTATCAACATCCACTTTGTAGTTTGCAGTTTTCCAATAACCCATTACCAAACAACAATATTTTGGGCTCTTCCAAATTCAAAGATGTTACAGACGACAATTTCAAATAAATGGAATTGAACATTTTTTGGTCAAAAGGGGTAGAAAATATTGTTGGAAATGATGAAATTGCTTGTCACAAGCAATTTCTTCATTTTCTACAATGTTTTTCAAAGCCATTATCTTGTAATGTCAGTCAAAAGGAGTCATTCTGTTGAAATGGGTTAATGAAAGTTAAACTATTGGTGTTTTGGAAATGGACTTTGTTGAGATAGTGCTTCTCTATAAAAATGTATGAAATTTCTACTGACTGACCTTGACCTTTGCAGGATATCGTACAAGAGATGGAACGTGAACGAGAACGAAGATGGAAGGCTGAAGCTGCCGTGAAAAAACTTGCCGAACATATACAGTCTTTATCCAGTAAAGGTAGGAAGTCTGCAATTCATACTAGGTTTTTAGCTCACCTCAGTACGAAGTGCTCAAGGTGAGGTATTGTGTTCGGTCGATGTCCGTCGTCCGTCAGGCCTCAATTTCTTTAAAGATCTTCTCCTCCCAAACCGGCTGACCAATTTTCTTGAAACTTGGCAGGAATGATCGTTGGGGGAACTGCTTTCAAAGTTGTAAAGGGAATTTGATTCCATCAAAGACTCTGGCTGCCACGGCATGAGAAAGGGGGGAAATAGGCTAATCTTTAAAAGTCTTCTTCTCCTAAACCAGAAGGCCAATATCCTTGAAAATGGATGTCAATGATCCTTGGATGAAGGACTCTCAAAGTTGTTAAAAAATTTGATTCTTACTCAAACTCTTGGTGCCACAGCACATGAAAGAGAGCAAAACCAAAACTTAAAAACATTTTCTTCTCTCAAACCAGGTGGTCAATATCTTTGAAACTCCATAAGAATGATCCTTTAATGAAGGGCTTTCAAATAATTTGATGATTCTCTATCAAAGTCTTGGTGCCACAACATGTGAAAATGGGCCAAATTGCAAAAAAATAAAAATGTTTTTTTTTAGCCAAACCAGCCTTCCAAATCTTCTTGAAACTTAGCAAGACCTACTATTGGCTGAATGGCTTTGGAATTTGCTAACAATTCTGACTGCCATGACACCAAAAAAAGTGGGCCCAAAATAGATAAATTATAATCAAACAGCTTCTTCTGCCAAACCAGTAGTCCAATATTCCTGAAACTTTTTTATATGCAATCACAGGTGAGCAACCTATGGTCATCATGGCCCTCTTGTTTTATGTCTTAGCCCCTATTTCAAACAGACCAGGTTTTTATGTTCTTATTGAAGTGTTTTGGAAAACATTTAGGCAAAAAAAGAAAGTGCTTAAAACCAGTATTTACTCCTTTTGCCTCAATATTTTGCCTCTATATGGTACAGCCTCTCTTAACCCTTTCCCAAATGACAAAATTTTAGGTTGATCCTCTTTAAAACCTGCCACAAATGACAAAATGGATGTCATTAAAGATAAGATTTGTGTAAAATATGGCACAGAAAATATTGATACAAAAGGAGAAACTGCTGCTTATCAGCAGTTTCTTCTTTTGTTTCAATGTTTTCTGTTAGGGATGTCAAAACCAGGTCTTGTTTTTGAAAGGGTTAATCATAATCCATCTCAGAATTGGACCGCCCTAAAATTATGATGGGTTTTGAAGTTCCTATCAAAGAAACATTTGAAGACAATTCATATTGATAAACCAATCATATTGATAAACCACAGAAGTAGCAGCCAAAAGCTTTAAAGGTTAATATCTGCACAAGTTCAAAATTGAGCCTTCTGCCACTGACTGTTTTTAAAATTGCCACCAAAATAGAAGCCTTCATATTAATCCTCTGAAATCAGAGAACTTTCTTTATGTCTTGACATTTTTTTTCAAATCCCAGAAAATACTTTATTGTCATCATTCGTATGAGCCCAGATGTGGAAAAAAGGCCCTCAGAGCACTTGAGAATATCGCGGCTTTTCAAAAAAAAAAATCGTAACTGCAGCTTCACATAAGCTGTAGTTACGAGGGTTTCGTTGAAAAGCGACGATATCATTTGTCTGTCTTTGCTTTTAGTAAAATCTGATCAGTATAACAGAATAGCAAATATGAAATGGTAATGGCATTCTACATTGAAATTTTCTAATTAAATTTCAAACCCCATGTTGTGAGTACTTATTTGAATAATATTGAAGAAAAAATTGAAATGAATTCCAACAACACAGGGTTTGTTGGAAAATGAATGATATGTTTAGTGAAGACTAGACAGCCCTGGTGGTCTGGAAGCGCTCCACAGGCCTGATTGTTTGTCTTGCTGAATGCAATTTCAAAAGTTCAGGCTGCGCAAACAAGCAAATGCATGACCATCCTGAAAATTACAAGCATGTGAGATCGTATGGTCAGTAAGATTCTGTGAAAGTTCTGTATTGATTGATAAATACTTATGCTTGTAAGGGTGAAAATAAATCCGAAAATGGCAATTTTGTCAAATTCAAGGGCACATAACTCATGACCTAAAATTCAGATCAAGTTGAAAATTATACCAAGGCAAGATCTTATGGTCACCAACATTCTATTTTAGTTTTGCTATGATTAGTCAATATTTATAGGGGAAAATAATAATTGTGTCAAAATAGAGCTGAAAATGGCATTTTTTTTTTTTCAATTTCAAGGGCACATAACTCATGACATAAAATTTAGATCAAACTGAAAATTATAACAAGGCAAGATCTTATGGTCACCAAGTTTTGTCTTGATTAGTCAATATTTGTAGTTGCTAGAGTGAAAACAAAGTCGAAATAGAGCAGAAAATGGCAATTTTGTCAATTTCAAGGGCACATAACTTATGATGTAAAATTCAGATCAAGCTGGAAATTTTACCAAGGCAAGATCTTATAGCCACCATCATTCTGATCAAGTTTTATCTTGATTGGTTGATATTTGTAGTTGCTAAAGTGAAAACAAAGTCAAACGGCTATTTTTGACCTTCAAGGGCAGATAACTCCAGACTGTCTTCTTCAATCAGAATTCTTTGAAGGAATCTGAGAGAGGGTCACCCAAGGATCCTTCCTGTGAAGTTTGTTTGAAATCCATATTGTAGTTTCTGAGAAGAAGATTTTTAAAGAAAAAGTTTACGGACGGACTGACAGACGGATGGACATACGACGGACACACCGCCACGACAATAGCCCGTTGGCCTAACGGCCAGTGGAGCTAAAAATTATTTTTGACTATCTCTATTTTAGCTAAAGAAGACCACGATATGAAGGATATAGCTATAGATGCCACATCTAGACTTAAACAAGCTCTCATGAATGAGAGAGAAGCTAAACTTAGAGCTCTAGATGAAAATGAGAAGTTAGAGGTAAGTTATCAGTGAATTGATTCCAGCTTTCAATGAAAATAATGTCATTTACACAGTTACACAACAAAACAACTAAATTTGGCAAGGTCAGATTAGCAAATATAGCAAATATAGCAAGGTCAAAGTTATGTTAGAAGTTTGTTTTACAAAACCATCTTTTGACCAGCTTTTCACATGATGTGTCTTGTATTTCCATTAGCAAAAAAGAAAAAGAAAAAAAAAATGGTTGTATTAACGTCATGTTGAAGATACATTTGACCTTGGATCTAGAACATGGTCTCTCATGGCTTCTGAGAGCATCATGCATTCTTATCAGACTGCATATGAACAGTCTGATCAAGATCCAGCTTTTCTCCTATAGCTTTTTCGTTAGATGAAGCAACTTCTAGACTGCAGCAATGATCATGATGAGGCTGATCTGGGTCCATGAATGTCTCAAATAATACAAAATAACCCCTTGCCATTCTGCAAAATTTTAGCCTTGTCCAACTACAAAGACAATTTCAGAGAATGAAATTTTTACGATTATTTGTGTTTCTGGATACTAAACATCATGGAATGAAAAAACTGCTTGTGACAAGCAGTTTCTTCATGTTCAACAATGGTTTCTGAACCCTTTATCTGGTAAGGTATCAAACAGCATCAATGAGAGGTGATGTGTTAAGTGCCCTTTTCCCAGATCCTGGCTCATTTCCAGAATAAGTGTGTAATGTGGGTGTAAGTATTTTACAGACAAATCTTGTTATATAAGGATTTAGGATGGCCATAATTTGTTAAGCCATAGAAGCCGTATTTCTCCATATAAAAGTTCAGGGGGGATATAAAAATTATTTATTAGTGACTTCTATTTTGTATCCCTTTCAGACAGTACAAACATGTTTTAACCCTCTCCCGAACAAGACCTGGTTTTGACGCCCCTGATAGAATAGGCTTGAGAAAACATTGAAACAAAAGAAGAAACGGCTGATAATATTTTCTATGCCATATTTTACACAAATTCTATCTTTAATAACATCCATTTTGTCATTTGTGGCAGTTTTTGAAGTGGATCACCCTAAAATTTTGTTGTTTGGGAAAGGGTTAATCATGTTTCTGTATTCACCATTTCTCTACTTTTAGGACTATTTTGTCATTTTCAATCATTGTTTAGAGAAAATGTTTCTAAAAAAAATCATTGAGACAAAAGAAAAAAATGAGAACCAGCATTTCCTCCTTTTGTCTCAATAATCTCTGGGCTATAATGTACAAAATTCATTTTAAATCATTATGAATTTTCTTGTCTGCAGCAGCTATAGAATTTAAACACACTAACATCTTGTCGTTGTGAAAAAGTTAATATTTGGCTGGCTGCTGTCTCACATAGAGAAAAAATGAAGCAATGGAGGAAATGTTGAGTATCACATTTTTCTGCTTTTCCCTATTATTTCCTATGCTAAATCTTATAGAAGAGTTTCCATGTCCAGTTCCTTTAATTTTACCCTTTGCGATGACTGACCACTCTTAAAATTTTGTCTTTGTGGAAAGGGGTTACTAGAGGGAGCACTAATTAGGAGATATACGATCATCATAATTATTGACCTGTTATTCAGAAACAACTCCAGGAAGCTGTCAATCATCTGTCTCGTAGCAAGGCCGTTGAAGTTGAGCAGTCGAAATCACTGAGAGAAATGGAGGAAATGGCTGTCAAGGAGGAACGAGAGAAGCTCAAACAGCAAACGCATGATGTAAGTTTAATTATGGTCTTAGTCCCCTAGACTTATCCTTTCATGATTAGTGATGCTTTCTGACGCATTGTAAGTGGTAGATGATTTACAATGATGATGTTTCAATGATTTAGAGAATGATTCAGAGAATTTAACCCATTACCAAACGGCAAAATGTTAGGCTGGTCCAAATTCAAAGATGTTGCAGACGACAATTTCAAGTGAACGAAATTTAACATTTTTTGGTCTTTTTACATAGAAAACATTGTGGGAAATGAAGAAATTGCTTGTCACAAGCAATTTCTTCATTTACCACAATGTTTTCCAAAGTCATTATCTAAAAGGGTGTCAAAAGGTGTCAATGTGTGGGAATAGGTTAAATTCTGATCTATAGTCGGATAAATTTTGTAGTCTGCAACACATATTAAACTGGACATGTGACTGGTTTGGGCTGGTTACTATGTCTCACTACCAAAAATATACCATGTAAAAAAAGTTTAGCAACACTGACTTTGTTAATTGAAAAAATGAATTTTCTGTGATATTCATTTCACAACCGTTATATATATTTTAGCATATGCATTTACGCAGAACATTCAAAGGTCGCTTTGTGGTAACGTTAAATATTGTGTTAGAAACATTGTCTTGACGTAGGTGAGGGGTCAAAATAAAAAGTTACAATAGAATTCGGTATAGACTGTGCGGCCATTTTCAAGCAAGAACAACCGTGAAAAGTTTTGTAATCCACTTAAATTGTTTGTACACAGTATCAACATTCACTACTTTATCAAGAGATTGAACGTCATTCGCGTCAGTACGATAACGCACACGTCTTCGTTAAATGCACCGCATGTGCTCTATGGGTGACAAATCAGAAAGAAATGGATGATAATGGGAGTCCATCAGTGTTGTATACGCTTAATTTGGCTTAAAGCATTTAGGACTCTATGCCAGTCAAGTCTGGTGCGTTCATGATGTAGCGTCAGGGATATTACAACGTATGGTCAACGTCTAGTAACCGTTCATCTGTGGAGACGATCACGGATGGTAAGTGTGGATACTCTATATTGAAATTCTTGTGGAAGCCACTCGTAAGTTTTGGTGTTGAAAAGGAACATCTTTGCCGTGACGTAAAGAAATTATGACGGTCATCTTCTCGTGGCCTTTTTCTACGACGTCCTTGACCGGGACTATCTCAAACCACACAAATTTGCTCACATAGCATCCTCAAATTGTTACTTATGCTTTGAGATGCGCAAAATTCAAAAAAGGCATCTTATTCGCCGGTTCTGCCACGTAGAAACACATTAGCGATATAACGTCCTTCTAACGTAAGTCCATGGCGTAGTCCCACAGCGTTGCAGAAAATTCTTTTTAGTGGCCTTTTTTATGCTGGGCAAAGACAATTACGTTCACACCTAAATGTTTTCTAGAACTATGCTCCATACACATGAATACCATGGCAGACATGAAAAGCGGAAATACGCACCTGGAGTGCGAGACGCACGCGATTGCGGTATAAAATTCATCTGTTTGTGTTCTCTAGCTATAATCTATTGTGTAAACGTTTGATTTTATGTTAAAACAAAACTATTTTGGTTTCTACAGATATTTACATTTCGTTGCAAAACTTTTTTTATTATGTATAGTTTAGACAAAGCTTTATTCAAATCTGTTGACAGATTATGACAAATGTATGTTGATTGATTCAAGGAATTTAAAATGGGGCATAATATTCCTTACTGTCTTGTCTTCTATAAAAAACTATCCCCTTACCAGATGTCAAAATTTTATACTGATCCAAATTCAAAGATGTTGAAGAAACAAATTTGAAGAGAATGAAATTAGATTTTTTTGTCTTTTGGGATATGAAACTTTGTGGTAAATGAAGAAATCGTTTGTCACGATATTTTTCAAGTCCTTTCTCTTTATGGAGTCAGAAAGAGTCAATGTATGGGGATGGGCTATCAGTAAAGTCCCCGATTATTCTTGAACTGGACAAGCTTAAGGTTGATGACATTATAGACTGACCTTAATATGGGTAATGGACAAAATCCCCATGAAACCTTATAGAAATGTCAGATTTTTAACCCTTTCCATACAAGAAAATTTTAGGGTGATCCAATATGAAAGTTGCTGCAATAAACAAAATGGATGCTGATAAGGAAAAGGTTTGTATGTAATTAAATGCAGGAAATATTGAGGAGAAATTGCTGGCTATCAACAATTTCTTCTTTTGCTTCAATATTTCCTAAAGACTAACTACGGGGGAGGCCAAACCCATGTCTTGTTAAAAAAGGGTTAACCTTTTCCCAAACAAAATCTGGTTTTGATGTCCCTAATTGAATAGGCTTGGGAAAACATTGAGGCAAAAGAAGGAAATGCTGATAACCAGCATTCTCTCCTTTTTGCCTCAATATTTTCTTAGCCATATTACACAAAAATCCTTTCTCTTTCAATGTCTATTTTGTCGTCTGCAGCCGTTTTCAAATTGGACAGCCCTAAAATTTTGTCGTTTGGAAAAGGGAAAAATTAAAGATGACCATTGGAGACATCCTGCAACAGACAGATTATATAAGAGTAATAACCTTATAACCTCTTACCAGACGGGACAATTTTAGACTGGTTCAAATTCAAAGATATTGCAGAGGAAAATGTCAGATGAATAGAATTTGAAATTTTTTGGCCGTTGAAAACATTGTAGCGTCACTGTTTGTTAATGGGTTAACTCTTTCTCAAATAGCGTCACTGTTTGGTAATGGGTGAACTCTTTCTCAAATAGCAATAGTTCAGTCTCAAATAACAAAATGTTGAAATTTATAGTCTTTGTTTATAAGAAAGCACATTTTTATACGCCGCCGGAGGCGGACGTATATTGGCGTCATCTTCTCCGTCTGTCCGTCCGTCCGTCCGTCCGTCCATCCGTCCATCCGTCCATCCGTCCGTCCGTCCGTACGTACGTCCACTTTTCTTGTCAACGCAACTCCTCCTAAGTTTCTGGCTGGATCTTCTTGAAACTTGGTCAATGTTATCACCTCAATTGGTAGATGTGCATGAAGGAAGGATTTTATGGTTCGTCGATTTTTGCCTGAGTTACGCCCCTTAAAAACTTAGTCTCTGGGGCTTATTGAAATTGCAGCCTTGTCAACGCAACTCCTCCTAAGTTTCTGGCTGGATCTTCTTGAAACTTGGTCAATGTTATCACCTCAATTGGTAGATGTGCATGAAGGAAGGATTTTATGGTTCGTCGATTTTTGCCTGAGTTACGCCCCTTAAAAACTTAGTCTCTGGGGCTTATTGAAATTGCAGGCTTGTCAACGCAACTCCTCCTAAGTTTCTGGCTGGATCTTCTTGAAACTTGGTCAATGTTATCACCTCAATTGGTAGATGTGCATGAAGGAAGGATTTTATGGTTCGTCGATTTTTGCCTGAGTTACGCCCCTTAAAAACTTAGTCTCTGGGGCTTATTGAAATTGCAGGCTTGTCAACACAACTCCTCCTAAGTTTCTGACTGGATCTTAATGAAACTTGGTCAATGTTATCACCTCAATTGGTAGATGTGCATGAAGGAAGGATTTTATGGTTCGTTGATTTTTGCCTGAGTTATGCCCCTTAAAAACTTAGTCTCTGGGGCTTATTGAAATTGCAGGCTTGTCAACACAACTCCTCCTAAGTTTCTGGCTGGATCTTAATGAAACTTGGTGGATGTTATCACCTCAATTGGTAGATGTGCATGAAGGAAGGATTTCATGGTTCATTGATTTTTGCCAGAATTATGCCCCCTTCAATCTTAGTCTCTGGGGCTTAATGATATTTCAGCCTCGTGAATGCAATTCCTTCCAGGTTTTTCACTGGATATTTATAAAAACCTTTTTGTGAACACAATTTTTTAAAGGTTTTTCAGTGAATATTTATAAATCCTTGTCAATGTCATTTTTTTGTCTCAAGTTTTATAAGTGGCGGCGTATATTGTGACAATGGCACTCTTGTTTTTAAAGGCAATAATAATAAGGTTCTAAATTGGAACAGTATAAAAAAAAGATATTTTGGAAAAGGTTAAAAGTGGCTCTAAAATTCAGGAAATATATGTGATGATTGAATGTATTGGGAATAAAAGAAAACTTTCCTAGATATTTTTTTTTGTTTTCCCCAAGTATTTCTGAAAATTGAAATAAAAAAAAACTGCTTCAGGGCCCATTTTGCTAAGACCCCTATGGACCTTTTTCTGTAAGTTTAGTTAAACTGTTAGTTAATTTTTATTGCTCTACAAAAATTGGCGTTCTTTATGGGGAAATATTGAAAGACTATGCTAGTCAGGAGGTTTTGCTGTCTAAACCCTGGTTTTGAGCTCTCTGTGCTCTTACATGAAATTTTTTGTAAGACATTGGCGGAAAAGAACATAATTAATTGCATAACATGTGAGATCTGATATTCGCTTTTTCTATTGGTAAAAGCAGACAATCTTGTAATATCATGCATTTGAAATTCATGCCATTGTAAAATTTTGTGGTTTGGGAAAGGATCAAATAAGGTCATTAGCCCTACAGTTTGTCCTGAGTGACATGTTTTTGAGCTACATTCCCCGGGTGCTTACAGACATGTCAGAATTTCCACACATTTTCTTAATGAGTTCGTTAAAGTCTTTGTTATATTATATTTTAATGGTGGAGAAAAAATAAGGTTGTTGTTCTTTTCTGTGCCTGTGGTCGGCATAAAGGTCTGACTTATGTGACCTTACTTGGTCTTGATCTTGACATCAGTGAACAGATCCCAAGATTTCAAAGAAAATACAAGTTATGTGAAATCAGAAAGATGTATCACTTACTTTGGAAAAATTATAGCTTAAAACTATATACTGCCCAAAAAACCAAAGAACATAGTGTAAAAAGTGTAGATCTAATCACTAGAAAGACCTGAAGGTCTTGAGTTGCTCCACAGGCCTGAATTTCTTTTAATATTACAATTAAGTTTTTACTAGATTTTTGAATACTTGTGGTTCTTACAGCAAAAACAAAGTCAAAAGAAGCAATCATGTGGTCAATGCAAAAAGAAAGTAAATGATTGACTAATATTTTAGGGATGTTAGAGCGATAATAAAATTCAAAACTGTGATTTTGCCAAATTCAAGGACACATAATTCAGTACGTATATTCAAAATCAAATCGAAAATTAAACACATGCAAGATCTTATGGTCACTATCATTCTGTTCAAATTTTGTCTATATTAGTCAATATTTGTGGCTTCAAGAGTGGAAAAAGAGCCGAAAAACTGAAATTTTGTCAATTTCAAGGGCACATAACTCAGATTGTAACAGTGTGATCATGTTGACATAAGCAAGATTTTGTTGTCAACAAGATTATTCCAAGTATCATCTTGATTGGTTCTTAACATTTGTGGTTGTTAGAGTGAAAACAAAGTCGAAAAAGGCAGTTTTGTCAAATTCAAGGGCACATAACTCATGATGTAAGATTCCGATCAAGCTGAAAATTACACCCAGGCAGCGTATAATGCTTAAATATATATTCTGTCCAAGTTTTGTCTAACTCTTGATTGGTCAATATTTGAAGATTTTAGAGTAAAAATAAAGTCAAAACCAGCAAAATAGAGCCAAAAATGGCAAATTTTGGCAATTTCAAGGGCACATAACTCATGCTATAAAATTCAGATCAAGCTGAAAATTTTACCAAAGCAAGATCTTATAGACAGCATCATTCTATCAAAGTTTTGTCTTGTTTAGTCAATATTTGTAGTTGCTAGAGTTAAAACAAAGTCAAAATACAGCCAAAAATGGCAATTCTGTCAATTTCAAGGGCACATAACTCATGATGTAAAATTCAGATCAAGCTGAAAATTTTACCAAGGCAAGATGTTGTAGTCAGCATCATTCTGTCAAAGTTTTGTCTTGATTGTTCAATATTTGTAGATTTAAGAAGAAAACTAAAGTCAAAACCTGCTATTTTTGACATTCAAGGGCAGATAACTCAGGTTGTTCTGAGTTAATCCGTATCCTTTGAAGGAATCTGAGAGAGGGTCACCCAAGGATCATTCCTGTGAAGTTTGGTTGAAATCCATCCAGTAGTTTTTGAGAAGAAGATTTTTAAAGAAAAAGTTTACGGACGCACGCACGCACGACAGACACACCGCCATGACAATAGCCCGCTGGCCTGAAAGGCCAGAGGAGCTAAAAATACCAATTTTTGCTGAATCAACACAAAAAAGTGACAAGCATAGATTGTAGCTTATCTTCAAAAACCTTGTAACTGCAGCTTGATTTAAGCTGCAGTTACGAGGTTTTTGAAGAAAAGCAACACAAAATATGTCACAAAATAGACACTAGAATAAATGGCAGTCTGCCTGTGTGGTCTGGTATAAGATGTCTGCTATAATTATAGGGCTGACAGCTTGTTTGATCTGATCTACTAAACATAAATTTCATTGACCAGCCTCAATCTGTTTCTCATTTGTCTATAAGTGTATTGTTTTTAGCTCCACTGGCCGAAGGCCAGCGAGCTATTGTCATGACGTTGTGTCCGTCGTGCGTGCGTCCATGCGTCCGTCCGTTACCTTTTTCTTTAAAAATCTTCTCCTCTCAAACCAGTGGGCCAATTTCGACCAAACTTTGCAAGAATGTTCCTTGGGTGACCCTTTACTTAAATTGTTCAAAGAATTTTGATTGGTGTATAAATGTTGGCGTGGCAGGGCGGGGCTTATCAGACTTAGAGAAATCACAAAATAATTCTTTGAAAATCAACCATTCAGCCAATTTTGACCAAATTTGGCAGAAATGTACCTTGGGGTGACTCTTTACTTAAATTGTCTGTGGAATTTTGATTGATCCATAAATGTGGGCGTGGCCATGCGGGGCTTATCAGAATTGGAGAAATAACAAAATAATTCTTTAAAAATCTTCTCCTCTTAAACCAGTGGGCCAATTTTGCCCAAACTTTGCAGAAATGTTCCTTGGGTGACCCTTTACTTAAATTGTTCAAAGAATGTAGATTGGTCTATAAATGTGGGCGTGGCAGGGCGGGGCTTATCAGACTTAGAGAAATCACAAAATAATTCTTTGAAAATCAACCATTCAGCCAATTTTGACCAAATTTGGCAGAAATGTACCTTGGGTGACTCTTTACTTACATTGTCTGTTGAATTTTGATTGGTCCATAAATGTGGGCGTGGCCATGCGGGGCTTATCAGAATTGGAGAAATAACAAAATAATTCTCTAAAAATCTTCTCCTCTCAAACCAGTGGGCTAATTTTGACCAAACTTTGCAGGAATGTTCCTTGGGTGACCCTTTACTTAAATTGTTAAAAAAATTTTGATTGGTTTATAAATGTGGGCGTGGCAGAGCGGGGCTTATCAGACTTAGAGAAATCACAAAATAATTCTTTGAAAATCAACCATTCAGCCAATTTTGACCAAATTTGGCAGAAATGTACCTTGGGGTGACTCTTTACTTAAATTGTCTGTGGAATTTTGATTGGTCCATAAATGTGGGCGTGGCCATGTGGGGCTTATCAGAATTGGAGAAATAACAAAATAATTCTTTAAAGATCTTCTCCTCTTAAACCAGTGGGCCAATTTTGCCCAAACTTTGCAGAAATGTTCCTTGGGTGACCCTTTACTTAAATTGTTCAAAGAATTTTGATTTTTCTATAAATGTGGGCATGGCAGGGCAGGGCTTATCAGACTTGGAGAAATCACAAAATAATTCTTTGAAAATCAACCATTCAGCCAATTTGACCAAATTTGGCAGGAATGTACCTTGGGGTGATTCTTTACTTACATTGCCTGTTGAATTTTGATTGGTCCATAAATGTGGGCGTGGCCATGCGGGGCTTATCAGAATTGGAGAAATAACAAAATAATTCTCTTAAAATCTTCTCCTCTCAAACCAGTGGGCTAATTTTGACCAAACTTTGCAGGAATGTTCCTTGGGTGACCCTTTACTTAAATTGTTAAAGAATTTTGATTGGTTTATAAATGTAGGCGTGGCTTATGAGACTTAGAGAAATCACAAAATAATTCTTTGAAAATCAACCATTGGGCCAATTTTGACCAAATTTGGCAGAAATGTACCTTGGGTGACTCTTTACTTAAATTGTCTGTTAAATTTTGATTGGTCCATAAATGTGGGTAAGGCAGGGTGGGGCTTATCAGACTTAGAGAAATCACAAAATAATTCTTTAAAAATCAACCATTTGGCCAATTTTGACCAAATTTGGCAGAAATGTACCTTGGGTGACTCTTTACCTAAATTGTCTGTTAAATTTTGATTGGTCCATAAATGTGGGTGTGGCAGGGTGGGGCTTATCAGAATTGGAGAAATCACAAAATAATTCTTTAAAAATCTTCTCCTCTCAAACCAGTGGGCCAATTTTGACCAAACTTTGCAGGAATGTGCCTTGGGTGGCCCTATACTTCAATTGTTAAAAGAATTTTGATTAGTCTATAAATGTGGGCGTGGCAGAGCGGGGCGTTTCGGACTTAATGAAATCACAATATAATTCTTTAAAAATCAATCATTCGGCCAATTTTAATCAAACTTGGAAGAAATGTACATTGGGTGACTCTTTACTTAAATAGCCCATGAAATTTTGATTGGTCCATAAATGGGGCGTGGCAGGGAGGGGCTTATCAAAATTGGAGAAATCATAAAATATTTCTTTATAAATCAGCCAATGGAGACCAATTTTGGCAGTAATGTTATTTGGATGGCATTTACTTACTTTGTTTGTGAAATTCTGATTGGTCCATTAGTAAAGGTGTGGCATGGCGGGGCTTATCAGAATGGGAGAAATCGCGAAATAATTCTTTGAAAACAACCATCAGGTCAATTTAGTGCAAACTTGGCAGAAATGTTCCGTGGGTGGTTGACAGTGTTTATGAACTTTGATTGGTCTATAAATGTAGGTGTGGTAGGGCAGGTCTTATCAGAATTGGACAAACCATGAAACAATTCTTCAAAAAATAAACCAATGGGCCAATTCAGACCAAACATGGCAGAAATGTTCATTGGGTGACCCTTTTCATGATTTGGCAGTGTGAGGCTTACAAGAAATCATCAGGTAATTCTTTTACTTTAGCCAGTAGAGTGATACAGGCCCTCTTGGGCCTCTTGTTTGCAACATCTATTAAAGCCTTTTATGGATACATTTGATGTGTCAGTACATAATTGTTTTAGGCACATATGAATTCCATAATATGCATACAACAGTTTATATGAGTGTCGTCATTTTTAGCTAGCCTGGACATCATGACCAGGGAGCTAATGTCAAAGTCCTAGTGATGGTGTGGCGTCTGCCTAGCATCATGTTTGTGTCACATCTTTTTAAAACATTACCCTAGTCTATATTTCATCCACTTTAAGAGATACAGCCTTTATATTTCACACATAGATACTTCTTACAAATTTGGGTTCATGACCCTTGACCTTGTGAATTGACCTAGGGATTTGACCTACTTTTAAAAAACTTTATCCTGGCCTTTTTATCTTAGGCGCTATTAAATGATCAAGCCTTGATATTTGCATAGAAAAGACATCTTTTGCCAAGACTTTTCATTTGGGACTGTGACCTTTGGCTTCATGACTTTGACCTTGGAGTTGACCTGTTTTTGTGACAAGCTCCTGTTTAGGCTAGCTATGTTGTCCGCAAACAACTCAATATTTTCTTAAACCTTTTATTGTAATTAAAACCATGGAGTGTTTGGGAAAGGGTTAACAACCTAATAAGTAGGTTTGGGTGGACCTTGTGATGTGTCATTTCTTATAAGTAGAATCCGGAAATTCTAGTAGAATCTGGAAATTCTAATCAGAGTGAAAACTTGGCCAGACTAATGAAACAAGTCCAGTGAGATTCTGAAGTATGTCGTCTCTTATTTGTCAACTAGATGACTAATTACATTTTTTGGACTACTCTGAAAACTTTTGTAGAGAACAAAACAATTGATGTAAAACTGTTTCAGTTACGTTATTCATTATGCTCAGAAAAAGAATTTAGACAGAATTAAAGGTGTAAACTTTTGCAAAACAAGACTGGGCCACAGTTTCTCAAAAAAGCTTATTACGTTCTCAGACTCAAAGCTGAGCACTATACTCAAATCACATGAAATCCATGTGAACTTCAATTGAATACCCTTCAATGTTGGAGAGTATTCCATTGAAGTTACGAGCATGTACTCATGAGTATGTACTGTAGTTTTTTCGAGAAACCGGGCCTTGTTTAGATGTACCTCATAGAAAAGACTCGAAAATGCTTTTTACTTGTTTCTCTTTCTTTTGCCTTGTTTGGTTAAGTGTGTTAATAAATAGTAAAGAAATTAAGTGACAATTTCAATATAAAATTTTGATATATTACTGATTTGAAAATGGTTTGTAGCACAGATACGGCAGAGATTTGTTGGATTTGGTAGATCTTTTTAAAATTAGCGGATGAAAAAAATATTGACATCAACCAAAATTTTACTGTGTCATCAGTAATCTTTTTGTCAGCTGATCTATAACACATCGAACAAATTTCTGACAATTTTCTCTTCTACAAACCGAATTCAAATTAGTCTCATATTCTAAACAACATTATGGACAATTTTTTTGCAATTGTTGTGTGCCATGATTCTCCACTGTGATAATATAACCCTTTACCAAACGACAAAATTTTGACTTGTCCAAATTCAAAGATGTTGCAGACGACAACTAAAAACGAATGAAAAAGTACATTTTTAATCATTTTGTATGGAAACTATAGTGGAAAATGAAGAAATTGCTTGTCACAAGCAATTTTTTCATTTTCCACAATGTTTTCCATGGCCAGTTTCTTGTCGGGAGTCACTTTGTGTTAATGGGTTAAAGGTGATTGAGTATATTGAAGCCATGAAATGTTGATGTACCTGTCAGAAGTAGACATTTTTGTTGGTATTTTCTGTTGATTTATATTGTAAGTCTGAGGGTTTTTTAGTGTAAGAAAGGAAATCATATTGGAGATGTTTGAGGAATTGGAATATGTTTTATAGAATCTAGAATTTTCTGATCCTCTTTAGGTGAATAGACATTCAACCCAAAACACGATGCCTAAAACTTACACTGTTCAAAAAATTCTAACCCATTTCTACACATTTAAATTTTTGATGCCCTAGAAGATAAAGGCTTAACCCTTTCCCAAACGGCAATATTTAGGGTGACTCAATTCCAAAGCTGCTTCAAACAACAAAATAGATGGTAATAAAGATAGGATTTCTGTACAATATAGCATAGAAAATATTGAGGCAAAAGGAGAAACTGCTGATTATCAGCAATTTCTTCTTTTGTCACAATGTTTTCCCAAGTCTTTTCTGTTAGGGACGTCAAAACCAGGTCTTGTTTGGGAAAGGCTTAAGACAACATTATGGAAATTGAAGAAATTACTAGACATCAGAACAATTTGTCCATGCTTGTGATGTGTGGTGCACCACATGATCTCTGGCCATACAAAATGAGTTTAATGTTCGTCCTAATTTTTGGACCAATGAAATTGCAGTATATTTGATAATTTCGACGCTATATTTCACATAAAGCACTGCGGGTCAGTTTATGTCACGGATATACATAGCCACGCCCCCATTTCCTGTGCAGTTATGAAAAATGATGTAATTTTTGGGAAAATGATGTAATTCCAGTAAGATCCGCTTGATAGTAGCTCCGGATGGAGGCCTGGTTTGAAGAATGACAGTAGAAGCGTATGTTTTCATTGGTTGACGAACACTAAGTCAGATAGAGTCTGTATAGTAGATTCTATGCAACATAAACGTTCAAAGGCTGCGCCTTTTGAACGTTTATATCGCATAGAATCTACTATACAGACTCTATCTAATACATAAAATCTACTGACCTTACAATGGAATTTCTGTTTCTATTGAAACTTCCAGAAAGCATATTCTTTCAAATTGGGTAGAAAAACATTTTAAAGTAAAATGAGAAAATGCTGATGATCAGCATTTCTTTAATGCTTTTCGGTGGATTATCGAGAAATAACAGTAGATTGTCATTTGATAAACTCACCTCCTATCCAGTGAAATTATCAAAAACTTATGCCCTGCTTTCGTTCATTCCACCCTATCTAACGTTATCTAAGCAAGGCCAAATAAGTGACATCATCATAAGTGTTGCATAGCAGTCAAGTGCAAAATGACGCGCTTTAAGAAAATTTGTCATAGAATTTTCTCATTTTGTCTAATTTTTGCATTAAAGAAATAGAACAATTGTTTGTTTTCAAAGTAATATTAATTGATATTTCATTTCTTGAACACGGAAAGCTACAGTTTCACTCGTAGCTTCGCCACTCATGAAAATAAAGACTTTTTATACGCCCGAAGGGTCGTATTATTTTATGGCCCTGCTAATCTGTCTGTCTGTCCGTCTGTCCGTCCGTCCGTCCGTTAGCAATTTCTTGTGTGCGCAACTCCTCCTACAGTTTTGATCGGAATTCGATCAAACTTGCCACAATGAATCTCCATGGTGTCTAGTTGTGCATCCCGCTTACGGAATTTAATTAACTCTTTTCGTTCTTGAATTATCTGCCCTTGAATTAAAAAAAATGCCCATTTTCTTGTGTGCGCAACTCCTCCTACAGTTTTGATCAGAATTTGATCAAACTTGCCACAATGAATCTCCATGGTGTCTAGTTGTGCACACCGCTTACGGAATTTAGATAACTGTTTTCATTCTTGAATTATCTGCCCTTGAATTTAAGAAAAAATGCCCATTTTCTCAAAAATGTCCATTTTCTCCTGTGTGCAACTCCTATAGTTTCAACCAGAATTCAATCAAACTAGCCACAATGAATCTCTATGGTGTCTTGTTGTGCAAACAACATTTTGATAACTTTTCATGTTTGAATTAACTGCCCTTGAATCGAAAAAATGGCCAATTTTACTGACAAGCCCCTCTCGGGCGTATATGCGCCGCTTTGCGAAGCTCTTGTTTGTTCACTCAATGAAATATAAATCGATCTTACACTGAAACAAACTTTGTCCTTTGCTTCTAAATGTTTTCTATAGGTTTCTTTCATTCTGCTGTAATGCCAGGTATTTATAATTGTAATTGAAGTATTAATCTATTTTTTTTCCAGCATAAGAAAATACAAGAGTCCCAGATGAAGGCCGCAGCACTAAGTCGTGAAGTTGATATGTTACGGAGTACATGCGAGAATCAGAAAGGTCAAATCCAGTCTCTACAGAGTCTGCTGGCCAATAGAGAACAAGAACACAGGTTAGCTGATTTGCAATTGTCATACAATCAAATTTTTCTGCTCTCAACTATAAGCAGGCTTGGAACTGATGTCATGGTCTAAATGAAATTTGTATATCATAGCTTGGAAAACATGGAGAGAAAAGGATAATATGCAGAAGCTTGTTTGGAAAGGGGTAAATGATCAACAAGTGTCCCTGTTTGTATATGAGCCATAATCTGGAAAAACATCCCTTATAGCATTTGAGAAAGCTATGTTTCAAGATCAGACTGTGCCTAGGTGCACTATGACTGGTATCTATGCTGTTCTCCAACCTTTGTTACAGGACATAAAGAAGCCATTTGAGAACTACATGGTTCTTGATCAGACTGCATGGATACGCAGACTGATCTGGACTGCAAGTGGAAAATACTAAATCCATATTTACTAATTTGTGTCAGGACGGTTTACATAATTATATTGATACATAAGATTTTTACAAGGATTGATTTATAACAAGATAAGTCTATTATGTTGTATTGATCAATCCTTTGAGATGCTATTTTCAAGTTCTGGAATGTTTAACAAACATGTATGGAGGCTTTAACCCTTTCCCAAACGACAAAATTTAAGGGTGATCCACTTCAAAAACTGCCACAAATGACAAAATGGATGTTATTAAAGATAGAATTGGTGTAAAATATGGCACAGAAAATATTGAGACAAAAGGAGAAACTGCTGGTTATCAGCAGTTTCTTCTTTTGTTTCAATGTTTTCCCAAGCCTTTCCCATTAATGACGTCAAAAGCAGGTCTTGTTTGGGAAAGAGTTAAGTGAAAAAAAGCATGCAAGTTCAAATTATCAGCATTTTCTCTCAAGGTTTTCCAAAGCTCATTTGATTAGGACCATCAAGACCAGGAATTAATTGGAAGTGGCTTCAAAATCATAGTCATATATCTGTTGTTTTCTTCAAAAACCTTGTAACTTTGTCTTATTGAAAGCTGTAGTTACAATGCTTTTTAAGAAAATCAAGGTCGACATCTCTTGGGGTTGTGTTCGGAATCCAAATGAATCTTACATCGATGAATGTTCCCAAAATGAGACAGATCTAATGAGCTTGGTTGAGAATCTGCGACTCAGAGAAAAGTGTGGATGTATGAAGTGTCTTAATTAGTGCAGAAACGTTACTACACTAGGGGATAGGCTTCCCAGGAAGTGATTTCTCTCATCAATGAAGGACATAATCCATTTATATATGAGCCTGGATCTGGAAAAAGATCCCTTAAGGCTTTTGACCCCAACTAGGTAGTGTTGAAAAATCACAACATCAATAATAAATTGAAGATAAGGCACATGTAAATTATTAACCACTTCAATATCTATATGTGAATATGTGACACCAGGACCGGGTCACCTACTGAATTACATGCAATTTGCATCCCTTGCGATTTCCTTCCTTCTCTGCTTCAAATCTTTTTCAAATGGATCATAATAATATCAACAGAATTATTGAAAAATAACAACAATGTTGCGGCACATGATTCCCTGCTGTGAATATGTTAGTTCCATACAATAGAAAACGATTTTATCCAATTAACCGCGACATAATTTTGGCCAAGCAAAAAATATTTCGTTGATGTTATAAAATATCGTAACTACGGCTTGAATCAAGTCGTATTTACAAGACTTTATAACAACATCAAGGAAATATTATTTGTTATAACAACACTGACGTTTTATCAAAGTATAATGATAAACCTATTCTATTTTTATCACAAAATTCATTGCTATTTCAGAGATGAGTTAAAGTGTAGATACAGTTTAGGCAGCAAAGAAATGCAGACAGCTATACAAGATGAAGTGAAGAGAATGGAAAAAGAGCACTGTGCTGAGATGAAACAGCAACAGGAAAAGTTTGTATTTTAATCCATTACCAAATGACAAAATTTTAGACTAGTCCAAGTTCAAAGATGATGCAGACGGCAATTTCAAGTGAATGAAATTTTACATGTTTTTTCTGTTTTATGTAGAAAACATTGTAGGAACTGAAGAAATTGCTTGTCACAAGCAATTTCTTTATTTTCCACGATGTTTTCCAAAGCCGTTATCTTGTGAGGAGTCAAAAGGAGTCACTGTGTGGCAATGGGTTAATCCTTTGACAAACAACAAAGATTTAGACTGTTCCAAACTGAATGCTTCTGCAGATGACAAACGGATGTGAAAAGAAAAAGGTTTTGTTGAAAATATAGCATAGAAAATATTGAGGCAGAAGGAGAAAATGTTGATTATTATCAGTTTCTTCTTTTGTCTCAATGTTTTCCTAAGCTTATTCTATCAGGGATGTCAAAACCAGGTCTTGTTTGGGACAGGGTTAACCCTAGGGAATTATCTCAGCTTTTGTAGGTAACAAAAAAAAAAAACAGTCCGCAAAGATGTGCAGTCTGATCTTAGTCTACTTTACCTACACATTCTTTTATAATCCTGAATTAATCATGGAATTCAAAAATTTTTTAAATGGTATTCCTAAGGGAATAAATATACAAATATTAAACAATTGCTCTATCTCAATATTTCGGCGTAGTAGCCTTTTTCTAGAAAAAAAATGTAAAAAAATTAACGCTACATTATAATATTATACTATTGTTTACGTTAATGCTTACAGTAAGCGTTAACTTAAACAATAGTATAATATTATAATGTAGCGTTAATTTTTTTACATTTTTTTCTAGAAAAAGGCTACTACGCCGAAATATTGAGATAGAGCAATTGTTTAATAATCATGGAATTGTTTTGTTAATTTTGCCAAAATGCCATTATTTGGAATTTTATTCTTTTGGTATTATTTTGTAACATACAAGTTTCGTCTTTTAGTGGTATTGCATCTTTATAGCTTCAATGGCTTTTTGTTTTGACTTGCTAAAATTGAATTTTGTAATAGAAAGAATTGTTTTGTCTGACAAAAGTAAAAGTACTTTTATTTGATGTAAAAAAGTAGCTTTATAGTGAAAATGTTTTTGGTGAAATAGATATACCAGCATGCATGTTTGACAAACATTTATGGATGTGAATTTTAGATAAACTTGAAAGGTTAAGAAAGTTTTTATAAAAGCTTTTATAAAACCCTTTCACAAAGTGAAGAGAATTGCACTGTTCCACATTGATCACATTGACAACAAAACGGATATCAATACACACACGCCTTGTGTACAGTATAGCACAGAAAATAATGAGGCATAAGGAGAAAATACCAATTTCTCAGCATTTTCTTCCATTGCCTCAATATTTTCCCAACTTTCACTGTGACAAGGAAATAATTTGATTTCGGTGATTAACTATAGAAGTATTCATTGGGACAAGGGCCTACTCATTTGCTAAAACTATGTGACATTTGAAATTTTAATGTGTCTATAGCGCTTGGCGCAGGGCTTTCCCAGTCACATATTTCTCCATTAGGGATAACAAAACAATGGTTTGCTTTGTAAAAACCTGTTGGTACATTATAATTACAGAATAGAAGAATTAAGTAAGCAGTATTCCAGTTTAGAGGATGAGTTCAGACAAGCCTTACAGATAGAGTCTAGCAGATTTCAGCAGGTATATACTGACTTTGCTTCTGAAGAATTGTTAACAAGTTCTACAATTTGCCCGTAACGTTTTTATGCTATTAAAAGAATATATTTTGGGAAATTTCCCTAATCTTTTGGGCCTCATACACAAAGATTGGAGGCAAATGTTTTACTGTTGTCCGTCTATCTGTCTGTCCTTCTGTCTGTCTGAGCTTTACATGAAAACTTTATTCGGGTCACTGGTGCTTCACACACATTTTGTTATTACAGTTGAAAGATGCGTTTGAGCAAGTTAGTGAGGAGAATGCGGAAAACAAAGCAGCATTGTTGGTGGCCCAGAAGAAAGATGGAGAGACTGGATCTATGATTACTGAACTTACATCTGTAAGTAGTGCTTGGTCTGATGTTCAAATGTTGCCTTTACTTATAATCCTAAATTGGGTAGCATTATTGGTGGCTCAGAAGAAAGATGGGGAGACGGGATCTATGATTACTGAACTTACATCTGTAAGTAATGCAAAACTACATGTATATTGATTTCAATGAAATTTCATGACAAGTTGGCCTTTGGCATTAATATTTATGAATGGGTATTTAAAAAAATTCTTCCCAGCTAAAAAAATGGGGCTTGTTTAGCCCTTTCCCAAACGACAAAATTTTAGGGTGATCCAATTTGAAAGCTGCTGCAGACAACAAAGATAATGATAATAAAGGCATGATTTGTGTAATATATGGCACAGAAAATATTGAGACAAAAGGAGAAACTGCTGGTTATCAGCAGTTTCTTCTTTTGTTTCAATGTTTTCCCAAGCCTGTTCTATTAGGGACGTCTAAACCAGGTCTTGTTTGGGAAAGGGTTAAAATCATCTTATTTAGGGGCATCTATTGTGACATTGGTGCTTTAAATTTTGATGAAAATCAAATTATCCGTCTCGTTTATTAAAAACTTTGTGAATGAAAACAAAACTTTAAAGCCTGACCCAGTGAAAGTTCAACTTGTATGACAATGATTAACAAGTTCAACTGAACAATGTCAGTGACTGTAATTCTATATTCACTGTTTTCAATAACATGCATAATGCATTGCATCAACGTCTATCTGAATATTGCGCTTTCATCTGGTACCAAATATATGCATACTTTGAATTTGTCTAACCAGGAAAGAAATTGTCTTACAATGCATTTGCATTTTGAATTTACTCTTTCCCAAATGACAAACTTTTAGCGTGATCCAATTTGAAAGCTGCTTCAGACGACTAAATGGATGATCTAGCACAGAAAACATTGAGGCAAAAGGAGAAAATGATGTTTATCAGCATTTTCTTCTTTTACCTCAATGTTTTCATAAGCCTGTTCTACCCGAGACATCAAAACCAGGCCCCGGTTTCTCGAAAAAACTTAAGTACGTTCTCATGCTCAAATCTGAGCACCATGCTCAAATCGCACGAAATCCACGTGAACTTCAATCGAATACCCTTCAACGTTGGAGAGTATTCTTTTGAAGTTGAGCATGTTCACATGAGCATATACTTAAGTTTTTTCGAGAAACCGGGGCCAGGTTTTGTTTGGGAAAACGTCAATTAATACATGAATTAGTTGCCTTCTTGTGCTATTACAATCATATTTTTGTAGTAGCAGAGACTTTATACATGTAGTTTGGTTTTTCAAGTTTCATTCTAAGAGTTCAAGTGTCTCATTCCATATGTGGTTAATTAATATTTGAATTCCATCTGAATATAATATCCTTTTATGGGTTTGACAAAAAGTTTAAATATATAAATAAGTACGGTAAAGTACCTCACTAATGAACAAAATTTAATGCCTGTATGTGGGAAAACAGCTTGTGACATGAAATGAAGGATAATTATGTTTGTGATGAAGTCAGAAATAGCAGAACTTATCATAAGGACCACTTTAGTTTATAACATGAATAATTGTTGAATGGAGCATGAATCCATTACCACTCAATGACGCCTTTTGATGCTTGCAAGATAAAGGCTTTTGGAAAACATCTTGGAAAATGAAAAAATTGCTTGTAACAAGCAAAAAAAAAAATTATAAAATTATATTCACTTGAAATTGTCGTCTTCATCATCTTCAACTTTGGAACAGTCCAAAATTTTGCCGTCTGGTAATGGGTAACCTGTTTCTTATTTCTTGTACATTTTCAGTTGGTGAAGGAACAAAAAGGTCGTATATCAGAAATCACAAAATCTAAACAAGAGCAGACAGCTCAATATAGGGTAAGAATAATTATACCCCCCACAACAAAGTTATGGGGGGGTATACTGGATTCAGGTTGTCCGTCCGTCCGTCCGTCCGTCCGTGGACATAATTTTGTGTCCTCTTCTCCTCCCACAGTTTTTGACCAATTTTGATGAAATTTTAGCAGGTTGTTTCCTATCATATGAAGTTGTGCACCTGCAATTTTCATCTTGATCCAGGCAGTAGTTTCAGAGTTATGCCACTTTGAACTTTAGCACTTTTTCAGTGACAACGCGCTAGTGGGGGGTATTTGTCCGCTTTGCGACAGTTCTAGTTTTATACCTATAAATTGTCCCTGTAGAATAAGTAAATAAGGCAGAAAATAGATAAAAAAATGTCTCAACTTTGATAAGGAAATTGGGCTTCTGTAGCATTTGAAGAATCATAAAATGAGATTTTACTTTGTGTTAAGGTAGTCCAACCATAATGAGATTCATGAGATGTCAGAATTTTTCTTGCAACATTCATTTTACACAGACATGTTACAAGTTGCAACAAAAATCTTGATTCTATCAGACCTACATGTTTCTTAGGTTTCCACGAGAGAATGAAGCGTGAAGGTCATGGTCATTACGGTCACGTGATTGGAATTGGTCAAGACTTGGAATATTATCAATTCGGATATTATATGCCATCTTCTCCTAATAATTTAGTATTTTACTGTATTATCAAAGTTTTGTATGTAAATGAGCTTGGATCCGGGAAAAGGGTGCTTAACCCTTTCCAAAACAAGACCTGGATTTGACGTCCCTATTAGAAAAGTCTTGGAAACATTGAGACATAAGAAGAAAATGCTGATGACCAGCATTTTCTCCTTTTGCCTCAATGTTTTCTGTGCTATATTGTACACAAATTTTACCTTTACCTACCTACATTTTGTCGTCTGCAGCTGCTTTCAAATTAGAATGGAACTGATTTTTGCCGTTTCGGAAAGGGTTAAGGCTTTTGAGGTGTTTCAAGATTAACCTGTGTAAAACTACAGTTTGATATAGATCCATCCTGCTTTCTTGCAGTTTCTACATACTATGATGAAGCTTGTAGAGAACAGTATGGATAATGATCAGATTGCTCGTATGAACAGGCTGATCTCAATCTATGAGGTCTGAAATGTCAGTGACCGTAATTCTATATTCACTGTTTAAACCCTTTCCCAAACAAGACCTGGTTTTGACGTCTCTAATAGATCTGGCTTGGGAAAACATTGAGGCAAAAGAAGAAACTGCTGATAACCAGCAGTTTCTCCTTTTGTCTCAATATTTTCTGAGCTATATTTTACACAAATCCTATCTTTAATAACATCAATTTTGTAATTTGACAGTTTTTTAAGTGGATTGACATAAAATTTTGTTGTTTGGGAAAGAGTTAAGATCCTTTTTCCAGACCCTGACTTGTGTATGTTGTTGTTTTTCTACAAAAATCCCCTAACTATAGCTTTTGATAAAATATAACCAATTTGTTTACCTAATAATATAGATATGCAAGACACAATTTTCTACAGCCTTTTTTTTGTATGATTGATTCAGCCATTTTCTTCCGAAGACCTTGAGACAATGTTAGTCTGCGGAGATACTGCGTCACACACAGTGACTGTCTGACAGTCTGTTTCCTGTGTCAAATACAGACCCAAATAATAATTAAGGTGTTACAATGTCAGACTGATAATGTTTCTTCCCAGCTAGATTCCCAGCTAGACAAAATCCTTTGCTAGGTTCATCAAAGATGTTTTTCTTTCATATTTCTTGGCAAATGATGAAGTAATTAACCCTTTCCCAAACGGCAAAATTTTAGGGTGATCCACTTCAAAAACTGCCACAAATGACAAAATGGATGTTATAAAAGATAGCAATTGTGTAAAATATGGCTCAGAAAATATTGAGACAAAAGGAGAAACTGCTGGTTATCAGCAGTTTCTTCTTTTGTTTCAATATTTTCCAAAGTCTTTTCTATTAGGGACGTCAAAACCAGGTCTTGTTTTGGAAAGGGTTAAAGAGTCAATCCAAAGGTATTATCTGCATCTGCATCACTTTTGACTTGTACCATTCAACAGTATTCTTGTTATTATGTAAGGGATGCCCATTTATTCTTGGTCAACACTGTAGGCCTGATTATTTGTAAGTTTGGACCAGCATGAAATTGAGGTCATTGCCTCTACTTTGTAGACAATATCTTCATAAATACTCGTAAGTCAATTTATCTGCAAATATAAAAGCAAAAACATTGACATCAAAAGGAATAATGTTGAAATTGATTCTTTCTGATTTACTAATTACAATATATTATGTCCTTCATTCAAAAAGATTGTATCTACAGTTTTAAACAAGCTCTATTTACAATATTTTTTAAATAATGAGTTTTAATCATGTTAACTTGTTAATAGTTTGATGAATTTGTCATTGATCACATGTGACGCGACCAGCATGACAGAAATAGAAATTACTGCGGCTAAAAACAACAGACTTAATTTATAATACATGTATTAGTTATGATATTGTGTATTTGTGTCCTTCTTTACTATAGAGGGACAATCATGGAAGTTTGAATCAGCTTCCAAATTGGATCCCCCTAGGAATTTTGCTGTTTGGGAAAACGTTAAACAATAATAAACAATGTAATAAACATACACCTACTACAACTGTTTGTGTTTCTTATTTATAAACAGACAGATGGCTAGAAAAATTGTCAATATCATTAACCATTTCACCCAAGAAATCTGGTATTGAAGTCCCTAAATAGTCATGGCTTGGGAAAACTATGAGACATAGATGATCAGCATTTTCACATTTCACCTCAATATTTTTCATGTCATTATTCACACCTTTCCAGCACATCATTTACAGCAGTTTTCTTCCAATTTGGAGGGGGAGGAGGGTCCATTATTTACAAAAGTATTAATGATTGTCATTATTTGGATCAGTAATATAATGATGTTGACATTATTTCTGCCCATCTACATCTAGCAGAAAAACAGAGAGTGGTTGTGGGTGTTTGTTTATGTTTGTTGATTTTTCCTACATTTATCCTTTCCTAAATTATTTTTGAATTATTTAAAGGTGGTAAAAGGAATACATGAAGACCTGAAATTATCTGTCTGGAAAATACAACAAGTTGTTTTGAAGAAGAAATAGTACGGTGCGTTGTGTAATTCTGTTTGATGTAAGTGAAAGAGGTTTAAATCAAATGGATTCTTAAAAAGGATAAGTAGACATCACCAAAAAAGTTTGATGGACAGCCGTGAGCCTTAAAATGAACTTTATATACTCAGCAAAAGAGCTAACGCATTACTTTTTAAAGTTGCATAACTTATTTATTGTCAAGGATTTAGATTTATAATTTGGCATATGTTTATCCCACAAATTTCTGCACTCATTCGTAAATTTATTTTAAAGTTTTCTTCTTACGTGACCGCGTCATATGAAACGGGGACCAAAACGGTTTTCGGCTCGTGCAACTTGTGATCTTCTTCAATGATTCTTGTTTGAATTGATTTTGAAAGCTGGTTTATTGTTGAATAAAAGTGAAAAAATCAATTCCTTATCTAACGTACCAAGGGCTGTTCACGGACAACGTAGCTCGCATAGACGCACCTTTTTAAAAGAAAAGGTCAAATTTTCAAGGCCAAGGTCACAAGGTCAAATTTTATGGTCTCAGATGAAATGTCTTGGTGGGACCTGTCTATGTGTGAAATATCAAGACAGCATCTCATACAGTTCATAAGATATAGACCGATACGTTTTTGTCTACGTAACCTACGTCGCCGTCGACGCCAACAATGACACTAACAACACTAGTGACGTAACAGTACCTCTGCGGGAATAAATTACGCGCCCACAAAAGTGTTAAAGCCGTCGGTTTGTTTAAGGAAGGGTAACTTTTCTACACAGGAACTCTTTCAGCCAATACAAACGGTTTGAAAGTTATGCTTCTAATCAAATTTCAGACTTTATGAATTTTAGAATTAAGGGTGTCCTTATTAAAATTCAATATTTCATAACAAAATGTAGCATTTACTATCAAATTTCAGAGGCTTCTTAACAAATGGCTGTAGTCGGCATGTGCAAATTTTTAACGTATTCTGTAGATTCCTTAAAGAAATATTAACAAAGATCTGAGTGATGCGTTAGCAGTTTTGCCGAGTATATGACGTCATTAAAGTTACGTTTTTATTGACGCGTTCTTCTTTAGTTTCCCCATATAATTTCGTGTTCACCTAATAATAACACAAATGGAAACTTTAGTGATATGTTGTCCGTATGTGATCTCCCCTTATCACATATTTGTTGATTGATTGAAGCAGAAAATCCTGAGTTTTCTGCCCCTTAATGTAAAAAATAGCTGTTTTGTCTTTGTGTTCACTATAACATCTACAAATTTTGATACATCTTGACAAAACCTTGTTAAAATGTTGGTCATGACAAGACCTTCCATGGGTGTATTCTTCAACTTGATCTGAATCTCACATTTAGAGTTATGTGCCCTTGAAATTGACGAAAACTACCGTTTTCGCTTTATGTTCGCCATAATAGGCACAAATGTTGACCAATTTTAGCAAAACTTTTTTACAAAATGTTGGTGACTATAGGATTTTGCTTCAGATATTTTTTTGTTTAATTGCAATTTCATTTCTAGAGTTATGTGCCCTTGAATTCGACAAAATTGCCATTTTTGACTTTATTTTCCCTCTTTCAACCACAAATATTGACCAATGGAAACAAAACTTGGACAAAACATTTTTGACTATAAGACATTGCATAGGTGCAATATTCAGCTTCATCGGAGTCTTACATCCATAGTTATGGGCCCTGGAATTTTACGAAATTGCCTTTTTGACCATGTTTTCTCGATAATTACCACAAACATCGACAAATTATGACAAAACCTAAACGAAATGTTGTTGACTATAAGACTTTATATATGTGATTTTATTTGGTTTGATCGGACGCAAACAGTTGGAGTTATGTGCCCTTGAATTTAACGCAATTGCCGTTTTCGACTTTGTTTTGCATCTTAAAGCCAGAATTATGGATGAATTGAGCCAAAGCTTAGATAACATTTTGGTTACTTTAAAATCTTGCTTCAGTGTAATTGTTAATTTAACTAAAATCTAATATCCAGAGTTATGTGTCCTTGAATTTGGCAAAACTATTAGGCATTGATTTTACTTTAAAGGCCACAAATATCATTCAATTAAGACGCAACTTCGAAGAAATGCTGGTGACTATAAGATTTTACATATGTGATTCTTTAAGTCTGATCGACCTAAAACTTTCGGAGTTATGTGCCCTTGCCCTTATCAAAATAACAGTTTCAACTTTCTGTTGCATCTTATATCCACAGTTATGGACGAATAAAGCGGTTTGGACAAAAAAATGGGTACTATAAGATGTGTGTGATTTTTTTAGCTTGATCGAAACCCTTGAATTTGACAAAATGCCCCTTTCGGCCATGTTGTTACGATACAGCCTAATTTATTGACCAATTAAGACGAAACTAGGCAGAAATATTGGTGACTGTGGGGTCTTGCTTAAGAGCGATTTTTAGCTTGATTGGAATCAAGCATTCAGAGTCATGTGCCCTTGATTTAGACAAAATTACATAATTATACGGCTTTAATTTTGTACAGTTATAGCCACACTTATTGGCCAATTATATAAAAACTTACACAAAATGTAAGTAACAGTAAAATATTGTAAATATCTGATTTTTTAGCTTAATTGGAACATCACAGCTAGAGTTATGCACCCTTGAATTTGACAAATTGCCTTTCCGAGCCACAAATAATTACCAATTTAGACGAAACTTTTAAGAAATGTTGGTGACTGTTGAAGCTTGCATAAGGGCGATCTTGTTAGCTTGATCGGAATCAAATATTTCGAATAACGGGCTCTTGAAATTTTACAAAATTGCATTTTCAGCATTTTTTCAGTTATAACAGCCACGAACATTGACTAATAAAAAGAAAACTTATACATATTGTTGATGACTATAAGAGCTTTTATCGGTGCAATTTTCAACTGTTTAGCAATGTCACGTCTAGAATAATGTGCCATTGAATTTTTCAAAATTGCCGCTTTCCACAAAATTTTGACAAAATGTTGGGGACCATAATATTATGGGCAATTTTTTATTGATCGGGATCACACATCTTAAGTTAATATGTGCCTTTGAATGTGACAAAATTGCCTTGTTTACTTTTCTTTCACTATATAACTGCTACAAATATAAACCAATCAAAACGAAAACTTTGCTGAATTGTTTATGCTTGTATTATCTTTGACCAGTTTAATGTTTTGATTCATAAAATTCAGTTTATCGAATAAATATAATGGCCAAACGTTACATAAACTAAATAAAACACAATTATTTACCTCACCCACCACTTTTTCCTCTGTGATTTGGTCATGCGCCTTTTTAAATGTCATGATATTTAGTTTGTCATCAGGGTCTAGCTTTTGTCTTACATTTTGTGGGACCTAGATTATTACTAATGCAATATCTTGAGCTCTACATGGATTTTTTTCGTCTAATAGAATAAAACACCACGATTTCCCCACCCACAAATCTTTTTCTCTCTATTGTAGTCTTAATACAATACACAATGACATGATTTTTTTGATTTTCTTTATTTTCCGGCCTTTGGATAATATTCTGTGTCATTTCAATTATTTCAAATCCAATATCTCGAGCTCTAACTCGAATTAGAGCTTTTTGAGCTTTGCTCATAGTACAACCTCTAAATATGAAAAATACCGAAAAATAATTATGACAATTGATGTGTATTATTCCTGTAAATGGACATGTCAAATTTTATAACGGGATGATGATTATTATAAAAGCTATGCCCATTTGTAAAATTACGGGTTAGAAATTTTGTAAATTTAAGCCGCCATTTTTCGTATTATTTTTCATTTTACAGCTGTCCATCAAAGTTAAATGACTAGAGCAATGTCCTAAGATCATGAAAACGTATGATGGAAACCTCTTTCACTTGCATCAAGCAAAACCTAAAAAATGGACATAATGCACCGTACTAAAAACTCTGATTATAGCTGGAAACAATTTGTTAATTAGCAAGACTTCATAGACTTCAATCTGATGTCGGAAAAGATGTTAGTGTAGCCAGAACAGTTGACCTCTGACTTCAATGGCGCTTATCCCATTGCCAAACGAAAAAAATTGAGACTTATCCATATTCAAAGATGTTGCAGACAACTATTCCAAGTGAATGAAATTTATTTGGAAATGAAGAAATTGCTTGTCACAAGCAATTTCTTCATTTTCCACAATGTTTTCTCAAGCCTTCATCCTATGGCCTGTCAAAAGGCGTCATTGTGTGGTAATGGGTTAATTGGCTTTTGTATTGTCATCTACTCATCTACAGAAGGTTTTCTCGGGAGGGGGGTCATAATTCCATGGTTTGCGAAAGTGGTAATGACTGTCATTATTTGGATCAGTGATAGAATGATGTTGACATTATTTCTGTCCATCTACATCTAGAAGGCAAACAGGCAGTTGTTGTGGGAGTTTGTTTATAATCATGTTAGTTTTTATAACATTAATCCTTTACCCAAATGACAAAACATTTTGGTCCTTGTTTAGGTGGTAAGAGAAATAGATCTATGTGAAGTTCTGATAATATATGTTTGGTAAATCAACAAGTTGTCAAAGTGGTAAAACAACAAGTTGTTTTAAACCTTTCCCAAACAAGACCTGGTTTTGACGTCCCTGGTAGAATAGGCTTGGGAAAACATTGAAACAAAAGAAGAAACTGCTGATAACCAGCAGTTTCTCCTTTTGTCTCAATATTTTCTGTGCCACATTTTACACAAATCTTATCTTTAATAACACCCAGTTTACCATTTGTGGCAGTTTTTGAAGTGGATCACCCTAAAAATTTGCTGTTTGGGAATGGGTTAAAGAAGAAATGACTGGATATAGCTGGAGACATAAAGGTTAATTAGCAAGACTTCTTAGACTTCATTGTGACGTTGGGAAAGACAATAGCGTAGCCATAGCAGATGACCTTTGACCTCAATGTCCCTTATTTATCAATCTCACGTTTAACTATGGGTGACATTTTCTGCTTCACATTCTGTGACATATGACCGGATGCTCATTAAGGTCGTCTGACACAACAGCTTTTTTATGAAGAATACATTTATTCAAAGGCTTGTTATGAAGCTCTTAATCCTTTCCCATTTATACTCTGGCTTTGATGTCTTTACTAAATCAAGGTTTTGAAAACATTCGGATCATAGTTTTATAAAATGTTTTATACAGGAAATTTGATATACAGTCCATAGATATACTCTAATGTTGTACTATACTGATATTTACTGTACTGATATGTACTGTTTGTATATATTAAAGGAGAGAGTAAACACACTAGAAGCCCATGTAGAAGAGGCCAGAAAGAGAATGGTGCAGGTAGAGATACTACAATATTGTACTGATATGTACTCTACCCAATATGTACTGTACTGATATGTACTGTTTGTATATATTACAGGAGAGAGTAAACACACTAGAAGCTCATGTAGAAGAGGCCAGAAAGAGAATGGTGCAGGTAGAGATACTACAATATTGTACTATACTGATATGTACTGTACTGATATGTACTGTACTGATATGTACTGTTTGTATACATTACAGGAGAGAGTAAACATACTAGAAGCTCATGTAGAAGAGGCCAGAAAGAGAATGGTGCAGGTAGAGATACTACAATATTGTACTGTACTGATGTGTACTGTACTGATGTGTACTGTACTGATGTGTACTGTACTGATGTGTACTGTACTGATGTGTACTTTATTGATATGTACTGTACTGATATGTACTGTTTGTATACATTACAGGAGAGAGTAAACATACTAGAAGCTCATGTAGAAGAGGCCAGAAAGAGAATGGTGCAGGTAGAGATACTACAATATTGTACTGTACTGATGTGTACTGTACTAATATGTGCTGTACTGATATGTACTGTACTGATATGTACTGTTTGCATATATTACAGGAGAGAGTAGACACACTAGAAGCTCTTGTAAAAAAGACCAGAAAGAGAATGGTGCAACTAGAGATACTCCAATATTGTACTGTACTGATATGTACTGTGTTGGTATGTACTGTACTGATATGTACTGTACTGATATGTTCTGTTTGTGTATATTACAGGAGAGAGTAAGCACACTAAAAGCCCATGTAGAAGAGGCCAGAAAGAGAATGGTGCAGCTGGAAATACTACAATATTGTACTGTACTGATGTGTACTGTACCGATATGTACTGTACTGATATGTACTGTTTGTATATATTACAGGAGAGAGTAAACACACTAGAAGCCCATGTAGAAGAGGCCAGAAAGAGAATGGTGCAACTAGAGATACTCCAATATTGTACTGTACTGATATGTACTGTGCTGGTATGTACTGTACTGATATGTACTGTACTGATATGTTCTGTTTGTGTATATTACAGGAGAGAGTAAGCACACTAAAAGCCCATGTAGAAGAGGCCAGAAAGAGAATGGTGCAGCTGGAAATACTACAATATTGTACTGTACTGATGTGTACTGTACCGATATGTACTGTACTGATATGTACTGTTTGTATATATTACAGGAGAGAGTAAACACACTAGAAGCCCATGTAGAAGAGGCCAGAAAGAGAATGGTGCAACTAGAGATACTCCAATATTGTACTGTACTGATATGTACTGTGCTGGTATGTACTGTACTGATATGTACTGTACTGATATGTTCTGTTTGTGTATATTACAGGAGAGAGTAAGCACACTAAAAGCCCATGTAGAAGAGGCCAGAAAGAGAATGGTGCAGCTGGAAATACTACAATATTGTACTGTACTGATGTGTACTGTACCGATATGTACTGTACTGATATGTACTGTTTGTATATATTACAGGAGAGAGTAAACACACTAGAAGCCCATGTAGAAGAAGCAAGAAAGAGGATGGTGCAGCTAGAAATACTAAAACAGGTATTTCTTTTGGTTATTACAGATTTTGTACAAAAAAAACCAAAAGGGATTTATTATACACCTCAACGGTTGTTATGCTTCCCGAAAAAATTTTGGGGGAGCATATAGTCGCTACACTGTCCGCCCGTCCGTCCACAGCCAGATCTCAGCAACTCATGGACCAAATTCAATGAAACTTCACATGTGAACTCCCTGGGATAATCCCTAGGGCCTTTTTACCGTTTCTTGATTTGGGGCTGCGCCATGGAAAAAGAGACCTTAATGTATAAATTAGTTTTTAGCTCCACTGGCCTTTCAGGCCAGCGGGCTATTGTCATGGCGGTGTGTCCGTCGTGCGTCCGTCCGTCCGTGCGTGCGTGCGTCCGTAAACTTTTTCTTTAAAAATCTTCTTCTCAAAAACTACTGGATGGATTTCAACCAAACTTCACAGGAATGATCCTTGGGTGACCTTCTCTCAGATTCCTTCAAAGAATATGGATTGAATTAAAATAACCTGAGTTATCTGCCCTTGAATGTCAAAAATAGCAGTTTTTGACTATAGTTTTCTTCTAAAATCTACAAATATTGAACAATCAAGACAAAACTTTGACAGAATGATGCTGACTACAAGATCTTACTTTGGTAAAGTTTTCAGCTTGATCTGAATTTTACATCCTGAGTTATGTGCCCTTGAAATTGACAAAATTGCCATTTTCGGCTCTATTTTGACTTTGTTTTCACTCTAGCAACTACAAATATTGACTAAACAAGACAAAACTTTGACAGAATGATGCTGACTATAAGATCTTGCCTAAGTAAAATTTTTAGCTTGATCTGAATTTTATAGCATGAGTTATGTGCCCTTGAAATTGCCAAAAATTGCCATTTTCGGCTCTATTTTGCTGGTTTTGACTTTATTTTTACTCTAAAATCTACAAATATTGACTAATCAAGACAGAACTTGCACAGAATATATATATATACGCATTGTATGCTGCCTGGGTTTAATTTTCAGCTTGATCAGAATCTTACATCATGAGTTACGTGCCCTTGAATTTGACAAAATTGCCATTTTCGACTTTGTTTTCACTCTAACCACTAATGTTAACCAATCAAGATGATACTTGGAAAGAATCTTGTTGACAACAAGATCTTGCTTATGTGTAATTTTCAACATGATCACACCGTTACAATCTGAGTTATGTGCCCTTGAAATTGACAAATTTCAGTTTTCAACACTTTTTCCACTCTTGAAGCCCACGAATATTGACTAATATAGACTAAATTTGAACAGAATGATAGTGACCATAAGATCTTGCATGTGTTTAATTTTCGATTTGATTTTAAATATACATACTGAATTATGTGTCCTTGAATTTGGCAAAATCACAGTTTTCAATTTCATTATCGCTCTAACATCCCTAAAATATTAGTCAATCATTTACTTTCTTTTTGCATTGACCACATGATTGCTGCTTTTGACTTTGTATTTGCTGTAAGAACCACAAGTATTCAAAAATCTAGTCAAAACTTGGATTTGATATTAAAAGAAATTCAGGCCTGTGGAGCGACTCAAGACCTTCAGGCCTTTCTAGTTCTCTAATTTCTCTTCATCTAATCGACAGAATTCAACAAAATTTGTACTTATGTGCTAAATGAGATGTTCTAGACCATGTTCTATAAATAATGTGTGTTCAAATAATCTGACATGGGCAAAGGGGGCTTAATTTATGATATTTTTTATTTTGTGACAAACGCTTATTCGGGGAGCATAATATGTCTATGACGGCTCTTGTTTGATGTTATTGCCTTGGTCATCTGTCTGTCTTTTTGTCTGTCCATTCACTAGCAATTTCTTCTGTGCTTGACTTCTACAGCTTCAATTGAAAATGAATCAAACTTGCCACAATCAATCTACATGGTGTCTAGTTGTTCACGGTGCTAGGGAAATTGAGATACCTCTTGTTCTGTACAATAATCTGCCCTAGAATTGGAAAATACACATTCATGGTTGTGCAACAGCACACACTGCAATTCCAATTTGAATTTGATCAAAGAAGTCAAAATCGGGGGGGGGGGGGGGGGGGGGGGGGGGAGGGGAGTTAAAAGCTGTCTCTGGTGGCTCTTAGTTGGTATGTTACATAATTATCAAACAGGAATTTAAAACTTCTGAATTATCACTACATGAAAGCTATTGAATTTCAAAAGTATATCAGATACTATGAATCACTCTGTATTCCACACATGGATGCCTCATGTTATGACCTTGACCTACGGCCTTGTGACTTTGACCTTGGAGTTTTGTGGCAAGCTGTGGTATGGGCAAGGTACATTGTCCACGGACAACTCTGGTTATTCGATATTCAGCTCCAAATAATTTTGGAATATGAATCCAATAAACCCTTTCCCAAAAGACAAAATTTTTGGGCTGTCCTATATAAAGTTTCTGTAGATGACAAAATTGATGTTAGAAAGGAAGATGTTTTGTACAATCTGGCACAGAAAATATAGAGACAAAAGGAGAAACTGTAGGTTATCAGCAGTTTCTTCTTTTCTTCTTCTTCTTCCTGTTAAAGTGCAGGGTCCACTCTGGGACATCAGCACACTTGTGAAACTGTACAAGGTAGTGGTGAAGCGGTGAAAAATGTGCAGATAAAAACTGATAAAAACAAGGTGCTGTTGGTGTCTAGTGGGCCCCGATCCCTTCCCTGAAGGCATCCAGGGTCTGGGCTGTGGCTAGGCTTTCTGGGAGTTGGTTCCATAAGCATATTCCAGACGGAAAGAAGCTGTGTTTGTAGACATCTGTGCGGCAATGTCTCAATGTTTTCCAAAGCCTTCTCTTACAGAGACATCAAAACCAGGTCTTGTTTGGGAAAGGGTCATTTGCCTCTTAAATCTCTGTTTCAAGCTTTATCAAACAATTTTTGCAACTTAGAACATTCAAGAATGATTTTAATGGCTTCTTTTGTAAGGTTTATTGACTTTATGAAATGTGGTAAAAGTGGCATTGATAAAAGTACATTTATTTATTAAAGAATGAAAAAAAAATCCTTGGATAGAAGACAATGTAAGCATCAAGTTTCAGAAAAAGAATGTTATATTTCAACATGTTGCCCACACACTGTTCTTATAGGAGTTCTAAACAGGTCATCGCCATTTTTCCAAGAAGACTGGAGTCTAATGTCCCTAGTTGAAACTGTTTTGGAAAAAACCATTGAGGTAAAAAAGAAGTTGCTGATTATCAACTCTTTCTTTTTTTCAATCTCCATTTTTTGTCTCAATTTTTTGTTGGTATAGAAAATACACATTTTCTGATATTGACATTATTTAATTCATTGCAAGTCCCTTTGAATTAAACAAGTGGAAAAAATGACTGTGTGGGAAAAGAGTCAGTTCAATTGTCTAGAAAAAAGCTTTTGAAATATACTACCAGGAGTACTGTGGAAAATGGTATTTGTCCCCATCCTCTGTTTTTCTCTTTTTCTAAAAACAATATAAGCATATACCAAACATTACAAGCTGAAAGTGATATTTTCTCCATAGGAAGTTGGCAAATAGCTCAGGTTGTAATTTCTTAACCTTTCTATCCAGGAGCCATGGCTTAAAACCTCGGCTTTGTAAATATCTATTCTGACATTTGACAAGTTATTTGACTCTAACCAATGGATGTGTATCATTTTATGTGAGAGAGCAGCTGGAGGCTCAGATTGGATATTGTGGTAGCTAATATTGTTGAGAGAAATTCCAGGAACCCATGGTTAGGTGCTCCAACTTCCACAATACCACTAGTACAACAAGGTGATATTAACTACATTCTAGTTCCACTGTCTATAGGTCCAGTTCAGCCAGCTTTTGTCATTTTGTCTTCAGACATATATATTATACATTTCCTTCATTTTGATATTGTCGCTTTTCAACAAAAAGTTTGTAACTGCAGCTTATTTAAAGCTGCAGTTACAAGGTTTCTGTTGAAAAGTAGCAATACATGTATATTTACTTTGTCATCTATAAGTCATTTAAGTTTGAACCTATCTGACATCTATTCATCAGGGAAATGGTTAGAAATGTCCTCTGTTTTGGGAAATTAGGTAATAAAGAAATCGTGTCAAGCATTTTTAACAGAAAAAAATTTGATGTCCCTATAGGACTTCTTAATTGGACATCAGACATTGCTTAAGTGCTGCTCTTGACAATGAAAACCAAGCTTAATTTTGTACTCTTCTTTAAGGCTCACCTTTCAGCACTAGTTCAATAAGTGCTTTGCCGATTTGTCCTTTTGTCTCTTATATTTTCTGCGCTGTGTGTATAATTCCAGTTTTGTCAACCTTTATTACGTTGTCTTTGGCAGGTTTTGACCTAGAGCAGTTGAAAACTATTCGATTATGGAATGGTTGACTCTGCCTTTATTTTATTTCTACATAATAATGCTTTTTGGCACCTTACAAGATAAAGGTTTCAGAAAACAATGCAGTCTTTCAAATTAGATTCTATGACGACAACGATATATTTATTCGGGACGAAATGAGATGTAGCCGCGCATGCGCAGTCAGTGGCTCAGCGCATGGCGGACATTTTGATCCGCTAAAATTTACGTCTCTCGTTTTTTGAGGACTAAATAGTTGTGCGACGTTGTTTCGCTGTTCCTAGGTGGTCATTTTGTGCCCATAGGAACTAGTTATCGAACACTTCTGTGGTTTTTATTGCGAACTGTTCGTTTCGTCAAATTTTGACGATTTTTGAGTGAAATTATTATCACACGTGTTTTCGTCAGTTCAAGATGGCGGATAAACCAAAATCGGCGTCTGCGAGTGATGCGGCCGCGAAATCGACTTCCAAAGGCCAATCTGCGAAAAATCCGTCGAAGGGAAAAGCCCCGGAATCGTCCGGTAGTACGAATATGCAGTCTTTGGAGGATAAACTTCTTTCACAAATTGGTTGTATTCTGTCGAATCAGAAAACAGCAGAAGCTAACATGGACAAATTAGGACAAACTGTGAATGCTTGTTCCTCTCGACTTAAAGTTCTGGAGGATAACATGGAGCAGGTTTATTCCTATGTGGATTCTGCCTTTACAGTTCCAGATGAGGAAGGTTTTGACCTTAACAGTGCAGACCCTGAGTCTGTGGAGTTAGAGGAAAGTTTTTCTCCGCCTCCTCCAAAGAAAAGCCGCTTTGACTCTATGGCAGAGCGATTTAAGGGCCGGGAATTTTGTGATCCCCCTTTGGACCCGTCTTTGGCTCAGAACATTAACAATTTGTTCAGAAATGGGATGAGTGAAGAGTCGTATACCCAAATGACAAAGGACGAGTTCATTCCAAGGCCAGAAAACTGTGAAGCTTTGGTTACAGTGAAAGTAAATAAGCCAATTTGGGATGTGTGCTCAACACAGACCAAGTTTATTGACAAAAAGCTGCAGAATGCGGAAACTGCTTTGGTTAAAGGGTCAATCTTGATTGCGAAATCAGTGAACAAACTCGTTGAAGTAGAGTCGGACTTGAAAGAAAAGTTCCCGGATATTACACAAGTTGTTGATCAGTGCAACGATGCATTGTCTTTGTTTGGATTTACAAATAAACAAATTAACATGACCCGCCGGGATGTTATAAAGCCAGAGTTGAAGTCTGATTATTTTCATTTGTGCAATCCAAGTGTTCCATTCACATCAGAACTCTTTGGGGACGACTTATCTAAAACAACTAAAGATATTGAAGACATGTCCAAACTTGGCTACAAGGTAAATCAAGTTTCTCGTTCACGGGGATTTGGGCCAAGAAGGCCATCGTTTAGAGCCCCAACACCAGCGTGGCGGAATAGGGCACGTCCGAGTTCGTCGGGAAAATTAGGCGCTACAACTGGGTATGGGCCCAGCACCAGCCGACAGGAACCAAAAAACTTCCCACGAAGAGGGGGTCAGAAATCAAATTACCGCCAATAAAAACAGTAAGTAAAGATTTTACTTGTTCAGATAAATTTAAAGCAGGTAGATTAAGATTTTTTGTAAATGACTGGAAAAAATTGACTAATGACCCTATCATTTTGGATATTGTAGAACATTGCCATTTTCAATTCATTCATGATAAAATGCCAGTTCAAAATGAAGTCCGGCAGTACCACTTTAGTGCCAAGGATGAAATGCTGATTGATAATGAAATAAAGAAATTATTAGACGAGGGAGTTATAATTCATGTCGATTATCGCAGTGATCAGTTTTTGTCGCCTATTTTTACAAGACCAAAGAAAGATTCTTCTGAAATCCGGTTGATTTTAAATCTCAGTAAATTGAATGAATCTTTGCCTTATTGCCATTTTAAGATGGAAAACTTTGAAAATGCCCTTCAATTAATAACTAAAGATATGTTTATGTGCAGTGTTGATATTCGTAAGGCATATTACAGTATTCCCCTTGCCGAAGAGCAACAACATTTGTTTAGATTTCAATGGCGGGGACAAATTTTTCAATATACGTGCATGCCGAATGGGATCAGTCCGGGGCCTCGTCTTTTCACTAAGCTAATGAAACCAGTGTACTCTAAGTTGAGAAGTGAAGGTCATATTAGTTCCGGTTTTATTGATGACAGCCTACTTTGTGCACTTACATATTATGGATGTCTTGAAAATGTCAGGGCTACATCTGAATTAATGACGTCATTGGGATTTATGTTGAATTTAGAAAAAAGTGTTTTCAAACCAACTCAGACAATTTCTCATTTAGGAAATATCATTGATTCCAAGAGAATGATTGTTTATCTTCCAGACGATAAAAAAGAGAAAATTAAAGCTGAATGTAAAAAATTGTATAATAAAGATTATGCAAACATACGGCTGGTTTCGAAAGTGATTGGATTGCTGGTGTCTAGTTTTTCAGCTGTTGAAGTGGGAAAATTGCATTATAGAGAACTTGAAAAGAGTAAATCTTCTGCGTTAAGATGCAGTAAAGGAAATTTTGATGCGTCTATGAAAATTACAGAGAAAATGAAATTAGATTTGATTTGGTGGATCAAAAACATTCATACTCAGTGTAGGAAAATACGTAGAGAAAATCCCGATGTTGTTATTATGACAGATAGTAGCCAAATTGGATGGGGGGCAGTGTATGATGAAATTATTATTGGTGGTCATTGGTCAAAAGATGAGAAAAACTATCATATAAATGTTCTAGAAATGATGGCAGTTTTATTAGCTCTTAAGGCGTTTCTGCATAAGGTACAAGGGAAATATGTGAAAATTATGTCAGATTCATCTACCACTGTTAGTTATATCAATAATTTCGGCGGAATTCGTTCACACGAGTGTAATGAGTTAAGCAAACAAATATGGCAACTGTGTTTAGAACATGATATCTGGTTAGTTTGCGCACATGTACCAGGTGTTGAAAATTTAGCAGACAAACCATCTCGGCATTTCAACGACCATTTAGAATGGGAATTGAAACAAGAGATATTTGAGCAGATATGTAAACATTGGGATTACCCACAGGTTGATTTATTTGCGTCCAGGTTAAATAAGAAAGTTGATGTTTTTTGTTCTTGGAAGCCTGAACCTGAAGCTACTTTTATTGATGCATTTAGTATTAATTGGCAGCAATTTGAACTTAATTACTGCTTTCCATGTTTCAGTATGATAGGGAGATGCATTCAGAAAGTGCGAAGCGACAGAGCTCGAGTTATAATGATAGTCCCCCTCTGGACAACGCAAACATGGTTTCCACTGCTATTATCTCTACTGGTCGATCATCCAATAATATTGCCAAAAGTGGGAAACATTCTTCAGTTACCTCACAAGGACGGAACTCATCCTCTGGCAAAACAAATGGTGTTAATAGCATGCAAGCTGTCCGGAAATCTTACAGAAACAGAGGGTTTTCTAAATCGGCAACCAGAATCCTTATGGCATCATGGCGAAATTCAACAAAACAGGAATACCAGGTCTATATTAAAAGATGGTTTCAATTCTGCTCTCAACGGGAAATTGATAAAATTTGTGTTTCTGTAGTCGACGTCGTGGATTTTTTGACAGAAGAATTTGAGCGTGGACAAAGTTACAGTTCTATAAATATTGCCAGAAGTGCGTTATCGTCATTGGGCATTGTTTTACAAAAATTCACAGCAGGAACGCATCCAATGGTGGTCAGGTTTATGAAAGGTGTATATCATTTACGACCATCTGTTAGTAGATATACACATATTTGGGACGTTGACAAAGTTTAAAAATATTTACAAAAGTTGTCGCCAGTCAAGAATTTAAGTTTGAAAGACTTGACATTGAAATTAGTTATGCTCTTTGCACTTGTGAATGCAGCTCGAACTCAAAGTATTCATTTGTTACTAGTTACACAGTTACAGAAGTTTTCTTCAGAATTTGTTTTTACTTTTGAAAGTTTACTTAAGCAAAGTAGACCAACTTTTGACTGTTCTTCATTTCATATAAAAGCTTATCCTCCAGATAGGAGGCTGTGTCCATATTTTGTGTTGAAGGAATATCTTAGTAGGACTAAGAAATTGCGAGATGTCTCAGAGGAGAAATTATTAATTAGTTATGTAAAACCCCACAGAGCAGTGTCAAAAGATACTATAGCACGATGGATTCGTACAGTTATGTGTAGAGCAGGAATAGATACAGAGATATTTGGAGCTCATAGTGTTCGGGCAGCTGCTGCTTCTAAAGCTAAGAAATTATCGGTACCAATTCAAGACATTATGAAGAAAGCGGGATGGTCATGTGAAAGTACATTTGCGAAATTCTATGACAAGAAAATAGTGGAATCGGATAAAGTGTCTCGGGCAATTCTACGATTACCTTAGGGTAAGTTTCTTTATTTACATATGACATGATTTGAGGCTTTAAAGTCTCATTTCGTCCCGAATAAATATATCGTTGTCGTCATAGAATTAAAAAATTTAACGAGACTTACCTGGAAGTTGAAGTTCAATTGTAATTCTATGAGACAACGATGTTTATGAGGAGATGAAATGCCTCCCTCCCACCCTACTATGTGAAATAATTTTCCATAACATGATAGTTTGTTTGTTGTACATTGCTAATCATGTCATATGTTGCTGTAAATACTGACTGCGCATGCGCGGCTACATCTCATTTCATCTCCTCATAAACATCGTTGTCTCATAGAATTACAATTGAACTTCAACTTCCAGGTAAGTCTCGTTAAATTTTTTAATTTAAACTGAGGTTGTGTCTGCATGTGACCTTAGCTGTTAATTGGGATGTTAAACTCTATTAATCAGAAAACATTGTTGAAAAATGAATTTCCTGTGACGAGCAGTGTCTTCATCTCCCACACTATTTTCTTGTTAGATAGAGAAAAAAACTTTTTATTCACCTGTAATTGTTGTTTGCAACATCTTTGATTTTGGACCAGTCTCAAATTTTCCATTTTGTAATAGGTTAACTGAATGCTCTTGTTATTCAAATTTTGTCAGTTATCAATGAGCATAGCATTTTTGTTGTAGATCTAGACAAGATGTTTCCATGTATTTCATTGGCTTGAAACTTTGAATGGTTGATCAATTGCAAAAGAGCAAAAAATGCCTGATCACTACTATTCATTGCAGTGTTGATTGGCCTTTGAATAATTTCCTTCAGTTACATGCATTTCGTACAATTTCTAACACAAAAAGATCCTTATTTGTCTGTGGGAGACTGACTTTGTGTGTTATGGTTGGAGTTAAGAAATGTGGCCATTTTGAGATTCATAAAACATCAGATTTTTTTTTTAGCGGCATTGTTATGTATCCAAACTTATTCGGGCGTGGTTGTAAATATTTGGCAGTGGATAGTTCCACCGCCGAATGTTTTCTACATCGCCCGAATAATTCTGATGTCTCACAGAATCACATTACAAGTATTCTTCCTTAATGGTTGTGGGAACAAGAACTCTTCTATCTATAAGATTCATCACCCCATTATGTGTCAGCCAATCAAAATCTTTGTTTACCTCAACACTGATTGATCCGCTATTTTTCATCCAAACATACTGGCTTGTGTTTCTGACCACATTTTTTCGAATGGTTAAAATTGTCTTGCAGAAATGATGTCAAATAGCTTGCACTATGGTTGTTTGTTTGGAGGGAAAGCTATGGCTCAACCTAAAGTTCAGATCAAAGTCGGTCCTGATTGTCAGCAAATCATCCAATCAATATGTTTGATGATTGATTAAGCCATTACCACTGACTGAATCCTTTTGACACCAAACAAAATAACAGCTTTGGAAAACATTGTGGAAAATGAAGAAATTGCTTGCGACAAGCAATTTCTTCATTTCCCACAATGTTTTCAACAAACTGTAATATTTATCCTCTTGAAATTTCATCTGCAACATCTTTGATCTAGGACCAGTCTAAAATGTTGCCAATTGGTAATTGGTTTAAAGGCATCATTTCTATTTAAGTACTCAAATACCTGAATGGAAGGGTCACTGAGTACTCAATTAGTAAGGTTGGTACTCATTACCATCCTTAGTATTAGGTGATCAGAAGAATATTGTTTTACTTTTGTCTTTCCAATTAGTGATGTGTCTAAAAGCTTATTATTTCCTATTTTACCTACAAAAGCTTTATTCATGTGATGTATAATTACATTGTATACTCATATTTCATATGAAGGTCAGAGAAAAATATAAGCACATGTCTGAGAAATCACATGTTGCCAGATGACACAATTTCAACCATTCACAAACTAGGTCTGGTTTTTATGTCCCCAATAGAAAACGCCTGGGATAACATTGGGACAAAAGTTGAAGAAAATGAGGATAGCACAAGTCATGTATTTTCTTTGATTTTTGTCAACATCTGTTTTGAAGTCTGCAGCTGCATTCAAATTGAAACTTCACTTTTTTGCTTTACGTCCATTTGCCTGTCCTTTCTTCTGTGTCTGTTTGTTAGAACAGTGGAGACTTGTGTCGAAATTCAAACAAAGCCCAATTTCTCTAACAATGTCCTCTCCAAAGCTCTTGTTCTAGATACCTGCTCAAATGTGATAGACATGAAATCCATGGATATGTGGAATTCAAAAGCTATAAAACAAATAATAATAGGCATCTGGAGGGGTATAAAACTTTTTTTTGATTTGAGAGTTTTCATGCACTGTCTATTACTTTTGTTATTTTTTTTTAAATACCAGAAAGTACAATAAAGTAAGACAAGAACGAAATGATGTATGGCTTCGTCGAGGAAATAAGAAATTGAATGTCAGAGTTTTTTGAGAAAATAATATTGGTATGGTGACATTCAGTTTATAGAACTGTCACTTTTAAGAAAATGTGAGTTTTTATGTCATCAGCAAGTTTGTGTTGTCATAGCAACATAAAATCGGAATATTATTTAAAAGAATCTATTATGAAAAGATACACTAACCAGGATAACTCCTTACTAAATTTTACACCGCAATGAGACACTTTTCAAAAGTGTTCACAATTTTTTTTTCCAGGGGTGATATATTGGCTCTGCTTTCGACCAGTCTATATTTATGCTTTCCCTAACAAGACCTGGTTTTAATGTTCCTAGTAGAAATGGCTTTCGGAAAACATAGAGTCTAAAGAGGAAAATTTTGATATTCAGAATGTTCTCCTTTTCCCGCAATATTTTCTTCATACTGTACCAAATTACAATCTTTGACAATATCCAAGTCATCTTCCACAACAAGTCTAATTTGAGAGACCTAAATATTTGATGTTTGGGACAAGACTTCCTTCCCTCAATATTTTTAGATCTACCATAACTAGTTAGAATGTTGTTTATTTAGTTATAATTATTTGTCTGTCACTTATTTGAATTTGAATAAATCTGCTATTTTGTCAATGGGAAAAAGTGTAGAACATTGAGATAAGAGAAGGATTTTTGTTGTGCACATATATCTTGTTACTTTATCATTCAGGACAATATAAAGTTAAAGTCGCAGGTACATGGGCAGGAGTCTGTTATAGAAGGTCTACGGTCAGAGAGAAAATTGTGGGAACAAGAATTAGACAATTATCATGTTGTTTACACATTTCAGGACAATATCAAATTAAAGTCACAGGTACATGGACAGGAGTCTGTTATAGGAGGTCTACGGTCAGAGAGAAAATTGTGGGAACAAGAATTAGACAATTATCATGTTGTTTACACATTTCAGGACAATATCAAGTTAAAGTCACAGGTACATGGACAGGAGTCTGTTATAGGAGGTCTACGTTCAGAGAGAAAATTGTGGGAACAAGAATTAGACAATTATCTTGTTTACATATTTCAGGACAATATAAAGTTAAAGTCGCAGGTACATGGGCAGGAGTCTGTTATAGAAGGTCTACGTTCAGAGAGAAAATTGTGGGAACAAGAATTAGACAATTATCTTGTTGTTTACATATTTCAGGACAATATAAAGTTAAAGTCGCAGGTACATGGGCAGGAGTCTGTTATAGAAGGTCTACGTCCAGAGAGAAAATTGTGGGAACAAGAATTAGACAATTATCTTGTTTACATATTTCAGGACAATATCAAGTTAAAGTCACAGGTACATGGTCAGGAGTCTGTTATAGAAGGTCTACGTTCAGAGAGAAAATTGTGGGAACAAGAATTAGACAATTATCTTGTTTACACATTTCAGGACAATATCAAGTTAAAGTCGCAGGTACATGGTCAGGAGTCTGTTATAGAAGGTCTACGATCAGAGAGAAAATTGTGGGAACAAGAATTAGACAATTATCTTGTTTACACATTTCAGGACAATATCAAGTTAAAGTCGCAGGTATATGGTCAGGAGTCTGTTATAGAAGGTCTACGTTCAGAGAGAAAATTGTGGGAACAAGAATTAGACAATTATCTTGTTTACACATTTCAGGACAATATCAAGTTAAAGTCGCAGGTACATGGTCAGGAGTCTGTTATAGAAGGTCTACGATCAGAGAGAAAATTGTGGGAACAAGAATTAGACAATTATCTTGTTTACACATTTCAGGACAATATCAAGTTAAAGTCGCAGGTACATGGTCAGGAGTCTGTTATAGAAGGTCTACGTTCAGAGAGAAAATTGTGGGAACAAGAATTAGACAATTATCTTGTTTACACATTTCAGGACAATATCAAGTTAAAGTCGCAGGTACATGGTCAGGAGTCTGTTATAGAAGGTCTACGTTCAGAGAGAAAATTGTGGGAACAAGAATTAGACAATTATCTTGTTTACACATTTCAGGACAATATCAAGTTAAAGTCGCAGGTACATGGTCAGGAGTCTGTTATAGAAGGTCTACGTTCAGAGAGAAAATTGTGGGAACAAGAATTAGACAATTATCTTGTTTACACATTTCAGGACAATATCAAGTTAAAGTCGCAGGTACATGGTCAGGAGTCTGTTATAGAAGGTCTACGTTCAGAGAGAAAATTGTGGGAACAAGAATTAGACAATTATCTTGTTTACACATTTCAGGACAATATAAAGTTAAAGTCACAGGTACATGGTCAGGAGTCTGTTATAGAAGGTCTACGTTCAGAGAGAAAATTGTGGGAACAAGAACTAGCTCATCAAGGTAAGCACATGAAATTGTTAATTCATTCCCTCCCCACCCACATAGAAGAGGGCATAAACATGGATTCATCATGTCTATCTGTGTGTTTGTTCACCAATACATCTATTGTTGGCGCAAGATCGTATGGCACATGTTTACATTTTGTCCAAATGTAAAAAAAATAGTGTTGTATAAAAGATGAATAAATTCTTTCTAAGTAGTGACATAGACATGTTGAAAATTTAGGTACAGTGACAGAGCGGTCTGTTAACTGTTCAGAATTTTTTGCGTTTTATTGAAAAATGTTTTGTTTACATTTGAACAAAACGTAAACATGTTCCAGACAATCTTGCGCCAACAATACATATTTTAATATTCTCTCATAGTCTGGTTTTGAAAACACTCAATCTTAAGTAATGGTAATAACTTGTGTTAATCTATATTAACTAATTTAAAACAGCATGTAGAAGAAGGTCAGACTGCTCATATCTTATATGATACTGCCTTACAAAGAGCAGAATATTCTGAAGTTGTTAGGAGAATTCTGTTTGAACTCCGATGGCTTTTCTTTCAGGTGCATCCCTTGCTCAAGACAGAGGTAGCCTCGAGGCAAAAATAGAGGCACAGAAATCAGAACTGGCTATTCTGAAGAAGCAGCTGGAGGTAGGTGTTTCAGAGAAATACTTTTGTATGGCATACTAAATGGGTCAAAAGTCTATTTAGAGCATGCACCCATAAAACATAGGCGTTGACGCGTAAATTTTATGCATCGACGCGAGCAGTTGAAAATGTATGCGTCGACGCGTAAATTTTCAACTGCTTGCGTAAATATAAGCGTTGACGGGTATTTTATCTATTATCAATCAGATCCTTCGTTTCATCCATCAATTTTATGGTATAGAGGGAAAGGTTTCTAACCGCCTCTCCCATTGGCCAGCCTCGGTTTCTCCCGTTTTACTCCTGCTCGCATAAAATTTAAACGTTGACGCATATTTTTTAAACTGCTCGCGTAAAATTTGATGCGCATATTTATGCATCGACACATAAAATTTACGCGAGCAGTTGAAAATATATGCGTTGACGCGTATATTTTATGCGTGCACGCTCCATACAGACTTTTGACCCATTTAGTATGTCATACTTTTGGGTATAACTTGGTATACTATCATGCTGTATAGTCAGTTAATCCTGGAAAGCCAACTCACCTCATCACAAGGTCAAATATCTTGGACCAGTCTAAAACTCTCTCAAAGGTAAAGCAACTTACACATCACATTTCATATGAGCTTTGATCTAAAAGAAAAAAGGCCACTTTATTGCATGAGATCAACATGGATCAAGATCAGCCTGATTAATTATGACTTCATAGTATAGACTATAATAAGAGTGTAGCATTGATATTGAGATTCATCAATATCTTATTTCCTTCTTGTTTTGCAGAGAGAGACAGATGGGTTGAAAATAAAAACAAAGATGTTGGAGGATCAAACAGAGACAATAAAGAAGCTGAAAGAGGTAATACAAAACGTCAAAAATACATAACATCACTAGTCAGGGAGAATGGGACTTTGGTATACAAAAAACATATACTAGAAAATGAATCCTTTTGTACTTGTCCTGATTCGAAAGTTCTTGCAGACAACAAAATCAATGTTAAAAAAGCATTACTTTGGAACATCCTAGCTTAGAAAGCTTTGAGAGAAAATGAGAAAATGCTGATAACCAGCATTGTCTTAACTTCTCTTAATGCCTTTCAAATCTGTCATATTGAAGTATAAACGAGAGCTTGTTTGTGAAACAATCTTTGCTCAAACGATGGAATTTTAGACTTTATTTTTTAAATGATATTTTAGAGGTCAAAATTGATGTAAGTCAAGATGGAATTTATATGCATTATATCACAGACAATATTGCGGCAGAGAAGGAAATACTATTAGTGCTAACAGTATTTCCTACTTTTTCGCTCGACTTTTCAGAGAAAATGAGAGCTTATACTGTCACGTCGGCGTTGGCGTTGCAACAAAGGTTAAAGTTTTTTCAAACATCTATTTCTACTTATGCTATTGCTCTGAAACTTTGCACATGCTTTTGTGACCATAATAGTAGCCTCTAGGCAAAGATTCATTACTCTCACATTTAATTTACTGGAATTTTAACCTTTTTTGACTTAGAAATTCTGGGTTAAGCAACTTAGAAAAGTCGAGCGCGCTGTCTTATGGACAACTCTTGTTCCTAGTTATGTTTGCCCAAACATTTCTTATTATGAACAAAAACATATTCTTTGAAGATCCCTTTTTCCATGATGGGTCAAAAATATATTGCTTCAATTTACATGACTGTATAATAGAGATCAGATATCATTTTGTTTTAACCTCTCCTTGATATAGGATATTGCTTCTTGTCAAAAGTGTTCTTATTGAAAAACTTTATTAGGTTTTTCATAAACTTATGTTAACAGAAAATTTATTAGTCCTCCACAGGTTACCGGCTGGGGGACTATAGGTTTGTTTGATTCTGTCTGTCCGTCCATCACTCTTTTGTCCGGGCCATATCTTCTAAACCATAAGAGCTAGCAACTTCAAACTTGGTACACTTATAGATCTCATTGAGGAGAAGTGTCATGTTTAAGAACTGTTACTCTGCCATGCCCACCTTTTGAGTTATTGCCCTTTGTTGTTTTTACCCTTACATTCTTGTCCGGAATATATCTCCTAAACCATAAGTTCTAGCAACTTCAAACTTTGTACACTGATAGATCGCATTGAGGAGAAGTGTCATGTTTAAGAATCGTTACTTTGCCACACCCACTTTTTCAGTTATTGCCCTTTGTTGTTTTTACCCTTACATTCTCGTCTGGAACATATCTCCTAAGCCATAGGTGCTAGCAACTTGAAACTTGGTACACTTATAGATCTAGATCTAATTGAGGAGAAGTGTCATGTACAAGAATCATAATAAATTACTCTGCCATGTTCACTTTTGGAGTTATTGCCTTTGGTTGTTTTTACCCTTATATTTTTGTTCGGAACATATTGTCCAAAACATAAAGTGCTAACAATTTCAAACTTTGTATACAGTTATAGATCTAGTTAGTAGGAGATATATTATAAGAAAGGACTTTTTGTTATCTGAAGGGGGACTCCTGTACTGCGTCGCAATACGACATGCACTTGTTAGAAATATTTCTGACCTGAACTCTTGCATGAGAGAACCTTGTAGGAAAAGTCAGTCAGTGTGCATTGCACACGCTGACTAGAGTAACAACTTGCATGTATGATTCTATGAACAAAAAAATAGGTCCTGGGCAAATCAGATTTGTTGTATTCAAAAAATTCTGGTAAGATTGTAAGTAAAAGGCAACCTGGAGTTGAGCGTATAATTGAAAAATTAATCGAGATTTATTGAAGATTGATTAAAATTCTATCAGACCAGTGTTTCTTGGAGTTTACACGAGAGAACGAAGCGTGAAGGTCAAGGTCATTCTTTAGAGGAATAATGACTGTGTTTCCCACTTAGGGAGGGTAGCAAGAATTGATAATAGGGTGGGCGTGTAAACTCCAAGAAACACTGGTCTGATAGAATTTTAATCAATCTTCAATAAATCTCGATTAATTTTTCAATTCTATCAGACCTAAGTGTTTCTTGGGTTTCCACGAGACTTTAGAGCTAAACACAGTCATTATTCATAACAACCACTTAAAACTAAGTGTGTATTAAGTAAAACTATATTGTAATAAATAGTAACATACCATAGTTGATTTCCCGTAATTTCTACCTAGGAACATACACACCTAGTCCGTGGTTGAGGGTTGAAGAATAGCTTTGCTATATACCCCTTCCTCTATACATCTACCATAGTATTGATGAAATGTCTTCGCTGAACTCCAACCAGCAGCCCTAAGAATAGCTCCTATTTGAAGCCCTGTTGTCCTTGCTTTTGAAGTAGACGCAGCTCTACAACTATGAGGTTGGAAAATATTTGTGTCAATTCCTGATTTGGTCATTATGCTTTTAATCCATCGACTTACAGTACTTTTGGTAACACCTTTATGTGGGGGAACAGTTGAAATAAGAAACTTAGTGTTCACTGGTTCTCGAAGACCAGATGTTCGAGTTAAATATGTTTTAACCGTCCGCACTACACATAGTTTTTCATCTAATATATATTTTTCAATAATTAAGGGTTCCAAATGTCTATTTGGAGAACTGTGTTTCAATAAACTAGTAAAAAACAGCGTAATTCTATCAGTTTGAACATTGATATCACTTACGTTCAACATATGGATAGTTTGGCCTCTTTGTCCACTTAATAACATCAATAATATTACAAGTTTCTCTGATAATTGAATAAGTGTCAATTCTTCATCAGAAGGTAATGTTTTTATATATTCAAAAACTATATTTACATTCCAAATGTTCCCATATTTCGGGAGTTTGGGTCGTTGAATGAAAATGCCACGCATAAATCTTTTTATAAGAGGATCATCCCCAATAGGTTTGTTGTTAAATAATCCCAATACAGACGAAATAGCCGATTTGGCAGTATTAATGCAACTATAACTTTTCCCTTCTTGAAACAACTGTGACAAGAATTCTAGGATTGTTTCGGTAGGTGGATTAAACGGATCAATTTTCCCTTCACCTGAAAACTGCAGCCATCTTCGGAAATATGTCCCATACTGTCGATGAGTTGACTTTCGCCAAGACTGCATGAGTATGTCGACAGTGACCGCTGGTAATCCTCTGTTTTGAAGTTGTTCCCGGACAAGAGAAAAACTCCCATCCGGAGATTTCGAATTGGATGTTTCTTGTCTGTTTGGCTTGGCAGCTGCAAGCAGTGTTTGGGAAGAACATACGATTGAGCTGCTATTCTCTGTAAGAGTGTCGGAAACCAAATTTGTGTCGGCCATATTGGAGCTACTAGTACTATCTGGCACACTTGTTCGCTGGCAATCTTCTGTAAAACCCTGTCAATGACACAAAAGGGTGGAAAAAGATATAATCTTTTATTACAGTTCCATTGCAGGGAAAAAGCATCAACAGCGACTGCATTCTTGTCTTGTTTAAATGACACATATTCGCTTATTTGTCTATTTGACTTAGATGCAAACATATCCAAATGGAATTTCCCATAAATCAAGTTGATTTGTTTGAATATCTGTGGTTTTAACATCCATTCAGCATCGTCATTTATGTTCCGAGATAATCTGTCTGCCTCGAAATTATCCGAGCCAGGGACATGAGCAGCACTTATCCACAATTTCTTAGAGATCGCCCAAAGCCATAATTGTTTGCTAAGTGAATGTAAGTTTTCTATCTTACCACCAAAATTATTTATGTATGAAATTGCTACTGTATTATCTAAATAAATTCGTACATGAGTACTTGATGTTTGATCAATTAGCCCTTGCAGAACTAAAAAGGCCCCTTTCAATTCTAAATAATTTATGTGCTCTTGCTGTTCGTTCTTACTCCATTTCCCTTCAATTGTAACCCCAGTCGAATTATTGATTCCCCCATATCCAGTTTTACTGGAATCACTATGAATAAAAACTGTGGGTTCTGTCAATTCAATTGCTTTATAACTGATATGTGTATTCATTATCCACCATTGTATCATGTCTTTTATGTCTTGTGTGACTTGCATATGGCTATCGAAATCACCGCAACACTTTTTCAAGTTTTGATCTTTTAATTTCTCTAAATCTCTATAGTATAAAGGAGCGTATTGTACACCAGGTTCACTGGCGACCATTTTTCCAATCAATTTAGCGAATTCCCTAATGGTGACCTTGTCTTTTTTAGACATATCTATACATAATTGTACTAAGTCATCCGCTCTCTCAGGTGTTAATCGAACTGTCATGTTAAGGGAATTTAAAACAAACCCGAGAAAAACTATTTCCTGAGTTGGGATAAACACAGACTTGTCTGGGTGAACTGTAAATCCCAATTTATCCACCAGTTCCACAGTGTCTTTGATATTATCAAAGCACTCCTGATATGTTGGCCCTTTTAATAAACTATCGTCAATATAGGGCGCATTAAAATGTCCCAATTTTCTCAGAGTAGCATAAACTGGCTTTAGAAGTTTTGTGAAAACCCGTGGACTACTTGATAAACCTTGTGGTAAAGTGCAGAATTGCAGCTTTTTGCCTAACCATTGAAACCTCAAATATTTCCTATCTAAAGGGTCGATTGGGACACTAAAGTATGCATCTTTTAAATCAATTGACCCGAAATAATCTCCGGGCCTAATGTGACTGATAGCTGCTTTTAATGTTTGCATTTTAAAATGGATCTTGTCCATGTAGTCATTAAATCGTTTTAGATTTAAAATAACTCGCACTGACCCATCTTTCTTGGGTCTTATAAAAATGTTAGAGAAGAATTCATTACTGTCACTTGCAATAACCTCTTCTATTATCCCTTTTTGTAAAAATGTGGAAATTTCTCCATCAATTTTCATAGTCTCAGCATTACTGAAATCTATGCTTTTTGGGATAAAGGGCTGCCATGGCACTGTTTCCAGTTCCAATTTATAACCCCTGATTGTGTCATGAATCCACTTATCTTTAGTTAGTTTTTGCCATTCATTTTGAAAAAATTGTAACTGTCCACCTTGGAAAGAACCAGGTGTATTTATTACTGCTAAACCTGTACTTACTTCTAATAATGTTTTGTTTGGTTGGTTTGCCGGGACTGAGGTTTCCCTCGAGAACTCTGGCTTTTTCCCTGTTTGTAATGATGGCTGGACCCTTTTGTCTGTTTGTACGTGTTCCATTGATTTCCCCTGCCCTTTTGGGCAGGCGTCTTGGATAAAAAATGGTCAGCCTGAAATTTTTGAGATCTTTTCTCTTCTTTTTCAATTTCCTCAACCTTGGCTTCCAAATCATCCCCAAAAAGATTTGAGGTAATGGGCGCATCCACATCACAGACTTTCCTATATTTATATGGAAGAGCTGGCTTTATCAAAGATTTTCTCTTTTTGTTGCATTGGAAAATTCCACTGGCTAAAATTTTAAACAAATCTTTGAAGATTTGAGGAAATTTTGACTGGTCACCTTTATTCTTAATTATATCAAGCGCCTGTAAAGTTGGGACCATTGCCAATTTGAAATATTTTTGGACAGACTGTAAAGCCAAATCCGATTCCCTTTTTTCCTTAACCGCCGTCCACAATTCCTTATTTACCATCGGAACATCCATTCTACGGCAGTTTCCGGGAACGGGATACCGGTCTTGTAATTGTTTAAGCTGATCGTCAGCTACATTCTTATCAATCGCCCGATTGAATGATTCTGACAATTTTTCGTCAATATCTGGCCCAAAAATTTTTTCCTCTGCATAAAGGGGCTCGAATTCCGCGAGGAACAAATCGCTTGCAGACGATTCATCTATTTCGATTTCCCGCTCGGCATCCATTACGACGCTGATGCCGTCGTCTGATTGGCGGTCGGAAGTTTGTACACAGTCATTAGGATGCAAAGATTTTTCGTTTTTCTCCATTGTTTGCTGCAGTTTTGCCACATTGAGCACCAAACTTTACAGCAAGTCTGTTTGTTGACTTTTATCAGCCTCCATTTTGGATATCCGCTCCCATAATGCACTGTAACTTCCTGGGGTTTCCCCTTGCGCAGAACGACTTTCGTTGTTCCCGCACTGCGCATCACTCGACCCCTGCGTGATCGCGCACATGGCGGGTCCTGAGGCTGAATGTTGGGGAATTTCTCCCTGACCACCCGCCTGTCCCGATCCATTTTCCATTCTAGGCCTCTTTTCCGGATTTCCCGGGCTTTCGCTGGCCTTTCCTGATGATATTCGGGCAAGTTCCTGAGTCCTTTTCAGGACGTCTTTCAAATAAGGCGAAGTTAGGGCCTTATCAGCCATTTCGGCTTTGCCAGTCCTTTGTTCGATGCAAAAAATGGCGAACACAATGAACTGTTTTGATTATCAGGGAATTATAGTAAATCCCTTAATTTTTTCCTCAAAACTTTTACTCCAAAATCTGCACTGTACTTTCGTACATACACAGAATATATTCGATTTTCACTAAATAACTTTAATTCCGCTAATTTTCCTAATTTTTCCTTGAATTAATTCCTCCAAATCTTGACCATTCCAATCACGTGATCGTAATGACCTTGACCTTCACGCTTCGTTCTCTCGTGGAAACCCAAGAAACACTTAGGTCTGATAGAATGAGAGTTTTGCCATTTCACACTGCTTCCTAGAAAAAAGGGCTTATTGTAATAAACAGTGTACTTTTGTTTATTGTCCCTGATTTTTGTTCAAGAATTATCTCTGCTTAAACATGGATCATATCTCACAGAAGTTAACCCATTCCTACACATTGACGCCTTTTGACAATCCACAATATAAAAGCTTAGGAAATCATATCGTTTCCCACAATAATTTTTACCTAGAAAGACCAATTGATTTAAAATTTAATTCATTTAAAATTGTTGTCTGCAAAATCTTTGAATTTGGACAAGTCTAAAATGTTGCTGTCTGGTGATGGGTCAATGTCGTTGTTACAGGGAGTTGAAGAAAGGGATGAAGAGATCAAGAAATGTCGACAAGAAAATCTTAAGATGCAACAAAATCTAGAGGACCAACTAGCAGAGGAGAGGGCCAATAACCAAGATAATCAGGCAAGTACTAATAAAAGATTACAATTCACCTTCTAGTCATTATTCATTTCTTGATCATGGATTCAAATCCTGATTTATAACCTATATTTTCTGGTTTCTCCAACTGCCTCTGAACATAGTACGAGGCACAGTCAGAAAGTTCCCGGACTGCCTTTGTACGTAAATTATATCCATTCGGATTTTTTCTAAAACTATTATACCTAAAAAAAGGAAATCATGTCCGATAAGTACATATATCATTTATATTGATACAATACATATAACATAATATTTTACAGTTGCAAAAACATACATTAACAATGTATGGATCACTTTGACGTCGCACAGCGACGTCTACATAACGTCGTATTTTACAGAGCCAAAATCAATTATTTCGAGTTAGTTCACAACTTTTTAAATTATTTATCAGAATGATCTAGATACTTCCCATCGCGATACACAACAGTCTTTCATAGCTTAGAACATAATTATGTGGTTCCTATTTTGATATCAGTACGATGGATGCATTAGGTTGGTAAGGTATATTATCCTTATAAAATCAGCGTTCACACGCTTCTTAGGAAACGCTCAAAGAAAAGACATTGAGTACACGATGTGGGCCTTTTGCTCATCGACCGCCTTAAGCAGTGCCCCCATCCTTTGTACAGTTTAGACGTATTTTATTTTATCGGAATCATTTCATGAATTCCACCACGACAAATTCCAACAATATTGGCTACAACGTCGAATGATTTCCACCGGTCCGGGAGAATGTTGGTATTCATGTCTAAATGAACACGTTTTTAGGCCGCTCATTGCTGAGATCATCGCTTATTTTCGTGCGGTAAATCCTAAATTTCTTGTGTCCTAGAATATATACTGAAACCGTTTCTTGGATTATAGAACTTCTAAAGGCGTCATTCCGGCCTTCACATAGAGGTTAATAACGCAGAGTTGTTCCCTACGCTGTGGTGACGTTGCCATGCTTTCAGTTGTCTTTCATCCATTACTAGGAGAAATATGTATGAAACGCAAAATTTTTATGCCATGACGTTAAAAGATTGAAATTGTTCAGAAAGTATGTTGGTGTGATGTCATATCGAGGCTGCATGTAAAAGCGCCTGTAATTTTTAAGATATGGTCCTTTGAATAATAGTAAGAATATTGGGAGCAAGTGTTATTTCAAAGTGATCCGTTCTCTTGAATACTTTGCTCTAACGCCTTAGAAAATATTGATTTTTAACATTTTAAAACCACAAAAACTTATCAAAGTGGTAGTTTACATTTCGAAATTACTTATTCAATAAGGACTTGAATCAAATACGTCGGAAAAAATACAATTCAATTCAATTCAATTCCGGGAACTTTTTGACTATACCTCATACTTTTCAAAATGACCAAAAATTAGAGTAGAGTATCAGACAACAAAAAAATGTATTCAAAATTGTGAAAGTCGAGAATTAGAGCATTTTTCTTCTGTTCTTCTATATTTTCGGAAGCTTTTTTCAAGCAGGGACATCAAAACCAAAGCTTGTTTAGGAGAAGGTTAAATATAGACCAAACTGTCACAAATTATTGTCTGATAATGGATTAATTCTGTGTACTTTGTAAGGCGGATTCCATGATATAATTAGGATGTACTTTGTTGTGACCGATAAAAGCTTTTAACCCTTTCCCAAACGGCATAATTTTAGGTTGATCCACTTTCACAACTGCCACAAATGACTAAAGTGGTGTTATTAAAGATAAACTTTGTGTAAAATATGGCACAGAAAATATTGAGACAAAAGGAGAAACTGCTGGTTATCAGCAGTTTCTTCTTTTGTTTCAATGTTTTCCCAAGCCTGTTCTATTAGGGACATCAAAACCAGGTCTTGTTTAGGAAAGGGTTAAGTGGGAAGTTGTCAGAAGGTGCCATCTCTTGTATATAATTTAGGACATAAACAATCTGTAATCAGTCATTGTTTAGGACAACCTGTTGTCAACCCTCTCTGAAACATGGATGCACGACATACGGAAGTGTTAAAACTTTGCACTTTTCCCTTTTCCTCAATTAATGATATTTTCTACCTTGTCAATGAGAATGATCATTCATACTAAACTGACACGATTTAAAAACGCAAAACACGTTTTCATTAACCATTCCTTTCCTATTGCCACGATCGGCGCCATATTTGGGGACATGTATGTGACAATGTATACGCTTCACGCCCAAGCGATTTTGTCGTGTTTTCTGTAAACTATCCGGACATCTGAACCGCCCATCACTAAATGCTCGTATGTCTCGTGCATTCAGACCACGTGTTAAATCACTAAGAATTTTGGTGTACAAATTGCCACTTTGATTTACTTATCAAAACATATGAGAACAACGGAAGAAAATTGTGTATAAAATACTGAGGCTTATTTTGCGAAAAAGGAACCGAGTTTTTTGGCTTTTGGTGTGCCGTACTTGGCAAATGAAGGTAGCTAGATACTTTAATGTAGCAGAATCGACGGTTCCAAGGTTTATAAGACGTGTAAACGACACGGGAAGATTTACAGACCATCCACGTCCCGGTCAGCTGCGTGTAACAACTGTACGTCAACATAATTGAATACGTCAATGTCACTGACGCAACAGATTTGTGACGGCTCAGACTACAGCAAATGCTATGGTTGGTAATCGCGGGTGGCCTATACATCGCGACATGGTGATTAATCGCTTGTGAAAACACTGGGTTCGCTGTCGTCGATGTTCGATGCCAAGCTCTTGACTCAACTTGCATTTTGCCATAATCTGACGTCCATTCAGGCATTGTTCGTGGCTTTAAAGGTCATTTTCTGTCCTGTCATGTTAACAATTGTAACATTTACACGTTAATATGTCTATACATCGGTTTTGTAAGATGTAGGAGATACCATTTGTAAAAGTACCTTTTTGTGTTTTTAAATCGTGTCAGTTTACTTTTGTCTGCAACACCTTTGAATTAAGAGCAATCTGAAACTTCTATTGTGTTCAAACTGTGAAAAATATAGGCTGTTCCGGTGTGGAAGCGACTGCACACAACAAAATAGATTCTGTCAAAGATAAACAAATAGATCCTTACATGCTATGTTTTTTACTCAAACATTGTGTACATGAAATTATAAAGTAGTATTAGACAAGAATGATTCTAAGCTAGCCCATGCGCTAAAAGGCTTCTGGATAAGAAATGGTATAATAAAAATATATCATTAAAGGGTTGTGAGCACAGAAAATTTTGAGGTTGTGTTGAGTAATAGATAATCACTGGTTCAAAGAAGTACTTTTAAGGTTAATGCTCTATGATATCAATATCTTGTCTCAGTAGAAGAATATTGCTGTTCTTGTTCTGATAATTGTAGTATTATGATAATCAACTGTCAATCAAGTGTCTGTAAACCCGTTACCACACTTTTACACCTGCAAGATAAAGACTTGAAAACATCATAGAAAATGAAGAAATTGCTTGTAACAAGCAATTTCTTCATTTCCCACAATGTTTTCTACCCATAAACACTGCAAAATGTTTTATTTCATTCACTTTTGTCACAATTGTTCACAATTGTCGTCTGCAACACCTTGAGATCGGACAAATTTTGACGTCATATAATAGGTTAAATTGTCTTCTCTTTTACCCATTCCAGTGCATTGACACTTTTGACCCCCTACGAGATGAAAGCTTTTGAAAACATTGTGGTAAATGAAGAAATAGCTTGTCTCAAGCAATTTCTTCATTTCCTACAATGTTTTTACCCATAAAGTACAAAAATATTGTACAATGTCAGTGACGGATCCAGGATTTCTATAAGGGGGGTTCGAGTTTACAATTAGGGGGTTAGTTTTCCTATTGATATAAAATTGAGACTGAATTTCTGCATGAAAATGAAATAATTAGGCATTAGAGGGGAGTTCCTTTGAACCCCCCCCCCCCCCCGAACCACCTCTGGATCGGCCACTGAATGTCACTCATTGTGGAAAATGAAAAAGTTGCTTGTGATTGCCCAAAATGCTTTCTACCAATAAAGTTAAAAAAAATGTATAATTTCACTCATTGGAAATTGCTGTCACCTGACATCTTTAGAATTTGTCAAAAGAATTGCTGTTTTGTAATGGATTAAGAAACATGCGTACCCGTCAAGTCCGAAGTGCACTTTAATTGATCAGAGAAAATTGAATTAACTGAAAAAAAGTTGTTTTTAATCAACCTAACATCAACTAAATGTTAAGAAAATAATTGCTGAAAAGGTGAATTACAGAAGGAGCTTTATTTCGTTATTCGGGTATGTGCTACATAAAGTTGTGTAGTAACAACTCGACCATCTGTCATTCAGGTGATAATTGTATGGACAGTTTGAATGTAGGACGTTTTGGCCAGGACGTTTTGGCCAGGATGTTTTGGCCACGGACGTTTTGGCCACAATATATTTCAAGGTAGGACCTTTTGGCCAAATATAAAGTAAATAGAAATATTAATAATTGAGGCCATTTATTCTTATTTTTCTTCATAATGAACTTATGTCAACTTTCAAAAGTGCAATTACAAGATAAAATAATAATTATGAAAATTTACTTGGTTCAATTCATTTTTTCCTTAATTTGTTTTTTGGCCAAAAGGTCCTACCTTGTAAAATATTGTGGCCAAAACGTCCGTGGCCAAAACGTCCTGGCCAAAACGTCCTGGCCAAAACGTCCGTGGCCAAAACGTCCATCCACCGGACAGTTTGCCCACACAATGACAAAGGATGGGTTGCAATAATGGTTCAAAAAATAGATTTTCTTTAAATTCTGTGAATTGATAGGGTTACATAATATCTTTAATTTGTATGTGTAAAAATTTTGATGAGGGCTTATTTTTGGAGATAATGGCTAACAAAGTGGGTGGGGTAAATTGACACGAGAAGCATTTTTTACTTTGAAGTTAAATAACTTTTTCTGTATGGATCAGATCGAAGTGAAATTTTGCACGTACTTTCAATGTACTAAGGACAGAATATTTTCGGAATAACTAATCATGTATACCAGTTTGTTGATTTTCTGTATTCGTCCTTCTGTCGATCTCAGATTTTGCTTATTTTTGATGCACTAACTTTACGAAACTATCTCTACAAACTTTATTTTTGTATGAATTGACATGATATTTTGTGAACATGATCCTTTATGATGTAGCTAGATATGTGTAAACTTTGGGTCAAATCCATTGCATAGAACCAAAGTTATTTGACCTTGACCTTCAAAGGTAATTCTTAAAAGTCACTTTTTAGCTCGCCCGGGACGATAGTCTCGGAAGAGCTATTGTCATACCCCCGGATGTCGGCGTCAGCGTCGGCGTCAGCGTCCGCAAAAACTTTAACCTGGCCCATATCTCATGCTCTGTTAGAGATACAGCCTTCATATTTCACCTGTGGGTACCCCTAACCAAGACCTTTAATTTGAGACCATGACCTTTGACCTTGTGACCTTGACCTTGGAGTTTGACCCACTTTTTGACCGTTTTAAAAAACTTTAACCTGGCCTATATCTCATGCTATATTACACCTACAGCCTTCATATCTCACATGTTGATACCTCTCACCAAGACCTTTCATTTGAGACCATGACCTTTGACCTTGTGACCTTGACCTTGGAGTTTGACCTACTTTTAAAAACTTTAACCTGGCCTAAAAAAACTTTAACCGGGCCTATATCTTATGCCCTATTGCACATACAGCCTTGATATTTCACATATGGACACCTCCTACCAACACCATTCGCATTTGACCATGACCTTTGACCTCATGACATTGACCTTGGAGTTTGACCTACTTTTAAAAAACTTTAACCTGGCCTATATTTCATGTCCTTTTACACCTACAGCCTTGATATTTCACACATGGACACCTCTTACCAACATGATTCACATTTGACCATGGACCTTGTGACCTTGACCTTGGAGTTTGACCTACTTTTAAAAGACTTTAACCTTGCCTATAGCTCATGTCCTTTTACACCTACAGCCTTCATATTTCACATATGGGCACCTCCCACCAAGACCTTTCATATTTGACCATGACCTTGGACCTGGTGACCTTGACCTTGAAGTTTGACCTACTTTTAAAAAAACTTTAACCTGGCCTTTATCTCATGTCCTTTTACACCTACAGCCTTGATATTTCACACAATGACACCTCCTACCAACACTTCACATTTGACCATGACCTTGGACCTGGTGACCTTGACCTTGGAGTTTGACCTACTTTTAAAAAACATTCACCTGGCCTATATCTCATGTCCTTTTGCACCTACAGCCTTGATATTTCACACATGGACACCTACCAACACAGTTCACATTTGACGGTGACCTTGTACCTTGACCTTGGAGTTTGACCTACTGTCAAAAAACTTTAACTTGGCCTATAACTCATGTCCTTTTACACCTACAGCCTTGATATTTCGCACACGGACACCTCATTCCAACATAGTTCACATTTGACCATCACCTGTGACCTTGACCATGGAGCTTGACCTACTTTTACAAAATTTCAGTTTGGGCCATGACCTTTTTACCTTGACCTAGGAAATGACTTTTCTTTGTGACAAGCTCTCGTTTGGGCGAGCTTTATTGTCCGCGGACAATTCTTGTTATATTTTTCAGCTATATCTTGATATAAAAATGGTCTTATAAAGTATATTTCAATAAATGAAGTCACAGGTATAATATTCTTACTGTTTTAAGTTTGTTCAATGTAAATTTTAAAGTAGAACTTGACCTTGACATACAGAACAATAATGACTTTTAAAAAGGAAATTGTCCACTTGCCCTTTACAAATCCTTGTTATTATGTGCAAAAAAGTCAGCATCAATCGTGAATTTTCCACTGAACTAAGTAATTACAACGAGGATATAATGAAAATAACTTTATTTGCTTAAAATTCACTTCATATACCAATTTTTATGATAAATTTTCACTCAAAATCTTAAAATTTAATATTTTAGAATAACCTTTGAAGGTCAAGGTCAAATAACTTTAGTTCTATGCAATGAATTTGACTCAAAGTTTACACATATCTAGCTACATCATAAAGGATCATGTTCACAAAATATCATGTCAATTCATACAAAAATAAAGTTTGTAGAGATAGTTTCGTAAAGTTAGTGCATCAAAAATATTCAAAATCTGAGATCGACAGAAGGACGAATACAGAAAATCAACAAACTGATATACATGATTAATTATTCCGAAAATATTCTGTCCTTAGTACATTGAAATTACGTACGTGCAAAATTTCACTTCGATCTGATCCATACAGAAAAAGTTATTTAACTTCAAAGTAAAAAAATGCTTCTCGTGTCAATTTACCCCACCCACTTTGTTAGCCATTATCTCCAAAAATAAGCCCTCATCAGAATTTTTACACATACAAATTAAAGATATTATGTAACCCTATCAATTCACAGAATTTAAAGAAAATCTATTTTTTGAACCCTTATTGCAACCCATCCTTTAGATGTTACAATTTGTTCACTCCTTTAGGTAATTTTGAGATATATCTCGGACCTCTTTTAGACAAAAAGTCAGCATACTTTTCCTTGTGAATAAGAAACGATTCTTACTTTATCTTACCCCACCCATTTCTGTTCTTGCCTATCTATAAAAAAATCTATATTTTTTTTAAATCAAAGCTATGGAAAACAGTGTGATCGGTCATCCTTATATGATTAAGGGGAGTTGTGATTAACTTAGCACAATTGATTCTTGAGAAAATTTGCCTCAAACTCTGTCCATTAAAGATAGCCTATTTGGCAATTGAATTTTCACCATTTTACAGAGTCAATTAAGATGACCTAGTTTTCCGGCGGCTAAGTATTAGATAGAGGCTGTATAGTAGATTCTACTTTGAACGTTTATGTCGCGTAGAATCTACTATACAGACTCTATCTGACTTAGTGTTCGTCAACCAATGAAAACATACGCTCTTCAAACCACGCCTTAGACCGGAGCTACTATCAAGCGGATCTTACTGGAATTACATCATTTTCCCAAAAATTACATCATTATACCCCCGCAAAGTTTGGAGGGGGTATACTGGAATCAGCCTGTCAGTCCAGTGGTTGGTTGGATGGTTGGATGGATGGTTGGTTTGTTGGTCTGTCTCCAAAACTTTGTCCGGACAACTCCTCCTACACTGGTGGACAGATTTAGTTCATACTTAGCACAAGTGTTCATTGTGACCTGTAGATGTGCAAGACGCAAATTTCATGAAAATCGGACCGATACTTTCTGAGTTATGGCCCCTGATTTGACCAAAAATTGCTTGTCCGGATAACTTCTCCTACACTTGTGGACCGATTTAGTTCATACTTGGCACAAGTGTTCATTGTGACCTGTAGATGTGCAAGACGCAAATTTCACGGAAATCAGACGAATACTTTTTGAGTTATGGCCCCTGATTTGACCCAAAAATGCTTGTCCGGCTAACTCCTCCTACAGTTACTGTCCGATTTGCTTCATACTTGGCACAGGTGTGCATTAGGACCTGTAGATGTGCATGACGCAAATTTCTTGAAAATCGGACTGATACTTTCTGAGTTATGACCCCTGATTTGACCAAAAAATGCTTGTCCGGATAATTCCTCCTATACTTGTGGACCGATTTAGTTCATACTTGGCACAAGTGTTAATTGTGACCTGTAGATGTGCATGACGCACATTTCATGGAAATCGGACCAATACTTTTTGAGTTATAGCCCCTGATTTGACCCAAAAATGCTTGTCCGGCCAATTCCTCCTACACTTACTCTCCGATTTGCTTCATACTTGGCACAGGTGTGTATTAGGACCTGTAGATGTGCAAAACGCACATTTCTCGAAAATCGGACTGATACTTTCTGAGTTATGGCCCCTGATTTGACCAAAAAATGTTTGTACGGATAATTCCTCCTACACTTGCGGACCGATTTGCTTCATACTTGGCATAGGTGTGCATTAGGACCTGTACATATGCATGACGCATATTTCACGAAAATCTGACAATTACTTTCTCTGTTATAGCCCTTGATTTTACAAAAAAATGTTTGTCCGGACAACTCCTCCTTTAGTTACTGTCTGATTTGCTTCATACTTGGCACAGGTGTGCATTAACTTCTGTAAATGTGGAAGACACACATTTCACGTAAATATGAACGACACTTTTTGAGTTATGGCCCCTGATTTGACAAAAATGCATGTCCGGACAATTCCTCCTACATTTACAGAACGATTTGCTTCATACATGGCACAGGTATGCATTACGACCAGTATATATGCAAGATGCAAAATTGACGGAAATCAGACAGATACTTTCTGAGTTATGGCCCCTGATTGGACCAAATTTCAATAAAATCGGATTGACAAATTTCTGAGTATGGCTCCTGATTCAACAAAAACGCTTGTCCGAACAGAGGTGGTGGCGGGGGTATTTTTATCACCTTCAGTGATAGATTTCTAGTTTTCCCCAAAATAGTACATCATTTTTATACGCCGCCGGAGGCGGACGTATATTGGCGTCATCTTCTCCGTCTGTCCGTCCGTCCATCCATCCATCCGTCCATCCGTCCATCCGTCCGTCCGTCCGTACGTACGTCCACTTTTCTTGTCAACGCAACTCCTCCTAAGTTTCTGGCTGGATCTTCTTGAAACTTGGTCAATGTTATCACCTCAATTGGTAGATGTGCATGAAGGAAGGATTTTATGGTTCGTTGATTTTTGCCTGAGTTATGCCCCTTAAAAACTTAGTCTCTGGGGCTTATTGAAATTGCAGCCTTGTCAACGCAACTCCTCCTAAGTTTCTGGCTGGATCTTCTTGAAACTTGGTCAATGTTATCACCTCAATTGGTAGATGTGCATGAAGGAAGGATTTTATGGTTCGTCGATTTTTGCCTGAGTTACGCCCCTTAAAAACTTAGTCTCTGGGGCTTATTGAAATTGCAGGCTTGTCAACGCAACTCCTCCTAAGTTTCTGGCTGGATCTTCTTGAAACTTGGTCAATGTTATCACCTCAATTGGTAGATGTGCATGAAGGAAGGATTTTATGGTTCGTCGATTTTTGCCTGAGTTACGCCCCTTAAAAACTTAGTCTCTGGGGCTTATTGAAATTGCAGGCTTGTCAACACAACTCCTCCTAAGTTTCTGACTGGATCTTAATGAAACTTGGTCAATGTTATCACCTCAATTGGTAGATGTGCATGAAGGAAGGATTTTATGGTTCGTTGATTTTTGCCTGAGTTATGCCCCTTAAAAACTTAGTCTCTGGGGCTTATTCAAATTGCAGCCTTGTCAACACAACTCCTCCTAAGTTTCTGGCTGGATCTTAATGAAACTTGGTGGATGTTATCACCTCAATTGGTAGATGTGCATGAAGGAAGGATTTCATGGTTCATTGATTTTTGCCAGAATTATGCCCCCTTCAATCTTAGTCTCTGGGGCTTAATGATATTTCAGCCTCGTGAATGCAATTCCTTCCAGGTTTTTCACTGGATATTTATAAAAACCTTTTTGTGAACACAATTTTTTAAAGGTTTTTCAGTGAATATTTATAAATCCTTGTCAATGTCATTTTTTTGTCTCAAGTTTTATAAGTGGCGGCGTATATTGTGAAGATGGCACTCTTGTTCGTAACTGCACCGGAAACGGGGGCGTGGCTATGTATAAACTGACAGGCAGTGCGTTTATGTGAAAAATAGCGCCAAAATTTTCAAATATACTGCAATTTCATTGGTCCAAAAACTAGGACGAAAACTAAGAAGTGATTTCTAGAATTGCTCCCTTAGTGACCAATTAAAAATTGTATTTTTATCAGGAACTAGTATTAATTAAAGTGATCATTTGGGAATTGATTAGATACTGAGCCTTCATTTAACTTGTTAAGTGAGGTTATTGTTGTACTATTGTTATGTCGATATGTGTCTAGTTGATGATGAAGGCTTGTCTTTGCTCTGATTGTCATATGCTTAATTTAAGATCCAATCAATTATCGTCGCGTTTCATCGAAAATCTTGTTACTGCAGCTTGTGTAAAGCTGCGGTTACGAGGTTTTCGATGAAAAGCAGTGTTATGTTTATTGGTCCCCTGGCTTAACCCTTTTCCAAACATCAAAATTGGAATTTGTTTTTGTACCAAAGCTTCGTTGCATAAGGTGAATGTCCTACTGTTATTACATCAATACATGTCGGTGAGATAATGATGAACGTTTCTTTGCTCTGATTGTCACATGGTAATGATAAGAGCCAATCAATTATGCTCTTTAGGCGCCTGGCTAGACAAGTTTGGGTTTTAAGGTATCCAACCCCTCAAAAGCACCAAAGACCCAGATGCAAAATTTGAAAAGTGCCAGTAATTCCTAAACTGTGTTACATTTCCATTCCAAATACAAACATAAGCATTTTGAACGGTTTAGAATATTGAATTAATGCATACTTATGGAAATAATGACAAAATGTTCAAAATTACCTCCCTTGCATATGAATAAAGAGTAAAATAATATTTGTAAATTGTTTTCTTCTTGAAGCATAATCTTGAAAATCGGCACTGTGAATTTACTTATTTGAAGTTTATCTACAGGTGTGTGTAATTTGATGCATTTCGTATGGCTAGAAAGTGGTGTTTTTTTTAGGGTCTGTAAACCTTAAGGTGTTTAGACCTAAAGCAGTTTTTGAGTTGACCGTCTGAGATATTATACCAATACATGTCAATGCTTGAGTGTGAAGCACAAAGATGTCTTAGTATTTCGATTCATGGAAATATTTGTTTGATGTATTTTATCTGTTCAACTCCTACAGTTATAATTGGTGGGCTCACACCTGATCTTGGCCACATTTTACAATAAAACCGTTATTCAGATGATGGATGATACAAATATCTGTTCAGACTCACTGGTGGTGAACTCGGCCAAAGCGTGGGATGTTTTTTCGCGAACAATGTATTCCGTCAGTGTTGCTATAAAATTATATCGTAACTACGGCTTCGATAAAGCCGTAGTTACGAGATTTTATAACAACACCAACGGTTTGTCAATACATAACGGTAAACCCGGTCTATGTTTAGAACAAATTCATTGTCATTAGAAAAAATATCCAATCAGATCTTTAAACTCACATTTAAACGCAAAATATGTATACCTTGTTGTAGAGAAAAACGTCCCTCGCTTTGGCCGAGTTCACCACCAGTGAGACTAGATGAAGAAAATTGGAGCAAGCTTGTACTGATATATATATTACATGTTTATGATTAGAATCTATCAGTCATGTCTGGTTTTGATTAGCCGCTCTTCATGAAATATGACCCAGAATCAATTTGTTCTGATACAAATAAGAAAACCTATCTGGGAATTTGCTGGTACTTTCTAAGATGGTTTTCTTCTTGAAAGATACAATGTATCATCGATTTTCAATGAATACCTCGTAACTGCAGCTTAATGTTTTAAGTTGCAGTTACGAGGTTTTCATTGAAAAGCAGCGATATGTACCTTATGTTTTGATAATTAGATTCTTAAATCTTGTTTTGTCTTCATGAGCTACTACTGGTTTCATTTGACATGCCACTAACCTTCATGCAAGATATGTTGGTATTTCACAAAAAGCCCAACAGGCTTCAACATGAAAAATTGTCGAAAATGATCTAAAACATAACAATAACTTTAAATGGCTGTATTAATCCTTTCACAAACATTAAAGATATAGCCTGTTCTAAATTTAAAACTGCTGCAGAGGATTAAAGGGGGAATAACACTTAACATCTTGCAAATTTTCCGAGAACTTCATACAAAAAAATAAATATATATTATCAAAACATGGTCTTTAAATTGCATATATGCCAAATCTTAGCTTTCTACCTTGTGTATTGGCTTAGATGTCGACGGATTTAAAACCCCATGATTTTTTGTCCCGGGGATAATATTTACAATAATGGAACATATGGGGTTTTAAATCCGTCGACATCCTAGCCAATACACAAGATGGAAAGCTAAGATTTGGCATAGATGCAATTTAAAGGCCATATTTTCATAATACATATTTATTTTGTACGAAGTTCTCGGAAAATTTGCATGATTTTAAGTGCCATTCCCCCTTTAAATGGATCTTGATAAAGGTCAGATTTATGCACTGATAGAAATTGTTCAGAGAAAATACTGGTTATCATCATTTTCTTCTTTTGCCTCAATGTTTTCCGAAGTTATTGATATGGGGACATCAAAGCCAGGTCTTGTTTTTGAAGGGCTGTTCACAACATCTTTGAATAAAGCTTTGGCAAGCGCAGACTTAACCTTTGCCTTCGCTTGAAACAAGCTGTTCAATTTTCTCTTCAATGAGCACATGGAAGCTCATTTTCTCATAAACAAAATACTTAATGTTCCAAATGTTGTGACTGAAACAAACTAACAAGGATCTATAGAGGAAAATAGTTGACCCGACAGAGTGACCTTAACTGTACACAAAAGTGGAAAAGTTTATTGTCCAGTTTAGATGAGAATGGTCCGTCGTTAATTTACATAAAGACGTGCACCGTGTCCGTTATACAACATTGTGCCGCCATGTGAAAATATGATTTTATCTAATCTAGTAAAATAAAAATGTTAAGCTACCGTGGTCCATTTGGATAAAAAATTTCAGTAAAGCTAATCATTAAAATAGGCGTAATCTCCAAAAAATGAAAATATTTAAATAGAGTTCACATCCTGGGCATACCGCACAGAGATGGCACAGGCTGACCAGGATCGGCATTTTTCACATTCAGTTTACCAATTACCATTTTAAGATGACGCGACAAAATAATATATACACGTGAAAATACTATTTAATCGTTGACTAATATGATTATTTGCTGTAAATATCGAAGCATGCGAAGTGTTCGGCAAATCACGAGGGGTTCAGGCATACCTATCCCCCTTGGACGATAAGTCTGTTGACCTTTCCGCTTGGTCTGCTCTGCCGGGTCAAATCTCGCCGTCTATAATAATGACATTGTTCTGATTGGGCATTGGGTATTTAATCAATCATTCAAGCTATTGAACAGCTTCTCTTTATGGAATTTGAACCAAAATAGAAATAACAGATATCTTCTATCCTTACAAGAATATTCTTCAACTGACCCTTTCCCAAAACAAAACCTGAATTTGTCTTAATTGATAAAGAAGACCTTACAGACCAGTATATTCTCTTTTTACCCCCCCCCCCCACCCCTTATGTGGAAAAGTCTGTTTGTCTGTCAGAAAACTTTAAAGGAAAACTTAAAGTGACATTTCACATTTATTTCGTTTTTCAAAAGTATGTCTTGATTCAAAGATTGTTTATTCTAATGCGTAGAAATGCTATCAGTTTTTAGCTCAACTGGCCGAAGGCCAGCGGGGCTTATGTCATGACCCTGTGTCCGTCGTCCGTCCGTCCGTCCGTGCGTCCGTCCGTCCGTGCGTAAACTTTTTCTTTAAACATCTTCTTCTCCAAAACTACTGGACCAATTTCAACCAAACTTCACATGAATCATCCTTGCATGAATCTCTACCAAATTCCTTCAAAAGAATAAAATCTGTGCAGAACTTGAATTTTAATTAATTTAATTGAATTAAATTTTTGAAAAATCTTTAAAAATTCTTCTTCTCCAAAACTACTGGACCAATTTCAACCAAACTTCACAGAAATCATCCTTGCAGGAATCTCTACCAAATTCCTTCAAAAGAATAAAATCCGTGCAGAACTTGAATTTTAATTAATTTAATTGAATTAAATTTTCGAAAAATCTTTGAAAATTCTTCTTCTCCACATTCTTCTTCTCCAAAACTACTGGACCAATTTCAACCAAACTTCACAGAAATCTTCCTTGCATGAATCTCTACCAAATTCCTTCAAAAAAATAGAATCCGTGCAGAACTTGAATTTTAATTAATTTAATTGAATTAAATTTTCGAAAAATCTTTAAAAATTCTTCTTCTCCAAACCCATTCTGGACCAATTTCAACCAAACTTCACAGAAATCTTCCTTGCATGAATCTCTACCAAATTCCTTCAAAAAAAAAAAAAAATTCGTGCTGATCTTGAATTTTAATTAATTTAATTGAATTAAATTTTCGAAAAATCTTTAAAAATTCTTCTTCTCCAAAACTATTGGACCAATTTCAACCAAACTTCACAGAAATCTTCCTTGTATAAATCTCTTCTTAATTCCTTCAAAAAGATAAATTCTGTGTATAACTTAAATTTTGATTAATTTAATTGAATTAAATTTTAGAAAAATCTTTAAAAATTCTTCTTTTCCAAAACTACTGGACCAATTTATACCAAACTTCACAGAACTCTTCCTTGTATGAATCCAATTCTTTCAAAAGAATAAATTCCGCGCAGAACTTGAATTTTAATTAATTTAATTGATTTAAATTTTTCGAAAAATCTTTTTAAAATTCTTCTTCTCCAAAACTACTGGACCAATTTCAACCAAATTTCACAGAAATCTTCCTTGTATGAATCTCTTCTTAATTCCTTAACCCTTTCCTGGTTCTAGAGATAAGCTAAATTACAGTCCCTATTGGTCAGAGATACACTAAAAAACCAATACTTTACCATATATGGAAAACTTACCTTTACTGGACCTAGCTGTTTATAGGTTTATTGGTTTTTGTTTATTTTGGGTCTATTTTTACAGGTGTGTTACAAAAGTAAAAAAAAAGAGCTGTTGTTTCACTTTTTTCCGTTTTATGATGTATGAAAACTTTTTTAAGAAAAAGATGCCCTTTCTCATGGTGGTATTTGTTTTTTTGTGTGATGTCCAGGTATGAAATAAAGAAGTTGTAAATGTCACTTTAAAATTCATGATATTGAATTTTGTGTATAACTTGATTTGCTTCAATAGGTGTTTGTAAAAATCTAAAAAAAGATAAATCATTAATTATTATACACCTTTGTTCTATATATGAAATTTGTACAGAATTGAATGCTCTTTTATTTGGTGTAATTCTTTAACATATGTATTGTACCGTTTATTTGTAATTAAGATTTAAAGTTGAATGAGTTTTCATAAGAATTGTGGAAATTATTTTCACTAAAAATTAATGTATTTTTTCTTCTTATTTCAGGTAAATATGGAAAAAAAAACAGATGAAAAAAATTGGGGATGAGTTTGTGAAATACCAGATTCAACATTTCTCCAATTCTCATGCATTAAAATTGCCAGACAGTTAAAAAAAGCCCAAAACACAGAGGGAAAAGATGGTTATTGCAGCAGCAGATATAACTGAGCATTGTCTCAAATAAAAGTATTTTGCAGTTCTAGAATCTATAAAATCTGCAGAAAATTTGAAAAAAGTTTTATTTCGTCCAGGGAAGTAGCAAGGAATTTTGTAATGTTGAAGCCCAAGGCGTATTGTTGAGTTCATTTGCTGCATTCTGACGCCCAAAACAGGAAAGCTCCGGCAAATATTGTTGGAAAAGAAGAAATTGCTTGTGACAAGCAATTTCTTCATTTCCCACAATGTTTTTTACCCAGAGACGGACCAGAAATGAAAAGTTACACTCACTTGAAAGTGTCGTCTGTAACATCTTTGAATTTGGAATAATCATAATTGTTGTCATATGGTAATGGGTTATGGGGGTTCCGGGTGCACACAGGGGTCTGTTTTTCTCACATTTTTTCTTGTCCAGAAAGACCACTCACTGGGCACACTTGAAAAAATAATCATGTTGAAGCCCAGGTCTCCGCCTAGATATGCGCCTGTTGCCTATGACTTGTCTCTGTCATGCTAGTAGATAAACCCATTCTCACACAATGATTCTTTTTGACACCCCACAAGATTATAGCTATGGAAAACATCGTGGAAAATGATGAAATTACTTGTGACAAGCAATTTTTTTTATTTTTCACAATGTATTCTACCGTTTTAGACAGAAATATGTAACACAATTTTTGGAAGCAAATTTTCCAAATTTGCTTCTCTTAGCAGCCATGCGTCTCTGCACTTTACCATTCTCTGCATACCACACAACATCTTCCGGTCTTCCTCACTATAAATAGTTCTATCAAAAGCAAAGATTAATGAGGTAACAGTCATTCGAATATTCAATATGTAAGTCTGAAGTTATGTGTAGATGTTGAATTGTGTGACTGAAAATGAAACATTCAATTAATCATGTCTCTAAGAGAAGAAAAGATCGACGTAGTAATTTGCTTTATTATGGTTCAAAGAATTAGTCCAATGGCCTTCCTTGTAAATGGGTCAGTCGAGTTTACTGAACTATGAAATTTATTCAGCTTACACAAACGATTAATATGCATGAAGTTGTGCTAAAAATAAATACAACTCCATCATGAAATCAAAGTATGCAAGGTATTCTGGATAATCAAAGTACTTAATCAAAATACTCTACGAATCAAAGTATTCAAGGTATTCAAATGGATAATCAAAGTACCTAATCAAACTGCTCTATTTCTGGCCCCGGTTTCTCGAAAAAACTTAAGTATGTTCTCAAATCTGAGCATTGTGCTCAAATTGCGTGAAATCCACGTGAACTTCAATGGAATACCCTTCAACGTTGGAGAGTATCCCTTTGATGTTGAGCATGTTCTCATGAGAATATACTTAAGTTTTTTTCGAGAAACTGGGGCCTGGACAGGCCTACATTTTTGAAAAATTTGCTTCCAAACAGTACTGTCAGTACTTTGATTATTATCTTGAAATTGTCTTCTGCAACATCTTTCAACTTGGACAAGCCTAAAATCTTGCCATCTGGTAATGGGTTAATCCTTTCCCAGTCAAACCATTGATATTACGTTTTCAGTAAACCCCATTTTGTCATCTTCTGTAGCTTTCAAAATCTAAAACTTTTGTTTGGGAAAGGATTGATGAAAGCAGAAAATTTAAAGTACACTTTTCGGAAAATGACCATCCCACTTCTTAACCCTTTCCCACTTGACAAAGTTAAAGGGTAGTCCTATTTAAAAGCTGCTGCAGATGACAAAAATGATGTTAAAAAGAAAAGGGATTTGTATACTATACAGCAAAGAAAATATTTAGACAAAAGGAGAAACTGCTGGTTATCAGATGTTTCTTCTTTTTTCTCAATTTTTTCCCAAGCCTTTTCCTATTAATGATGTCAAAACCAGGTTTGGGAAAGGATTAACATTATGAAAACAACAGAACTAAGCTGTCTACATGGTTTAGAGTCTAGAATTATGACAGGGCAATCATTGTGAAAAAATAATTATCAATGTTTGTCTTATCTGTTGTATCTTGCCAACGAAAATGCTGGTGAATTTGAGATAAAATAAAAATTGGTTCAGTTTCAGTATGAATGCTAGAGATCATCTGTAAAAACGACTTAAAAAAAAAAAACTCGTCCCACCTCCCCTTCACACGGTGGGTAATCGATATATTCAGAGGCACTGGCTCCGCACTTTAAGCATTATACTAGACTTCCGGTCCACGTGCGGCTCCGAAGTTATTTGCAGAATTTGGTAAACAACAAAAGGTAGGTGCTGGCTTTTTTGCTTTTCTTTCTTCTTTGACTGACTCTATTCACAAAAATGCAATGCTATTCGATACCTACGATATTTTCCCCTTTAAAAACACACGAGATATTGAGCAACACCTCTTATCTTTTTCTGAATCACTTTCATTCCGAGATCAACTGTACAGAAAACTAAAGGAGTCGGGTGATATCTTTCTGTAAAAGTGTATGTTTTGAACCTGTTTGACTAAGTGTTGCTGTTTGAAGTATGGTTATTTGGTAATTGAACAAGTTCAATGTCCCTCGAAATGTCACCAGACAAAATCATAGAAAAAAATACTGAAAAAGGGTGCGGCTCTGATTATGTACGTTGGATCTGATTATGTAGGTTGGCTATGATTATGTATGTTGGCTCTGAAGTTGTTGACAAACAACTTTTCTGTTGGTCCAATGAATATTAATGAGGTGTAATAAATGACTTTAAAGGTATACATGTATGATCATTTACAGATGTCATGATTTTATTTACAGATAGAGAGAAGGAAATACTCATTCAGTATTTGTAACAAAGTATTTACACAACAATCAAGTGCAAAGATCCATGAACACAATATACATGAACAAAGTGTTGAACATACTTAGTGTACAATGTGTGATAAACAATGCAACAAAACAATGTAGAAGACAACAGGAGGCAATAATACATCAAAACGTTAGACCATTCCAATGCGATGTTTGTTCCAAAACGTTCGCGATCGAATCTAATCTCGAGGGCCACATGAGATCAGATCATGGGGAGGAGAAAGTGAAGTGCCCAACCCCGGAATGAGAGGCAACATTTGCCTACTCATGGTCACTGAACAAGCACAAATAGAAATGTGGTGGTGTAAACCCGAAAGGCTTTGTCCTGTGTGTGACAAGCGGTTCTCATACGAGCGATTGTTAAAAGCCCATGACCAATCGGCACACAATGGCAAGAGGTCAGTTTGTGAGATTTGCGGCGAGGAATTTGCATACTCAAACAGCTTGAAGAAACATCTGAAGAGGAAGCATTGAGTCAAAAACTTGACATCGTCGCTTTTCAATGAAAGCCTGGTAACTGCAGCTAAAACGACGATATCCTCGCCGCAAATCTCACAAACTGATCTCTTGCCATTGCGTACCAATTGGTCGTGGGGTTTTAACGATCGCTCGTGTGAGAACCGCTTGTCACACACAGGACAAAGACTTTCGGGCCTAACGCTTTGATGTATTATTGCCTCCTGTCATCTTCTACATTGTTTTGTTGCAAACGTTTTATCACACACTGTATACTTAGTATGTACAACACTTTGTTCATGTATATTGTGTTCATGGAACTTGGCACTTGATTGTCATGCAAATACTTTGTTACAAATACTGCATGAGTATTTCCATCTCTCCATCTGTAAATAAAATCATGACATCTGTAAATGATCATACATGTATACCTTTAAAGTCATTTATTACACCTCATTAATATTCATTGGACCAACAGAAAAGTTGTTTGTCAACAACTTCAGAGCCAACGTACATAATCATAGCCAACCTACATAATCAGATCCAACGTACATAATCAGAGCCGCACCCTTTTTCAGTATTTTTTTCTATGATTTTGTCTGGTGACATTTCGAGGAACATTGAACTTGTTCAATTATCAAATAACTATACTTCAAACAGCAACACTTAGTCAAACAGGTTCAAAACATACACTTTTACAGAAAGATATTACCCGACTCCTTTAGTTTTCTGTACAGTTGATCTCGGAATGAAAGTGATTCAGAAAAAGATAAGAGGTGTTGCTTAATATCCTGTGTGTTTTTAAAGGGGAAAATATCGTAGGCATCGAATAGCATTGCATTTCTGTGAATAGAGTCAGTCAAAGAAGAAAGAAAAGCAAAAAAGCCAGCACCTACCTTTTGTTGTTTACCAAAATCTGCAAATAACTTCGGAGCCGCACGTGGACCGGAAGTCTAGTATAATGCTTAAAGTGCGGAGCCAGTGGCTCTGAATATATCGATTACCCACCGTGCTTCAGTCTCCCTCTTCCTAAACAGTTGTAAGTTTTTACATGCTTGATAGGGAAACTCCAACGGGTAAAAGAGTGAAAAGAAGAAAATTCTGAATGATAACCTGCATTTTCTCCTATTTTGTCGTCTGCAGTTGCTTTCAATTTGGACTAGTCTTGAATTAGTTGTTCCGGAAGGGGTGAAAGAAATTCTGATGTTCATCCAATCTAAAAGGGTAAAAGTTTCGTGTGTAGCCTTGTCATTCTTGCAATAAAATGATTTCTGCATAAGAATCGTCTGCAAGAGTTCCAGACATGTAGATTTATGTTTTGAAATTACCTAGATCTACATTTAGAACAATCGCTTATGACAAACGAATTCCTAGTAATAGGGGGGAAAAGCTTACCCAAATGACAATAATCCATTCAGAATTTAGCAAACATTCGCTAATCATTTGTGAAAGGGTATAACTGACAGATGACGCGTGACCTAAAAAACTCCCCAGACAGCGCGTGGCCTATGCTTTGATGACGTAACACAGCCCGGCAATCATAAATTACCCGATTAAAGTTGTGATTTACACACTGTGTTGAACCCTTCTCGATACGGCAAAATTTCAGACTTGTTCAAAATCAAAAATATTTCTGACAAACTTGTCAAGGGGATGGAATTTTACATTTTTGGTGAGTCTTTGTCGAAAGCATAATGGGAAATGAAGAAATTTCTTCGATTAGATCTAATTTCTTCATTTCCCACTATGTTTTCCAAAGCCTGTTTCTTGTGGGCTTCAAAAAGTGTCAAATTGTGGGAAATAGGTTAAAGATGCATAAACAAATCAATTTTCAATGGTGTGGAATGTGATTTATTTGGAATTTATCGTGATTTATGTGGATCGTCTGACTATTCTGTCTCAGTCCGCACAGGTTTCCATTTCTTTATAAAAAGAAAAATAATGTGAGCAAGTCCGCACAGGTTTCCATTTCTTTATAAAAAGAAAAATAATGTGAGCAAAGAAGAAAATGCTGATGATCGGTAATTTCTCCTTCACTTACAATATTTTCACAGTCTGAATTTTCCAATAATATAGATCGATCTCTCTCTCTATCTCTCTCTCTTTCCTGCAGTTATTTCTACACCTTTGTTCATGGTGACCGGACTATACCAAGTCTTCTGCTTCGTCCAGTTCATCGCAGGAATGACTGTTTAGGGAATTAATAATAAATTCAGTACATGTTTTGGCACTTAATTTATAACTTTATTCAATTTACTTTTTTACCAAAAAGATGAAATTTTGACTGATCCTTAATACTTTTTCAAAAGTCTTGCAGACGACGAAATTGATTAGAAATTCTGCCGACATCATGGTCATCATCGCTGTCTTTGTGATCTGAAAAGATAAATGACAATACTTAAAATCACACCAGAAAACATTGTCGGAATAAAGCAATTAAAAAAGCTGTGAAAATTAAATTCTATACATTATTATACAACCAGATTTGACTATTACACTGAATAAACAGCTTACGCCATTGATGTCGGAGAGTAGGCCGCGCAAAACAACAGGTTAGTAGGCTAAAATAACAAAAAAATTCTTCTTTTGCCATACTTTTATGAAACAGGGGTTTTGTATGACGAATTGTTATTAAATTTTGTGTAAGTTGGTAAAATTCACAATGTATTCAATCACTTCTAACGGCGCCGTTTTATCCAACTTTCATTGTCGAACCCCTGTTAGGATTAACTAATAATTACTCCCTTTTCGAAAGAACAAACATATATTTTTTTTCACGTCAATATTAAGATCGAATATCAAACTTACTGAATCATTTATCATTTATTTGTTTCAATTTGGAAATTTGATGTTTTTAAGCCTTGAAAACGACACACAGGAAATCCCGGGATTAAACAGACCCGATACCCACGTGAAAAGACGTGATTAAACGGTAAAGGATTAGACGTAAAATCCCGTGTTTGTCTAGACAAGGCAGACACGTAAAATCACGGGTTTAACCAGTAAAGGGTTAAAAAAGATAAATTCTGTGTATAACTTTAATTTTAATTAATTTAATTGAATTAAATATTCGAAATATCTTTAAAAATTCTTCTTCTCCAAAACTGCAGGACCAATTTCTACCAAACTTCGCATGAATCTCTTCCAAATTTCATCACGATTGGATGAAAAGCTTGGCCGCTGTTGGCTAGGCTAATTTTTCGCTATATGAAACAGTGTAATTTTAAGAAAATTTTAAGAACATTTCTGCTCCTTAATCATTTATTGGATTTCATTCTGGCGTAGCATGAATCTTCTTTGGATAGACCTCTATTGTATTCCTTGAAGAAGTTCGTAGTCTAATTGTCTAAAAGCCAGTGGAGCGATACAGGGCCATCTTGGCCCTCTTGTTTGAAGTTGTTATTTATAAGCGAAAAATATGCCTATAAAGTTGAGACAGAAATGACAAATTGTATATAAATATGAACTGTTGTCCACAACAATTTGAGTATTTTTAACACAAAAATATATATTTCTCGTAAACGGTTCAATATTTTGGCTTGACTTTTTCAGAATTTTCATAAAAATAGATGCTCTTTCAGATAGAATAAAAGTAAAATTAATGTAAAAATAATTGTGAAATGTCACTTTAAGCCTGGGGCAAACACATCTTGTTCTGAATTCTTTACTTGGTATAATGTACTTGTGAATATTTTATCACAACTAAGATGAATTTTGTTTGCTGCAAGTCTTTATAAGGACAGTATGGTTGATACTGCTTTTCACATATATCTGGTAAATGTTGTGGCATGATAATAAGAAATGAGCCAGAACCTGGAAAAAGGTCGCTTTAGGCTTTTGAGCCCAACATGGTTCCAGATCAGCCTGCGTTTACACGCAGTCTGACCAGGAACCATGATGTTCTCTAATAGCTTTGTCATGATCTGTAGCAAACATATGAGAGTAACATGGATCCAAGTCAGGCTGCTAATACGCACAGGCTGATCTTGAAACATGATTTTATCAAATGCAATGAGGGACATTTTTTCAGGTCCTGGCTCAAATATTGATAACCCTGTTGACATTGTCAATCAATCATACATACAAGATTTTGATCAGATTCACTGTATAGAACTTGACCCAATATGAAAAGACAGTATCTTCTATTCAATTTCTGAAACTCTTCCCAAACAATGATGCCTTTTATGCGCATAAAAGAAAAAGCTTGGGAAAACATTGAGTCAAAAGAAGAAAATGCTGATTAGGAAAACATTAAGTCAAAAGAAGAAAATGCTAATAACAGCATTTTCTCCTTTTTCCTCAATCTTTTCTTTATAATACTGTACACAAATCTGTCTTAACCCGACATCCATTTTGTTGATTACAAAAGCTTTCAAACAGGACCATTCTAAATATATGCTGTTTGGGAAAGGGTTAAGTCCATTGTTAAAGGCAGCACTAGCGGTTACATGTGAGCTGGTTTTTAGCTCACCTGAGCACGAAGTGCTCGAGGTGAGTTATTGTGGTCACTTTTTGTCCGGCGTCCGTCCGTCCGTCCGTCCGTCAACATTTGGGGTGTTTACACTCTAGCATCCACAAAAGTTACTCAATCTTGATCAAACTTGGCCAAAACAAGTACGACCATAAGTTCTCGAACAAGTTCGATTATGGGCCTGATCGGACCAGAAAGTGCGGAGTTATCTGCCCTTGAATGTCAAAAAATGCTGTTTTTAAGTTTGTTTACACTCTAGCATCTACAATTATTGATCAATCAAGACAAAACTTGGACATTATGTTGGAGACCATAAGATCTTGGATGAGGATAATTTTCAGTCTGATCTGACCAGAAAGATGAGAGTTATGTGCCCTTGAATTGGGCAAAATTGCCACTTTTTTGCTGTATTCAAAAAAGAGTTAATCTAAGGGAAGGAACTCTGACACTACTTTACTTCAGTATAAGTAGAGTTATCTAGTTTGATAGAGGATATAAATAGATTCTAAGGGAAGGAACTCTGACACTACTTTACTTCAGTATAAGTAGAGTTATCTAGTTTGATAGAGGATATAAATAGATTTACACTCTTATTAACCCATTACCAAACAACAAAATTTTAGCCTAGTCCAAAATCATAGATGTTGCAGACGACAAGTTCCATTGAACAAAATTTAACATTTTTTGGTCTTTCTTGGTAGAAAACATTGTGGGTAATGAAGAAATTGTTTGTCACAATGTTTTCCAAAGCCTTTATTTTGTGGGGCATCCAAAAGCGCCAATGTGTGGGAAAGGGTCAATCAAGACAAAACTTGGACACAATGTTGGGGACTTTAAGATCTCAGATGAGTTAGATTTTCAGTCTGATCTGACGAGAATGTTGAGAGTTATGTGCCCTTGAATTTGACAAAATTGCCATTTTTCGGCTGGTTTCGACCTTGTTTACATTCTAGAATCTACAATTATTGATCAATCTATACAAAACTTGGACACAATGTTGGGAACCATAAGATCTCATATGAGATTGATTTTCAGTCTGATCTGATCAGAAAGTCGAGCGTTTTGTGCCCTTGAAATTGACAAAATTGTTGTTTTCGGCTGTTTTCGACCTTGTTTATACTCTAGAATCTACAATTATTTATCAATCAAGAAAAAACTTGGATACAATCAGGGCTACAGATAAGTGGAGGTGAAGACATACTAACATTGTTTTTTCGAATTCAAATCCTATGTTGTGGGTACTCATTTGAATCGTCTCGACGAGACAATACAAATGAGTACATGTACCTACAACATAGGGTTGGATGATCACTGACAGCATTATTGCAGTTTGAAAAGTCACCACCCCCTCTTATCTGGAGCCCTGTACAATATTTGGCACCATAATTTAGATCTTGGATGAGTTAGATTTTCACAACCTTATTGACCATAAGTTCTTTTTCAGTCTTAAAGTAATAAATATTAATTGAATTGAACAAAAGTGTTGCTCTTATCATTTAGGTTCAGGTGAGCGATATAGGACCATCATGGTCCTCTTGTCTCATAAACAAATATGGGATGTTCCAAAAGTGTACACTAAAGTACATGATTATGAAGAATATCTCATGACAGTGTTATGATTTGGTTTAATCAATCATAGTCCAATCAGTATAGTAAGAGCGAAATTTTGACCAAACCTCGGACTAAATAGTACAGAAATGATATTGTTTGTTTTTGAAAGTTTAATATCATAATTATCACCAAAAAAAAAGTGTAGTAAAATATAGTGGGTGGAAATTGAAAAAAAATCATATTTCTTTAGGTACTATCAATTTGGAAAAATACATTTTTCTGAAGATTTGCCGTAGTAAATCAATAGGATTTCATCAATAAAGAGTCCTAAACTACTTTAAAACATCTTTAATTGTTTTAAAATACTTACGTTCTCAAATACAGCATTCAGTATTCATGAATTTCTTAATTATATGCATTCTAATTAAAAAAAAGTTGTAGATTTATGGTAGCCTATTACCCCACCCACTTACTTAACATGTCAATACTCATACTAAAAAAAGTTTCATATAACAGAATATTTATACTTATTAAACACAATACTCATAGATAGAGAACAAAGTTGTAAATTTTTTGGGTCCATATGATATTTTACAGCAAAATAATAGATCCTACAAGAGTAAATTCGGTTAAATTACGCTAAGTGAGCAATAAAGCAAAGATTTGTTTTGCTGCAGAATAACTGAATCGCGAGAGTGTATTTATTTTCCTGTAAAACGTTGTATGTTCCAAAATGACATTTTATAACATTTCCACAATCGTCAGTCGTAAATAGTAAGTAAGAAATATTCAAACAGTTTGAAAATATGAAACATAGATATACAGAAATTGGCCACGTCGCGACAAAACAATCTTAGGTCATTTTAAAATTCTCTGTAAGTAATGTCGACAAAATCGCAGTTACAACGTGGATTTTAAAGTTGAAATTTGATGCAAGTTAAAAGGTTAATTTTGATATAGTATATTAAAACATGACCTAAACTTGACATTGTTTACATGTATATTGTAATGGCCAGAAGGCACGTTTTGTTGTGGCGCGGCTCACATTTAACACTTTCCCAAACAAAACCGGGTTTTTACGTCCTATAGAGAAAAGGCTTGTGAAAACATTGAGGCAAAAGAAGAAAATACTGATCCTCAGCATTTTCTCCTTTTGCCTCAACATTTTCTGTGCAATATAATGCACAAATTCTGATTTTATCAACCTCCATTTTGTCGTCTGCAGCATCTTTTAAATTGGAACAGTCTAAAATCTTGCTGTTTGGAAATGGGCTAAAATAATGGCTGATAAACAAGTTTTTACGGCTGTATTCTATACAAGAACCCGAAATTGGCTAAAATGTAATACACATTACAAAAAACCAACAATAACAAAAAAGAAAGAAAAAAAAACAAAAAAAAAAAAACAAGGACAATATTTAATAGCCCTTTTCCAAACAATGCCTGCTTTGACGTCCCTTATAGAAATAACTTTTCAAAACATTTAGGCAAACAGAAAAAAGCTTGAACACAGGCTTTTTATCCTTTTGCATCAATGTTTTGTACAATTTTGCTCACAAATTATATCTCTATCACTATCCATTATTTCGCCTTCATTAGCTTTGGCACTCTAGACAACTGGACATAGTCCATTTTAGCAAATTTTCCATTACACAAGATCAGCTTTCCGGTTGCTAGTCGTTCTGATCACCTAGCACTGCATAATCTATCTGATCATCACCGGGCAAATTTGATTCTACAATAACTGATCGATCCATGTCAATCATTGGCAAAAATGTGATACACGTTTTACCAGGAAACTCTCCTTTTTGCAACGTCTGAATCATACCAGACCATCCAGGTCTATGTGGTCTAATGGGGGCAGTAATTTCAACAACATATTTAGCTTTCTTGTTGAGTCTTGTGCTGCAATAACTTGCACATCCTGTAGTATTATGGAAGGTTTAAAATGTTCGTTTGGTTTATAATGTGCTATTTTAATGTCCATTGCTTTGCATATTTCTTCCCTTTCAACATTTCTTCTATGAATCGGAACAGCGCCATATGTACCAGGTGTGACACATGCAATCAACCCCATCCCATGAAAAGTTCCATGTCCGTCTAATGTTTTTGTATTGTGGTCAACGTTATCTGCCACAGTCATATTGCACACAACTTCCTGGAACATAGCCTTGGATATCAGTCCCCTGACGTACTGCTGCATTCAATTCAAATTTTTGAACCTCGGTATAAGATGCACAAAAACCTAAATTGTACAATGTGTCAATCAGAAATTTTGAAGAAAACTGGTGATGAAGCTGGATCCCGAGGCCAAGTAAAAGTGGTGTGATGACAACACGCTTCCTTGTAGCCTGTATGATTGCTTGTCCAATCGATGCGGTTTGAATATCAGCCTTTTTGTCATTCAATATTGTTCTAATAAACTAGTGAAGGCTCTCTGGTAGGTATGAAACATGTTTTTCAACAGACGAAATATCAGCAGCAGAGGGATACTCACTTTTGTCACAGACTATAGCTTTTATATCACACTTGATGAGTTTTGTTGCGGTTTCAATTATTCTTTGTTTCTTCGACGCACTCCCTTCATTTTCATGTTGCTTGTAAAAGTCATGTAGAATGGAAGAGGCTGAACGTTTATGGGTGACTACATTGGTTTTACCATTTATTTCTGTGATTGTTATTGAATCTCCAAAGTTTTCTACCAGTTTTTGTTTCATGTATTTAGCACTAAATGCTTCTTCACCACAACGTTCTGTCATCTTTTCTATTAGGTCTTTAATTGTTATTAATTCTGTGTCATTTTCTTCAATATATTTTATAACAGAGTCAAACGACTCTTGAGTAATTTGAGCTACTGGTCTACCCCTAGGTCTCTTACATGGTGAAAACTCTGTATTGTCATTTGGTGGGTTTTTCTTTGTACGAAATCGAACACTGCAATTTTGGTGGTAAATGGCATCTGCTGCTGGCAAATCATTAACAGTTTTTAACCGATTTCTCACCTTGTCTGCCCATGCATCTGCACGCTTGTCACATACTCTGTAGATTTCGTCCTGAAAATCTAAAGTTCTAACTGGGAAAACATCATGTCCACGCTTTTGGCTGATAATTTGGCAGGATGTCCACAAAATATGCAGTGGTCCCTAAAGATGAAAATATCGGTGGATCTACAAAGTCGTGGTATCTCAGTGATGCATTAGGGGGGTGTTATTGTTTACTTTGTCATATTTAATGTTATTGGGGTTACAATATCGCCTTCGACAATCTACATGTACAAACTGACCAGGGCTTGATTTCAAAGAGTCTTCACGTTCAGCACTGGCTCTGTTAATGCCGTCACTCCCCTTCTGTCCAAGTCTAGATGCCGACTCTTAACTTTCAACTGCCTTCTTACAGATGACACAAAGCGGTTTCTCCGTATCCATCATGAGTACTGAAACAAATAAGAAAAGAAAGAACTTAATATGTTGAGATGGATGAGATACAGAATAACGTAAGGGGTTGTGTCTATTTCGACTGCATTTATTTTAAAATTTCAACATACACTGGTAATAAGATTGAATAAGAAAGAAGCAGTGCAGAAGAATCATTTTACCAATTGACAAACATAAATTACCGACCGACACCAAAATTGCTTATCGACAACACAGACTTTCAGAATAAAATAGAAAAGAATATCATTATCTAGTTATGTACAAATTAATTTCAGTATACAGAGTGTCCCAAAAAAAACGGAACCCATTTTTGAAAGTACATTTCTCATGTATTAAGTAAAATTTCTCCACCAAATTTACATATGCAATAGCCACGACAGTTTTCTATTAGCAGTTAAAATTTGGTCGAAAAATGATGATTAGTTTTGAAAATATTGACATTCAAATGAATATACCCGAAAAACCATTTTAACACGATATCGATCTTTTCGTTTTGCAGCGCGTGCCTACGCTCATTGAATAGATTGACGCTATACAATTGGTTAATATATTCAATACAATACAAAAATGATTTTGAAACATTGTATTCACAATAGTGCATTTTCGTTTCTTCTTTTTTGCTAATAAATAAACTGTTTATGCTGCGAACTGCGATTACTAAAATGAATACAAGCAAAATATCCAAGTGCATCACAGATTCATGAATAAAAATCCTATGCACTTATTTTATTTCTGACCAACATGCCGGTCATCGCTCAATTGAAAAGTATTACGGGTTTCATTTGACCTGACACTGACCTTTATGAAAAACACAAATAACACAAAATTCACCGAAACAAATTAAATTATAGTCCACAGGAATGTATACTATGCAAGAAAATTAAGGCTGGACTAACTTTAGGAAACATACCAAGCTTGTAATTTATGAAAATAAAAGTTAAAACTGCGCCATGTGAAATAAATCACATAATAATTTGAAATTAATTCAAACAACCACCCTGTGGACTCAATTTGAACGTACAGAACGTGCACATATTATTTTTTTGAGAAAATCGGTACATACATGTACAGCGGTACAGAATTCAACAGCTGACCGTTAGTGCGCTTTTACGAACAAACAAGACACAAAATTCAAAATCATGTCAGATCGGTTTTTTAGTGTCATTATCAATTTGTTTATAACTTTAGAACCGATGCATATTTTTAAGTGAAATTTGGAACACAAATGCAAAAATAATGTATCTTTAGTACTGCAAATTCAAAAATTTGAATTTTTGCTTACGCTTTAAAATATTTGACTTTGAATTAGGGTTCCGTTTTTTTTGGGACACTCTGTAGATTACCTTTACTATATATAATCCATTCTGCTGGCCAGCTGTCTAGTATTTGTTTCTCTGTATTTGTCCAATGTACGTGTTTAAAAATGCGGGTATAGAAAACGTCTTCTAGCAGTTTTGTCCATCTGAAAGGTAGAATTTAAGTGTAAAAATCTACATGGGCGGATCTAGAGGGGGGGGGGGGGGGGGGGTCGGAGGGTCCGGACCCCCCCCTGGCATTGGCCGAAAATTAAATTTTGACTATATAAATTCAGTATAAAGTTACATATTTACTACATTTTAAGCTATAATTTGGGCTTGGACCCCCCCCCCCTGGAAAAAAATCTTGGACTTGGACCCCCCCTGGGAAAAAATCCTGGATCCGCCCTTGCTCTATACTAAAAAAAAAATCAGTATTGATGAACCCTGTGCAAAATTTTACTGAACTATGAAAATGCACCGGAAACCGTAGCATTATTATCCAAAGGGGAAATAATCTACAATAAAAGGGCGGAATTTGAAAATTAAAGTCATTTTGTGCATTTACATGTACATAAATTATGAATGTTTGTACCGAATAGAAAGAAATGTGGCAATCAGTAAATGCCTTTAAATTTCGCAGCAAAATTGAGTATAGGCCTACCCGTGTTCGTGTTATTCCCAATATTTTTGGTGCCGTTTATCAAAATAGCAGTTACGGCATTTGTTAGAGGCCGATGATATTTTTGAAGCACTGAAAAATTGTCAATTATACTATAACATACCACAACTATTCAATGAGTGTTTGTAGATTCTACCAGTGTATATAGTTCTGATCACCACCGTGGATGTCGAAAAGGGTCATCCCATCCATTTAGATTCCGTTCGACTTCTTATTTATTCTGAAATATACAATGTAAACATTTTTTTTCAATTAAATATTCATAAATTTGATGCAAATGTCTTCAAAATGATATCAAATACAGTCAACAGACACACTACATCGTGAAATCTGCGTCAATGCAACTATTGGGGTATTGTATCATATTATGGCACAAACTGGCTTCCGTAGTTTTAAAAATGGAGCGTAACCCTACTTGTGATGTCATAAAAAATCCAGAAATTTCATTTCGTCCTTTTAATACGAATGGATGACAAAATATTGAAAGAACTAGCTCTATACATCTTGTAGTAGAAATATAGAAATAAAGCAATTTAAACACGTTTCAAATGTCGTCTGTTTATGCAAACCTTGTGACGTAGATCTATCATATTTTTTTCCAGAAATTTTATTTCGGCCTTTTATCGAACCTATGAATGGATGATACAATATCTAGAAAGAAAATATATATCTTTTAGTAGAAATATTGAAATAAATCAATTTAGATACTTCTCAGAGATTTGTTTACTTGCAAAAACAATGTTGACCTACTTAATGGCGAAACACGAAAATTTGAATACTTTCGTACATGAAGCATCTTCTGAGCATTGTCTGTATTATTTATATTCAATAATTATCAAAATATAAATAAAACCAGTACAAACTCACCTTAATCTTTCATTTAATCCTTTAATTTCCTGTTTTATCAACCTTTGGCACACAGTTCATTCCTTTCGCCCAGACGCTCGAAAAGGCACATGACGACTTCCCTACGCAAAATACCCTGGTATGGTGAACCGAGCACGCCATAAGACTAAAGCTAGAAATGCGCGTATTTGAGTGCATTTTTTGCAAACTTCCACCAACTAGATTTTACTAGACTTTTGATATTATGTTATTTGGTTATAGTACTTTCGTACATTGTCAGAATAATTTCTGTACCATTTAGTCCGAGGTAAAGTTGATTACTGATTGGACTATCATGCAAGCCTTTGTTCACCTACTCCACTCATAAGAGAGTAGATATATCTTCTACATGTATTTCCAGAAATACCAATCAATTTTGTCATAAGATTTCTTTATCATGTGCACAGCGCAAAACACTATCATGTCAACAGCTTGAACATTTGAGAGCAATAAGCACTATAATTAATCTACTTAAAAATATTTCCACTTATAAATCACATTCTGAAGATGTGCCCTTTCCAAGAACCGTTACAACTCTGCCACTTTTAATTTTGAGTTATTGCCCTTTATCATTTGTTTTAAATTTTGGTTGGCAAAAACTGTGGTCTCAATATTGTGCCTGGACAACCATGTAGTTTCTTTTAACCCTTTCCAGAACAGCAAAACCTTTGGACTGGTCCTATTTGAAAACCGCTGCAGACAACAAATTTGATGTTACCAACGAGAAAATTGTGAAAAATATCACACAGAAAACATTGTGCAAAAGGAGAAAATGCTGATTATCAGCATTTTCTTCTTTTGCTTCACTGTTTTCATAAGAATCGCAACTAAAAATGTCAAAACAAGGGCTATAAGATGACTTTTATCTGTGTGGAGAAAAAGGAGCCTCTCCGTTATTGTATCAATTTGTCATGTGTTGGGTATAATTATCCCATGTAGAGAGAAATATTTCACGAGGAAGGCCCTACAGCTCCTCTAATCCATCTGTCTTCCCAGCAAAAGTGGGATTAATGAACATTTTGGCAGAGAGAAATGGCGTCTTATTGTTACATTTTCAGGGTCATAGTTAACATACTTTAGCTATTTAGCCTTGCCCAAAAAGCGTGATTTTAGCCTTAGTAATTTTTTTTGACTGCAAAATTTTAGACTGGTCAAAATTCAGAGATGTTGATGAGGACAATTTCACATTAATGGAATTTTACATTTTTTGTTTTGGAAAACATTGTGGAAAATGAAGAAATATATGTGACCCGTCATGCTAAAAGGGACCTTATAGCATGTGTGAAAAATATCGACCCTAGTCAGTCTGCGCAGTCCGCGCAGCCAGACTAGGGCCGACACTTTTCTCCTGTATGTAATTTTCTAAATCTGGAATATTTTCCCTATCTAACTGTATGTTCATTTTTGTCGAGCCCGCTTGCGGTGAGCTCGACATAGTTGTCACAATGGCGGTTCGGTGTATGTGCGTTAGTGCGTGCGTGCGTTAGTGCGTGCGTCCGTCCGGATGGAGCTTGTCCGGGCCATAACTTCACCATGGATGGAGGGATTCAGAAATAACTTGGCACAAATGTCAAGCTCAGTAAGGCGGAGTGTCGCGTGCAAGAACCAGATTCCAAGCTCAAAGGTCAAGGTCAAACTTGGAGGTCAAATGTCAAAAATGAGAAGATTTTTGCTTGTCCGGGCCATAACTTCACCATGGATGGAGGGATTCAGAAATAACTTGGCACAAATGTCAAGCTCAGTAAGGCAGAGTGTCGCGTGCAAGAACCAGATTCCAAGCTCAAAGGTCAAGGTCAAACTTGGAGGTCAAATGTCAAAAATGAGATGATTTTTGCTTGTCCGGGCCATAACTTCACCATGGATGGAGGGATTCAGAAATAACTTGGCACAAATGTCAAGCTCAGTAAGGCAGAGTGTCGCGTGCAAGAACCAGATTCCAAGCTCAAAGGTCAAGGTCAAACTTGGAGGTCAAATGTCAAAAATGAGATGATTTTTATTGTCGAGCCCGCTTGCGGTGAGCTCGACATAGTTGTCACAATGGCGGTTCGGTGTATGTGCGTTAGTGCGTTAGTGCGTGCGTGCGTTAGTGCGTGCGTGCGTTAGTGCGTGCGTCCGTCCGGATGGAGCTTGTCCGGGCCATAACTTCACCATGGATGGAGGGATTCAGAAATAACTTGGCACAAATGTCAAGCTCAGTAAGGCGGAGTGTCATGTGCAAGAACCAGATTCCAAGCTCAAAGGTCAAGGTCAAACTTGGAGGTCAAATGTCAAAAATGAGAAGATTTTTGCTTGTCCGGGCCATAACTTCACCATGGATGGAGGGATTCAGAAATAACATGGCACAAATGTCAAGCTCAGTAAGGCAGAGTGTCGCGTGCAAGAACCAGATTCCAAGCTCAAAGGTCAAGGTCAAACTTGGAGGTCAAATGTCAAAAATGAGATGATTTTTGCTTGTCCGGGCCATAACTTCACCATGGATGGAGGGATTCAGAAATAACTTGGCACAAATGTCAAGCTCAGTAAGGCAGAGTGTCGCGTGCAAGAACCAGATTCCAAGCTCAAAGGTCAAGGTCAAACTTGGAGGTCAAATGTCAAAAATGAGATGATTTTTGCTTGTCCGGGCCATAACTTCACCATGGATGGAGGGATTCAGAAATAACTTGGCACAAATGTCAAGCTCAGTAAGGCAGAGTGTCGCGTGCAAAAACCAGATTCCAAGCTCAAAGGTCAAGGTCAAACTTGGAGGTCAAATGTCAAAAATGAGATGATTTTTGCTTGTCCGGGCCATAACTTCACCATGGATGGAGGGATTCAGAAATAACTTGGCACAAATGTCAAGCTCAGTAAGATGGAGTGTCGCGTGCAAGAACCAGATTCCAAGATGAAAGGTCAAGGTCAAACTTTGAGGTCAAATGTAAAAAATGAGTTGATTTTTTATGTATATAGTCAAACTTTGAAATTCATCTCCTCCAAAACTACAGCCCAGATTTCAAACTAATTTGGCACAAATATTCTTTGGATGGCCCTCTACCAAGATTGTTCAAATTATCTCAATCCGTAAAAAACATGGCCACGTACAGCTACGTGCAGCTAATTTTCGTACTTCTCAGAATGTTCAAATTATTCCGATCCGTACAAAAAATGGGTGCCAGGGGGCATGGCTTATTTTCCTTATATGTGACCCGTCGCGCTAAAAGGGACCTTATCGGATTTGTGAAAAGTATCGACCCTAGTCCGTCTGCGCAGTCCGCGCAGCCTGACTAGGGTCGAAACTTTTCACATTTAAGTATTTTCTGAATCTAGAATGTTTTCTCTACCTTACAATATTTTCGTTTTCCAAATACGACATCGGATGGACTTCTGCTTGGTCTGGTATATTTCTCGGAATTTGGTTTTATGGACTTAGAATAAGGTCCCTTTTAGCGTGACGGGTCACATATGTATACTCAAATTAATCCATTCTGGTATCTCGTTATAAATACATAGACATGTAATATTTTGTGAACAATAAACTGTCTCACCATGATCCCCATCATTCCAACTTATTTTGTCCCCACTTTTACAACGCCATTGTAATGACAGCTGTAGACATAGGTATGGTCTTCTTTCTTCAAAATGAGCGGGCTCGACATGTTGCCCTTCGGCATCTAGTTCTCATACAGTATCTGGTTCACTTTTGCTGAGTGTCACAAGTTTTTCAAAATTTGGATTTTTGGAGTTCGGATAAGGTCCCTTTTAGCGTGACGGGTCACATATTTGAGATTATGGCAGGTACTTTGGTCATTCAGTATGGAAAAATACATGATGCGACACTATGAAAATTTGATAAAATGCATTTTTAGCTCGACTTTTGGAAGAAAATGAGAGCTTATACTGTCACCCGGGCGTTGGCATCGGCGTTGGCGTTGCAACATAGGTTAAAGTTTTTTCAAACATCTGTTTCTACTTATGCTATTGCTTTGAAACTTTGCACATGCTTTTGTGACCATAATATTAGCCTCTAGGCAAAGATTCATTACTCTCACATTTAATTTACTCAAATTTTAACCTTTTTTTGACTTAGAAATTCTGGGTTAAGCAACTTAGAAAAGTCGAGCATGCTGTCTTATGGACAGCTCTTGTTAGTATTTTTACTGAGTATTTTTATCAACAAAAGTTGGGATGATATTATGATAACCAAGTCATTGTGATTACTGCTTGCATAACCAATGTCAATAATTTGACTAAAGAAATGTTATGTAGAATAAATAATGTTTGTCTGTTATAATTACAATAATTAGGCAAAATTACATTAAATTTTCTAAATTTTGTGATTGCTGTCTTGAATATGTGAATTTTCTACATTCCCATGGTCATAAAAGCTTTAATTGGTGGAAATTTTGCACAGAATGTGATTATTTTATTCCTTTGGGAACCATGGTCTAGTGTAGAAAAATTTTAATCAACTTTGTCTGAAAGTTCCTAGCTCACATTCCCTACATTACATGTAATTGCATAACTTTGTTGACAAAAATTATGATGTCTATAGTTTCTAAATTTTAATTTTTGTTCTGCTGAAAGTTGGTTAACCCTTTCCCAAATGACAAAATTTTAGAGTAATCCAATTTGAAAGCTGCTGCAGACGACAAAATGGACATTAATAACAATATGATTTATGTACAAAATAGCACTGAAAATATTGAGGCAAAAAGAGAAACTGCTGGTTATCAGCAGTTTCTTCTTTTGCCTCAACGTTTTCCCAAACCTTATTTCTCAAGGCCGTCAAAACCAGGTCTTGTTTGGGAAAGGGTTTAAACAAAGTATCAATTTATGAAAGATTTCAATATGTTTGTCTCAAACTTTTGCCACAATAATTGTGTAGAAAGCCGGCAGTGTCAACTAAGATCAGACTGCACCAGGACATTAATTAACCCATTACCAAACGACAAAATTTTAGGATGATCCAATTCAATAACTGCCATAAATGACAAAATGGAAGTTATTAATGATATAATTTGTATAAAATATGGCATAGAAAATATTGAGACAAAAGGAGAAACTGCTGGTTATCAGCAGTTTCTTCTTTTGTCTCAATGTTTTCCCAAGCCATTTCTATAGAGACGTCAAAACCAGGATTTGTTTGGGAGAGGGTTAAATACTGTTGAAAATGAAAAAACTTTCAATCAATTTACTTCAAGGTATGCAGATAAATTTCATATTTTTTGTGACACACAACATCCACAAAAAGATGAAACATTTTTGGAAGGCCTTGACATAATCAGATTCAGAAAGATAATAGAGTAACCTTTTCCAAAACAAGACAAGGTTTGGATGTCTGTGTTAGAGGAGACTCGGGAAAGCATTGGGGCGAAAGAAGAAAATATTGATACATGTCACATTCATCATGGCCTTGTTCTGCCTCAATATTTTCTTTGTCTTACTGGACACAAATTCTATCATTCATTTTCTGTCTGCAACATCTTTTAAATTGGAGCAGTTACCAGTACAAATATTTATGGTTTGGGAAAGGATGAGTAGAAGTAAATCTGTACTTTAGAGCATCTAATTGTTCTCCATTATCTGTCTGGATGTCAGTGTCAATTTCGTTACTTTAAGGTTTTGACTGACCAGATTATACCATTTTAAATCCTTCCCAAATTGGACAATTTTGACTGGTCCATTTTGCGAGATTCAACAGAAGACAAAATATAAAGGCTTTGGAAAACATAAAAACTGAAGAAATTGCTTGTGACAAGCTAAATCTACATTTCCCACAATGCATTTTACCCAGAAAACAAACAATGCAGAATTTCCTGCACTTGAAATTGAATTTGGAGAAGTCTAGATTTTTGTTGTCAGGTAACATGTGGTGTCCGTAGTCGAGGGGTAGAGCATCTGCCTTGCGACTAAGAGGTTACGAGTTCGATCCCCGGTAGCGGGGGTTGTTCAAGGCTTCTCATTGGCCCACACATTCAGCGCGAGTACTGGTGGATTTTCAGGAAGCTCAATCGAGAGGGATTAAAATAAGTTGAAGAAACTTCCTTCCCAATCGATGTAAAATAAATGTGTTCAAAGGAACGTCTGAAGAACAGTGCATGTGTACCAACAGCTATCATGTATGTCATCTTTGACATTTTAATTTCCTTTGAAGCCACATTAGGTATCGGTCTCCTACAGAATATGTCAAACAAATTTATATTTACCCATTGTTTTTCTGAAAAAAAGAATAGGCTTTTTAGTCCACCTAAATAAGAAATGTGTTACAGGAATTTATGCTGACTTATTTCTTGTTTTTTTGAATATCCTCGAGTAGAATCAATCGGAATGTTTGCTGTGGTATGTTGTGATACATTTTCAAAATCACTTTTCACAAATGTTCTCAGCTTTGACAAGGAATTGAGTTGAGATTTTGGTATCAAAATGAACTGAAGAGTATGACGGATACTTTTATATGTCCTTTAAGAAAGTAAATTATAAATAAAAAGAAAATTGTTCTTATTGAACATGTTTGTTGACAAATGAAAGGAAAATGTATCATAACACATTCATGAAATAACTACCCATTATAATAGTTAAAATATTTACTCTGAAACTTTTTGTCCATTCCAGGAGTTATTAGAGAGATTGAGAGAAAGAAAACAAGATTTAAAACAACAGGTCTCTGAACTACAGACAGAATTGGAAGAATCCAAGAAAGCACACAGGTTGGTCAAGTAACCCATTACCACAATTATTGACAATTTTCTGAAATTGATATCTCACATGATACCCCACCATCATAATGAGCTCCATTCTTGGTCTATCTTCTGCCTTTAGGTCATAACCACCAGTGATCATTTAATGCTTGTCCTGTCATTATTTATGTTCCTAAAAAAAGACAATTAGCCCTTTCTCAAATGGCAATATTTAGTCTGCTTAACTTGAAAGAGAACAAAATTGATGTTTATGACAACAAAAACAAAGATTGAAATTTTGCATTGAATGCATTAAGAGAAAGGAATAAAATTCTTATTATGAGAAGCCGAGCCCGGATAGCTCAGTCGGTTACGGCGGAGTCTGTCAATCCAGGGGTCTCGAGTTCGAACCCCGGCTCGGCTAGTATCCATTCTGACATTTGACAAAAGTCATTTGTCTCTCACCAATGGGTGTGAATCATCTATGGGAGAGAGCAGCTGGAGGCTCAATTTGGATATTGTGGTTGTACTGGTGCGACAAACCATGAGTTGTTTGGGAAAAGGTTACTGTTTGACTTCTGACAGATGCTTTTATCAGAGCGTTTCTCATGACACACAAAAATACATCATCTCTACTTGGGGACATTGTTTCTGTAAATATGACAGAGATTTAAGACAAACTTCCATGTTATCAAATACTTTTTTGCTAACACTTTTAGAGTTGCTGAATGAAATTTGTTATCTGGGTTGTGCACTAAAAGTTGCATGTTCAATTTGTCCAAATCTTGCTTCTTTGCTGATAAATTAAAATGTTCTTGAAAATAATTTACTGAATAGTAAATCCTATCTACATGTATATGTGGTAATTGACCAAACGCCGATTGATAGATCGCTCCACCCAACATAGAATCTAATACAAACAATGGGGGCATTGGCATGTCGATCGTTTTGATTGTCAGTCGATAGATTGATACAAGATCACATGCAACAAAGAATTTAAGACAAACAATGGTGATGTGTCATTTTTCTGATCGTCCATTGGCTTATCAATGGTTTTGATTGACAGCCGGCGTTTGGTCAATTATAAGCCTACAATCGTCTTTGTATGCATGTACTGGAATCTGCTTGTCGGTATGTGAGATGGTCTGTCAGTCAAGGGGTCTATCTGCAAAATTTATTTAGCTTAACAAACTTATTGAAAAATATCCAAAATTTTATGTCACATGATTTCTGGCCTTGACCTTGAGGTTGTCAAAACTAGGGATTGTCATGATTTGAGAGCAGATTAATTTGATAATTGTCTCTCCTATTTTCAGCGTGTTAAACAGCAAATGGAAAGAAAAATCTCAGTTAATTGGTCAATTAGAGGAACAAGTCCGGGAAATGAAGGACTCCTGGGAGAAAAAAGAGGTGAAATTGACACAAGAACGAGATAAAGCCCTCGCAGCAGCCAAGTAAGTTTGGTGGATCTTGTTTTGATACAAATGTGACCATTCCCCAGTTATTTTGTGGCTGCTGGTGCATCAATTCATGTGTTTCAGACTTTTTTCTATGGATCCTTTCTGGAACAATCTTCTTAGAATTATGGGGTAGAGTGATGCTCAACTTTTACCTGGTAATATAAATTTAAACCAAATATCTGAATAGGCCCTCTCCGAACCATTTTACTTGGTTTTAATTCCAAAACATTTTGTTTTGAAAAGGTAGAAATTACATGTCTGAGATAAAGTTCTTGTTGCTTATATGGAATCCAGTATGTTTTGCAAATAAAAACATTTTTTAAAAGACCTGACAAAGTTTTGATAGAATTAACTAACTATATTTCAGCCTAGCTATAGACAGACTAAAATCAGCCGATGATGCGTTCAGGAAGCAGCTTGAAGACAAAATACAGACATATCAGGATCAGATGGCTCAAACAGAGCAGGAAAAGGAGGAGGAGATACAGAAGGCTAACCTACGGGTTTGTAATTAAACTTTGTTGACATTTAACCTATTACCAAACAACAAAATTTTAAACTTATCCAAATTCAAAGATGTGGCAGACAACAATTTAGATTTAATGAAGTTATAAATTTTTTGGTCTTTTTGTATAGAAAATATTGTGGTAAATGAAGAAATTGCTTGTAACAAGCAATTCCTTCATTTTCCACAATATTTTCCCAAGCCTTTTCTTGTTAGGGAGTCGAAAGTCGCCACTGTGCAGTAATAGGTTAAACCTTTCCCAAACAAGACTTGGGAGCTGTATTCACCAACATGTTTAACCCTTTCCCGAACGACAAGATTTTAGGGTGATCTACTTCAAAAACTGCCAAAAATGACAAAATGGATGTTATTAAAGATAAGGATTTTTGTAAAATATGGCATAGAAAATATTGAGACAAAAGAAGAAACTGCTGGTTATCAGCAGTTTCTTCTTTTGTTTCAATGTTTTCTCAAGCCTTTTCTATCAGGGACGTCAAAACCCGGTCATGTTTGGGAAAGGGTTAACCCTTTCCCATACTAGACCTGGTACCATATTCACCAACATATCTTGATTGATTTTCTAAAGCAAAATTACATAACAAGCCATCTGATTGGACGAGATGTGTGTAAATCTTGTTTGTGAATACCACCCCTGGTTTTGATGTCCCTAATAGAAAAGACTTGAGGAAAGATTTAGGCAAAAGAAGAAAATGCTGTTTATCAGCATTTTCTCCTTTTGCCTCAATATTTACTTTGTTCTATTGTACATAGATCCTCTTTTTAACAGACATCTGAAGCAGCTTTCAAATTGTGCCATCCTAAAATTATGCCTTTTCGGAAAGGGTTACTAAAAGTTTTCCTTTGTTGAACAAGACTTGGATTTGACATCCTTGATGGAGAGAGGGTCAGAACAGTTAAAAAGAAAAGATGAAAATGTAGATAATTAGCATTTTCTCCTTTTCCTTCAATAGTTTTGTATTACAATATACACTAATTTCATACTTTACATGTCTCATTTTCTAGAGCAGCTTTCAAATTGGATCTGTCTAAAACTGTGTGGTTTGGCTTAGGGTTAATATCTGTAAATGGGATATTTTGGAAAGAAACCAAAGATACAGTGGAGAACATCATGAAATTGACATTCTGAGTGGAATGGGAATGTTTTATGAGCGAATGAATGAATGGAATGAGCATTTGGAATGATTTTGTGTATCTGAAAAATCGATAACACGCCCACGATAACCGTTCAACCAATCAAACATGGTCTTTAAAGGGGGACGAGCTAGGCTGTCGAAAATGCAAATGGCACAATAATTACAAACTAGAAATAACGTATGAAATTACCAACCTGAAGGGGTAGATCATTTATGTCCATTATTACCACTCGTCGAGCTTTATTTAAGTATTAAAATCCAAGTCAATTTATAACATGCTGGTCGTCCTTGTTTTTGTTTTGTAACGGCTACATATGCCCAACCTTCAAAAATCAATTACGTCAGAGATACGTCATCTGTGCTCAGCGAGATTTAACACACCGTACAACCGGCTGCGTAGAAAGTCAGCGAAGACAGATTCGGCATCTGATGTCATGTGCATGGTAGGTCAAATGAATTTACTTTTATAAATAAACGAAAGGATCTTTGGTATTCTATAGTTGATAAATACGCGTATAAATGTTCAGTGCTTGTACAAAATAAACCTTTTTACATATTCCTCGCAAATAAGGTCAGAGTCATCGACACAGCCGGTTGTACGGTGTGTTAATATTGCGGAGGTGTGTCTCGTTGACCTTGATCTTGTCTTGTTTTGAAGTAAAAATAGAATGTGTAAACACGCTTGTAAAGGATTGATCTGTAGCAAAGGAAAAACGTTTTTTCGTCGAGATTGGGGTTTTTATGCATTGCTAATTGTTTTTCCATGCACAAATATATGAGTTCCCGAACAGTGTGGAAGCATAAAAACATAGAATGAGCCCCTTTAAATAGTAACAGCCTGATATTGGAAATTTACCAATATTATAGGTATGAAGATTTATCGATAAAACGCCCACGATAATATTTCGACCAATGAAATGCCTTCTTTTTATAACAACCAATTAAACCAGTGAACGTTTATTGAGCGGTGTGAATGTTTTATGAGCGTTTTTAGAGTTTTTGCGATCGGAATGAATGAACGCTGGAGTTGAATGATTTTGATCGGAATGAAATGGTATAAATGTCAATTTCATGATGTTCTCAACTGTACATGTACTTTGAGAATTATTCTTTAAATCAATGATCTCCAAAATGCAACTTTAATTAAAGAAAGAATGTGTTTCTATTGCAAGTTTTAATTTCAGTCTTTCAAGTAAAATGTGTGTTGGGAAAGTTTGTTTGTTTTTTGTTCTTTAAATAATTTCTATTTAATGGTCTGAGCAATACTCTTTTGAATTCTTTTGCTTCATTGAATTAACTTTCAACATCCCTGGGTTCTTACTCAATACTCAACAGCTAAGGTCAGATCGAGATGAACCTTGGTTTAAAGTCTCATCCAAAAGACCGGAGAGCGCTAGACTGCGGATTGAACCAGCAACCCCTGTGATACAAATCCATGGCATTACCACTACACCCAATCCACTCCTTCTGAACAAGGAACTATCATTTCTTGGAAAATTGGATGCCTAGGGTGTTAAAAGATTATATTTTTTTCAAGTTGAGAGCAGGATATTAGCATTCTTCATTTAATTCAGAGCCTTTGTATTTTGATTACTTTCTCGGAAATATCTTAAAACATGCGAACTGGGGTTATTAAAAGTGAAATTATTTCATTGACACATGCCATTACGCACCATAAAAAACCTTTAATCATTTCCCAAACAATTCTGGTTTTGATAATCTATATAAGATGTTAGTTTAGAAAGCTGTAAAGGAAAAAAAAAGAAAATACCTGAACTGACTACAACACTAGATCTACTTGGATATTTGGTACATTTTCTGATCACTAGTTTCAGAGCTACAGATTAAATCTTTCCCAAAGGACAAAATTTTAGGGTAGTCCAATTTGCAAGGTCATGCAGACAACAAAATGGATGAAATTAAAGACAAGATTTCTGTACAATATAGCACGGAAAATATTGAGGCAAAAGGAGAAACTGCTGGTTATCAGCAGTTTCTTTTGTCTCAATGTTTTCCCATGCCATTTCTATTAGGGACGTCAGAAGCAGGTCTTGTTTGGGAAATGGTCAAAGGAGGTTACAGCTTTTCAAAATAAAATATTTCACTAAATGTTAATTAAACCCTATGTTGAGGGTACTCATTGGAATTGTCTCATCAAGACAATTGAAATGAGTACCCACAATATCGGGCTTTTAATTGAAATTACCAAATTAGAATGTCTTTACTGCCTCTTATCTGTGGCTCTGTCAAACTGCTTGATATATGATACCTGCATTTTCTCCTTTTCCTTAAATATTTTCTATTCTTTGTTTTTCAGATATTTGAAGTAGAAGAGGAGATGCGAGAGTTACTAAAGGAAAATCACGCTGCTAAAAAGGCGATGGAAGATAAAGTGAAAAGATTAACACAAGCTATGAGTGATCTACAGACGGACTTGTATTAATCCTTTATCAAATGGCAAACTTTTGGACTTGTACAAGTTCAGAGGTAATACAGATGACCATTACAAGCCAATGGAATTCATTTTTTATGGTCTTTTTTGGTAGAAAACATTGTAGAAAGTGAAGAAATTGCTGTGATTGCTGTCATGGGGGAAAGGGTTAACAGAATTGTCATCTGAAACAAATCATGTCTAAAATGTAAATGTAGCTAGGAAAATGAAAGTCCATGTGCGTGTAGTTAGGAGTAAAGTGACTACAGACGGACTTGTATTGAAACAAACCATCTCCTTTACCCTTTCCCAAACGACGAAAATTTTAGGGTGCTCCTATCAAGCTGCTAAAAAGGCCATGGAAGATAAAGTGAAGAGATTAACACAAGCAATGAGTGATCTACAGACTGACTTGTATTGAAACCCATTACCATATTGTTACTGACAAAATGTCACCCATCAACGGTTTGATATCGTGAACCTATGTGGGGGAGCAGCTGGAGGCTCGGTAAGGGTGTTGTGGTAGTACTGGTATGAGAAACGACAGGAATCCATGGTTAGGTACTCCAGCCGCCGCGATATGACCTTAGTAGTTGAAAACGGCGTAAAACCCCAATAAACCAAACCATTAACACATTGACGCTTTTAGACGTCCCTCAAGATAAAGGCTTTGGAAAATATTGTGGAAAATGAAGAAATTGCTTGTGACAAGCAATTTCTCCATTTCACACAATGTTTTCTACCTAAAAAGACCAAAACATGTCAAATTTTATACACTTGATATTGTCATCTGCAACATCTTTGAATTTGGATCAGTGTAAATATTTGCAGTTTGGTAATGGGTTAACACAGCTCATGAATGATCTACAGACAGACTTGTATTGATACAAACCACCTCCTTAAAAGCCTCGTCATCTGAAACAAAACATGTCTAAAATGAAAATGTAGCTAGGAAAATGAAAGTCCATGTGCATTTAGTTAGGAATAAAGTGAAAAGATTAATATAAGCTATGAGTGATCTGTAAACTAAGTTGTATATTAATTATTAGGCTGTTTTCAACAAAACCTTGTAACTACAGCTTGAAACAAACTGTAGATATGAGTTTTTTGTTGAAAAGCTACGTCATGATACCTACCTTGATTTTAGATATTTAGAGTGAATATAGTTAAAAATAAGGTTTGAAGACTGTTTATTATATCCCCACTTAGAAAATAGAAGGGATCTTTTGCTCGCACCATATTTGTCATACATCAATACCAGAAATTTATTAGGAACACATAACAGGAGTGATTGTCAAACATATACACTGAAAGGTGAAATCTGATTGAGATGAAAATATTGCAAGATAAACTTTAAAGAAATAGAGAGTGTGTGAAAGAGTGCATGTTATTGAAGGTACAAGATAAAACATTAATGAGCTGGGACCTTGAAAAACGGCCCTTGTAGCATTTTAGACAACCGTGTTTGCAGATGAGCCGTTCTTAAACCTTTCCCAAAAAAGGCTTCAATTTAAAAGCCTCTGCAATCGACAGAGTGGGTGTTGATAAAGACTGGATATGTGTACAATATAACACAGAAAATATTGAGGCAAAAGGAGAAAATGCTGATCATCAGCATTTTCTTCCTTTGTCTCAGTGTTTTCCAAAGCCTTTCCTCCTAGGGATGTCAAAACCAGGTCTTGTTTGGGAAAGGGTTAAATACAGTGCAATAATGATCCCTATTAACTTACAATTGTTACTTGTAATGGAGAAGCTATAGGACAGCATGGATCTTGATCAGACTGTGCATATGCACAGGCTGATCTGGATCCATGTTGGTCTCAATTGCCATAAAGGACTTTTTTCCAGATCCCGGCTCATTTCATGGCTACATGACACAGACACAAAATAGTCTATACTAATCTTTTATTAAGCCATGTCTGGTTTTGGTCTGTTTAAAAGGTAGCTTGGGAAAACATTAAGGTAAAGAGGAAAATGCAGATAAAAATGCTGATAGTCAGCATTTTCTTCCTTTCCCTTAATATTTTCTATGACATGGTGTACACTTATTCCAAACAAAGAAATCTTGGACCAATAGTAAATCTTAAATAATAGAGCTTTAAAAAGAAAGAACATACAATCACATAATTTTAAGTAATCGGTATTTTCCTCTTTTGCCTTAATATTTTCTGTGCTGTCTTGTACACAAATTCTATCTTTATCAACATACATTTTGTCGCCTAAATTAGCCTGTGAATGTAATACCCTGAATATTTGTTGTTTTGGAAAGGTTTAAGGGGGAATGCTCCAGTTTCCTAAATTTTTTCCCAATAATAGAATTTATTTATATTTTGTATGTTGAAATTACATGTTATTACCAATTGAAAAATAAAATAAAAATGGAAGGTCAGCGATCTTGTTTGAATTTTATGGGCATTCGTATCACATACCCCTACATCGAAAAAATGCACAATTTCTTGCACCTGTCCAAGGTCACTAAATGCTAATAAAATGCTGTATATTCATCGTTTAGTCCCGAAAACGGATTTGAAGTAACGTCTTACATTTAATAAGAACAGAAAACTCAAAATATGTGCTACTTTAAAAGCGGAAATGTATAAAACAGCATGCTCACGTGTTAGGTTAGATCAACGAAGCTGGGGTGTTTTATGTCAAAATTTGCATATTTTTGGAAATATTTTAAGTTCTACATAATAGAATTTGATAAAACTCCCTCATTGTATTGAGCAACATGTCCTGGTAATAATTCAAAAAGAAAATGTATAGGTCAGCGCACTTATTAGTGAGTTACAGCAATTTTTATCAGCTACACATGAACAAAATGACGCAAAACAGTGGTAACTGCATACACACATACGACTGTCTTGCTCTAAATAATCGATTTCCAACTTGAGGAAATCAGTTTCGCATAATAAATACACTTTTACCTTCGAAAATGGTAAATTGTAATGATGTGTTATATTATTGAAAATATGGTAGCGAAACATATTGGTACGAAACATTTAATTTACTACAGAAAAGACCGAGTGTTCCGAAAAACTGGAGCATTCCCCCTTAATCCCATATGACAAAACTTTAGAGTGATCTGATTTGAAAGCATCTGCAGACTAAAAAATAAATCTTGATAAAGCCAGAAGTTGCATACAATGTGACCAGGAAAATTTTGAGGCAAAAGGAGAAAATGATGGTTTTCAGCATTTTCTTCTTTTACCTCAATATTTTCCCAAGCCTATTAAATTAGAGATGTCAAAACTAGGTCTTGTTTGGGAAAGGTTTAACAAAGACAGATAATTAGGACGTGAAGACAGGTGAATTAGACAGATAGTTCCATGCTATTTCCTTATATGTCTGAAAATGGTTGTATTTTAATGAACGGTAATTAATGTTATGTCATCTGAGCCTGGGTTGTACTTTTAAAGTGTAAAGTACAGAAATGACTGGTTTAGGTTAATCCTCTCTTAAACAATACCTGGCCCCGATTTCTCGAAAAAAAAAAAACAACTTAAGTACGTTCTCAGACTCAAATCTGAGCACCATACTCAAATCACACGAAATCCATGTGAACTTCAATCTAATACCCTTCAATGTTGGAGAGTATTCCATTGAAGTTGAGCATGAACTCATGAGTATGTATTTAAGTTTTTTTGGAGAATCCAGGGCCTGGATTTTTACATCCCTAATAGTAAAGGCTTGAAAAATATTGAGACAAAGGAATTAAATGATGATAAACAGCATTTTTATGCCCCCGTATTGAGAGATCGGAGGCATATTGTTTTACTCATGTCCATCCATCCGTCTGTCTGTCTGTCCGAAAACTTAACATGAAAACTTAACATTGGCCTTTTCTCCTAAAGTACTAGAGATACAAAGCTCAAATTTGGTATGTAACTTTCTTTCAATGAAAGCTATCTGTTCCATGCAATTTGACCTTCCTCAAGGTCATCCGTTTACCCTTATCAACCCTTTACTGTACGAAAACTTAAACATTTTACAAACATGGCCATTTCGGGGGCATTTGTGTTTCACAAACACATCTTGTTTCCTTTTTTCTCCATATTTTCTGTACTGTATTTTACAGAAATCTTTCTTGATCAACTTTGTCTCGTGCATCACTAAGGACAGTATTTCATGTTTTAACCATGTTGCATGAATGTAGTTTCATGGAAATTAATTACAATCATGTATGTCATTACAAATATACGTAATACGTTTTGATAACTGTGTGAAAAGAGAGATGGTTTGACATGTAGTGCCTTGTTATTGTCTACATTTTGTAAGAATCTATGCAAAATTACTAAATAAAGTATTTATTACAAGAAATCAAAGTTTACTCATTACCTTTCCTCAGTTTTACCCTTACCAAATCTACGCAATTTGAGATTGGTCCCAATTCAAAGGTTCTACAACTGACAAACCCAAAGTTAGGAAATCAAGGAAATGTCATATTAAAGCACTGGAAGCTTTGAGAGAAGTAGAGAAAATACAAGGATATTAAAACCAGATAGAACCAGGCTGTTTCAGGGACTATTCCTCGGATACCCTGGGATCTTCGTATTTGCTACGCTCATGTAGCATAGCAAATAAGGAGACCCGAGGTATGCGAGGGTATAGGGACCTGTGGTGCCAAAAAACTGCAGCAAATTGATTATCGCTTGTTTTAGTGCTTCATTATGCCTTGAAAACATGTCAAAAACATGTCAATACCAGACTGCATTTGATTCGTACTTCAATAGGTTCTCTGTAACAACATTGTCTTAATAAGGACTTAAATTACAAAAAAGGTAGTATTTCCATAATTGTTGGAAGATCAAAACACATCCCTAGATTAGCATCTTTGATGGGCTGCTTTGACAAATAAAAAACAAAAACATGCGGCTATTCCTAAACGACGAATTCAGCGATTGTTGAAAATCATAACATGAGGACAACCGCATTGTCTTAAATTGTGGCTTGAAAAATTCTATCATATGATGGAAATCATTTAATGAAGAGGAGAAAATATGAAAGATATATTATAGGGTTAACCCTTTCCCAAACAAGACATTTTAATGTCCCTATAAGATAAAGGCCATTGAAATCATTGTAGAAAATGAAAACATTGCTTGTCTGTTTCTACACAGAAAGACAAAAAAAAAAAAATTAAATAAAAAAAAATGAAATTTCATTCGCTTGAAATTGTCGTCTGCAACATCTTTCAGATTGGACCAATCTTCATTTCTGTGGTCTGGGAAAGGGCTAATAAAGGGCTAAACTGCATTTGAGCACCATAATCAAATCACACGAAATCCATGTGAACTTCAATCTAATACCTTTCAATGTTGGAGAGTATTCCATTGAAGTTGAGCATGTACTCATGAGTGGATTTTTACATCCCTGATAGTAAAGGCTTGAAAATATTGAGACAAAAGAAAAAAAAATGCTGATAAACAGCATTTTCTCCTTTTGCCTCCATATTTTCTGTACTGTATTTTACAGAAATCTTTTCTTCATCAACTTTGTCTCGTGCATCACTAAGGACAGTCTTTCATGTTTTAGCCATGTTGCATGAATGTACAGTTGGCACCACTTCGTATGGCACATGTTTATATTTTGTTCAAATGTAATTGATCATTGAACAAAATATAAACATGTTCTATACGATGTGGCACCAACTGTAGTTTCATGGAAAGTAACTACAATCATTTATGTACAAATATACGTAATACGGTTTGATAACTGTGTGAAAAGAGAGATGGTTTGACATGTAGTGCCTTGTTATTGTCTACATTTTGTAAGAATCTATGCAAAATTACTAAATAAAGTATTTATTACAAGAAATCAAAGTTTCCTCATAACCAGTAACCTTTCCTCAGTTTAGCCTTTACCAAATCTACAGAATTTGAGATTGTCAGAATTCAAAGGTTCTACACACGACAAATTCAAAGTTAGGAAATCGAGGAAATGTCATATTAAAGCACTTGAAGCTTTGAGAAAAGAGCGGAAAATGCCTGGATATGGAAACCAGATAGAACCAGGCTGTTTCAGGGACCATTCCTCGGATACCCCGGGATCTCCTTATTTGCTACACTCATGTATCGTAGCAAATAAGGAGACCTGAGGTATGAGAGGGTATAGGGACCCACAGTGTATAATCATGTGACTCAGAATTTCCGATAATCTTCTATATCTTTTTAGCTCACCTGAGCACAAGGTGCTCAAGTGAGCTATTGTGATCACCTATTGTCCGGTGTCAGTGCGTACGTGCGTCGTCTGTCGTGCGTCGTCCGTCAACAATTTCTTTAAATGACATCTCCTCCTAAACTACTTGGCCAATTTCAACCAAACTTGGCAGGAATGTTCCTTAGGTGATCCCCTTTCAGAATTGGTAAAAGAATTGAAATCCATAAAAAACTCTGGTTGCCATGGCAACAGAAAAGGAGAAATTGGAATGAATCTCAATACTATCTTTGAACGACATCTTCTCCTAAATTACTGGGTCAATTTCAACCAAACTTGGCAGGAATGTTCCTTAGGTGACCCCCTTTCAGAATTGCTAAAAGAATTGAAATCCATAAAAAACTGGTTGCCATGGCAACAGAAAAGGAGAAATTGGACTGAATCTCAATACTATCTTTGAATGACATCTCCTCCTAATCTACTTGGCCAATTTTAACCAAACTTGGCAGTAATGTTCCTAAGGTGACCACCTTTCAGAATTGCTAAAAAAATGAAATCCATGAAAAACCCTGGTTACCATGGCAACAGAAAAGGAGAAATTGGAATGAATCTCAATACTATCTTTGAACAACATCTCCTCCTAACTACTTGGCCAATTTCAACCAAACTTGGCAGGAATGTTCCTTAGATAACCCCCTTGCTAAAAGAATTGAAATCCATAAAAAAAAACTCTGGTTGCCATGGCAACAGAAAAGGAGAAATTTGACTGAATCTCAATACTATCTTTGAACGACATCTCCTAAACTATCAGGCCAATTTCAACCAAACTTGGCAAAAATATTCCTTAGGAGGTCTTCTTTAAGAATTGCTAAAAGAATTGAAATTGTCTGAAAACTCTGGTTGCCATGGCACCAGAAAAGGAACAAATTTAACTAATTCTCAATAATTTCTTTGAACAACATCTCCTAAACTACTCGACCAATTTCAACCTAACTTGGCAGAAATATTTCTGAGGAGGTTCACCTTTTAAAAATTGCTAAAAGAATTGAAATTCTTTAAAAGCTCTGGTAGCCATGGCAACAGAAAATGAGATTTTCCACCAAATCTCAATGACATTGTTGAATGATATCCCCTCCTAAACTAACAGGCTAATTTCCACCAAACTAGGCAGAAATATTCCTTAGGAGGTCACATTTAAAAAATTGCTAACAGAATTGCAATTTATAAAAAAAAAACCTCTGGTTGCCATGGCAACAAAAAAAGAGAAATTGCACGAAATCTGTCAGAAGCAATTTCTCAATAACCGCAGAGCCAAATTTGACAACTTAATATTTGCATTACTTATGATATTGATAAGAGGTGCTTTTCTTTGCTTTTCAATATGAAACCTTGTCACAGAAAAAGGGGACTTGTTGTAAAAATCTGCTTATCAGGGGCATAGCATCTGCATTTATGTATGATTTAAAAAAATGTATGGGTAATGGTGTTCTTTATCATGAGTAGATGTTCTATTTGAAATATATATTTAGGTAGGTTCAAGGTCATAGATCTAGGTCAATTTGTAAATTTCTGTTTGTTTGTCAGTCTGTATGTTTTATTTTAATTCCATCTGTCCAAAGCAATTTCTCCATAACCACATAGCCGAATTGGATGAAACTTCATATTTGAGTTACATATGATATTGCACTAAGGTAGTTTTCTGGGTTTTCTATGGTTTGAAATCGCATAGCGGCGTTCATATGATCTTTGACCCTTTATTGCATTACCTGTAAGAAATCTGATCTGTTATAAAACCCCATCTCAGGTGAGCGACCTAGGGCCAACGGTCCTCTTGTTTTAAAAACCAACTACCTCCATCTAATGCGTGACGTCTGTCCACATTCTCTGCTTCAAACCGAATTAAAATCGCTTGAAGTTGTCGTCTGCAACATATTTCAGATTGGACCAATCTTCATTTCTGTGGTCTGTGAAAGGGCTCAATAAAGGGCTAAACTGCATATGAGTTGCATAGAGCAATCGTGTCCAAATGATCCTATGGTCTATATCCTTGGGTTATACCTCATTAATGCACAGTGACGCCTTTTGACTCCCTCACAAGAAATGGTTTGGGAGAATATTGTGAAAAAGAAGAAATTGCTTGTTACAAGCAATTTGTTCATTTTCTACGATGTTTTCTAACCGGAAATGAAATATTTTGATAGTCTTATCAACTTAAAATTGTCGTCTGCCACACCTTTCAAATTGGAAGTCCAAAATTTTGCAGTCTGGTAAACTGAAATATGTAAATCAATTTTCTGATTCTAAATTAAGACCAGAAAAATATACTGAAAAACATCAATATCAAATATTACTCTTAAGTCGCATGTGCAAAGTTTGTAAAACCGAGATGCAGCACGAGTTTGTGCAGTCAACCAATGCCATGTGACATTTACTGTATAATTAGTTTATGGATATTAATATATTGTACAAATTTTTAGTCGATATGATGGAAATTAAGAGAGATATTGACAAACAAAAATTGTATACTTTCTTTTGCATCACAGTATATAGCAGAGACCACAAATGGCTGACGACAACACGTTTAAAATATTCTGTCACGCCAAAAAAGTAAACTTCTCTCATGTTGTATTGTACGCAAATTCTGTATTAACAGTCAATTTGCCATCTGCAGCAATCTATATTTTCGCTAGTTAACCCTTTCCCAAGCAAGACCTTGTTTTTGACTTCCCTGATAGAAAACATGGAGACAAAAGAAGAAAATGCTGATAATCAGCATTTTCTCCTTTTGTAATTTCTGCGCTATATCGTACACAAATCTGATCTTTTCCTGCATTCACTCTGTTGTACGAAAAGGCTTTCAAATTGAGACAGACTAAAATTTCATAGTTAGGGAAAGGGTGAAAACATAAATATGAGAAATGTGTTGGGCCTGTACCTACAATACGTACAGATCAGAAAATATAGAGTCAAGAGGAGAAAATGTTTGGTTTCTGAATTTACTTCATTTGTCTCAAGGTAAAATGGTTTTGTTGTTTTTTAACAATAATGATTGCGAGGCACATAGCATGACGGTACCAAAACGATCTACCCAAATCGGCAAAAGGAGAAAATGCTGATGTTCTTTTCTTTGCTTCAATGTTTATATAAGCCTTGTTTGTTCGGTGCGTCAAAATCAGGTCTTGTTTAGGAAAGGATGAATTCGTTTTCAAATTCTTTGTGTTATGTTACATCCTTGAACCCGTTTCAAAAGGCCCCTACTACCACCCACAAGACTTATCATTTTAAAAGTTGTTACAAAGCCTTTCCCGTCTTTAACTTGAATAAATTTATAATCTCAATTTTGAACGTTTCTAAAGTCGCAAAGATGAACTTCGACAGATTTCAATGAACAAAAAATATATATATATATATATACGAGACATATAGACAATATTTATGTAGGCTAGTGTTTGGCATTACATTTTTACGACCGACGTGTTCCGATTTATGATCTGCGATGACTCGTAGATCTGACAAGCGTCAAGATGGGAGCATTCATTCACAGTTCCCATACTTTTCTATTTTGGGGGTAAACTTTTCACTTATGTTTCGAACATGGCAAGTTTTGAGAGACTGTCCAGAATTTTAAGGATTTAGACTGTTCGTACTTAGCACCCTCCCTTTTAGTAGACAGTGGAGAAAAATAAACACTGTTAGAAATGGAACATTCAGTTGTCGCTGTACATAAATTGTCTTTTACAGCGATGAGGTCGAACAGACGAGAATAAATTACACTAAATCTTGATAATAAAATTAGTAGACGACCATGCAAAACGTTGTCTCTATATACAGAAAATATTGAAGCTTGTAGCAGAACGATACCAATTTGTGGCCGTTCCCAGTGAAGTAGGGCTACTAGTATTTACAAACCCTAACCCTTTCCCAAACGGTCAAAATTTGGGTTTTCCTATATGAAAGCTGCTGAAAACGACAAAATAGATATTGTTAAGGATATTATTTGTGTACAATAAAGCACAGAAAATATTGATACAAAAGGAGAAACTGCTGGTTATCAGCAGTTTCTTATTTTGCCTCAATGTTTTACAAGCCATTTCTATTAGGGCATCTTTGCAAGCCAAGGGTGACATCTACGACGTAACGTCGTTTCTGTATTCAACATGGTCAACAGCACTTAAGGTAGAATACCCATAATATGGCCATTTTGAGATAACTAAAACATCGGATTTTTTCGAGCGGTGTCTTTACACATCCGAACCTATTCTGGAGCGGTCGTAAACATTCGACGGTGGAAAGTTCCACCGCCGAATGTTTTCGTCGCGGCCCGAATGATTCCGACGTCACGTGAATCTCATTGGGGGTATGCTACCTTGAATGTGGAAATTATAGAAAATGTAGGAGAGTATAGAAATGTAGGAAATGTCAACATTGCTGGTTATCAGCACCTTAGACACACGAAATTTGGATGTTAGGGGAGACCGGGACTAGTTCGCCCCCTTTTTTCGATTACTCATATTTTTTATTCTGTGAAAGCTAGTTGGGTGCAATTTACATATAAAAGTTCTACAAGTGATAACCTTTCCACATGCGTCTATCATTTTTATATGTTTCTTTTCAAGAAAGAATATTTCAAGTTTTAGAGTTTTTATCGTAGTGGGCGGACTTCATAGTGGGGGAGCTTAAGTCCAAAAAGTGGCAGAATACTTCACTTTGTGATACAAGCACCAAATTTGGCACAAATGTTCCTCAGAGTGTACTATTTTCAAAACAAATGGTATCCGCGATGAAAAACCAATATGGCGGCCATTTTTTCCAAGATGGCCGCCATCTCTAGAGGCAAAAAATCAGAAAAAATACTTCCTTTCGAGATGCAAGCACCGAATTTGGCACAAATCTTCCCCAGAATATACTCTTTTCAAAACATATGGTATACACCATGACAAATCAACATGGCTGCCAAATTCTGAGATGGCCGCCATCCCTATATTTAAAGAAAATCAAGAAAACCCTTCTTTTTGAAGATACAAGCACCAAATTAAGCCCACATGTTCATAAAAGTATACCTTTTTTCAAAACATATGGTATCCATCTGAAAAATCCAACATGGCTGCCGTTTTCCAGGATGGCCGCCATCTTCATCGAAGAAAAAATCTGAAAAAATCCTTATCTTTGAGATACAATCACCAAACTTGACACTGATGTTTCTTAGAATTAAATGTTTTCAAAAAGCAGGATATCCATAGCGAAATCAACCTTGTGGCCATTTTCCAAGATGGCCGCCATTTCTGTAACTCAACATATTGGAAAATGCTTCTTTTTGCAATATAAGCACTAAATATGGCACACATGTTCCTAGGAGTGTACCATTTGCAAAAATAATGGTATCCACTTTGAAAACACAACAACATGGCTGTCGTTTTCAAAGGTGGCTGCCATCTATATATAGAGCTCAATATGGGTAAAAACATTTTCGATGTAAAAAAAAACAGATTTTATACACAAATGTTTTTTTGTGGAGTAGATGTTTGTAAAATATGTTATCATACTTGAGGTATCGGATTGGCTTCCATTTTTTTTTCAAATGGCTTTAGTATGTATATATACATGTAGATAATCTAGTTTTCAATTCGCCTTACTCCAGCATTCATTTCGACATTCATTACAAAATGTTTCTTCAAAAAATCATGTATAAGCTGACTTTGATAACATTTGCAAAGCAGTTGTAACGTTTAGTTTGGGTTATGTCAGTTATGTTTTTGCTGTTGGTTATGTTTGTGTTTTTAGAGGATTGTAACTAAATGTGTTATCATTTTGTTTTTTGCAATGCGCATAAAAGTTTCTGCATGTTAATAGCGCGGTCCTATTCATGGAATACTATCCCTGTAGGTGAAGACAAAACAGCTGACATTTCAATAGGCCTATATGGTGGCCATCGATTATCATCTATACAAGTATTAAACTATAATTCAATGTAACCAAATTTATAGTGTTCAATCCTACATAAATTGTCATTCAAACATCAAGAAGTAATCTCTTAACAAGCTTTATCATCGTAAAAAATTGCTTCCCACCAAAATAGTTGTCTTAGTATAAAATTAAAGACATGGGTTCTTCATGGCCAATGACAAATCATAAACTACAAACTATGAAATACAAAATATAGATTGTTTCTGCAATATAAAGGAAGTAACTTATTCGTTCTACGTATTCTACGTATATCGTTATTCTGTACAAAATATATAATGGGCTGAGAGGCCTTAAATACAATTCTGAAAGAATAAACAACAAATGATGATAAAATAATAAAGTTTTCCATAGTTTTAAAATATAAAATAAACTACAAACCCTGTTGTCAGTTAAATAGGGAATTAATAACGCATAACATGTTATGTAAAAACAGTTTGGTGCCTTTTTAGATATATTTGACAAATCTTTCACTTAATAAAAATGTGCATGCACAAAATATTCCTTACTGTATACTTTGATATATAGTCACATATAATTCGCAGAACATACATTCTTCAAAAGACATGGCATCGTCCTGAAAAGTCAAAACACCTTAGTGATTTCAAATAAGTCCACCTTTGCTAAAGTCAAAATAGTGGTCTTTGATTTTGTCATGCAAGCCCCCATTTCGCACAAATGTTTCTTAGATTATATTTTCTTCAAAATACCGTACAGTATAGTATCTGCCATGAAACACTAACAAAGCTTCTGCAAAATTTGTGAGATAACTGTATACAATTTTTAAAGGTTCAAATATTTGAAAGATCTACAAAATGATCACAATGACACTAAGTTGCAGCTTAATATATTAAAAGTTGTTGATTCATAATTGTGGCTTTATTTGTATCAAATCGTCAATTACAAAGTAAAGGAATGTTTTTTAAAGTGGTAGCCAAGTAGTTCTTTAACACACCATGGTGAAAATTTTGACCAAGACAATTTCGCAAGAACACTGACAAAATACTGACAAAATTGTTTGGTTAACAATGAATTCTAGTTAGTCCGTCAAGTTTGGAAATTATTTTGTTATTGAGCACAAGAACAATTTTGCTATGAATTGTCATAGTCTTTATCATGTTATGACAAAAATATGGCTATGTAAGAAATCCTTTTTCACAAAGAATAACTGATCCACAAAAACTTGAGAAAAAAAAATGGTGCTTGTAACCTAGGAAATTATTTTGAACCATATGTGATCTACAGAGATGGCAGTCATCTTGGAAAATGGCAGCCATGAGGTTGTTTTATCTTGGTGGAAACCATTATGTCTGAAAATGGTATACTCTGAGAAACATGAGTGCCAAATTTCGTGCTTATATCACAAAAAGAAACATTTTCCAATATTTTAAGTATAGAAATGGCGGCCATCTTGGTAAATGGCCACACGGTTTATTTCACCAATGGTTATCTTGCTTTGTGAAAACAGTTCACTCTAAGAAACATCTGTGTCAAATTTGGTGATTGTATCTCAAAGATAAGGATTTTTTTCAGATTTTTTTCTTCGATGAAGATGGCGGCCATTCTGGAAAATGGCAGCCATGTTGGATTTTTAACGTGGATACCATATGTTTTGAAAATAGTGTACTTTTATGAACATATGTGCTTAATTTTGTGCTTGTATCTTCAAAAAGAAGGATTTTCTTGATTTTCTTTACATATATGGATGGCGGCCATCTTAGAAATTGGCAGCCATGTTGATTTTTCATGGTTTATACCATATATTTTGAAAAGAGTATATTCTGGGGGACATTTGTGCCAAATTTGGTGCTTGTATCTCGAAATGAAGTATTTTTTTCTGATTTTTTTACTTCAAAAGATGGCGGCCATCTTGGAAAAATGGCCGCCATATTGGTTTTTCATCGTGGATACCATTTGTTTTGAAAAAAGTACACTCTGAGGAACATTTGTGCCAAATTTGGTGCTTGTATCACTAAGTGAAGTATTTTGGGATAAGCTCCCCCACTACCATGCACGGGGCAAGTGCGGCCGACTACTGGGGCTAGGTATGTTCAGAGCTAAAATTCATTGTATAGGATTTTTAGACAGTTTAAATTTCTATGAATGTGTTGGCGACTGCCAAATGAAGGTACATGTATAAACTGAAAAAGTATTGTTTTAACAGCAAAACATCATGAGAAAGGGGGCATTAGGGATAACAAGAAGGGGGCCGGGGCAAGTTCGGCCAGTGGTTTTAAATTTGTCCGCTTTTTACGCTTCTGTTAGAGCTACGTCTGTGCGATTGATATATTAAGATGCGACAAGAAATGGCATTTCTAACCGCGACCTCTCTTTTTATTCGTGGGCATGTATGGTCGTGGGCGAACTTGCCCCGACCCCAATAGTCGGACTAGCCCCAGACAGACCTCGTTGAAACATCACGTAACATCTTCTTTTAGATGACATAAAATCGGCATCTTAAGTTTTAATATGAAAGAGGACTTAATTGTCTTCATAAATGTGACCTGTCACGCTAAAAGGGACCTTATCGGATGTGTGAAAAGTATCGACACTAAACTGTCTACGCAGTCCGCGCCACCAGACTAAGGCCGACACTTTTCACTTTCATGTAATTTTCGTAATCTGGAATGTTTTCCCTATCTTACTATATATTCATTTTTCGCATATAGTATCTAGTCGACATGTGCTGAGTCTGACAAGATTGTCAAAATTTGGATTTTGTAGTTCGGATAAGGTCCTTTTTAGTGTGACGGGTCACAAATATACAAAAAAGAAATCTAAATCACGGCGTATCTTACTATAATTGAAATTTTACACAAGTGTGGAAAAATTTACTGACAGTAACAAAAAAATAAGAATTGTGTTCTTATTTCTATGTTTTTCCATTCAATGCGACCAAAAACTTTCTGCAATTCAGCTTTCGTCGTGAGTGATATAACAATCTTGTTCCGGGCTCTCTATCTCTGTCCAAAGGCTCTACAGAGCCATTGGCCAAACATGCCCCGAGGGCGGACTAGCCCCGGTCTCCCCTACACCAAAGAAAATGTTGATTGAAAAGCAGAAAATGCCGAGCATCAATATTTTCTTCTCTCTCTTTCTGCAACATTTTTAAAAAAAGTAAGAAAAAGGAAAAGGATGAAATTGGAAAACCAAGTGCTGTTTGGAAAATGATTTTTTTTCAATCCCCAAGAAAAATAAACAGTTGTGATAATTGTCGCGTTCGGTTGTCACCGTAAATCGTCTGCACGAGAGAAACTTTATGTCAGGTTGACGGAGATAAATAAGAATAAATCCAGAGAATGGAATTAGCAGACGATGTAATAGGCTTTTGTCTCTTCCATTTATATAATCGCAGAAGTTTATAAGCTTTTAGCTGAACGATATCTTTCTTCTCGGGACTTTCTACAATAAAAGTGTTCCTGCCTAACCCTCCCAAACAAGGCCTTGTTTTCACGTGTCTCATAGAATAGGCGTTTGAAAACATTGAGGCAGAAGAAGAAATTGCTGAAAATCAGCAATTTCCCCTTTCGCCTCAACATTTTCTGTGCCATATTACACACAAATATCATCTTTAAAAATATCCATTTCAGTGTCGTCTGCAGCTCCTTCGAATTTGGCATACCCTTAAATTTTGTCGTTTGGGAAAGGGTTAAAAGTGCTTCACGTAACGTATCTAGCTCTATCAGGCTAAGCACTACGACGTAGCCTATCAACACAAGCGGGAAGATCAGGGGATATATCTACAGACATATTCATCGACAATTTTAAATTTAATGTCTAAATCAACATTACAGTACAATATAATGCCTATCCGATTGGACGAGACATTAATCCGGGTTTTCTTTCACGAAATTCGCTCTTTGATATGTTGACGTCACTCATTTACATCAGAGCGCACTACCATTCAAAAACAACGGAAAATCCGACACAAGTTGTGGCGCTTTGTTCACCGTCCGATCTTTAACGATATCCTTAAAACGCCTTATGATGCCGACCAATGAACCATTTGTCATGCCTGGTGAAAAAATTAAGACCAAAAAGTATTTCTAGAAGGTTTATATGCCGTGCAATGTTTTGCAACAACCCTCACCTGAACAGCCATTGATTACAATGACCTACTTTCCGTTGTTTTTGAGTGGTAGTGCGCTCTGATGTAAATGAGCGACATCAACATATCAAAGAGCGAATTTCATCAGAGAAAACTCGGATTAGACGAGACATATGTCTCTGCCAATCGGATTGATTGTTGTGTAATTTTTTAGGTAGCTAGATCATGGTACTGGGGATTAGACTGGTAAGAGAGTCATCAACTGCTGACTCTCACTCTCTATCCATCGGCCGATATATATTTGTTATATTAGATATCGTTTCGTCGATGATTTGTGCACGGAGAGTAAATAACAAAATTATTGAAGATTTTCTGAAATTGTTGTATCACGTGATTCTCCACCTTGGTAATATAAGGTCTTCGAGATCTATGTAAACCGAGGATCAGGAGTCGCAATATAGGCCTATTGCACTAGTCAAGCTGCGTAAAATTTACAATCGAATTGGCAAATATAGGACGTGGTGTTTTTCTTTCTTGGTGTATTTATTAATGTTGAATGATTGTTGCATTTGAATTAAAAGCAAAAAAGGTTATTTTTGTGAACCTGCAATGATTGATTGGTCGCTAAATTAATTGATGGATGCATCATTTAATAACATAGGCCTAACTGGTGGTCAGATTGATTGATTGATTGGTTGATTACTTGATCTCTAATTTTATCAATATGTTTCATGATTGATTGGCTGATTGATTGATCAGATGATTTGATTTGCCTTAGTGTGGTTTTAATAGATTTGATTGATTGATTGATTGATTGATTGATTGATTGATTGATTGATTGATTGATTGATTGATTGATTGATTGATTGATTGATTGATTGATTGATTGATCGATCGATCGATCGATCGATTGATTGATCTATTGATCTATTGATTGACTGATGATTGATCGGTTGATTTAATTTGCTTTGGTGTGATTTCATAAGGTTTGATTGATTTGCTAATTTATAAGATTTCATTTATTGGTTGATTGAAGAATAATTGGTTAGTTGATAGATTGATAAATTGATTGATTGAAACGGCATACTGATTACCCTTTGTACTTTGATTTCTTAACAAGGGAGGCTATCCAGAAAATCCTTTAGAGTACTTTCCCCTGACTAGGAAGTTTTTAGAAATCACATGACATGTACACAGACACTGATAACAATGTAGAGAGGAAGACACCTACCCATTTAACCAGGAAATAAGAAGAATAAAGCCTAAAAATGTCGTCTGGAAGCGCGGCAGAGATCCGGTCTACCGGCGGTCAAGTGGACGGTAGGTGACAGTGTCTGGAATGGTTTGACAGTTGGGTCCTGTCAGCTGATGTTTACACCCGGCTTTTGATATTATCAGGGACAATAAACATGCAAAGTCAATCATTAAACCTGAAAAAAAAGTTTATTGTTGGAAAGATAGGGTACTGACAATAAAGTCAATGCTAGTCGATCAAAGTGCTGTCTCCTAGTTATTTGTCACACAACTAAATCCTTACTGATTCTGCTTCCTGCACAAGCAATTGCACTGACTGAGCAGATCAAAAGTCCAATATCAACGGCAGCCACAGGGCATCATGTGGTGACAATTGGTAATGCTCGCGCCACTTGTGAAAATAAAGCTTTTGTTGTTCACTCAATGAAATATAAATCAATCTTAATCTATCTATCTATCTATATACTGCCTAACTCCCCTTTCGGGTATTACTGGCAGGTGATTAATTACACTGAAACAAACGATTATCCTCCATATGTTTTTGTCATTTATCAAGGATCGGACAATTGTTTGTGAAGTCTTAGAATTGGTAAGATTTATCTAACAAGGGGGAAAAAGCCTGTGTTTTCTAGTTAGTTATTACAGATTTCATTTCACATGTCCCAGCTTTAGCTTTTATTATCATAAATTGCACACATGGGCTTTTTTTAAATAACAATTCACTAATATTTTCTTGTATACCTGTTATATCTGATTCTGTGTACTATGATACAAGCCTTTTTGAAGAATGTTACGCTACATTCGATATATGAACACATTTTGAATAAAGGTCAGTGTCAGGTCAAATGAAATTCGTAATATTTTATTTTGTTAAGATGGGATTTTGTCAATCAGAACAGCTGGTTCGGCATTGTGCACAACAACAAAATAAAAAGAGATGCAAAGCAGGGTACCATAAAAGCATTTTCAGATGCTGTGCATTCCTTTGTGAAGGGCTGGGCTAATGCTATCTACGGTCTAAACTATGGTCACTTAACGTTGAAACAACGAAGCGATAACTTGAAATGTCTTGTCAGCATATTACAAATGGGTAGTACTTGCTTCCTTGATTATATGTATTTATGCTACTGCATCAATAAAAAACGTCATGAAACGTTTTGACAGAGACGACACTGGCGCCATTGTTATGATTGTATGCAGATTGTTTGTGACTCCTTATTTACGAGTATTTATGTCTCTATATGGTACATTTTTACAGAGATGACGCTGGCACTGATTGATGCTGCGTTTGACAGGAATGAGGACTGTATGCAGATTGTGTGTGACTCGTTGTTCAATCTGGGCAAGAAGAAACCAGAGCTGGTTCTCAGTTCATGCCATAATTATCTGCAGAAACATACCAAGGTAGGAAGAGACGGAAGCTAGAAAAGCGGTCCATTATAGCATAATTTATGTCTGCATGCCATGCCTTTAGAGCGATACATAGATCTTGATCATACTGCCTATTTATAGGCTGATCTGGATCAATGTTGGTTTTGTTTGTGTCAAAATGGTCCTTTAATAGATGCCAGCTCAATTTATGCTCCCCATCAATAGTGAGTGTTTACTCTGTCAGTCACAGTCAGTGTTACATTCTGTTTATCAGATTTAAAAAAAAATGATTAGCAATTCTGCTTCCTGGAAATACCAGTGCTCATGCCAAATGTGTAGGCTGATGAAAAGTCAGAGGACTTCTTCTGCTACCAAGGATCAAACTTGGAGCCTCTTGGTGGCAAGGCTGACACAGTGACACTCTACCTCTTGACCATGGACACCACAAATTTCATAGGGCATGGTTAAATATTAAAGGAAATGTTTTGTTTGTAACTCTTATTAATTGTGAGCAGTTAATTAATTTGTTGATGTGATCAATAGTGTAAAGGATACAGGATATGATATTCACAAAATCCTGTTTCATTTTCCTCTTTTTGTTTTCACAACCTTTTACAAGTCCTTTGATCTTTTATGTGCAAAATCACCACAGTTTAATTAATTACTGCACCTTTTGCATTTTGAATGCTATTCTTTAGACCAGACAATATTGATTAGTTTTTACAAAAAAACTACACCCACAAAAAAAAAAAATAATGGTTATCTGATCTTGATTAAAACCCATTACCAAACATTGACACTTTTTGACGCCATTCAAGATAAAGGCTCTGGAAAACATTGTGGAAAATGAAGAAATTGCTTGTGACAAGCAATTTCTTCATTTCCCACAATATTTTCTACCAAGAAAGGCCAAAAAATGTGCAATTCCATTCACTTGAAATTGTCGTCTGCAGCATCTTTGAATTTGGACAGGTCAAATTTTGTCATTTGGTAATGGGTTAAAACATAAAAAGCATATTTTTGGGCACAGTTGTTAAAGCAAATTTTATATCACATCATTGTAATGAAAACCTGTACACAGACATTATTAAAAAGGTTGTTGAAACCAAATAAGTTAACATCCAATCACCTGCCACCATATTATAACTCATAAATTATGAACCCTTTCCCACTCTGTGATTTCACAGCAATCCCCCCTCCCCCAGATGAAAGCTTTTGACAACATTGTGGAAAATGAAGAAATTGTTAACAAGCAGAAAAACCAAAATATATTGAATTCCAATTTCCATACATGCACTTTGAATAAGCTTTTAGTTTGTGGTGGGGAACCATGTGACACAACAACAATTGAAGAAAATCATTAATTATTGTGTTAACGTATTGTAACATAAGTTGGAAAATTCCTTTACTCGTACATGTTCTGGTATTTCTGATTTTGTATTGTTATTTGATGAAGATGGATAAATTGGCACTATCTTCTCTGCCTGTCTGTCCGTAGTACTTTTACATGCTTTATGTATGCAAGTTCTACTTTTTAGACTGCTTTGGATTAAATTTTCGCAGAATCTTAACTGTCATTTATACCTAAACCCTTTCCAAAACAAGACCTAGTTTTGATGTGTCTAACAGGAAAGACTTGGGAAAACATTGATACAAAAGAAGAAAATGGTGATAATCAGGATTTTTTCCTTTTGCCTCAATGTTTTTTATGCTATTTTGTACACAAATTCAATCTTTATCAACTTCCATTTTGTCTTCTTCAGCAGCTTTCAAATCGGACCTTTAAAAAAGATTCTCACGTGGGAAAGGCTTAAAGGGTATAATGTCAGAACCGTTCCACATTTGGCATTGTAATTTTCAGTTACCTCAAGGTCACAGAGTTGCTGTCCTACAGAGTATGGAACGTATCATTAATGAGAGACTGGACACTCTCGATAAAGACCTTGCTGTAGAGATTATTACACAAGCCTCCAATGAACTCACAGAGTCAAAGGTTCGTGACTTAATTTTGCATCTCTAGCCATGCCCATTGTTAACCCTTTCCCAAACAAGACCTGGTTTTGACGTGCCTAAAAGAAAAGGCTTGGGAAAACATTGAGACAAAAGAAAAAACTGCTGATAACCAGCAGTTTCTCATTTTCGCTCAATATTTTCTGTGCTATCTTATACACAAATCCTATCTTTACCAATAAGAATTTTGTTGTCTGCCACTCCTTTCAAATTGAACACATAAAAAATCGTTGTTTGGGAAAGCAATAAGAAGATTAGCAGTTTTTACTATTTTTGTAAAAGAAAGCAATGATTCATGGCTAAGAAGAGGGTAGTGTTACTGGCATTATTGACCAAATGTTTTTTTTGTATCAGATGTCATGTTTGGAAAATGAAAATGAAGTAAGATAGGGAAAAAAACTAGATCTTTAGATCCAGAAAATTACCTTACTTAGAGTGAAAAGTTTTGATCCTATTAAGTCTGCACAGTCCATGCAGCCTGACACTTCTCAGAATGTCCATTGTAGCGTGACGGGTCATATATGTATACAATGTTTTCCAGGATGTGGTCCCAGAGTGGCAGACGGCAGCTAGTGGTGTACTAGTGGCTCTAGGGAAGAAACACTGTAATGAAGTAATGGAGGAAATGTTGGTGGCCATATTACTATTTATGATATATATTCCAGAATGTGGTCCCAGAGTGGCAGACGGCAGCTAGTGGTGTACTGGTGGCTCTAGGGAAGAAACACTGTAATGAAGTAATGGAGGAAATGTTGGTGGCCATATTACTATTTATGATATATATTCCAGGATGTAGTGCCAGAGTGGCAGACGGCAGCTAGTGGTGTACTGGTGGCTCTAGGGAAGAAACACTGTAATGAAGTAATGGAGGAAATGTTGAAGAAATTTCAACCTGGAGTACTCCCACATTTCTTTGTTGTACAAACTATAGCTAACCTGGCTTCTGCCAATGGTAGGTCTATTCTAATATGTGAATTATAAATAGTCGCTTTTCAACAAAAACCTTGTAACTGCAGCTTAAAACAAGCTGCAGTTACGAGGTTTTCAATGAAAAGCAACAAAATGCTGTAAGGAAATTATGGAGGAAATGTTGAAGAAGTTTCAACCTGGGGTACTCCCACATTTCTTTGTTGTACAGACGATAGCTAACCTGGCTTCTGCTAATGGTGGGTTAACATTTCTTTTCCTTCAATGTTTTACAAATGTGTTTGATAAATGAAATGTTGAATAAGTTTCAACCTGGGGTACTCCCACATTTCTTTGTTGTACAGATGATAGCTAACCTGGCTTCTGCTAATGGTGGGTTAACATTCCTTTTCCTTCAATGTTTTACAAGTGTGTTTCATAAATAAAATGTTGAAAAAGTTTCAACCTGGAGTACTCCCATATTTCTTTGTTGTACAGACGATAGCTAACCTCGCTTCTGCTAATGGTAGGTCAACATTCCTTTTCCTTCAATGTTTTACAAATGTGTTTGATAAATGAAATGTTGAATAAGTTTCAACCTGGGGTACTCCCACATTTCTTTGTTGTACAGACGATAGCTAACCTAGCTTCTGCTAATGGTAGGTCAACTTATCTTTCTCTTCAATGTTTTACAAATGTGTTTGATAAATGAAATGTTGAATAAGTTTCAACCTGGGGTACTCCCACATTTCTTTGTTGTACAGACTATAGCAAACCTAGCTTCTGTCAATGATAGGCTATCTTATACGCTTGCATACCATGTCATTTGTACCTTCTGGGTATCTCTGTCAAAAATTGTATTTTTATTTTGTAGCACAGTTAACTGATACACCGAATTCCTAACAAATATACTGAGCAAAAAAAGTTTAGCACGTTTTTTAACATATTATTTTTTCAGTTTATGATAATTAAATGAACATTGCTTTGTGCTGTTCAGTTGTCCCGATCGACAAACATTACGCATACAGTGCATGTGTAGAGTGAACATTCAGTGTATTGGACAAAGTCCAGATAAGCAAAAGTCGTGTGCGACACGTGTGCAGTGATATCGATAATGTCTAGCTTGTCCAAAAACACACGATTACACAGATCTATTAGCAGAATCAATTTAACTGTTAAAAATTCTTTGAAATTGATTATGGGAAGGCGAGAAATGATGACGTAAGTTCGACGTCAGAGAGCTCTTTGCATGCTCCAAGCAGGTATGTCTGTTAGACATGTCGCTTTGCATTTTAATTGTCTCCAATTGTCAATTACGCGCCTACGGCACTTGGTTAATGCAACTTTAGCCACCAACGACCGACCTAAATCTTGTAGACCGTGTAAAACGACGTTCAGGGAGGATCGTTTCATTGCGACGTCTTGACGACGTTTCGAATTCCTGTCTAGTAAGAATTTAGTGCTACTCCTCCAGGACGTCATAAGGTATAACGTTAGTGACCAGACTGTCCGGAACAGGCTCCAAACAACTTGCATCAGGGTCCTCCGATCTTACGCCAATGACGTTAAGCATCGACAGGCAAGGCGTCAGTGGGTATTGACACATCGATATTGATTCAGGAGACATTGGACCGATGTCCGGACGAATCTCATTTTACGTGTCATTAACCCTTTCCCAAACGACAAAATTTTAGGCTGATCCACTTCAAAAACTGTGACAAATGACACAATGGATGATATTAAGGATAGGATATGTGTAAAATATGGGATAGAAAATATTGAGACAAAAGGAGAAACTGCTGGTTATCAGCAGTTTCTTCTTTTGTTTCAATGTTTTCCCAAGCCTTTTATATTAGGGACGTCAAAACCAGGTCTTGTTTGGGAAAGAGTTAACTGACGGCAGGATTTGTGGTTGGAGAAGATGCGTAAGGCTTGATACCAATAACGTCATCATTGAGACTGTTACGTCGAGTGTAGAGTCATTTTTAGGCAGGAATAGATGAAAACAGTTAAACAGACCCTATTTCAGTAAATGGCAACCAAACGGTGCAAGGGTACTGCAATGAAATTATCCAACCTGTCACAGGACCGTCTAACAACGACACAACGCTGTGATATTTCAATAAGATAATCACCACTCACTTACTCCAAGGAACATACAGAATGATCCACGCCTGAACTGCTTAATCACCAGCAAAAGAACACACAAAGAACATTGTTGGACGTCAGGCTAGAGAAAGAAATGACGTCTGTAACGTCAATGGCAATGAGCGTCATCTGCAGAATGAATGGGCAAAATTCCTTTCTGTGTGGTCAGGAAGCTTCTCTGCAACATGGGAAGACATTGAATGGCGGTCTTAGCTGCTTATGCTGGACATTCGCGTCATTGAAATTTGCTTGACTTTCGATATTTGACCCCTGTGCACTTTAACGTAAGATACCTAACTAACGCTTAAGAATTTTGAAACAAAATTTTCAGGAAGTGCCAGAAAATTGAATTTTCAAACACATTAGAGTTTTGTTTTTATGGATTTTGGAATAGTTTTTGACTAGGAAAGGACATTTTCCAAGTGTGCTAAACTTTTTGTGCACAGTATACATTGTGCAAAAGTTAACAGTTACACTGTATTTCTTTGAAAGCACTACGTTATTTTTAAAAACTACCATACATAACATGATTAAATGCAGTATTATACTTCTTGACACTTTGTATTTTTTGGCTAAATGTTTCATAGCTCATAAGATATTGTGTACAACCTAATATATTTGAGGATAAATCAAATATTTTCAGTATATTCCATGGTACCCCATCTTACTGCAGTACTAGGAACAATGTTACCAATGTTAGGGCCAAACAGGACAACATGAGATGGGTGTTTGTTAATTCTGATATCAAATATTTTCAGTATATTCTATGGTGCCCCATCTTACTGCAGTACTAGGAACAATGTTACCTATGTTAGGGCCAAACAGGACAATATGAGATGGGTGTTTGTTAATTCTGATATCAAATATTTTCAGTATATTCTATGGTGCCCCATCTTACTGCAGTACTAGGAACAATGTTACCTATGTTAGGGCCAAACAGGACAATATGAGATGGGTGTTTGTTAATTCTGATATCAAATATTTTCAGTATATTCTATGGTGCCCCATCTAACTGCAGTACTAGGAACAATGTTATCCATGTTAGAGCCAAACAGGACAATATGAGATGGGTGTTTGTTAATTCTGATATCAAATATTTTCAGTATATTCTATGGTACCCCATCTTACTGCAGTAGTAGGAGCAATGTTACCAATGTTAGGGCCAAACAGGACAATATGAGATGGGTGTTTGTTAATTCTGATATCAAATATTTTCAGTATATTCCATGGTTCCCCACCTTACTGCAGTACTAGGAACAATGTTTCCCATGTTAGGAATGGCCAAACAGGACAATATGAGATGGGTGTTTGTTAATTCTGATATCAAATATTTTCAGTATATTCTATGGTGCCCCATCTTACTGCAGTACTAGGAACAATGTTACCTATGTTAGGGCCAAACAGGACAATATGAGATGGGTGTTTGTTAATTCTGATATCAAATATTTTCAGTATATTCTATGGTGCCCCATCTAACTGCAGTACTAGGAACAATGTTACCCATGTTAGGCATGGCCAAACAGGACAACATGAGATGGGTGTTTGTTAATTCTGATATCAAATATTTTCAGTATATTCTATGGTGCCCTACCTAACTGTAGTACTAGGAACAATGTTACCCATGTTAGGAATGGCCAAACAGGACAATATGAGATGGGTGTTTGTTAATTCTGATATCAAATATTTTCAGTATATTCTATGGTGCCCCATCTAACTGCAGTACTAGGAACAATGTTACCCATGTTAGGACCAAACAGGACAACATGAGATGGGTGTTTGTTAATTCTTATATCAACTATTTTCAGTATATTCTATGGTGCCCCATCTAACTGCAGTACTAGGAACAATGTTACCAATGTTAGGAATGTCCAAACAGGACAACATGAGATGGATGTTTGTTAACTCTGATATCAAATATTTTCAGTATATTCTATGGTGCCCCATCTAACTGCAGTACTAGGAACAATGTTGCCTATGTTAGGAATGGCTAAACAGGACAACATTAGATGGGTGTTTGTTAATTCTGATATCAAATATTTTCAGTGTATTCTATGGTTCCCCATCTTACTGCAGTACTAGGAACAATGTTACCCATGTTAGGGCCAAACAGGACAACATGAGATGGATGTTTGTTGATTCTGATATCAAATATTTTCAGTATATTCTATGGTACCCCATCTTACTGCAGTACTAGGAACAATGTTACCCATGTTAGGGCCAAACAGGACAACATGAGATGGGTGTTTGTTAATTCTGATATCAAATATTTTCAGTATATTCTATGGTGCCCCATCTTACTGCAGTACTAGGAACAATGTTACCCATGTTAGGGCCAAACAGGACAATATGAGATGGGTGTTTGTTAATTCTGATATCAAATATTTTCAGTATATTCTATGGTTCCCCACCTAACTGCAGTACTAGGAACAATGTTACTTATGTTAGGAATGGCCAAACAGGACAATATGAGATGGGTGTTTGTTAATTCTGATATCAAATATTTTCAGTATATTCTATGGTGCCCCATCTTACTGCAGTACTAGGAACAATGTTATCCATGTTAGGAATGGCTAAACAGGACAACATGAGATGGGTGTTTGTTAATTCTGATATCAAATATTTTCAGTATATTCTATGGTGCCCCATCTTACTGCAGTACTAGGAACAATGTTACCCATGTTAGGGCCAAACAGGACAATATGAGATGGGTGTTTGTTAATTCTGATATCAAATATTTTCAGTATATTCTATGGTGCCCCATCTTACTGCAGTACTAGGAACAATGTTATCCATGTTAGGAATGGCTAAACAGGACAACATGAGATGGGTGTTTGTTAATTCTGATATCAAATATTTTCAGTATATTCTATGGTGCCCCATCTTACTGCAGTACTAGGAACAATGTTACCCATGTTAGGGCCAAACAGGACAATATGAGATGGGTGTTTGTTAATTCTGATATCAAATATTTTCAGTATATTCTATGGTGCCCCATCTTACTGCAGTACTAGGAACAATGTTACCTATGTTAGGGCCAAACAGGACAATATGAGATGGGTGTTTGTTAATTCTGATATCAAATATTTTTAGTATATTCTATGGTCCCCCATCTAACTGCAGTACTAGGAACAATGTTACCAATGTTAGGAATGGTCAAACAGGATAATATGAGATGGGTGTTTGTTAATTCTGATATCAAATATTTTCAGTATATTCTATGGTACCCCATCTTACTGCAGTACTAGGAACAATGTTACCTATGTTAGGAATGGCCAAACAGGATAACATGAGATTGGTGTTTGTTAATTCTGATATCAAATATTTTCAGTATATTCTATGGTGCCCCATCTTACTGCAGTACTAGGAACAATGCTACCCATGTTAGGAATGGCCAAACAGGATAACATGAGATGGGTGTTTGTTAATTCTGATATCAAATATTTTCAGTATATTCTATGGTGCCCCATCTTACTGCAGTACTAGGAACATTGTTACCCATGTAAGGAATGGCCAAACAGGACAATATGAGATGGGTGTTTGTTAATTCTGATATCAAATATTTTCAGTATATTCTATGGTACCCCCTCTAACTGCAGTACTAGGAACAATGTTACCTATGTTAGGGCCAAACAGGACAATATGAGATGGGTGTTTGTTAATTCTGATAACAAATATTTTCAGTATATTCTATGGTGCCCCATCTAACTGCAGTACTAGGAACAATGTTACCAATGTTAGGAATGGCCAAACAGGACAACATGAGATGGGTGTTTGCCACCGGTAAGTCGATGACATTTTCTGTTGACTTGTCATTTATATTTGAAAAAAAAGGACAGGTAGAGCATATAATTATGCCACAATCATGGTGGTTAATCATGTGACTCAGAATTTCAGAAAATCATCAATATTCAAGTTAATGCTTGACCAAATTTAATTCGGTTTGAAGCATAGAATGTGGACAGACAGCACACATTAGATAGATGTAGTAAATTATTGAAAAATCAGCTGATAATAAAATAATTGAAGATCAACCAATTTGGTTGATCTTCAATAACTTTTTTATCACACGATTTTTCAAAAATCCACCACATTGATAATATTCCTGGCCTTTATCCACCTTCTCTGCTTCAAACCGAATTCAAATCGATCTCAAATTAACAATAATATTGAAGTTTTTCTGAAATTGTTGTATCACGTGATTATCCACCTTTACACCAGTTGTTCAACCTAGCTTCTATTTATTTCTTATCGAGGTAAAATTTTGTGATAAGAATTTCTTCAGGTAACACAATTCATCTTGTATGGATTTTGTTTTCATAGCTACAATGTAAGTTATTGTTTCGTAAAAAAATACTGAATTTGACAAACCTGTCCCTGATTTCTAACTTTTATAGCCAGGAACGTTAGAAAGGAGTGTGTGCTAGATTAGCATCTACCTAAATATAGTATTTTTATGCACCTTGCAACTATTGAAGTGTTGATTGCTATAGGCAAAAAATAAGCTTTTTGAGAACAGCATGGACCTTGATCACATTATTCAAAGGCACAGGCTGATTTGGCTCCTGTTGTTCTTAGGTGCCATAGGGCACCCTTTTCCAGATCCAGTCATTCAAAATCTTTGTTTCAGCGATGTCCAAGTTCAGTGAAGCAGTGATTGAGTATATTGCCAACCTAGATAAGGCCCCGGACCCATCTGTAAAGAAAGAGATGTTTTCATCGGAGATATTTTCTGCGTATGATGTCATCTTTACTGTCTGGATACAGTCAAAAGAGCCAAAGGTAATAAACCCTGTCCAGACCAACAGATAACAGGACATGAAGACATCCTAATATTTTTATTTCAAATCCAAACCCTATGTTGTAGGTACTCATTTGAATCGTCTCGACGAGACGATTCAAATGAGTACCCACAACATTGGGTTTGATGAAAGTTTTATGGAATATTGTATTTTGAAAAGCTATCATCCCTTCTTATCTGTTGCTCAGCAGGCTATCCCTGACAAGTTCTGCTGAGCCCAGATAGCTCAGTTGGAAAATTTTTAGTCTATCAATTCATGGATTGTGAGTTTTTACCCCTTTCTACCATTTGGCAAAAATCACATCCTATCAAATTAGCACACATCTACATTTACAATAGTGTTTAACAATAGTGTACAACAGTGTTTTTGTTCTCTTGAAAAATTTGAGCGCACCAGTTGACTTGTAACTTGATAGATGAAATGTAAGCCAAAAAAGGTCAGCTAATAGATGTTCAAGGTTGTTTCCACCTACAGTTTCTTCATTAAATGATATTAAAGTATGGATAACGCCTGGAGATGAAAACAATTTATATAATTAAGTAAATTTTCAAGATATAATTACACTAATCATTTGTTTTTTTGTTGTGAATGAAAAAGGAGGTTGGTCTGCAATTAATGTGTTATTAATCAATGTTTAACCTTTGGTCGAAAATATGCTTATCAACCTAGTTGTTGTTGTTGTTGTTGTTTTATATTTAAATGTCTCTTGGACACAAAGTATTTTAGTAAACAACCACAATACAGGGCTTGATGAACTGTTGGCATTTTTTTTTTGATATGCAGTGTTTTGATGTTTTTGAATTTATTAACCCATTACCAGATGGCAAGATTTTAGACTTGTCCAAATTTAAAGATATTGCAGACAACAATATCAAGAGCTTGGAATTTTCTGGAGATTTAGTTAAGAAAACGTGGGAAATGAAGAAATTGCTTGTGACAAGCAATTTCTTCATTTTCCACAATGTTTTCCAAAGCCTTTATTTTGTTGGGCATCAGAAGACTTCACTGTCTGAAAATTGGTCAATTCAATTCCAAATAAAACTTTTTTATTATTTCACAGTTGAGACTGGCAATCGTTGAAGCTCTAGGTCACATGACACATCTGATGGCGCAAGACAAACTTGAGGAACAACTGGCGAAGATACTAGCGGGCATTCTGGGCCTGTACAAGAGACATTCTGAACCATTTCATGTTACACAGGTATGTTTAACCCATTACCGCACAGTGATGCCTTTGGACTCCTTCAAAAGAAAAGGCTTGGGAAAACATTGTGGAAAATGAAGAAATTGCTTGTCACAAGCAATTTCTTCATTTTCCACAATGTTTTCTAGCCTTAAATTGAAAGATTTTTAAAATTTCATCAACTTGAAATTGTCGTCTGCAGGATCTTTCAATTTGGACAACCCGAAAATTTTGTCGTTTCAGAAAGGGTTAATATTACCTTGGCTCCATTTTACTCTCAATCTCACAGTCTGTCACAATTTAATGTTGTTTGAAATAAGTTTTTTTGCCGCAGCCTTAGCGCAGTTGCTAGCGCATCTGCCTCTCATTTGAGAGGTCCCGGGTTCGACACCCGGCCGTGGCAAATACCCTTTCTGACAAAAATTGTCACCCACCAATGGTTTTGAAATTGTTAACCTAAGTGGGCGAGCAGCTGGAGGCTTGGTAAGGGTGTTGTGGTAGTACTGGTTTGAGAAACAACAGGAATCCATGGTTAGGTGCTCCAGCCGCAGCAATATGACCATGGCAGTTGAAAATGGAGTAAAACCCCAAAAAACTCAATTGAAATCAGTTTCAGTGCTTTAACCCTTTTCCGAACGAAAAAGTTCTAGGGCGATCCACTTCAAAAACTGTCACAAGTGACATAATGGAAGTTAAGCAAGTTAGAATTTGTGTATAATATGACATAGAAAATATTGAGACAAAAGGAGAAACTGCTGGTTATCAGCAGTTTCTTCTTTTGTCTCAATGTTTTCTTAAGCCATTTCTATTAGAGACGTCAAAACCAGGTCTTGTTTGGGAAATGGTTAATATTACCTTGGCTCCATTTTACTATCAATCTCACAGTTTGTCACAGTTTAATATTGTTTAAGATCAGGGTTTTTTTGCCGCGGCCTTAGCGCAGTTGGTAGCGCATCTGCCTCTCATTTGAGAGGTCCTGGGTTCGACACCCGGCCGCGGCAAATACCCTTCCTGACAAAAATTGTCACCCACCAATGGGTTTGAAATCGTTAACCTAAGTAGGCAAACAGCTGGAGGCTCAGTTAAGATGTTGTTGTAGTTCTGGTATGAGAAACAACAGGAATCCATGGTTAGGTGCTCCAGCCACCGCGATATGACCCTGGCAGTTGAAAATGGCGTAAAACCCCAATAAACTCAATTGAAATCAGTTTCAGTGCTTTAACTCAAGAACTTTCTGACTTAGGATCATGCAGCTTTACAGAATTATAGTCCCTTCACCCAAGAAGTGGCCTGTAAATTTATTTGTCACATACATCAAGGTAATATATATTTAACTTTATTAAGAATTTGTTACAGTGCTCTTCCTCAAGAATCTTTTAAAACCCATTACTGCACAGTGACGCCACTTGACTCCCTCACAAGAAAATGCTTGGGAAAACATTGTGGAAAATGAAGAAATTGCTTTTGACAAGCAATTTCTTCATTTCCCACAATATTTTCTACACAAAAAGACCAAAATATGTTAATTTTCATTCAGTTTTAATTGTCGTCTGCAACATCTTTGAATTTGGAGCACCCCAAAATTTTGTTGTTTGGGAAAGGGTTAATCTAGGACAGTGTAAATTTCCTTTTTGGTTTTTAGAGGCAAAGGGTACATATAAATACCTCATAATGACATTTTTATGCCCCCGATAGGGAGGCATCATAAATTTGACTTGTCCGTCCGTCCGTCCGTCTGTCTGTCCGTCTGTCCGTCCGTCATTCCGTCCAAAAACTTTAACATTGGCTATAACTTCCTTATTACTTAACATATTCACTTCATACTTTACCACAACATTCCTTGGTACATTACCTTTCTGTAGGCACATACTTTGGTGACCTTGACCCCTGGATGACCTTGACCTTGAACATAGATTGGCCATAATTTAAAATCAAAGTAGTGTCGGGGGCATTGTCATCTTACAGTGACAGCTCTTGTTATGACTGGCAATAGTCCTATTCTCTGAGACACAGCACTGATGGAGGTATTTGTCCTCTTGGAAAGATTTTTAGTAGTGTTCTACCATCCACATTTCAGGGTTTAAGTAGTGTACTGGATGCCATTTGTGAAGAAGGAAGCACCATCCTAGAGCCTCATTTAGAACATGTCTTGAACGCTCTTTTCCCTCAGGTATGCCATTGATTCATTTTTCAGACACAAAATATTACGCATTTTCCAGACATCCATTTTATCCTGTTCCAAAATGGTAAAATGTTATGGTGCTCCAATTCGAAAGTGTTTGCAGACAACAAATTTGATGTAATAAACCCTTTCCTAAACAAGACAATATTTTGATGTCCCTATTAGAAAAGGCTTGGAAAAAGTTTGAGACCAAAGAAGAAAAAAGCTGATATTCAGCATTTTATTCTTTTGCCTTAATATTTTGAATGCTCTATTGCACATAAGTCCAATCTTTATCACCATCCATTCTGTGGTTTTCATCAACTTTAAAATTATGCTTATGTGATTATCAGTGTTTTCTTCTTTTGTCTTGGTGTTTCCAAAGCCTTTTCTGTTAGGTACACCAAAACCTGAGCTTGTATGGGAAAGAGTTAATATTTTTTCCATCCCATCACCTTATTAAGAACATATTTAAAATGCATTTTTCCCTCAGGAAAATAAATTGTCTGCAATGCACTTTCCCTTTGGTAAAAAAATCTGTATCAAATAACTAAACTGCACTTTTCAAATGGATTCATAATTTTGAAAAGACAAAATTGTTAGATAAAGACATTTTCCTTGTTCTAAGAAAATTATTATACCCCCCCACAACAAAGTTATGGGGGGGGGGTATACTGGAATCAGGTTGTCCGTCTGTCTGTCCGTCCGTCCGTCCGTGGACATAATCTTGTGTCCTCTTCTCCTCCCACAGTTTTTGACCAATTTTTCTGAAATTTTATCAGGATTTTTCCTATCATATGAAGTTGTGCACCTGCAATTTTCATCTTGATCCAGTCATTAGTTTCAGAGTTATGCCACTTTGAACTTTTTATGGGGGGGGGGGGGGGGGGTAGTATTCAAAATTTACAATTTTGTTTCTGTGTTCTAACTCGAGAACCGATTGACCTAGGATCATGAAACTTTACACAGTTGTTGCCCATGACCCAAGGAGGTGCCCTATTGTTTTGGGGTCACCAAGGTCAATGGTCAAGGTCACAGTTGGGCTTTGTTTAAAATCCGTTTCCATGCTCTAAGTCAAGAACCTTTTGACCGATAGCACTTTTTCAGTGACAAGGCCCTAGTGGGGGGTATTCGTCCGCTTTGCGACAGTTCTAGTTTTGGAAGGATATACGGGAAGTTGCTGTTTGCCTGCCAAATTATGTTTGAGCTGGGATCGGGGAAAATGTCCCTTATTGTGTATGAGATACTAAATGCTCAATCTTATCAAGATCTGTTCTGTTTTCAAACAGTTTCTTCATTATTTGCAGCAACTGATAAATACAACAATAAAGACTATAAATTACATTGTGTCAATTTGTAATATACAAAATATTATTTGTTATTTGTAACTTACATTCTTGTGGTGTACGTCTCCTACTTTGCATGAGTCTTAAATTTTATCATTTGAATTTTTTTTAGACTTGTCCAATTTCAAAGATGCGGCAATTAACAATTTCAAATGAATGAAATTTTAAATATTTTGTCTTTATAAAAAGAAAACATTATTAGCTAAGAAGAAATTGCTGGTAACAATGTTTTCAAAAGCCTATATCTTGTGGGGCATCAAAAGATTCATTTTGTGGGAATAGGTTAAATACCCATTTCTTGTCTTGGTATCATAGTGTTTTTTTCTACTTTTAATGAAATCTCACCATGACAAAGCAAACTGTTGGCTTCTAAGAAAACAATGTTCAACCTTTTCCTTAGCGTCAAAAACTTTGACTGTTCCAAAGTGACAGCTTTTTGAGACACAGAATAATGGATCTTGAGATATTACTGTGTAAATTATATACTATATAAAATTATTTTGGCAAAGGAAGAAAATGCTGATTATCTACATTATCTTCTTTTGTCACAATGATTTCCGAGGCTCTTTCCATAAGATGTGGAAATTAAGGCTTGTTTGGGAAAGGGTAAAGAGGACCCACTCCTAGCCTAATTGCTGCCATTTTCACCAAATTAACCCAGAATCTTGGTCTTTTAGCATTCTATTCAGAAAATTTTCTGTAATTACCCATTTTAAACCCTTTTCTAAATGACAACATTACAGCCAGAACCAAATCCGAAAGAGGTGGATAGGGAAAATAAAGATTTGTATGTTATTACATAGGAATCTTTTAATGTAAGGGAGAATTAGTGGATATCAGCATTTACTCATTTTCCCTCGATATTTTCCATTTGTTTGCAATGTTTTGGTCGTTAAAACCAGGGATTATTTGGGAAAGAGTTAAGTAGCTTAGAGGGATGTTATTTAAATCTGTCATCTCTTTGATGCACAAAAAGAGGACATTTGAACTAAAAATTGGAAAGAATTTTTTTTTTTAAATGAAATCAACACAGAAGCATAATGGGGAATGAACTTTGTTGATATTTTGCATTGCTCTGCAGCTTGTACATGTACTTTATTGTGCACTTCAGCAGCTTGTTTAGGTCTTGATAAATGACCTGGCTAGGTGATCCAGCCACTGTGTTATGACTATAGCTGTTGAAAGTAGCATTAAACCCCATTCAATCAATCAATCTTTTTATTTCAACAAAAACATTCTCAGTTTCCCAATTTTAGCAATTGGATTAATTTGAACATTTTTTGTTACACACAATTTCACTTTCATTGATGTTTAATATGTGCACATTTATTCAAAATAGTCTGGTATGCATTTTAGATGAGATTCAATCCTTTTGCAAACAACAACATTACAACTACTAAAATTTGAAAGCTGCTGCAGAAGACAAAATTAAAAATATACTGAGAAAATATTTAGGGAAATGCAGAAAATGCCTATCATCAACATTTTCTTCTTTTCTTTTTTTTTGTATAAGGGTGCCTTTCAAAGGGACATCAAAAGCCGATATTGTATGGAAAAAGATTAGGAATTTTGTGATCAGCTAGATTGGTTAAATTGGTTAAAGTTTTTTTTTTCAATTTGATTTTCAAGAACAAGAAGAATTAATCCAATTAATTATGTGTCAATGTCTTCTAAAAGTTTTCAATTTGCACCATAATGTCTGCATTCTAGAGTCTGTTTTAATTGGAATTAATAGGACTTGCAAACCCTTTCCCGAACAACAATATACTATTCTGATTTGGAAGATGTTGCATATCATTGGTGTAAATGCAAAACCTTGTATGTCGATTTTTGCAATTTCAAAGTAAAACCTTGTTAGCCCAGTTAAGAAAATTCTTCCAGGGTTTGAGATATTTCTACTGATCAGTTTTAATGACACATTATTTGTGAACAATATTCCCAAAATTTTTGGTAAAACCTTTCAGTTTTGGAAAAGTAATTACATGTACATTTTTTTCGTTTCCCTTTAAAATTGTCCAAAAACAAGATACGAGGTTTTGCATTTACAATGACGATATGACAAAATAAGTAAAGATTGAACTCTTCAGTTGTTCTTACTCATCGCCTTTTTCTGCTGAACATAAGATTAGTTTTGCATTGTAGACATACAACAAAAACATTGAGAGAAATGTTGTTGGTTGCCATTATTTTCTCCTGCGAAACTGGAAATGATCAGGAAAATGAAGGAATGTCTAGAAACTGTGTCGGGTGTAATGTTTGGCGCAAAATTTGTCCTACTTTATGGACATTCACCACACTGATTTGGTCCTCTTTTGAACTTTGAAACTCTTTACCCTTATCAGAACAAGCCCTAATTTGACATGAAGTATCTGTGAAAAAGAGATTGGAACACATTTACAGAAAAGATAGGCAGAATATTCTCCTTTACAAGTATCTTTTTCCAACCACATTAACCCTTTCCCAAACGGTTTCCAAACGGCAAAATTTTAGGGTGAACCACTTCAGGAAACTGCTTCAAATGACAAAATGGATGTTATTGAAGATAGGATTCGTGTAAAAATGGCACAGAAAATATTGAGACAAAAGGAGAAACTGCTGGCTGTCAGCAGTTTCTTCTTTTGTTTTAATATTTTCCCAAGCCTTTTCCATTAGGGATGTCAAAACCAGGTCTTGTTTGAGAAAGGGTTAATCCTTTCTGAAGTGACTTAATTTTAGACTGGTACCAGACAACAGCCGTGCCTGAACAATTGCAGGTTATCAGCATTTGCTCCTTTAGCCTCATTGTTTTCTTTGCTATTTAATATGCATATTTTACTTTCTTAAGCTTTTATGCAATAGGACTTAATTTCTAGGCAGCTAATGTCACAGTCATAGTGTCAGTGTAGCCTCTGGTATAGTCGCTTTGGTTAGATAAACTTTAACTTGACCTATGTCTCCTGCACTATTACAGATAGAGCCTTGATCATTCACACATGGATACCTTCTGCTGAGATATTTCAGCTGGAACCATGGCCTTTGACCTTGTGACCTTGCAGTTTGACCTACTTTTAAAAATGTCTTAAATGTGGCCTATATCTCATGTACTATTACAGACAGAGCCTTGATATCTCACACAAACATACCGGTACCTACTGCCAAGACCTTTCATTTGGGAACTTGGCCTTGTGACCTAAGCCTTGGTGTTTGGTTTAGTTTTCAAAACTTTAACTGGTCTATAGATAAGGCACCCTAAGAAATAGAGCTTTGATAATTCACACATGTATACTTTCTGCCACGACATTTCATTTGGGACCATGACCTCTGACCTCATGATGTTTACCTTGGAGTTTGATATTTATTAGGGGACAAGCTCCCGTATATGGAAGCTACATTGTCTGCAGATAACTCTTGTTTCGTGCTCCAACTTAGGAAATATTTGACTCAGGAGCACCCAATTGTTGTCCTTGAGTGGAAGAGGTGCCCTTTAGTTTTGGTGTTATGAAGGTCAAAGGTAAGGGTGATATTTGCAATAGTTCTAGTTAAAATAATGAAAGCTTATATGTTCTGTGGGTAAAGATTAAAAGATGAAAATCGGTTATTTTTTCTTTACAGGTATTTGCCCCTATGGACATCAACAATCCATTAAGCATGAAGAACCATAATGAGGTACTCAGGTGTTTCCAGATTCTGGGTAATTAATTATTCATAACTCTTGTTTGTGTTTACAGGTGTTTGCTCCTATGGACATCAACAATCCATTAAGTATGAAGAATCATAATGAGGTACTCAGATGTTTCCAGATTCTCAGTAATTAATTATTTATAAATCTTGTTTGTGTTTACAGGTATTTGCCCCTATGGACATCAACAATCCATTAAGTATGAAGAACCATAATGAAGTACTCAGGTGTTTCCAGATTCTGGGTAATTAATTATTTATAACTCTTGTTTGTGTTTACAGGTGTTTGCTCCTATGGACATCAACAATCCATTAAGTATGAAGAACCATAATGAAGTACTCAGGTGTTTCCAGATTCTTGGTAATTAATTATTCATAACTCTTGTTTGTGTTTACAGGTGTTTGCTCCTATGGACATCAACAATCCATTAAGTATGAAGAACCATAATGAAGTACTCAGGTGTTTCCAGATTCTTGGTAATTAATTATTCATAACTCTTGTTTGTGTTTACAGGTATTTGCTCCTATGGACATCAACAATCCATTAAGTATGAAGAACCATAATGAAGTACTCAGGTGTTTCCAGATTCTGGGTAATTAATTATTTATAACTCTTGTTTGTGTCATGTATAAGAACTGTTACTCTACCACGCCCACTTTTTATACGCCCGTCGAAGACAGGACGTATTATGGGATCACCCGTGACGTCCGGCGTCCGGGTGTCCGGGCGTCCGGCAGCGTCCACTTCTTTGTCCGGAGCATAACTCTGTCACCTTAAGTCCGATTGACTTTAAACTTGGCAGTTATATTCTTCTCATCATTACGGAGTGCAGTGCACAAGAACCATAACTCTACCTGGCTTATTTTTTGAGTTATTGCCCTTTGTTGTTTTTCATACTTGAATCTTGTCCGGAGTATATCTCTAAAAGTATAATAGCTAGAATCATGAAACTTCATGGGTGTATAGATCTCACCAAGGGGGAGTGCAGTGTACAAGAACCATAACTCTACCTGGCTAATTTTTTGAGTTATTGCCCTTTGTTGTTTTTCATACTTGAATCTTGTCCGGAGTATATCTCTAAAAGTATAATAGCTAGGATCATGAAACTTCATGGTTGTATAGATCTCACCAAGGGGGAGTGCAGTGCACAAGAACCATAACTCTACCTAACTTATTTATTGAGTTATTGCCCTTTGTTGTTTTTCATACTTGAATCTTGTCCGGAGTATATCTCTAAAAGTATAATAGCTAGGATCATGAAACTTCATGGGTGTATAGATCTCACCAAGGGGGAGTGCAGTGCACAAGAACCATAACTCTACCTAGCTTATTTTTTGAGTTATTGCCCTTTGTTGTTTTTCATACTTGAATCTTGTCCGGAGTATATCTCTAAAAGTATAATAGCTAGGATCATGAAACTTCATGGGTGTATAGATCTCACCAAGGGGGAGTGCAGTGCACAAGAACCATAACTCTACCTGGCTTATTTTTTGAGTTATTGCCCTTTGTTGTTTTTCATACTTGAATCTTGTCCGGAGTATATCTCTAAAAGTATTATAGCTAGGATCATGAAACTTCATGGGTGTATAGATCTCACTAAGGAGGAGTGCAGTGCACTAGAATTTTAACCCTACCTAGCCTATATTTTGAGTTATTGCCCTTTGTTGTTTTCATGCTTGAATCATCCAGGGCATATCTCGAAAAGTATAATAGCTAGGACCATGAAACTTTTACCAACCCACTCCCCCTGTTGACATAAAGCAGTGTTACGGGCGTATCTTGTGACAGTTTGACACCTTGTTGAGTTATTGCCCTTTGTTGTTTGTACCCTTGCATTTTTGTCTGGACCATATCTTCTAAACCGTAAGTGCTAGCAACTTCAAACTTAGTACACTTATAGATCTCATTGTGGGGAAGTGTCTTGTAAAAGAACTGTTAGTCTGCCACACCCACTTTTTATACGCCACCGGAGGCGAACGTATATTGGTGTCATCTTCTCCGTCTGTCCATCCATCCGTCTGTCCGTCCGTCGGTCCATCCGTACGTACTACCGTCCACTTTTCTTGTCAACGCAACTCCTAAGTTTCTGGCTGGATCTTCTTGAAACTTTGTCAATGTTATTACCTCAATTGGTAGATGTGCATGAAGGAAGGATTTTATGGTTCGTCGATTTTTGCCTGAGTTATGCCCCTTAAAAACTTAGTCTCTGGGGCTTATTGAAATTGCAGCCTTGTCAACGCAACTCCTAAGTTTCTGGCTGGATCTTAATGAAACTTGGTCAATGTTATCACCTCAATTGGTAGATGTGCATGAAGGAAGGATTTTATGGTTCGTCGATTTTTGCCAGAGTTATGCCCCCTTCAATCTTAGTCTCTGGGGCTTATTGAAATTGCAGCCTTGTCAACGCAACTCCTCCTAAGATTCTGGCTGGATCTTAATGTCACTTGGTCAATGTTATCACCTCAATTAGTAGATGTGCATGTAGGAAGGATTTAATGGTTCATTGATTTTTTCCAGAGTTATGCCCCCTTAAAACTTAGTCTCTGGGGCTGATTGAAATTGCAGCCTTGTCAAAGCAACTCCTCCTAAGATTCTGACTGGATCCCAATGAAACTTGGTGGATGTTATTACTAGGGATGGCAACGGTTAAGCGGGTAACCGGTTAATCGATCGAAAGACCGATTAACCGGTTAGAAAATCGGTAACCGATTAATCAATCATCATTTTCAGAAATTGAGAAAACTGGAATTTCGTCAAAACAAGAGTTCTTAAAGCGTTATCATAAAGACGTTTCAAAACACACTGCATGCATATTTACACATCGGACAGTGGGGTATATTACTGGTCACAGTTTGACAGATTTATGCAATGACTTCAAGTGGCAGATTATCGTGATTTGCTAATTGCCGGTAATAAACCATAACACGTTGTAGGCCTGTATGGTTTGTTTTACCATGCATTTCAGAATATTTAATCAAACGAATCGAACCAATCACGTAAGATTGGAAGGGAGGTGTCGTTTCCAGCAAGTTTATTTATTTTTTTTTCTTATTTTTTTTTAAAAAAATGTCAAACTTGCCGCACAGAACACTTATTATGGCGGTGAACATTCAAATGAGTCAAGTCCGATCTTTAGCTGCGTTTAGTAACTATTACGATCAGGCATATCTCGCACACTTATCACCCGAATCGTCCCCTGTAAGCTTCACCGGGCTATGTAATATTGTCTAAGATCGCTGATCGGCGGGTAACCGGTTAACCGATCGGAAAAGTGAACGGTTAACCGGTTAGTAATTCTGCTAACCCTTGCCATCCCTAGTTATTACCTTAATTGGTAGATGTGCATGAAGTAAGGATTTTATGGTTCATTGATTTTTGCCTTAATTATGCCCCCTTCAATCTTAGTCTCTGGGGCTTAATGATATTTCAGCCTCGTGAACGCAATTCCTTCCAGGTTTTTCACTGGATATTTATAAAAACCTTTTTGTGAACACAATTTTTTACAGGTTTTTCAGTGAATATTTATAAATCCTTGTCAATGTCATTTTTTTTTGTCTCAAGTTTTATAAGTGGCGGCGTATATTGTGACCATGGCACTCTTGTTGAGTTAATGCCCTTTGTTGTTTGTACCCTTGCATTTTTGTCTGGAACATATCTTTTAAACCTTAAGTGCTAGCAACTTCAAAGTTGGTACACTTATACATCTCATTGTGCAGAACTGTCATGTACAAGAATCATTACTCTACCATGCCCACTTTTAGAGTAACTAGCAATTTTACCCGTCTCGAAATTTGACCTTTGACCTCGATGACCTTGACCTATCCGGGGCTGACCTTTGACCTGGATGACCTTGACCTATCCGGGGCTGCACTCCACCTAATCCCGTCCCGTAACCCGTAAGCAATCCCGTCCCGTAACTAAGCAATCCCGTCCCGTAACCCGTAAAAACGATAAATTTGACCTTTGACCTCGATGACCTTGACCTTTCAAAAAATGAACCCCTCAAGCTAATATCCGGGGCCGCCCTCCACCTTCCCTCCAAGTTTGGTGACGATCGGCCCAAGGACCTGGGAGGAGTAGGGGAACAAACAGACAAACAGACAAACAGACAAACAGACAAACAGACAAACGTTGCTCAAATTATAGTATGATTGTAATTGCTCTTTGTTCTTTGTACCCTTTCATTTTTGTCTGGACCATATCTTCTAAACCATAACTGGTAGCAACTTCAAACTTGGTACACTAATTGCCCTTTGTTGTAGTGAAAGCTTGTGCGGGGGCATCAAGTCACATTCTGTGACAGTTCTAGTTTAGAACTGTATTCCATAACAGAGATTTCTTTTGATGATGCCTCTTGATATTAGAAAACTTTGCAGGAAAAAGATACTTTCATATTGTAATTTCATACAATCATCTTTATATTTGTCTGTCCATGGGTCTTTCTAATGATTAAGAACTGCTAAAGTATTCTTAAGGGTTTTAATATAATTATTAATTTGACTTGTACTTATAAATCAAAGATTCCAAGTTATGCATATCAAGGTCATCTTTAAGGAAGGTTCAAATTTCTTTAAGGGTGTTGGACCTTGATCAATTCCACCAAAAAACTTATTGCTAATGACTCAACAAAAAATGAAATTCAGACGCAAGGTGAGTTTATTTGCCCCTTACCCTCAGATTGTCATTTCAAGCTTAGTTTCTATTTACAGCTCGCTCATTTTCTGGAAAGTTGACGGGAATACTTCTACAAAAGTTGGATCAGAATAATGAGAAGACTAAGATTGGAATATTGACTATCTTTAAACATCTCATCAATGCTGCAAGTGAGTGGATATTCTCATTATATTTGAGCCAGGATCTGGAAAAACGTCCCTCATAGCATTTGAGACAGCTGTGTTTCGAGATCAGACTGTGCCTAGGTGCAGTCTGACCTTGACCCATGTTACTGTCATAAGGTTGCTACAGACCATGACAAAGCTATTGGAGAACAACATGGTTCCTGATCAGACTGCGTATATATGCAGGCTGATCTGAAATCATGTTTGGCTCAAAAGCCATAAGGGACCTTTTCCAGATTCTGGCTCATTTCAATTTGGACTAAATTGACAATTTGGTTGTCAAGGAAAGGGTTTGAATTTGTCATGCCGATCATGGAATGTTTCTAGAAGAATGAGAAGACTATCATTTGAATACAGATTATCTTAAATCGTCTAATTAATGCTTCAAGTGAGTAGCCATCTATATTATAGTAATCAAATAACAATAAATTTCTGGGACAGTAATTACCAGCATTTCTAAATCAATTATCTTAAGCTATAAAAAATAAGCCATCCAATCCAAATATAAAAGTACATTTGTTTGGCTGACGCACACATCTCACCCAATTGGATGGACTTTTGTGTAATATTAAAGGTAGTGTTGGAATTAGACTGGTTGGTGAATACCACCCCTCCCCTAATAACCTTATAATTCTGCATTAAATACCATCAATTCACAACAGAAAAGTTCTTGTGCATGTTAATTAGCATTTAACAAAAAATTCGCTATTCATTACAGCTGCGTCCATGGAGGACAAGAGAGAAGTGGTTCTGTCAGGACTGAAGAGTACAACACAGGAACATAGCAATAAGGTAAATACACTGGTAAATTGTTTTTAAATTATACCTTATTTTGATAACCCTTGCTGAGTAGAAATTTACTCCCTTTTGAGGAACCATTATGTACAAAAACCTTTATTTTATTATACCCCCACAAACGAAGTTTGGAGGGGGTATACTGGAATCAGCCTGTCGGTCCAGTGGTTGGTTGGTTGGGTGGTTTGTTTGTTTGTCTGTTGGTCTGTCTCCAAAACTTTGTCCGGACAACTCCTCCTTCACTTGTTGACCGATTTAGTTCATACTTGGCACAAGTGTTCATTGTCACCTGTAGATGTGCAAGACGCAAATTTCACGAAAATCGGACCGATACTTTCTGAGTTATGGCCCCTGATTTGACCAAAAAATGCTTGTCCGGATAACTCCTCCTACACTTGTGGACCGATTTAGTTCATACTTGGCACAAGTGTTCATTGTCACCTGTAGATGTGCAAGACGCAAATTTCACGAAAATCGGACCGATACTTTCTGAGTTATGGCCCCTGATTTGACCAAAAAATGCTTGTCCGGATAACTCCTCCTACACTTGTGGACCGATTTAGTTCATACTTGGCACAAGTGTTCATTGTCACCTGTAGATTTGCAAGACGCAAGTTTCACGGAAATCGGACCGATACTTTTTGAGTTATGGCCCCTGATTTGACCCAAAAATGCTTGTCCGGCTAACTCCTACAGTTACTGTCCGATTTGCTTCATACTTGGCACAGGTGTGCATTAGGACCTGTAGATTTGCAAGACGCAAATTTCACGGAAATCGGACTGATACTTTCTGAGTTATGGCCCCTGATTTGACCCAAAAATGCTTGTCCGGCCAACTCCTCCTACAGTTACTGTCCGATTTGCTTCATACTTGGCACAGGTGTGCATTAGGACCTGTAGATTTGCAAGACGCAAATTTCACGGAAATCGGACCGATACTTTCTGAGTTATGGCCCCTGATTTGACCAAAAAATGCTTGTCCAGATAACTCCTCCTACACTTGTGGACCGATTTAGTTCATACTTGGCACAAGTGTTCATTGTCACCTGTAGATGTGCAAGACGCAAATTTTACGGAAATCGGACTGATACTTTTTGAGTTATGGCCCCTGATTTGACCCAAAAATGCTTGTCCGGCCAACTTCTCCTACAGTTACTGTCCGATTTGCTTCATACTTGGCACAGGTGTGCATTAGGACCTGTAGATTTGCAAGACACATATTTCTTGAAAATCGGACCGATACTTTCTGAGTTATGGCCCCTGATTTGACAAAAAAATGCTTGTCCGGAAAACTCCTCCTACAGTTACTGTCCAATTTGCTTCATACTTGGCACAGGTGTGCATTAGGACCTGTAGATGTGCATGACGCAAATTTCAGGGAAATCTGACATTTACTTTCTCTGTTTTGGCCCTTGATTTTACCAAAAAATGCTTGTCCGGACAACTCCTCCTTTAGTTACTGTCCGATTTGCTTCATACTTGGCACAGGTGTGCATTAACTTCTGTAGATGTGCAAGACACACATTTCATGAAAATCAGACCAACACTCTCTGATTTATTGCCCCTGATTTGACAAAAATGCTTGTCCGGACAATTCCTCCTACAGTTACTGAACGATTTGTTTCATACTTGGCACAGGTATGCATTAGGACCTGTATATATGCAAGATGCAAAATTCATGGAAATCACACCGATACTTTCTGTGTTATTGCCCCTGATTGGACCAAATTTCAAGAAAATCGGATTGACAATTTCTGAGTATGGCTCCTCATTCAACAAAAACGCTTGTCCGAACAAAGGTGGTGGCGGGGGTATTTTTATCACCTTCAGTGATAGATTTCTAGTTATTTATGTGATAATTTATAATTATGTTAGAAAAATCATCTGTAGAAAACTATGCCTTTTTAGCCAAGGTTATTATATCTTTAACATGAACAATGTTTTCTCTTCACACAGGTTAAGAAAGCCATGGGAATGGTTGTCATGGGAATGGGTCATCAAAGTTACTTATAGTTAGTGGACTGGACATATGATGTATTTTGGGCCTTTATACTTTGTTTCTTCGACCATAGCTTGGTTGATAGTGCATTAGACTCTCAATTCTAAGGTCCCGGGTGTAATCCCTGGCTGCAGCAAAAAGTATTTCTGACATCAGTCTCCCACCAATTGTTGAGTAATTGTAAACCTTTGTGAGCAAGCAGCTGGGGGCTCAATAAGGATGTTGTGGTAGCACTGGTTAGAAAAATGACAGGTATCCAGGGTTAGGTGCTCCAGCTTCCACTATATGACCATAGCAGTTGAAAGTAGCATTAAACTACATTCCATAAATCCATTTATGTTTTGTTATACAGGTTAAGAAAGCCATGGCGATGGTTGTCGTGGCAATGGGTCACCATAGTTACCTAGAGTTAGAGGGTGGTTCACAGATGATAGAGTTTATTGTTTATCTATACTATTGTTTTGTTATACAGGTTAAAAAAGCCATGGCGATGGTTGTCGTGGCGATGGGTCACCATAGTTACCTAGAGTTAGAGGGTGGTTCACAGATGATAGAGTTTATTGTTTATCTATACTATTGTTTTGTTATATAGGTTAAGAAAGCCATGGCAATGGTTGTCGTGGCGATGGGTCACCATAGTTACCTAGAGTTAGAGGGAGGTTCACAGATGATAGAGTTTATAGTGGCTCAGTGTGCACTACAGGATGACCCTCCTGTAAGTATTTGTAGAATTGTTTCATACTTTATATTTTTCTGAGAGGAAAAGGGGAGATATTAAAAAAAACAAACTTACATTTGGATGCATGAGAAGAAATACTGAAAAGGCAAAAAATTGGTTCCAAGCTACATATAGAAGTTCATTGCTTCAAGATTTTATTCTGTTATGACAATGTCTCTGACTAAGAGCATTATGTAGCTTACTTTGATTCTTTCCTCTAATGAGAAAAATGATAAACCTATACTTTCAGCTCAAAGGTTTATGTATCTCAAATGGATATGTATCATGATAGTTGGTGATGTTATACGAATGAAAGGTTGAATATAAATGTACATAAATTTCACTTTTGCCAACAAAAAGCTTAATATTGAAAGAACAGACAACAAAAAGACAACAAAAAATATGTATTTGGAGATAAATTTTAAATGTAACCCTCACTAATTTTTCAGGGAGCCAAGCGACCGCCCGATCCAGAGTATGTGACCAACAAACAACTGAGACACATGTGTGATAATGTGCTACAACTTCTTACTAACACTGTGGAAGGCATGGAATCGGTAAGTTTTATTAACGCATAGCACAGAAAAATTTAAGGCCTCCATACACATTCTCTGAAAGAAGTTGTGGTACTAAATTGTAGGGAGTACAGAAAAAAATGTTATTTTGTTTATCTTTCAATTTTTTCATTGGCCATCCATTGATAAATGTTTATAATAAATTACAGAAAAAGTACACTAAAATTACTCAAGTTGTTTGTGATTGTATTTAAAAAAAGGGATAATGAATTTTCAAAGCCTTTGTTGTAGGTACTCATTAGAATCATTTTGAACACACATAGAAATTGGATTCGAAATAACACATTTAGATTTACTTTACACCCATATCTTTTGCTCTGTGTTGTAGGTACTGTGGCCTTTCCTATTAGAACTGTTTATACCAGAGAAATATACAGAAGCTACCGGAGTTGTCTGCGGCTGTTTGTCTACCCTGGCCAATAAAAAACGGGAAGAAAATGCGGACGATTTTGAACTGGACTATGAAACACAGGGTTGGTGGTGTTTTTGTCTTATAAAATGTTATACATTGTAATTCAAAACTGCTGTGGTTAAGGTGTCCTTGGTCTTAAACCTTTTCCATGAAAGACCTGAGGCGCGTTCTTTAGAGTGAGTTTTTTAGCTCACCTGAGCACGAAGTGCTCAAGGTGAGCTATTGTGGTCGCTTTTTGTCCGTCGGCGTCTGTCCGTCTGTCCATCTGTCCGTCTGTCCGTCTGTCCGTCCGTCTGTCCACAATTTGTTGTTACCACTCTAGCACCCACAAATATTGACCAATCTTAATCAAACTTGGTCAAAACATGTATGACCATAAGTTCTCGAATGAGTTCGATTTTGAGTCAGATCGGACCAGGAAGTCTAGAGTTATGTGCCCTTGAACGTCAAAAATGACTAGTTTTGACTTTGTTACCAGTCTAGCATCTACAAATATTGACCAATCTTAACCAAACTCTGTCAAAACATGTATGAGGATAAGTTCTTGGATTAGTTTGATTTTGGGTCAGATCGGATCAGGAAGTCCGGAGTTATGCGCCCTTGAATATCAAAAATCGCTAGTTTTTGACTTTGTTACCACTCTAGCATTTACAAATATTGACCAATCTTAACCAAACTTTGTCAAAACATGTATGACGATAAGTTCTTGGATGAGTTTGATTTTGGGTCAGATGGGATCAGGAAGTCTGGAGTTATGCGCCCTTGAATATCAAAAATCGCTAGTTTTTGACTTTGTTACCACTCTAGCATCTACAAATATTGATCAATCTTGACCAAACTTGGTCAAAACATGTATGACAATAAGTTCTTGGACGAGTTTGATTTTGGATCAGATCAGATCAGGAAGTACGGAGTTATGCGCCCTTCAATATCAAAAATCGCTAGTTTTTGACTTTGTTACCACTCTAGCATCTACAAATATTGACCAATCTTGACCAAACTTGGCTAGAATGTTGGTAACCATACAATAATGAATGAGTTCGATTTTCAGTGTCCATGAAGTAGGTAATCTGGAGTTATGTGCCCTTGAATTTGACAAATTTGCCATTTTCGACTTTGTTTACACTTTAGCATCTACATTTATTGACCAATAAAGACAAAACTTGGCAACAATGATGGTAACCATAAGATGCTGAATGAGTTAAATTTTCAGCTTGATCGGACCAAAAAACCAGAGTTATTAGCCCTTGAATTTCACAAAATTGCTTTTTTCCACTTTATTTTCACTCTAAAAAAGCACAAATATTGATCAATCAAGACACATTTGGTCACAATTTAGGTGACCATGAGATCTTATATGTTTTCATTTTTCATATTGATCAGACTAGAAAAAACAGAGTTTTGTGCCCTTGATGGTGACAAAATTACCGATTTCGTTGTTAATTTCACTCAAACAGTAATTAATAAATATTGACCAATCAAAAAACAACTTGGACATAAGGTTGATGAGAATATCTTTATCAGAACAGAGTTATGTGCCCTGGATTATGACAAAATAGATGTTTTTTATCGACTTGGTTTTCACTTTAACAGCCACAAATATTGATTATTAAAGATTAAGAATGCTGTTTTCAGCTGGATCATAATCTTGCATCTTAAATTTCGTGTTCTTGTCTTAGAGATACCTAGGTCATGTAAAAGGTGGGTCTTGTTCTGCATGGAGAAAGTTTCAAACTTCTATCAGGTGAGCGATCCAGGGCCATCTTGGCCCTCTTGTTTGAGATATCTTGAGATTTCTTAAGATGTTTTAGGATAAAGCGTTCTTTAGAGCAAGATTTTTAAGATGTCAAATGGGAGGCGCCATTACCCAATACTTTGTGCGGAAACCCTCGGTTAACTCTGTAGAAACAATATAAGAGAGAATTGACTGAGCTGCTCCAAATGCTCGATGGTTCCATGGTAATGCTCCATACTTCATACAAATGACATCATCATGATGTCATTTGTATGAAGTATTGAGCATTTGGAACATCTCAGTCATAATCTAGGTCTTAATAACGCTATATATAAAACATCTTAAGAAATTTTTAAAAATCTTGCTCTAAAGAACGCGCCTCTGGTTTTGACCTCCCTTATAGAATAGGCTTGAGAAAACATTGAGACAAAAGAAGAAAATGCTGATAACCAGCATTTTCTCCTTTTGATTCAATATTTTCTTGGCTATTTTGTCTCTTTCTATTAACATTTATGTTGTCCTTTGCAGCAGCTTTTGAATTGGAACACCCTAAATTTTTGTTGTTTGGAAATGGTAAAGCTTTCTCAAACACCGGAATAAGAGACTGGATCATATTCTAAGCTGTTCAGACGACATTATATAAATAATTTCAAAAGATGGAAAATATTGAGGAAAAAAGAACAATGCTTTCTTTCATAATGGTTAAAACTTGAGAAACTGTAAAAACTGAACTTTGATAACGTATTGTTACATTATAACCATAGATTTTATAATTATGAATCTTTTGACCTTTTACGGCTAAAATTGATATTGTGGTTACTTTGAAATGTGAGGTTTTTGTAATTTACAGATACATGAAAGACATCTTTCCATCCTTTGATTTATATGAAAAGTAGCTGGAATTTTGATAATTGTTGGTTTAACCCTGTCCCAAAATAGACCGGGTTTCATATCTCTATTAGAAATGGCTTGGGAAAACATTGAGACAAAAGAAGAAACTGCTGATGACCAGCAGTTTCTCCTTTTGTCTTAATATTTTCTGTACTATCTTATATACAAATTCTATCTCTGACAGCATACCTTTTTTCGTCTGCTGCAGCTTTTGAATTGGATCATCTTAGTAGTGTGCTGTTTGAATAAGGGTTAAATTATCATTATTGATATTGTTATTATGGTTATTATATTTGATTACAGCCAATCTACCAAAGCCTACAGCGATGATAGCCAGATTAATGGTATGTCGACCACTAACCCATTACCACATGGCAAAATTTTAGCCTCATACAAATTCAAAGATTTTGCAGATGACAATGTCAAATATACAATATTCAAAACTTTTTGGGTACAAAACATTGTGGGAAATGAAGAAATTGCTTGTCACAATCAATTTCTTCATTTTCCACAATGTTTTCCAGAGCCATTTTCTTTTGGGCAGTAAAAAAGAATCAATGTGTGGAATGGGTTATTTGTGATGATAAAAGCTTGTTGTTTCTTTAGATAATTGTTTTGCAATTCTGCATTTTTTACAAATGTCAATTTTGGTCTTGTTTTTGGCCATGTCCTTATCACAGTAAGGAGCTCAAAATAAAACTGAGCATTGACAAAAGACTTTTAAAATCTGACTGTCTTTTATCAGGGTCATTTTCAAGGCCAAATGATTTATGTTATAGAATAAACACTCTTTTTAACGGCATTGCTTTCACAAAAAGACCACTCGTTTTATAGAAAAGATTACCTTTGTTCAAACAGATAGGGGTAAACTTGGAATAGGATTTTTGGTAAATGAACTTTTTATGCCCACGTATCGAAAGATCGGGGGCATATTATTTTACTCATGTCTGTCTGTCCATCCGTCTGTCTGTCCGAAAACTTAACAAACTTGACATTTGCCTTTTCTCCAAAAGTATTCAACATTCAAAGCTCAAATTATGTATGTGACTTTCTTTCAATGATATCTATCTGTTCCGTGCAATATGACCTTCCTTAAGGACATCTATTAACCCTTATCAACCCTGTACATGAAAAATGACCATTTTGGGGACATTTGTGTTTCACTAAAACATCTTGTTGAATCTATCTTTTATTAAGGTCAATTTCATCTTTCACTTCAATGCCGAATTATTCAATGAGATGTTCTAGACCATATTCTATAAATAATGTGTGTACAAAAAATTTGTCATGGGAAAAGGGGGCTTAATGTATGATAGTTTTTATTTTGAGACAAACACTTATTCGGGGAGCATAATCCGTCTATGACGGCTCTTGTCTACTTTTGATATCATTTATTTTGTCTTCTGCAGTTCCTTTCATATGGGAATGGTCTAAAATTTTGTTGTTCCTGGTTTGGAAAATGGTTGCTATATTGCAGACATTGGCTGGTCGTCCACAAAATGGTAGAAATCGTGTTGTGAACGTACTTAACTTGATGAAGGGTCTCTCTCCTAACTTACACGATAACTTGGTGGAACTATGGGATATAGTCATTCCGAAACTAATACAGTATTTAGAAGGTAAAAAACATTTTGTACAAGTTAAGCCTTGTCTATTTTAACCCTAGTCCTGCTGAGTTTTATTTTGTTTTGAACAAATTGCCAGTACAAGAGACATTTTAATTAGTTTTTACCACTATAATTGAGTAGAAAGCAGTTAGTATATACTAAGATCAGACTGCACATCTGTTTAGGCTGATCTTAGTCTATACTGCTTGCTAAAGCTGTGTTCACAAGAGGAAATTGACAAAGTGTTTTGCAGTTAATGATGGGTTGAAGTTATAAGATTTCTGAAAAAAGGGATGACTATTTGTTTATTTATTGTAATACAGATCCTGAGAAGCAGGAGAACTGGTCACAAAAAAGCTGGGAGGACTTGTTGTGTAAAATGTTGTCTAAATCCCTCGATGTTGTCGATCATGAAGAATGGATCGCTGAACTGGGAGAGGCTTTTGGAGATCAGATAACACTCTATCCTAAATATGCAGAGGAAAAGGTAGTCAATTACATGTTGATCTCACATACCATGTGCACCCTTATTGTGTGTCCCAGCTCATAAATATTAATATGAAATATATTGCGGTCTCTAAGTTAGACATTAGGTCAAAATAATGTAATGAAATTCACATTGTGGTACCCTTAGATCGATATTGTTATCATATAAAGAGCAATACTAGTATTCAATTGTTAGAGTATGGCACAAGCCAGTTATTTGTTTGGGAAAAAATCTCCCCATTTGAGATGATTGTCTTATATTGAACACACACTGTGTCCAAATTTTTGAATTATCAGAAAATGATCTGAATTCTTAAAAAAAAAAAAATACCGTTTTGATATCAAATTTAAATAGAAAAAATCTAGCTACTCAACCAGAATTTCTTTTAGTGTGAAATTTTTGTTTTACACAATAACATAGCTACGATTTTTCCACTTTTTCAGAATTTCCTGTACAAGTGTATTGGTATAATAATGAGAAAATCCACCAAGAAAGACTTTGTTAACAAGATGTTAGACCTGATATTTAGTACAGTCAAACATACAGACCAAATTGAGAGAGAGGTAATACATTTATAACAAAATTAGTTAAATAATCCAGTACAGCACAGTGACACCTTTTAACGCTCCCAATAGAGAAGGCTTAGGAAAACATTGTGGAAAAGGAAGAAATTGCCTGTCATAAGCAATTTCTTCATTTCCCACATTGTGTTCTTGTCAGAAAGACCCCAAAATGTAATATTTTATTCATTTGAAATTGTTGTCTGCAATGTCTTTGAATTTGCTTAAGTCCCAAGTTTTGCAGTCTGGTAATGTGTTTAAAGCAGTTTTGTGTCTTGTAATATGTGATATATTAATGAATTAATTCATTCATTCCATAATGGCAAAAAAATTAAACTATTTCAATTTAAAATCTGCTGCAAACCATAGAGTTAATGTTGAAAAGATAGGATTTGTCAATAATTTTAATACATAAAAGATTTGTCTACAATAGAACACAGAAAATATATTTATGCAAAAAGGTGAAAATGTTTGTTATCAAAATTTCTTCTTAAGCCTCAATGTTTTCTTGAGCAATTTTGATTCAGGACATCAAAAATAGACCTTGTTTGTGAAATGGTTGACCCATTGCCACATAATGACACTTTTTGATGTACCACAAGAAAACAGTTTATAAAACATTGTAGAAAATGAAGAAATTGCTTGTGACAAGCAATTTCTTCATTTCTCACAATCTTTTCTACCAGAAAAGACAAAGATCTACTTGAAATTGTTTTCTGGGGCCTGTTTGAGTTTTGATATGAAGCCTAAACGTTTGTCATATGCTAAAGGTCAAAGGTTTCAGGACATCAAAACTAGGTCTTGTTAAACTTTGTGAATGGGATTTAAGGTTACAAATGATTATATAGACTACTCATTATTCTAGGGGTGTGCTGTATCATTTGGTTTCTGTGCCACGTCACATCTGGATGCTGTACTCACCAAACTAGAGACAGTCACAAAAACAGACATGTCACAGAAAAAATCAGGCATGTTTAGTTTTATGAAGGTAGGACTCTATGATTTATGAATGATATATTCAATTTAATTTTGATGTAGAAAATATTAATGGGAAAGAAAAAATTTGTATTTGTTAGCCTGTATTAAGGCCAGAATTTTGTTACATATTGCCACTTCTTTCTATATTCTTATTTCTGTATTTGCATATGATAGACAGTGAATCGGAAGTAATAAAGGACAAAGGCCACATTTTATGCTATATTTGGTTTGCTGTTCTGTATTAAGGCCACTGCAATGTTATGTCATGGTTTGTTACCATATCTAAGGCCACATTGATGTTATGGTTGTGTGGTCTAGTTATAAGGTCACAATGATATTATGTTATTGTTTTATTAGCCAGAAACAAGGTGACTGTTATGTTATGGTTTTGTGGCCCTGTATCCCCATAACTCTGTATTTTAGGGTGACAGTAAATCAGAAGCAGACATTGAGCGTATTAAGGCTACAGTTATGTTATGTTATGGATTTATGGCCCTGTATTGACCATATCTCTGTATTTTAGGGTGACAGTAAATCAGAAGCAGACATTGAGCATATTAAGGCCACAGTTATGTTATGTTATGGTTTTGTGGCCCTGTATTCACCATAACTCTGTATTTCAGGGTGACAGTAAATCAGAAGATGATATAGAGCGTATTAAGGCCACAGTTATGTTATGGTTTTGTGGCCCTGTATTCACCATAACTCTGTATTTTAGGGAGACAGTAAATCAGAAGCTGACATTGAGCGTATTAAGGCCACAGTTATGTTATGTTATGTTTTTGTGGCCCTGTATTCATCATAACTCTGTATTTCAGGGTGACGGTAAATCAGAAGCAGACATTGAGCGTATTAAGGCCACAGTTATGTTATCATATGGTTTTGTGGCCCTGTATTCATCATAACTCTGTAATTCAGGGAGACAGTAAATCAGAAGTTGACATTGAGCGTATTAAGGCCACAGTTATGTTATGTTATGGTTTTGTGGCCCTGTATTCACCATTACTCTGTATTTTAGGGTGACAGTAAACCAGAAGCTGACATTGAGGGTATTAAGGCCACAGTTATGTTATGTTATGGTTTTGTGGCCCTGTATTCACCATAACTCTGTATTTTAGGGTGACAGTAAATCAGATGCTGATATAGAGCGTATTAAGGCCACAGTTATGTTATGTTATGGTTTTGTAGCCCTGTATTCACCATAACTCTGTATTTTAGGGTGACAGTAAATCAGAAGCAGACATAGAGCGTATTAAGGCCACAGTTATGTTATGTTATGGTTTTGTGGCCCTGTATTCACCATAACTCTGTATTTTAGGGTCACAGTAAATCGAAGCTTATATAGAGCGTATTAAGGCCACAGTTATGTTATGTTATGGTTTTGTGGCCCTGTATTCACCATAACTTTGTATTGTAGGGTGACAGTAAATCAGAAGCTGACATTGAGCGTATTAAGGCTACAGTTATGTTATGTTATGGTTTTGTGGCCCTGTATTCTCCTCCATCTCTCATCATCTCCAGAATGGAGGCCACCATCCTCAGATCTCTCACACCACACTTTGCTAATGTCAAGGTAAGCCTAGTTGATAATTATCTCTTTCGTAAATAAGACAAATTTTTATGTAACGTAGAAACAAGGTTTAGAAAATATTGAGACATAAGAAGAAAATGATGAAACATGCATTTCATTGCCGCCGGTTTTCCATTTGAGGTAGTCTAAACGCTTTATCGGTGTGTAAAGTGAAAATAACCTTTACATAATAACTTTATAGAGGAATAATAGTGATAAATAATTTGATTATTCAGACATTTCCCGCAAGACTATGATAACTGATTGTTTGATAAATATAGCTTTAATGATGACAACTCTTTCCAAATTTTAAACATTTTATTCAAAATTATTGTAAAAAGGTTACAAAAACTGGTGGCAAAACAACTAGAAAATACATTACAAAGCGGATATTGGTAATGTATGGAATATACATAATATTGTTATTATTAAGCCTCTCATGTATTTCATAAACAAAACCTTGTTAACATTTTAATTGATCTTTGCATGAATGTTTTTCTAATTATTTATTTGTCTTTTGGTGTAGATTTCTGGGAGACTGATTGCTGGCTTTCAATTCTGTATTTATGTTCTCCTTTTACTAGAACATGTGTAAAATACAATATTTTTCACTATTTTGTTTGTGTATTCTTTAATAATTACTTGTTTTGAGTTAGTATACTATAACAGCTTACCAGTATGTGACTACTGGGTACATGTGATCAAGATCAAAATTAGAATTTCAACCCTCGCTATATTATATTAACAAAATAGATTCTTTTTGCTTGGACTCCTTGATCTATTTTACTATGTTTCCAGTGTTTTAACATTTTATTATCTTCTAATTACTGATGACAAGACTAAAGTTACCTTACAAGGTCAAGTTCAAATGTCAACATTATACCAAAAACTTAGACATTTTGACGTAAATGTTATATAAACATATTGTTGTTAAATTTGTATACATACTATATTTAATCAGAAAGAAAGGCAACTTCCAGATCAAGATTATCGAAATATACTTTGTCTGTAAAATTGCAATGTTTTTGACTTATTAAATTTCTGATAAATTTTTGAAAACATTTTTTGATTTTTTATGCAACAAGGCTTAATTTTACAAAATCTTAAATCTTTAAGTATGGTGTTAAGTGAAGATACTTTTGTTATTGGTACTCATGTATGATTAGCATATGGATTTGTTTATCGAAGATCAGTGTACATCAACATAATTATAGAAAGTACATTTACAGCAATATTTCATTCTATTTCTATGCCCAGGAACATACAATTTCTGTCATATATGTCTGTTTCTCTGTTTGTTTGAATAAGTTTAACTTTGGATTTAATACATGCACTTGTGAAACAGACGGTGTTGATTGGGAACAGCCAGTTGATGTTCTTTTAAACAATTTTAGCGCAGACACCAAGAATGAAAGTGATAATGAAAGTGACAGTGACTGTGAAACAAATGAAAGTGTGACTGTACCTACCACAGCAGAAGCTTGTGGATTGATTTCAAAGCTAAAACTGTATGCAAAACACAATGGTCATGCTGAGTTGCTCAATCTTGCAACTCAAATTGATGATGTAATGTTGGACTTGGCAGTGAAGAAACCAAAACAAACCAAACTCAGTCAGTTCTTTGAAAAAAGAACAGCATAAATCATGTGATAAATTTTGTGATAAACTGTTTTAATTTTATTACATTATTGCTAAAATAATATTAGAAACACATGTATATCATTCGAACAATGTTTAATATATTAAAGAGAACTAACAAAGTATAGCTAAACTATTGTTAGACACATCAATCAAACAATGATCAATAGAGTTTAAATGTGTGGCAGAAATGGACCGTGTATTAGCAGAAAATCCCAGAGGATGTGGTAACAGAAAGATTCCAGGAGAATAGTATACTAGCAAGGAACTAGGCCACGACTCCACAGTAATATTTAAAGTCCAAGTCTACCGCTCCATGGAAGACACCTCTCATGGAGATGGCCAAGCGTTAGACAACCAATCACTGGCCGGGTAGCTCAAACCAAACCAACAGGGCCCAATCCCTGTGTACAACCTGTCGTTCAGCGTTAGACAACCAATCACTGAACAACCACCTTGGTACAGCGTTAGACAACCAATCACTGAACCAAAACAACCAACCTGGTACAGCGTTAGACAACCAATCACTGAACCAACCAAATACCATATACATGTATATGTATGCAAATTGGATCAGTCAAAGCAAATATCATATACATGTATAGGTGCGCAAAGTGGATCGGTCAACTGGCCAGTTCCTATTTTTGCAACTGATGCTAAACTTTATTATACACTTTTGATACTGAACAGACACAAATACTATATTCCTCTGGAATCCTCCGCCACATCAAATTTATTTATGGAATTTTCCGCTTACATGGTCAAGAAGATTTATAAATTATAGCATCCCATACTTTTCCAGAAACAACTTAATACTTAGCTTTTATAAACAACAATCATAGACCAGTCACCTACTAGCCCTTCATTCAAGATGCACATCAATCACATTATGTGACACTTAAATTTGAAAATAAGATCAGACTTTATTGGCGTAGCAAACCACAAATACTGGATCTAAGCCTTCTGTGTACTTCTAAACAAATGAAACCACATCATTACTGTACCAATATAATACCTATATTAGGTGTTACAGCACTTGAAACCTTAACAGTATATAGAATTGTGTAAGTGATAAGGAAAGCAAATCGCGAAGACAGCCTTCTCAAGCTGTAGATATAGTAATTGAACGATCCGCAAGAAACAATTTGTGTAGTTCAAGTCAGTCTGTTTTAATAGTTAAAAGCAGGTTCGGCTGGATCGATTGTGACTCCGGTTTGTGTGATAACTCCTAGGTCCCTCTGTATAACTGCAATAAAGGAAAAGAAGCTTAAAAAAAAAAAAAAACTGAAACAGATTGGTCAGATTATGTTAACCTGGAAATAAATTAACAATATGAAATAACAATAAGGGTGGGAGGGCGGGAAATTTAGAAAAATTGTGCAGATGAAAAGATTTTCGCGGGTTGTCTGCTATATTTCGGCTGTAAGTGAAAATTACGGAACACCGTTTCCGGTTAGGCTGGAAACCAAATTGACTCTTCAAACTTTAAATGGGCGAATCATCAAGTAAAGGAAAACGATAATTATTTTAGCTTGTAATAAATCGATCTATTCTGTATAAATAGATCTTGTTATTACATTATGGCTAAAATAATATTAGAAACACATGTATATCATTCGAACAATGTTTAATATATTAAAGAGAACTAACAAAGTATAGCTAAACTATTGTTAGACACATCAATCAAACAATGATCAATAGAGTTTAAATGTGTGGCAGAAATGGACCGTGTATTAGCAGAAAATCCCAGAGGATGTGGTAACAGAAAGATTCCAGGAGAATAGTATACTAGCAAGGAACTAGGCCACGACTCCACAGTAATATTTAAAGTCCAAGTCTACCGCTCCATGGAAGACACCTCTCATGGGGATGGCCAAGCGTTAGACCACCAATCACTGGCCGGGTAGCTCAAACCAAACCAACAGGGCCCAATCCCTGTGTACAACCTGTCGTTCAGCGTTAGACAACCAATCACTGAACAACCACCTTGGTACAGCGTTAGACAACCAATCACTGAACCAAAACAACCAACCTGGTACAGCGTTAGACAACCAATCACTGAACCAACCAAATACCATATACATGTATATGTATGCAAATTGGATCAGTCAAAGCAAATATCATATACATGTATAGGTGCGCAAAGTGGATCGGTCAACTGGCCAGTTCCTATTTTTGCAACTGATACTAAACTTTATCATACACTTTTGATATTGAACAGACACAAATACTATATTCCTCTGGAATCCTCCGCCACATCAAATTTATTTCTGGAATTTTCCGCCACAGGAACTCTGTTCGCCCCACACAAAATTCCAGCAACTTCAATTTAAAGCAATCTGTAACAAATATAGCCCAAATTTATAGTACGCCTCAGGTAGGGCCCGAACCTGCAAAAGCAGTGTTAAAATGCGCATGCTCTACAACACAATGTGGCTTTCACACAATTCACCAGCCTCAACCATAGAGACTCACACACCAAGTTAATCATGAAGGGTCATTCCAGCAGCCTCAACATGCTACTCGTTATTTGATATTTTATCCAGCCAACTAGTTAACAATTTCTCAATACTCCATTCTAGATTCCATGCCATTCTCCAGACAACCACCGAGTATGACAGTGTATTAACTCATTACCCCCATCCATAACTAAAATAAAATACTTTACCGGAGCTGAAATTCATTAATTTTATTACTTTATTAGTGATGCACATAGCTTTTTAATCTGTCACATACCACTTAGTTATTGATGGTAAAAATACAATTATTATATTTACTCTAAATTGAAAGTAAGTGTGTGTCAACCTGGCAGGGAATTAAACGCCTGTTAACTCTTTGAAGGCCGCAAGGCAAACCTTGACAACACCAACACTATTGATCCTGTAGATGTTTAAATAATTTGTATTTTATATTAACTGTACTTGTCAACTTGCAACATAGAAGCTGTAACAGATAGAAGTACTAATTAGGAACTAAAGAATAAAAAGAATGGCTGCAAATAGCTACACTCTAATCTCTTGTCAAATAGAATGATTAATCACGGTGGGGATTGTGCATGATGGGATGGATAACGAATTTGGAGTATACGGACAAATTTTGCCTCGCTTCAGGTAAGAAATTGAGCAATAATTTTCTTATTTCTGCTCCAATTTTCAAGCGGTTTGTTGCATGTACCCCGCATTAGTGAGCTCTTTCCTCGGATATATGACTTGTTTGTAGAATCTTTGTACTTTGTCCAAAAATTGATCCCAACCGACCAGAAAAACGACAAAAAATTCAGGCCCCTTTTCTAGTCGGTTGGGATCGGTTTTTGAGAAAAGTACTGGGAAGTTCCAGATAAATAATACATCTGAGAAAAGGGCTCAGTAAGACGGAGTACATGCAACAAACCGCATGAAAATTGACGCAGAAATAAGAAAGTTATTGCACAAATTCTTACCTGAAGCGTGGTTAATTTGGCCGTAGTCGTTACCATTTCGCTTTCTGGTCGGTTGGGACAATATTTTGGAAAAAGTATCATGAGTTATCTAATATGTCATACATCCGATGAAAGAGCTCGATAAGGCAGGGTACATGCAGCAAACCGCTTGAAAATTGATACAGAAATAACAGAGTTATTGCAAAATGTCTTACCTGAAGCGAGGCGAGTTGGCATCAAATTTTGTGCAAAAAATAGACTGAGTTAAACCGTTATGTTTGGATAAACCGTCGGTGTTGTTATAACATCTCGTAACTACGGTTTGATTCAAGCCGTAGTTACGAGATTTTATAACAAGACCAACGAAATACTATTTATTTGTCCGAAATTACGTCACGGTTTACTTGATAAAATCGTTCCCTATTGTCGGTAGTCGTTATCCATCCCATCATGCACAATCCCCACCGTGTTAATGCATAGTATGTCAACGTCACCATTCCTTGTTGCTAAAGTTTCACTGATCTAACGGAAGACTACTTATCGCCAAAGTACCGCCCAGTATAGTATCATAATTTTTTGGTAATAAAGGTCTCCTGCACCTGAAATAAACAGAACATTATGGAAAATTTTTTAACAAACTCTGCCTTCAAAAACCAATTAACACCTTTCCCATGTTGTTCGCTAACAGCACTGTACTCTTACAACGGTGTAAACATCCATCTGATCTGGTCATGCTCTATATCCATTTCCTGTAAATCCCGGATATAAAATCAAAGCTCATAACTGTAAACATATTTCACCGACGTTCAGTGCAGCTACGATTCTACATTTATCAATAGTCTTTCTAATATTGTTCTATCTTTAGGGTTCCCACAATATGGTATTCCAAAGCTGCTTTCAAATATCTAAATAGATGATTCTTATGAAAATGTTCACATATCAATTTGTTTATCTTTGACCAATTAGTAAACTACAATTGACCCAAAACAGATCAACATCAATCTTGTTGGAAAGGGATTCCGGTCGTACACATAATGTTTTCAACCTTTTCCATGACTTTTCTAGACTTTTCGAGAATTGTGCAAGATCAAACCTTTGCCAGACCTATAACATATGTCAGGGCTTTTTCTTTTTTCTTTTTTTTTTTCAGGATAGGGGGGAGACACAGGATGCTGGTAAAAAGGGGAAAAATCACATGCGGCATCCTAGTATTGGGGAAAATAATAATATAAAAAGTTCACTTGATAGACTAAACATTTTTATACCCACTACTGTAGACTTTAGAACCAGCAAGGCTAGTTTATAAAGCTACTGCAATTGTGGAAAATGTTTCCTTGTTATTTTATTTGGGTTTTTAGTGTGATTATTGAAAATATGTCTTTGGGAATATTTACTTTTTGGGGAAAAAAGTGCATTATTTCTAGAGGGGAAGACGCTGGAAACCAGTGTCACTTTCTTAAGGGGAAAACCCCTGTGTGTACAAAATTCTTGTTAGGAAAACACTATGTTGTTATAAGTAACTGTAGGTATATTGTTCAAGGGTAAATGCTCCAGAAACTGAGTATCATTAATATGAACAGAACGCACTCAGTGATGGCATGTATCCCTGACTGACACCCTGTTTGACTAAAAACTGGTTATATTGATTTAGACATTCAAAGTATGCAATTAAGCTAAAAACTGTTCAAAATTTTATTGATTTTACAAATATTATGATCGCTTCATGGTAAGAAATTGTGCTACCTCTGATGCATGCTTCAAATTTCTGTAGTGGATCCATGATCTTTTGGAGGGGGGCCCTAACACACAAATAGCAGGGTCTGTTTTCCCAGAATTACACAACTTGAACTATGAATTTTGCATGAAATTGAAATAATCAGCCAAAGGAGGTGTGTTTGTTTGAAACCCCCTCATGATCCACCTCCGAATTTCCACACAGACGAATGAACGATTATTTTCATTCTGAACCGCTTAAAAACAAGGAATACCAATAATACACGAACAATAAACATCATCTAAGGCACAATAAATTAATTATAATTCATGTAGGTTCTAACAAAAACATTCCATCCTTTCTCTACTCCCTTGAAAATGTAATTTGCATTGCCAGACTTTAAATTTTATTTCTGTACGGCCCAGTATTCCTTGAATTCTAGTATTCAAATTTTGTACTAACAGCCAAAGCAGTTACAAAATATGCCCGATTGATAAATGAAACTAATCCTATAATTGTCTACCATAATTGTGTTTTGTATGAACTATCAGCCAGAAATCAGTCAAGTTGAAGCTAATTGTTAAAACCATACTTTTGGATTGCATCTCTGCCTTGCATATGGAAAATCAAAAGCAGAGATTTTAATTCCCCTAGGTCGAACTTTCCATGGGCCGAATCCGATTAAACGTATCGACCGAGTTTACCAGACCCGGCCGATTTATACACATTGTTATTCCTTTGAATTGTGTATTTAGACGTTGAAATTGTTTGTTGTTTGCAACGGAAAGCAACATCTCCGTTCGCTGATCGGACATTCTTTCATCATCCATTTCCTCTTCGTCAAGATCGTCAATTTCCCAGTCCTGTACTCTACCGAACTTGCAACATCGAATTTACTCAGTTGCAACGTAAAAACGAACAAACTGGCTATTCATATCTCTTCGTATTGGGAAGTTATGCAGTACTTTAAATAAAGAAATTTAGAAAAATTGTGCAGATGAAAAGATTTTCGCGGGTTGTCTGCTATATTTCGGCTGTAAGTGAAAATTACGGAACACCGTTTCCGGTTAGGCTGGAAACCAAATTGACTCTCGAAACTTTAAATGGGCGAATCATCAAGTAAAGGAAAACGATAATTATTTTAGCTTGTAATAAATCGATCTATTCTGTATAAATAGATCTTGTTATTTCATAGGTTTTATTTTTTCCAAGATTACATGTAACATCTTTTAAAAATAACAAGTCATTTTTATTTCAAAATCATTTTATTAAGTTTTATTTCAGTTTTTACACATGTACAATACACTGCATACATTTGTAGATAACTTTTAGCATGCAATAAACACTAAACATTGATCACACATGTACCTTAAAATTTTTACCAATTCTGTCTGACCCTCAATTAAGAGACCACCTGTCATATGTGACCTTTTTTGGTGATTCCCAAAGAAGGTCTCTTAATGCAGGTTTGACTGTAATTGAATAATGAGTGCAGAGAGATATCACTAGGCACATGGATTCCTTCTGGCAAGACTTTCCTGTGATATTAAGCTCAAGGTTATCAGTCAAGGTCAAAGATCTTGATTTGATTAAATGCTGTTACAGGGCATTTGTATTTCACAAGCACATCTTGTTTTTTCTACAGGATACGAGTGTAAAGCAGAACCTGATCCGAGCTGTAGATCAGATAGGTCAGGCGTTACACCCGAGTCATCTAGGACAGACGTACAACTTTACAAACAGGGGGGAGTTTATTACTCATCTACAGACATACATGAGTCTAGAGAGTACCAACAACCTGACCAACGAAACTAGAGCACTAGCCATGAACGCATGCTGTACACTAGTGTATCTTTTAGGAAAATACTTTTAGTACTCACTTTAAAACAAGAAGACAGATTTCAAAGTTTTATCAGACAAAATATAATTTTAAATGAAAATTTGATTGTTGATAAAACAAAACATCAGGAGAAATATGAAAATCTAGGTAAGATTATGAAATATGGATTATATTTTGTTTACAGATCTGAACACTACATTATACATGTCCCTTGGACCTTACTCTCCCTTAAACACATTCTCATACAATTAAGCTATTTGATGCCTCACAAGATAATGGCTTTGAAAAGCATTGTGGAACATGAAGAACTTGCATGTGACAATTCTTTCCACAGAAAAAACGCCAAAAATGTAAAATTCTATTCACTCGATATTGTTGTCTGCATTACCTTTGATTTGGGACTGTTGTAAAATTTTGCTGTTTTGTTATGAAATTTTGTAAAGAAATAATATTATTAATCCTTAACCTACCCCAGTAAGCTAGACCCAATTTTGTCTGAAGCTGAGATATTTGACCTTATCAAGACAGCAACAGACTGCGTTTTTCCCCTACCACCAGAGGGTGCTGAGGTCACCAAGAAAGGGAAAAGTGTTGTCCTGGATGAGCTGGAGTTAGAAGTTCTATTGGAGGCCACATTTGAGTCTCTGGATGATCTACTGTGTGAAATACTCAGGAAAGATGTGACACCAGCTAACTTTGAAGCAATATTTAAGGTAGTTACTGTGTTACTTCATTGTTTCATTGGTATTGTTTCCAAGCTGTAATTATTTCTATGACTACTAAAGAGTAGAAAAGTAATTTCTATATTTATTAAAACTGTAATCAATTTAGCCAAGTATTCACATTTATTCAAAGTATAAAAATAGTTATTACATTTGTACTTTTAACCCTTTTCCAAAACAACAAAATTTAGACTTGTCCAAGTTGAAATGTGCTGTAGATGACAGTATGGATAATAGTAGTTATGGAATTTATGTTCATTATGCCACAGAAAATTGATGGAAAAGAAGAAAATTCTGGTCGACAATGAAATTTATCAAGTTTTAGCACTTGCAATCAAGGTCTGTTTTATTTCAGCATTTAGTACCGTGGTATTTATCCCTGGAAGACCATGAGAGGGAGCGAGCAGTCAAGATGACACATACATTACTCAAGTTTATGCTGGAAAACTGGGACTTCACAAAGGTAAAACTTCAATAATATGTAAAAGATTAAGATTTTTTTTGTACTGAGTTTTCGTCATGATTTCTGAAACATAGTATGCTAAAAGCAACACAATAATATTCTTTCAACATTATAGATTGTCAATAGATAGAGGACAATTTGTGTGTTGTCTTGTCTGTTTGTTTGAAAATGACCTGAGAAATATACAATGGATCTTCCATGTACCGGTATTCACCTTACTTATATTGAGATACAAAGGGTAATGTAATCTGACATCACATGCACTGAATTTATTTACCACAAGTGATACTTATTGTTTATTTGAATAGATTTCAGTAAGAACCAGGCCTGGGGTGATATTCACCAACCAGTTTTATTCTAAATTTGCCTTTAAAATTGCACAACATAAGTCTCGCCCAATCAGATGGCTTGTAATGCATTTTGGATTTATACAATTGATTTAGAAATGTTGATGAGTATGACCCTCAGATCTAGGTATTTTGATGTTTATGTGTAATTTCAGACCCACAAGTTCCCAGACCAGTATGTATTATTGGCTAGACTGGTACCCCGATGTTCAGACCCCAGTACAACAGTGAGACAATGTAGTATGGACTGTATCCAGGCTACACTTCAGGTCGCACAGAGATGCGAAGGTTTGTAATATTATAGATATTTTACACATAACCTTGATTTCTCTGTCTTTCATGTTCCCTTATGTCACAAGGTTAAAATTTGGTATGTTTGTTTACTAATTATTTTTATGTATCATTAAATTGACATCAAGGATATCTCTTTAGGTAAAGTTGTTGTCATATGTTTAAGAACAATGTCTGTTTAGGGGCATTATTCTTTCACAAACACATTTTGTATCAAATAGCTCTGTTTCTCAATGCTGCAGGTTTTGGTGCTGATCACAAAGACTCCATGGTGGATGCCCTCCCTACTTTACGTGAAAGATTGCAGAAGGGTGACGCTAATGTTCTTTTTAGTGTTGTGAATGATTTGTCAAAGGTATGTTATTGACTTTCATACTTTCCCAAACAACAAACTTTTACAATAATTAGGAATAGGCCACTGATTAAAAAAAATATGCGGTTATTTAACCTATTGATAGCTTCCTATGTAATATTAGCTTCCGAGTTTTCCATGTTTTCCGTACCATAAATCAGATAGCCTATAGTCCTTTGGCATGTTATACTTTGTGTGGCTCCTGTAATTTCTTATGCAGTGTCCATAATGCAGTTTATGGTGCGACTCTCAATATCTAACTCTTTGGAAAATATCCTTTCTATTATAATATCATGGTGTATAATCATGTGACTCAGAATTTCCGATAATCTTCAATATCTTTTTGAATACTTGACCAATTTGAATTCGGTTTGAAGCAGAGAAGGTTGGAAAATGCCAGGAATAAGTTGAACGTGTTGGATTTTTAAAAAAAAACTGATAAAAAAGTTATTGAAGATAAACCAAAATTTTGGTTTATCTTCAATAACTTTTTTATCAGTTGATTTTTCAAAAATTAACTACGTCCATCTAATGTGTGACGTCTGTCTACATTCTCTGCTTCAAACTGAATTCAAATCGGTCCAGTATTTACAAAGTTATTGAAGATTTTCTGAAAATATTGTATCACGTGATTATCCAGGGTGATAATATGTCTCCTGCCAATGGTTGGATAATTGTGAACCTATGTGGGAAAGCAGCTGAAGGTTAAAATGTTGTAGTAGTGCTGGTGAGAGAAACTGCAAGAAACCATTGTTAGGTGCCCCAGCTGCCATGATTTGACTGAAATACTATTATAATAGTGTACTTTCTTGCAGGTGATATCTAAGAAGTTGCCATCAGACCAGTTACGACAGTTTGTAGATTTGATACAAGAGGGCCTGGTGGACCCCCAGTCACACAGCTCATCAGGGGCCTGTGTCGTCCTTAATGGGATCATGAAAAATAGGGGACAGGAACTTGTCAAAGAGGTAACATTTCTATTATGGATGATGGTATTCTCAACATCATGCATCATGGTTGTTTCAAGTTCTCTATTTGACAATTCTGTACTCTTAAGGTAATCTGCTGCCCTATAAACACTGATTAACCTCAGTTCTTAACAGAAAACCTTGCTCATGATAAAATTAGATGAATGAAGCATTGAAATATATAAATAATGGTGCAGAAATAAAAATCTTATCACAATGATGATTTAGTTACTTAATGTAGAATTTCATGGAAATGTTTTCTTCAAGGTTTTAGTAGTTTTTAAGAAATTTTCGAACGTTTTCCACATTTGATCAAACCAAAGATCATCTTGAAATTTTAGAATTTTCGTTACAAGTTGAAAGATTTGATAACTTTTGCTCCTAATTTTAGCCAGTCTTTCGGACGAGACTTTAAACCGAGGTCCCGTCTCCATATGACCTTAGCTGTTGAGTGGGACGTAAAACTCCATTCAATCCAATCCTAATTTTAGCTCCGATACTGTATACATGACAGGTAGACCACATACTAAAGTCAATCCATGGAAGATTGTTCCAGATCCAGTTTCCACAAACCAAGACCGGTGCTTTACGAACCATCAGGACCTTAGCTCAACATCATCTTATATCCGTCCTTAAATCCATGTTTACATACAACCTACCTTATGATGAGTAAGTTATGATATTTCTCTTTTTTAATCCTTGTCCAAACAAGATCTAGTTTTGACGTCCCAGAGAAAAAAGGCTTGGGAAAACATTGAGACAAAAGAAGAAAATGCTGATTACCAGCATTTTCTCCTTTTGTGTCAATATTTCCTATGTTGTCGACATGCATTTCATCATCTGCTACAGCTTTCAAATAGAACAGCCCATAAATTTGTTGTTTAGACAAAGGTTGGAGTACATCTGAAGGGTCATATAATGTTAAACCCCTTGATGTATGTTATTCCCCATATCTGTTCATCAATTCTTTGTCACTCAAGTAATTCTAATTCTTCAATCACATAAATGTGGCACAGTGTATCTACTAAAGTGTTTAGTAATGGGCTTGTCAATTTATAAATGAGTCACTTTGTTGGATCTTGAATAATCCGTCCATGATGATAAATTTTATGCCCACATATTGAAAGATCGGGTGCATATTATTTTAATTGTGTCTGTCTGTCCGTCTGTCTGTCCAAAAACTTAACATTGGCTATTTCGTGGGCGTAGTGTTTCACTAACACATCTTGTTTTTTCTCTCATTACAAGTCTTTTGCAAAGCACCCATTTTTATTCTGTTTTGTTACAGAAAAAATTTATATGTTACATGAAAGTTTATATGTTGCATAAAAGTTTATATACAGAAATGTGATAGAAATCTGGAAGATCCTAGCTCAGGATGCCCAGTTAACTACTGTGATATAAGACCACATGTTGAAGGAGGTCCTACACAAATATTTATATGTTACATAAATGTTTATATGTTAAAGAAAGGTTTATATGTTACATGAATGTCTATATGTTACACAAATGTTTATATGTTACAGAAATGTGATAGAAATCTGGAAGATCCTAACTCAGGATGCCCAGTTAACTACTGTGATATAAGACCATATGTAAGGGGTCCTACTGAAATATTTATAATGTTACATGAATGTTTATATGTTACATGAATGTTTATACAGGGTGTTTCATAATATGTGTTACCATTTTTAATCTTAAGTATAATTTAACCAAGAAATGTAAATTCAAATGAAATGTACAATGCAAAAATAGACATAATAAAGTTTTATTTGACATATAACAATAGTATATTTGCGTTCAGGATTGATACCGATTCAACCCCTTTAAAAAGGACAGTTTTTTGACAAAGCATTCTAGATGACGTCATCCATGTTGCAAAACGACGTCAAGCTGTTTCTTAATGTTTGTAATGACCAAATTGCACATTTCCATTGGAATATTCTGTTTTCACAATGAAATGCTATTCAAATGCATTTATGGATATTGCAAAATGGTTATACGTACATGCTTGTTCAGATATATCAAAGAAGTTCAAGCAGAGTGAGGTCTTAGGAGTGTGAAAGTCACACTTTATCTGACCTGTACGAAATCTATTGTGTCCCAAATGTTTTCTCAATCCACACAATATTTTCTCTTGAAGTGGGGGGCGCAACAACATCCAGCCAGAATCAAAGGGTATTAAAGTCTGTAGCTTTTAGCCTGAATGCAAAATCATATTTCTACTTTATTTCATGCAGATAGTGAAATCTATTTTAAGTTGTCTAAACCTCACAATTTTCGTCCTCAAAAAAGAAGGGTCCAGTTATTACCGATGGAATTTAGGGACGTCCATACTGCTAAATTGTGAGAATGGAATTATCTTTTCTGACAAAGTCAGATTTCTCTAAGCATATGCGTTTACTTTTCATCATCAGGATATTATTTTTTCATAGATCTGATGACAGTAAATCGATAAATAATTGATCAAGCCGTTTGACAGCTTTCGTCCATGCGTCAACGGAGAGCACCATTTTTTTAAAAACAGCCCAAATTTGATGACGTCAAAAAAGACGTCATGACCTCAATATTTTCCCTTAATTTTTGCACGACACAAAACTTTCTTATGTACCCTTTAAAAAGGTGTATAACATAACTATAGTGTATGTAAAGTCAATGATTAATATTTATTCGTAATGGTAACAGATATTATGAAACACCCTGTATGTTACATAAATGTTTATATGTTACAGAAATGTGATAGAAATCTGGAAGATCCTAGCCCAGGATGCCCAGTTAACTACTGTGATATTAGACCATATGTTAGAGGTCCTACAGAAAAGTTTGCCATACGAGGAGAAACCGCAGGAAGGCAGGGAACCAATCAAAAAGGCTACACAGACTCCAATGGCTGTAAGTGGTACACTTGATCCCATTTACAAACAATGGCTCTTTCTGACTCCTCATTAGAAATTGGCCCAAATTTTTCATTTCCCACAATGTTGCCTACCCGAAAAGACAAAAAAGTGAAAGTGCAGCCATTTGTAAATGTTGTCTGCAATTCTTTGATATTAGACTAGTCTGAAATTCTGCCATTTGGTTATGGGTTATACATCATAGCTATAAAATGTTAATATGTATTTTGTACAAATTTTGATCAATTGATTACC